>CM074735.1:44209048-44809048 GCA_037367245.1 Phrynocephalus guinanensis | reverse complement strand
AAAGTTAGAATTAAAATATCAGAAAGAAATGTGCAGAAACACACGTCCACAGTAGACAAGGAGATGTCATGGGATGCAGCTTTCTGTTTGAATGGTACACTTGGCAGCAAACCTGGACATGCATATTCTCCAAATGGCTTTGGGTGACAGTCCGAAAAATTAATGGTTTGAAATTATACTACACTTAAGTACTTTCCCTCTTATTGCATACCTTTTTTGGGGGGGGGGTGTTTCCCCATGCTGTTTGTTTCCTGTTCATCTGACATTTTGCTCAGCATTGTTTTCTGCTGCTCTATTGATATCTCTAGCCAGTGTACAATTATGATTATTTGTTCTTTCTGATTCAATTAGAATGTGAAAGCTGTCACAGACAGTTTTTCTTTATTTTCTCTCCTCGGAAGCAGCTGTCTAGAAGATACTAAGTGAGATAGATTTACTTAACAAAGTTTGCATGTAATGAAAACATATTTTTAAACAAACCATATATTATTCATACAGTAGATTGGCACATTTTAAAAAAAATCATATCTAGCTACACAACTACTGGACATTCTCAGAGATTGGGAACATCTAGGGCAGTGGTTCCCAACCTTGGGTAAGCTGGTGGTGAAGGCTTCTGGGAATTGTAGTCTAGGTGTTCATCTGGATATTGAGTCAAGGCAACTGGACTTCTTTTTCTTGAGGGATAGAAACATTTTCCTTCTCATCCAAATAGCTTCATCAGTCTGAAGAAAGCTAGTTGCAAGTCCAAAAACAAATCAAAAAGCCTTCACCTCCAAGGCCATAGCTAATGACCCATACTTTATGGGTTTCAGCACCTTAGGCCATGGTTCATCTTAAGGCTATTGATACTATTGTCTACCAAACGACCCTCTTTAGGTCATTGTTTACCTTATGACCCTATTTCAAACCAGGGTGACAAGAGGTCAAAGTAGACTATAAGATGGAGGACTCACAACTAGTTTTCTTCAGACTGATGAAGCTGTTTGAATGAGCAGCGAAACATTTCTATCTTTCAAGAAAAAGAAGCCCAGTTGCCATGACCCAACTTCCAGATAAACTCACCTGGATGACTGAGAATCTTCACAGACAGTCTAGGTGTTCTTGGAGTGAAGTTTCCAGAAGCCTTCACTGCCAGCTATATACGCTGAAGTTTCTGGGACTTGCAGTCTACGAACACCTGGGTTACTCAAGGTCAGGAACCACTTATCTAAGGGACCAGAAGTAAAACAAACATAGCCAATTTTGTAAACCGGAGATAAACTTCACTGTCTGGGTTGTTCAGGCTTTATGTCATAAACTGGAGGAGTCCTGAGTTGTTTGGGGTTCATCTATCATTCTAAATCACCTTCCTTTCGGATACCTGTATAACAGCTGAACAGCTCTGCCCTCCATTTCTTTCTTCTCTTTTTCTTGAAAAGAGGCTTACAAATTATTAATTAATTAGTTCGTGGTCATTAGTTGGTAGTTGGTGATGAAGGTGCTTGGACGAGCAGTGAAATGTTTCAGTCTCTCAAGAAAAGACATCTAGTTGCCATGTCTCAATTTCCAGAGAACCTCACCTGGATGACTGAGAATCTTCACAGATATCTTTGGAGTTCTCCCAAAGTTGGATGTGAAACCAAGAAGAGTCATGATGAAATGACAGTGCACACAATCATTACTACTCCTGTCTGTTCATGTTGTCTGGCATTTCGCACTAGTGGCTGGGCTGTACGTGGAAACCGACACTGGCACAAAGGGAGAGAGGGTGTTGAGGGCACAGCCTATATGTGACTAAGATACATTACATGCTATGCTATCTGATGAAAGCCTTACCAGGAAGCTCACACAGTAGTCTCATAGGTTTCCTGGTAATAACACCAAGTCAAATGTTTCTCTGACTTATAGGTAGAGATGCCTGCTTAGCCATTAAGGTTGCTATTCTAGTTGGAATAATGCAAATCTGAACATAGCTAAAAATATATTCTAGACCTAATACATTCAAACTGTGCATTCTTGTACCAAAGCATAAAGGTCACCACTTGTTTTCTTTTTCTTTGTCTCTCAGAAGATACAAACTGAAGAGAGAAAAGACCCTAGTTATCTATTTTTTATTCAAGAAAGAAGGCAGACAAGATTTGCCTCAGGCTCAGTGTGAAGTAGTCATCTTAATAGCAACGGAAACAGACTGAACAATAGTGGCCTATTTGGTTTCACGTGTCACTAGGAATTTAAGGGGAACCTATCAGAGTTTAAGGTAACTGTCTTCCTCTGTTTTTAGACATGGTCCATAGAGAACATTTATGTGGTTATATTCCATACACAAAAGTGAAGGGAAGGGATAATTTTTTCAGTATCACAAAGGATTATCTAAAAAGAAAGGTATAGGTTCAAACGAGCCGCGTGGCTTCCCTGCTGCCACCGCCAATCTTACAGGGGGTGGGCAGGAGCTCCAGAGCCACAAGGCCTCCTCCATCCTCTGCCCCCAATTTTGCGGGTCCACCACCAGGCTGGGCCCTTGTACCACCGATCACCATGCATGGATAACTGAATCCACGGATGGTGAACCCTACTGTTATTTTATGGTTGGGGGGTCTCCACAACATGAGGAAATATATTAAAGGGTCGGGGCAGTAGGAAGGTTGAGAACCACTGGTCTAAACCAAATCAATTGTACTTTATGCACTTAATGAAAAGCCAAGACCCCATGGAAGAAAACAGAATGGCTAGCAAATTTGAAAAGTATAGGAAGATAAGAACACTTGACATGAGAGGAATTGACTCAAAGGAAGCCACACCTCTAGTTTGCTAGACACAAGCAGGCAGGGCTGTTAATGACAGGACCTTCTGGAGGTCATTGATTTTTTGAATTGCTGTTAAATTGGACTCACTGGCTGGCAGGTAACACAGGTTTTTGCTTGTTTGTTTTGATTACCTCTTCTTTCATTTGATCTCCAAGTAACATTTATTTTTCAGGACCACTCTTCCAGAGATTACCTAAAGGGGATGTTAGAGGATTTGGGGAGAAAGAATGAGTTGTCAGCAAAATTAGATATAGAGTGATGCATATATTCAAAATTAAATTGTGGGTCAGAGATAGAGGACATTTAAATTGCATTTGAGCATTTGTTGTGCTTCCTTTTTATGTTTCTCAATAAATGGATCAGCAGTGTTCTAATTATATGTCAAAAGGTGAGTCTTTCGTTTTAAGCTCAGGGATTTGTCTACGTGATATGCCTACCTGCTACTGTATATTTAACAGTTCACTCCAACAGACATTGTGTTTAACAGTGCTATATAGGAGTTGTAAAAGCAAAGCAAAAGCAAAATGTTCTGCTTATATACCACCCATAGTGCTTCAAACACTTTCTGGGCAGTTTACAATTTAATTATGCAGGCTACACATTGCCCCCAGAGCTGGCTGTGGTAGAGAAGTTTAACAACTCCGCCATGATGCTCCTTTTAGCTGTAAACAAAAAGTTTTCTATTGTATCAACTGAGAAAGGAAT
Organism: Phrynocephalus guinanensis; assembly: GCA_037367245.1. Lineage (NCBI taxonomy): Eukaryota > Metazoa > Chordata > Lepidosauria > Squamata > Agamidae > Phrynocephalus > Phrynocephalus guinanensis. The sequence continues at coordinate 44,805,557 of CM074735.1, read as the reverse complement.
GTGAACATCTTTGTATGTCCTATGTTTATTGCGTTTGTGAAAAAGAGTAATATTATTTTTTAAAGGAAATAATACTAAGTTTCTAAACAGAACATAACTTTTCACTGGATTTAGATGTTCCTTGTTAATGTTTTCCCTCTACAACAACCAGCCAGATCATTGTGATGTTTATAGGAAGCACTAATAATATCTGTGTCATATCGTACAGGTTCCCATTTCACTTCAAAATAGCAAGAAGACGTGCCTCCTTCCCTTTTGAATCATAAGCTACTGCTGCTTGTTTGACTATTTGTTGAATTATTTATTTGTTCCAATGTGTAGCCTGCATAATTAAATTGTAAACCAAAGAGTGTTCAAGCACTATGGGATGGTAGATCAGTAGCACACTTTGCCATTCACTTTTACAGATTCCCATTTGGCAGCAATACAGAGGTGGGGCTTCTGTGAGATCATGGCCCTCCAATGGGTTGATCACCTCTTTGAAGTGCATGCATTATTAGATCACTTTTTGTCTTGCTCCACCAATGACCTACATGGAACTATCCCATATGTTGTATGAGGATATGGTCTCTGTTTTGAATGGGATGTTTACTCCAAGACATTGAGATGAGGTGCCTCCCTCCCATTAGAACCATAAGCTACTGTTGCTTAAGTGTGACTTTTTGTGGAATTATTTATTTGTTTCAAGGGGGCATTAATTGCTTTGGAATCTATGTAAGGGAGAAGTGATATAGAAACCCTACTATTGCTACAGTGATACATTGATGGCTGCTGGTGTTGGTGTTGGTGCTAATGATGTGGTCTCTGGGTAGATAAAATATATATACATGACATTTCGGGGCACCATTTTCAGACTTCAGCCTGGTGGGATGGTGGCTTAGAAATTACTGCTGATCAGATAGCTGCTCGCTTTTACAGGAAAAAGCCTCAAGACTTTCTACATTTTCAAGTACATTTTCAGTTCTACATTGTAGAAATAGATACCAATTTAAAACCACGAGTGCTAATATCCGGAAACACGGGAGCCGCTAAGTCTCTGTTGGGAGGTTCGATTGACGATGTGCCCATTAAGTAAAAGGAAATGCAGAAAATGATCTTTTAAAGAAAAGCAACTGTAAATGTAAAGAGTTGGCCCCCCAAAGCTATCTTTTTACCTTTGTTTAAGGATTCCTGCACCCATATAATTACTAGTAACATGCTATGGGACAGTTCAAATTGGAAATATAGTGTTCTCAAAAGGGTTCTTTAAAAAACCCTCCATTAAATTAACATGATTGAAAGCAACAAGATCACAAGAAGGTGTGAGGGGTGATGAGTGCTCTTTTCCATTGTGTTCAATTGATAGTCCTTCAAACTCAGCTGCCTTTCAATTGATTCTAGGAAAACCAGTCACTTATCCCATAAGTAATATAAAGTTTGGCCCTTAGGAAAAAAATGCATATACTTACTGGGCCACTAATGGATCAAAACCTGCAGATTTCTCTGGACATATGTCTTGTACAGGTTATGTAAAAAGAATTTATGCCTGAAAAATGTTTTTCATTTCAATGGTTTGTAGGAGCTTTCTATTATACAGTGCAAAGCTCTTGGCTATACCCCAACTTGACTGATCCTTGTTGAACAGTTGAATAAATTTCAGCTGAAACAGTTTCACAACCAGATATACACATTCTTTAAACCTTTTCTCCCTTGTATGCAGAGCCAATCAACATTAAAAATAAATATGTATTGAATTTGACCCTTTAGATATTCTTCCTAAAGTATTCTGCTTTTCTTGTATTTCTGTGTGAGGTCTTGACTGGAGAACAACATGAGTCTTAGAAAAAAGTGAAGCCAACATTGGCCATTATCTTATTATGTTAGACATGGGCACGACTAGGCGAAATTCTCGTTTCCATTTTCGGTTCTCGTTATCGTTACGTAACGGGTAACAGTAACGAGAATTACTCTGCTCCAACTCGAACCCGAACCGATAAAGATAAATTGGGTCTGATTTTTCGTTGTCGTTCATGGCATCGCGGCGATCGCGCAATGCCAAGCAGCACAGAAAAAAAGTTTAAAAAAAACACCCTGATTCCCGGCCATAAAAGCAGGCGAAAATATGCCCGCCTCAGTGAGGGCACCTACCGAGGGGTGGTTTCTGGGGGGGGGGTCCCCGGCCTTCCCCCCCCTCTCCTGTCCTGGGCTGCTGGTACCAGGCTGGGGGGGCCATCCTCATCATCTCTATTTGCCATGCGGTGGGGGGGATCCAAAATGGTGACCGCAATATTTATTTTTAAATCGTGGTCCAAAAACCCACCAAAGCACCACAGAAACATTTGAAAATTAGGTATTTTAAATGCCTGATTTTTATAGTAGCAGCAGTGGGTTTTTCTTGCAATAAAACGTCTCCATTGATTTTATTTTATTTTATTTTATTTTTATTTTTTTACACCTGCGCATGCGCAATGATTGGCTGGCCATGGGATGGGACCATGCAAATGTTTGGACCCATTCCACCAATCGCATGGCCAGGTTTTGACTGAGACTTCTGGGTGTGCCAGAGCGGGCATTAAAAGCCCACAAACCCTAACCCTAACCCTAACCCTAACCCAACCCTAACCCATACGCCAGTATGCTGTCCTTCTTAGTGGGTCAGAGGCACCCAGAGGTGCAGCCCACTAACCCACCCTAACCTTAACTGTAACCCTAAGCCTAGCCCTTACCCTAACCCCAACCCTAACCCAGATCCGTACGCAAGTACACTTTCCTTCTTAGTGGGTCCCAGGCACCCAGAGAGGTGCCTCCCACAGCCCACTATCCCCTATCCCATTCCCTAACCTGTACGTTAGTACGCTAGTACGCTCCCCTTCTTAGTGAGTCAAAGTGAGGCCCCCAGAGAGGTGCCTCGCAGAGCCCACTATCCCCTATCCCATTCCCTAACCTGTACGGCAGTACGCTACTATGCTTCCCTTCTTACTGAGTCAGAGGCACCCAGAGAGGTGCCTCTGCCACCGCACCCTAACATAATGTAATGTAAATGTATGGTACGCGGCGGCTCCGCGAAACGCTTCCCTTGCTTCCCTTCTTAGTGGGTCAGACGTCAGAGAGGCACCCAGAGAGGTGCCTTCCAGAGCCCACTTACCCCAACCCCAACCCCAACCCAAATGACAAACGGAAACGATAAATTTTTGAAAATTTCCTCGACAAACGGAAACAAGCCAAAACGGACCCTTCCCGATAATCGAAAACTCGAAACGTCATTTTTCGTGGTCGTGCCCATCTCTATATTATGTATTTATGCTGGTGTAACTCCATTGTTGTAAATGTCAATGACACATCGCTGCATGTTAAGTTGCTATAAGCATAGAATAATAGAATAATAGAATATTGAAGCTGGAAGGGGCCTATAAGGCAGTTGAGTCCAACCCTCTGCTCAATACAGGAATACAAATCAAAGGATATCTGCCAAGTGGTTATCTAAATTTCTCTTCAATGTTTCCACTGTTGGAGCACTCACCACCTCTCCAGATAATTGGTTGCATTGCCATACTAGAGTAACTGAAAGTTTTTCTTTCTATTCAACTGAAAACTGACTTCCTGTACAGTAACATGAGCCCATTGTTGCATGTCCTGTACTCTGGGATGATCGAGAACAGATCCAGCCCCTTCTCTGTATGACAGTTTTTCTAGTATTTCTCTCCTCAGTTGGTGTATCTCTCCTCAGTGGTATATCCCTCCTCAGTTTTCTTTTCTCAAGGATAAACACTCCAAGTTCTTTCAGCCTTTCCTCACAGTGATTGATTACCAGTCCCCGGGTCACCCTTGTAGCCCTCCTCTGAACTTGATCCAATTTGTTGGTGTCCTTCTTAAAGTATGGTATGTATAATTGGACACAGTACTCAAGATGAGGCTCAACCAGTGCCGAATAGAGAGAAATTTGTAACTGTTGGATTTCGGAAATAATACTTCTATAAATTAATGCTAAAATAGCATTTGCCTTTTTGGCAGCTATATCACATTGTTAGCTGATATTCAGCGTGTGGTCTACAACAGTACTAAGTTCCTTCTTGTTCATAGTAGTTCTGAACCAGCTACTCCCCATTTTGTAACTGGGTTTGGGGTTTTTTTCTTAGGTGTTGAACTGTGCACATATCCCTGTTGAATTTCATTCTGTTGTTTTCAGACCAGTGCTCAAGTCTATGAATTTTAATTCTATTTTCTGGGGATTAGCTATTCTACCCAACATTGTGTCATCTAGAAATCTGATTATGGTTCTCTCCATACTCCGATCCAGATTATTAATAAAAATGTTGAAGAGCTCCAGGCCCAGGACTGAGCCCTGGATACCCTACTTGTTACCTCCTCCCACTTAAAGAAGTAGCCATTAATCTGAGTACTATTCTGTACTGTGTATCTACCTGATAGTTGTTCTATTCATCCCACACCTAGTTAGCTTGCTAATCAGAATATCACAGGACACTTTCCCAAAAGTTTTGCTGATGTCAAGATATACTATGTCTACAGCATTTCCTTTGTCATCCAGGGAGATTATGAAATCAAAAAGAATGGGATTTGTTCTTGACAAATCCACATTGGCTTCTAATTATTATTGTATTGTTTTCTAGATGCTTGCAAATTTGTTCCAGAATTTTCCCTTGGATGTATGTCAGGGTGACTGGTCTGTATTTCCCAGGATCCTCCTCTTTGGCCTTTTTAAAGATAGGTACAGCATTAGCCCTCTCAACCATCTGACATTGGTTTCAAGAAAATAATGGACTGTGATTCTGAGAGTTCTTCAGCCAGTTCCTTTAGTACTCTTGGATGCAGTTCATCTAGCTCTGGAGATTTGAACTTGTTCAAGGTATTAAGATATCCCTCGACTATTTGTTTATCAATCTCCAGCTGCAAATCTGTCCACTCCACTTGTACATCAAATTTGTCTGGAGGGTATAGTTTACCCTTTGGGAAAAGACTGAGCTAAAATAGGAATTAAGCATGTCTGGCAAAGAAATATTTTGAGGAACACATGGCTAGCAATATAAAGGGTAATAATAAAAGCTTCTTTAAATATGTTAGAAGTAGAAAACCTGCCAGAGAACCAGTTGGCCCCCTGGATGGTGAGGGAGGAAAAGGGGAAGTTAAGGAGGACTTGGACATTGCAGAAAAACTGAATGACTTCTTTGCGTCTGTCTTCACGACACAGGACCTTGAGCGGATTCCGCTACCTGAGCCGCCCCTCTTGACTAAAGAACTAAATCAAATACAGGTTAAAAGAGAGGAGGTTTTAGGACTAATTGACAAATTGAGGATTAACAAGTCACCGGGCCCAGACAGCATCCACCCATGGGTTATTAGGGAACTGAGAAATGAAATTGCATATCTCTTAACGGTTATATGCAACTTGTCTCTTAAAACGGCCACAGTGCTGGAGGACTGGAGGATAGCAGATGTCACACCAATTTTAAAAAAAGGAAGGAGGGGGGACCCGGGAAACTACAGGCCAGTTAGCCTTACATCTGTCCCAGGGAAGATGGTGGAAAGCCTCATCCAAGAGAAAATCTTAAAACACATAAAAGAACAAACCTTGCTGAGAGAAAATCAGCATGGCTTCTGTAAGGGTAAATCTTGTCTGACAAAACTTTTAGAATTTTTTGAAAAGGTCAACAGGCACGTGGATTTGGGTGAACCGGTGGATATAGTCTATCTGGATTTTAAAAGGCTTTTGACACAGTCCCTCACCAAAGGCTGCTGAGAAAATTGCACAGTCAGGGGATAAGAGGGCAGGTCCTCTTATGGATCGAGAACTGGTTGAGATCCCGGAAACAAAGAGTAGGTATCAATGGTAAATTTTCACAATGGAGAGAAGTGAAAAGCGGTGTGCCCCAGGGCTCTGTCCTGGGACCGGTGCTTTTCAATCTGTTCATAAATGACCTGGAGACAGGGATAAACAGTGAGGTGGCCAAGTTTGCAGATGACACAAAACTTTTCCGTGTGGTAAAAACCAGAGAAGATTGTGAAGAGCTCCAGAAGGATCTCTCCAAACTGGGGGAATGGGCTGAGAAACGGCAAATGCATTTTAATGTAACCAAATGTAAAGTAATGCATATTGGGGCAAAAAATCCAAACTTCATCTATCAACTCATGGGCTCTGAGTTATCCGTGACAGATCAGGAAAGAGATCTTGGTGTGTTGGTGGACAGCTCCATGAAGGTGTCTCCCCAATGTGTGGCAGCGGTGAAGAAGGCTAATTCCATGCTTGGGATTATCAAAAAGGGGATTGAAAATAAAACAGCCAACATTATAATGCCATTATACAAAACAATAGTAAGGCCCCACCTGGAGTATTGTGTACAATTCTGGTCACCACATCTCAAGAATGACATAGTGGAACTGGAAAAGGTGCAGAAGAGAGTGACTACAATGATTACTGGGCTGGGGCACCTCCCTTATGAAGAAAGGCTAAAACATTTGGGCCTCTTTAGTCTGGAAAAAAGGCACTTGAGGGGGGATATGATTGAGACATACAAAATAATGCAGGGTATGAGTAAAGTGGATAGAGGGAAGCTCTTCTCTCTCTCCCAAAATACCAGAACTAGGGGACATACACTGAAATTGAGGGCTGGGAGAGTAAGAACTGACAAAAGAAAATATTTTTTCACCCAGCGCGTTGTAAGTCTATGGAACTCCCTGCCACAGGATGTGGTGATGGCATCTGGCCTGGATGCCTTCAAAAGGGGATTGGACAGATTCCTGGAGGAAAAGTCCATCACAGCTTACAAACCATGATGGAGATGTGTAGTCTCCAGGCTTTAAACCGGGGTACTTCAAGGGCCAGATGCAGGGGAGTGGTATCAGGAGACAGATATCTAGTCTCATGCGCTCCCAAACGCATCTGGTGGGGCCGCTGTGAGATACAGGAAGCTGGACTAGATGGGCCTTTGGCCTGATCCAGCATGGCTCTTCTTAATATCTTATGTTCTTATGCTTTTTATAGCTGTTATCCTTTCCCCATATCCACTGAGTAGCTGAACCACTGCTTCTTTTCTCTGTCTTGTGCTACACACATACTTCAAGAATGCTTTTTTTGTTGATTTTAGTGTTTGTAGCTAACCTCAGCTCATTCTCAGCTTTTGCCATCCTAATGCCATCCTTGCAAATCCTTGCTACCTGTCTGTACTCTTCCTCTGGCCTTCTTTCCACTTTCTATATGTGTCCGTTTTTTCAGATCCTCTCTGAACTTTTTGGGGGGGGAGGGGGGATGTTCATAGTTGTGTCTTTAGAATTTTCTTTTTTAGAAAAACCCCCCACTTCTTAAAGTCCTTTTCTTGTTGGAATTTTTTGCCACGAGCACTTATTTATCCTTCTTCTGAATTTATTACAAATAAAAATCCAGCATATATGTGTGGCTACACTCTGATTTGCTTTCCTTTGAAATCAAGAATTCTAGTGGTCATTCTCACCCAGAGTTCCCCTCACTATTACTTCCTCCACTGAGTTGTCTCTATTGGTTAGAATCAAGTCAATGATAGCTAGTCTTCTACTTTCCTTCTCCACTTTTTGTAAGCTCAGGTGATCTTCTGTGGTCTCTCTGCAATAAACAAGCTGTAGCTCACCCAGCAGTCTACAATTCCTGAGTTTGATAGCAGAAGCAACAGAATATATATATATGTATTATATTTACAGTCCTGGATAGAGATGGGCACAAAACAAAAAATAAAATGCTGTTTTGTCATTTTGTTGTGTAACAAATTACTTTGTCACGTAACAAATGGTAGGATGCGTTTTGTTTCATTTTCTAACAAAACACCATCTTTTCCTCTAGAATGAACTGATTCATGGAGGAATCAATGGCAGGGAGATCAAATTCTTCCCTGTTAAGACCTCAAAATTTGGAAAGGTTTTGAGGTTAGGGGGCTGAGTTATCAAGCTTCAAAGGGGGTGCCCCTAGGGAAAAAAACATGTCAGCAAACAGACCTTGAGCTCCTGGCAGCAAGGCTTGCTGAGGTTTCAGGAGGGGGTTAAAATGTCTCTTTGGAAATGCACCTGGCACAAGCAGCCCAAGGTCAGTTTGCTGAAGTGCCTGCATCTTGCGGATTTTCCTGTATCACAGGTAGATCTGGCACCTAACTCCCACAATAAACGGGGGAATACTTTACTCAAATGTACTATGCAGTAATGGCAGGGAATAACTGTTCAGTCAAGATCCTGTTATTTGACACCAACCATCCTAACAAGAAAATGCCAAGATTTAAACTGACCAAGAGGCATCAGTTATGGAAGACTTTGTGTGTGTGTGTGTGTGTGTGTGTGTGTGTGTGTGTGTGTGTGTGTGTGTGTGTGAATTTAGTATGTATCATTAAGAATAAGTAATTATGGCATGTTTGTGTATCAGGGATAGCACACATAGAGAGAAAAGTCTTAAATAAAATGTTATAGTTGGCCTTAAATATATCTGCAGTAGAGATGGGCACGACTTAGCGGTATTCCCGTTTCCGTTTCCGTTACTCGGTTCCGTTACTCTACGGAAACGGTAACGGGAATTACTCCCCCAGACTTCGAGCTCGAACCGACGAACGAACAATTTTGGTCCGATTTGTCCTGCTCGTTCCTTGCATCGCGCGATTGCGCGATGCCACGCGGCACAGAAAAAAAGTTTTTAAAAGTTAAAAAAACCCGGTTCCCGGCCAAAAAGCAGGCGGAAAAATGCCTGCCGTGCCTCAGGGCACCTACCAGAGGGGTTGTTTCTGGAAGTCCCCGGCCTCCCCCCTCATCCCCCGTCCTGGGCTGCTCTGGTGGGACTCGCCGCAGGCTCGCAGCCAGCAAAAAGCCCAGTCTCGCCGCCGCCCGCCCGCAATTAAAGCGCAAGCAAGCGGCACGGACGGCACAGGAAAAAACTTTTAAACTCTCCCCCCACCCATTCCCGGGCCAAAAAAGCAGGCGGAAAAATGCCTGCTTGACTAAGGGCGCAGGGCACCTACCGGAGGGGTGGTTTCTGGAGGGGGGGTCCCGCCTCCCCCCCGTCCTGGGCAGCCGGACTCGAGTTGCCATTTCGCCATGCCATGCGGTGCGGGCGGGGGATCCAAAATGGGGCGGCAAACGCAATATTGTTTTTGAAATCGTGGTCCAAAAAACACACAAGCACAACAGAAACACGCGAAAATTTATAAACTGCCAGATTTTTCACAGTAGCAGTGGGTTTTTTCTTGCAACAAAATGTCTCTCCTCTCCTCCTCTGTCCTCCATTGATTTTATTTTATTTTATTTTATTTACACCTGCGCAGTGCGCAATGATGGGCTGGCCGATTGGCCAGCCATGTGGGAGTGGACAACCATGCAAATTTTTGGAGCCATCCCACCAGTCGCATGGCCACTTGGCCATGGAGACTTCTGGGATGTGCCAAAAAGCCCCCTAAAACCAGCCCTAGCCCTAACCCTAACCCTTGACTCCGTACCCATACGTCACAGACTGTCTTCTTAGTGGGTCAGAGAGGCACCCAGAGGTGCAACCCACTAGCCCACCGTAACCTTACCCGTCACTAGCCTAACCCTAGCCATTGCACTAAGCCACCTTAAAGCCAGATCTACTTGCTTGCATTGCACTACACGCAGCAAGTAGAATTCCCTTCTGTGTGAGACATGGTGGTGCGGGAGCCTTGTGCAGGGAAGGCATGACGCTATCACTCTCACACTGGTCTCACTGTCTGCACATTATGTTATGCAATATCCATATGGCTATTGCATAGCATTTTGCAGCAGCAGCAGGTGAGGAGGGGAGACCCCCATGTAGAGGGGTCTCTCTTGGAGCCTGCTTCCCCTTCCTAGTGGCAGGAGGCACCCATGGGTGCCTCCAGGAGCCCACTTTCCCTTTATAGTGGGCCAGAGGAGGCACCCACCCCACAGAGGTGCCTCCAGGAGCCCGCTCCCCCCCCCAAAACCAGTACTAACGACAACGAAAAAATGAAAAAACGAACGATTAATTTTTGCGAATTTTCGCGAAAACCGGAAACGACCCGAAACGGGACCGGCCCGACTAACGACAACTCGAAAAAAAAAAATTTTCAAGTCGTGCCCATCTCTAATCTGCAGTAAACTTGTGTGATAATGAATTTTATAATGTATCCCCAAGCCCAAGTTCAAATGGCTGAGGTTAAATGATAGCATGAATTCAGTATAATCCCACCTGATTTTGAAGGGAAATCTTTGCCTATGCAACAAGTTATTATCAGCATTCCCCAAGAACAAAAGATCTCAGTGGTACAATATGTTTTGTTCCCCAATATGGTTTCAAGCAAAATATAATAATTATTATTTTTAAAAATGAAAACCAGGACAGTTAAATATGCACCATACCAACAGGTAATAGGTGATATCCAGCTATCTGTAATTTTTCCTTCTCATTATTTGTTTGTTTGTTTTAGAAACAAACAAGGAGAGCAATCAAGATATTCAGCAGAGCAGTGTCGTTGCCGTGGTGAGCGTTTATAAATGCAAGCCACTTTATATTTCATTCTCCTGACTAGAGACAAGAACCCCATCAAGTATTTACATGCTTACTGATCAGATTCTAAGTTCATAGTCTTTAATTAACAGTGTGCAATATATTTACATGCTCTTAAGGCTTTGTAAACAGATAAATGGGATTAGCTTTTCAAAATTAGTACAGTTGATCAATTAGGTGCTTTTTTTTTTTACAAATAATAAAATACCAGTGCACAGGCAGCATTTTACTAATGAAAACATTTTCATCAAATACTTTTTTTCTTGTGTTATCAAGAAGGGCAAACATTACCAGCTAATGAAAGCAAAATATTATAAATGCTAATATTTAACATGTTTTAAAATTATTTTGTCTTATTTTATTTCACCAGCATGAGCATAGGTCATCAATTCCGCGCCCCCCCCACGTCCTCCAATGCTTTATAAGGAGCGTCAGCCAGAATGAGAAAAATGCTCTTTTTCCTTTTCAGATTTGTCCAATTCATTCATTCCTAGTTCCTGATCTAAAATATGGAACCGATCACAATTTGTGGGAATTTGTATATTTCTGATGTGTTCTATGATAGAAAGAGAAATGATTTTAACAACATGGACACATTTTTAAACATGCCCATGGGTGACTGAATCCAACTTAAAAATTACACACCAATGTACACATTAGAAAAATACACATAAAACATATACTGTAAGTATTTCTGTAACAGGCGGGAGGGGCTTTTATGGAACAAGTATGGCATAAGTTTAGAATCAGCGCAACTCAAGACTAGATTCTTGACATATTAGTACAGTCCAAACATTGAGTGGTATGAATCTGTTTACAAGCTAAAGAACCCTGGTATAATGGTGTGAGCTGCACCTCCCTCTCTTTCACTGGTTATTTTTGCAACTCTCCACTTTGGCTGCCTATAACTTCTAATCTACTCACAGATCTTTGGATGATACTACACAGCCTGTAGATTGGGTCCAGACTTTGCCCCTAGGAAAAATCTTTCTAATTGAATTGTTATTTGAAAGCAAAGCTGCTAATAGCTTTGGGGCGGGGGAGCTATTGCGGCTTCCTGATTCAATTAGAATGATTTTTATCCTGGGGTGCCCCCTTTGGAGCTTAATAACTCAGCCCCCTGAGCACCAAACCACTCCAAATTTCAGGGCCTTACAGGGAAGAGCTTGAGGAAGCTCCCCAATGGTTTTGGTGCTGGTACATGGTTGTGATCTGTATTTTCAAGTACATAAACATAACAAAACATGATGTACTCATAAATACAGATCACAGCCATGTTTCGGCATGGAAATGGCAGGGTGGCTTCCTCAAGTTCTTCCCTGTACACCACCGAAATTTGGAAAGGTTTGGGGAATCAGGAGGCTGAGTTATTAAGCTCCAAGGGGGTTCCCATTAGTTAATTGAAAGTGTATGTACAGTTAAATTAACCCCTAAATTGATGGTGTGCATTGTACACACTCTTTCAATTAACTACTGGAACCCCCTTTAGACCTTAATAACTCAGCCCCCTGACTCCCGAAACCTCTCCAAATTTCAGTCTTACAGGGAAGATTTTGAGGAAGCTCCCCTGACAGGGGACCCAGGGGACCATAACATTTTGTTTCATTTTATTTTGTTTCATAGCAAAACTACCTTAAAATTCATTACAAATGAAACAAAACAAAAGTACTAAAGAAACAAAATGAAACAAAATGTTATATTTCCGTTTCGTGCCCATCTCTATTGTAAATCACTCAGAGAGAGCTTTATGCACTATGGGACAATATATCAGCAGAACACTTTTGCATTCGGTATAATCTATCACTTTCTGCCTTTAAAGACAGTGAGTTTCAAATTATTTCTGCTTTGAGCAGCGTGTTGGACTCAATGGCCTTATAGGCCCCTTCCACCTCAATTATTCTATGATTCTATGGTTGCACAGTATTTTCTTTAGCAGCAGTTGCAATGTTGTTGGTTACTATAGCACATTGAACTAGAGTAGGCCTATTGAATTGCTGGGGATTTGGAAAATCGTTCCCTCCATAACTTCCACAGATTCAAATGGGTCAATTTTAGTTGTGAAAAACATGGCACACACGAAATGCCTTTCTTTCTTAGCCAGCAGCATGTCTGCACTGTGTTTCATACAACAATTGCTGGGGTTCTGGCAGCAGAATCTTCACTGGTGGCAAGGACCCAGTGGGCATGTACAAAAATGACCACAGGAAGTTCATTCTACCCCAATCTTTTGTTTAGGCTTTGTATTCTCAGCTAGTTGTAATTCCTAGTTGCATAGCAATCTATGTGTATGTGTTGTATCGTTACAGTTGTGACCGACTCTTCATGACCCTATCCATGGAGTTTTCTTAGCAGGAATACTGGAGTGGTTTGCCAGTTCCTACCTCAGGCAGGCAAGGTCAAATTGAGCTGTGTTGTTTAGACAAGGAGATGCTGTTTCACAGATGTCTAATGTTTCCCAACATATCTCCTTTAGACATGGGCACGACTCAGCGAAATCGTCGTTTCCGTTTCTGTTCCTCGTTTCCGTTACGTAACGAAACGAAGAACGACAATTACTCCGCCAGAACTCGAACTCGAACCGACTAAAGAAAAATTGGGTCTGATTTGTCGTGGTCGTTCCTGGCGGCATCGCAGCGATCGCGCAATGCCAAGTGGCACAGGAAAAAAGTTTTAAAAATAAAAAAACCCGATTCCCGGACAAAAAAACAGGTAAAAATATGCCTGCCTGAGTGAGGGCACCTACCAGAGGGGTGGTTTCTGGGGGGGGGGGGGGTCCCCGGCCTCCCCCCCTCCTCTCCTGGGCTGCGCATCCTCATCATCTCGCCAACTCGCCAAGCGGCGTGGCACAGAAAAAAGTTTTAAAAATAAAAAAACCCAATTCCCGGCCAAAAAAGCAGGCGAAAATATGCCTGCCTGAGTGAGGGCACCTACCAGAGGGGTGGTTTCTGGGGGGGGGGGTCCCCGGCCTCCCCCCCCCTCCTGTCCTGGGCTGTTCTGGTGGGGGGCATCCTCGTCGTCTCGCCAACTCGCTCGCCATGCCATGCAGTGCAGGCGGGGGATCCAAAATGGGGCGACCGCAATATTTATTTTGAAATCGTGGTCCAAAAACACACCAAAGCACCACAGAAACATGCGAAAATAGCTATTTTTAAACTGCCTGAATTTTTACAGTAGCAGCAGTGGGTTTTTCTTGCAACAAAACATCTCCATTGATTTTATTTTATTTTATTTTTATTTTTATTTTTTTACACCTGCGCAATGATGGGCTGGCCATGGGAGTGGACCATGCAAATTTTTGGAGCCATTCCACCAATTGCATGGCCACTTGGCCAGGTTTTGACCGAGACTTCTGGGATGTGCCAGTCGGGCATAAAAAGCCCACTAACCCTAGCCCGAACCCTAACCCTAACTCTAACCCTAACCCATACGCCAGTACACTGTCCTTTTTAGTGGGTCAGAGAGGCACCCAGAGATTTCACCCCAATAACTCACCCTAACCTTACCCGTAACCCTAAGCCTAGCCCTTCTGCTAACCCTAACCCTAATCCAGATCTGTGTACTCGCATTGCACTACAGCAAGTACACTTCCCTTCTTAGTGAGCCAGAGGGCGCCCATAGGGGTCCTCTCTCACTTTGTTCCTCCTCCCCACCCCCAGCCCAAGTGCACCGTATGCAGGCAGGCAGTGAGTCACAGAGGCACCCGAAAGAGAGGTGCCTCTGCCTGCCACTGCAACTTGGTATGCATATCCAATTGGCTATGCAAACCCTTTTGTAGCGGGCCAGAGGAGGCACCCACCCCAGAGAGGTGCCTCCAGGAGCCCGCTTTCCCTTCATGGCGGGCCAGAGGAGGCACCCACCCCAGAGAAGTGCCTCCAGGAGCCCGCTACCCCCAAAAAACCAGTACTAACGACAAACGGAAAAACGACAAACGAAACGACAAATTTTTGAAAAATTTCGCAACAAACGGAAACGAGCCGAAACGGGCCAGCTCCGACACACAACAACTCGAAACGTAATTTTTCCTGGTCGTGCCCATCTCTAATCTCCTTTATTGACTAGAATCAGATCCATAAACCTAAAACAGTGGCATAATTACAAAGCTCAGATCTCATTTATCATTTTGTGACTGATTATAACTCTGATGCCTCTTAAATAAAATGGGAAATATAAACATGGAGCTTGCAGCAATTTGCAATCTGCTTACAATTTTCTACTGTAATGATGGGAATTATTAGGGGTTTATAGTGGCCCATTCCTTTGGAATATCTTGGGCTTCAACAGTTCCAGCAGATGGGCTTTCTTTTTTATGAGCTACACTCCAGTATGCCATTCAGTCTGAAGTTTTTAATCTGAGACAATATAGAAATCCAGGATTTAGAAATGGGGCACAGGTGTAAAAATATGTGCAGAGTGTTTACTCCAAAGAACAACAATCATTATCCCATATATGAACCAACAGAAATAGCATGAGATGAAAAACAGCCAGAGGCATGGGTCCCATTCTATAGATGGGGAAAAGGAATGTCACATACACAGTTTCCCATACCATGTGCTCATTCAGATCCCTAGGTCTAGGAGATAAATCTGCTCACTCTTACATTAATGATTTTGTTTGTTGCGGACAAAATCCAGAGATCCAAGGGACCATATGTCCACCATGAAACTTAGGGAACGTTGTGATTGTACCCTTGAAATAATGTCTCAGGTCTTGTTGTATAGCTAACCCGGCATAAAGGAACTGATGTCATTGGTCTTGATAGCTTGTGACTAATTAAAGTGACCCTGCTTCAGGTTTTGGGTTGTGTACATCTCATTGCAAAGGAGTCACACAGAACCTGAACTTGAAGAAGGAATGTTTTAAATTAGTAGTGATCTGCTCTATAAAGACCAAACACCAGTGTCCTCTTGCATAGATATATAGATCTCTAGATGCAAAAGGACACTGGCCTTTGGTCTTTATTTTTATACTGTATGCATAAAAAACAAAGGCCTATAGAAAAGGCACTCTTGTGCCCTCTAGTGGCAAAAGAAGCAAGAGCTTTTGGAGAATGGGGGGGGGGGACCATATTGCCCTGCCATCTCCTGAAGGCATATGGGCATCCTTGAGCAAAATGTATTTTAAAACATTTCCAGGTTCTGGGAAGGTTAAACTCAGGAGTACACAGGAGTGTGTGTGTAAGTCCTACCTCTAAAGTTTCTGCATATCTAAATTCCTTAAAAAAAACACCCTCTGGTTTATGAATGTGGTATATTGTAATACCCATGATTCAGAACACCAGGAGATGTTTTGCCAGCAGGAAAAAGGATGCCAAACTTTACATTGCAAAGGACATTTTTTTACAAGCATCCCCCCCTGCATATTTGGGGAGTTGTGTACAGGAGTGCCTCTCTTTTTTGTGTGTGACCCAGTTTCAGTGTCCTACTATTTGGCACAGAGCCAATAAACGTGCCATCACAGGAATGATTGTGTGATCTGTACACCAGTGAACAATCTAAATTTAGGCAATGCGAGGGAGGGAGACAGCAGATGGAGGGGGAAAGAAAGGGAGAGGGAGCTGCAAAGGAGCAATTCTGCATACTTTGGTTTCATTCTTGGCATGATGACCTGATTCTTTACTTTTTCTTACCATGATAGCACACTTTCTCTTGCTTACCTGGAAGGAGCAGGGAATACCACCTGTTGTTATTGTTGTTGTTGTTGCTGTTGTAGTTGGCTGCTGTGGTTTTCTGATCCTGAGCATTGCAATTGTTAGATATACCAAGCCTTCCCTACTGCTTTAGGACCACTGTGAACTCATATGGATGTACATCTTTGTATGGCACTGTTGTGTAGTCCATAGGGTTATAAGTGAGCCGCTCACTAGCAGATTAATTAAATCTGTCATACATTACATTTATCAAAAGCTTTAAATGTTAAGGAATGTATTCAGACAGAATTTTGGTTCATTTTGCTTTCAATATTTTTAAAACCTGTAGTATTTAATAATGTGTTAATCTAACTATGTTATACATCATAGAGCTTAAGTGCTACCAGGCTCCTAATGACATCTGAATTCAGATAATGTCACATTTGACTTACAGTGAATATTTCAAGGTTATGCTAGAATGAAAAATCCAGTGAACTTTCAGGGAAACAAGAAGTATTTGCTTAAGGTTAGTGAACTGTATTGGCTAAAGAACTGTGTGCCTGTACTTGGCCTGATACCCATCAAAACATTAAGGTTGCTTGCTAAATAGTGTTATAAAATTGGTTGAAATCCAATTGAATGAATGGGAATTTGATGAGTCAAGTAACTCCTCTATAAGTTCCACTGACTCAGTTGCCCTGCTCTAGTTGCAACTTAATACAATAAGCAGCTGGATTTTTTCCATTGTTTAAATATGCCATCAGCTCTGGATATTCTGAAGAGAGGGACAGAACTCATAATTCCTGATGTCTTTTTTTCTCACTCAACAAATTAGACCTTATAAGAATTTTTCCCCTTGCTGTGAGAAGACAACATATTTTTCTGTCTCAATTAGATTTTATACATTTTAGATCATATTTGGTGCATTGATCTGCATGTGCACAGTTTGGGTGGGAAATTTCATACAGTCATGATTCTGCTAGGAACGAAAATATGAAACTGTGAACGCTGTTCCCTTCTTGTACTGATTTCTGTGTGTCTCAAATTCTTCCAAAATGTACCAATTTAGACTAGATGTGGGTCTTTTTAGCTTCTTGGATTTCAAACCCCAGAATTAAGCAGGAATTCCTACAGCTGGAATTCTGGGGGCTTTGGCCAAGTAATTTAAAAAAAAACATTGACGGGCAATGTGTCCTCTAATTTTCGACCTTCCTGTGTGGGGCTCTGCACTCCACATACATGAGCCCACTGCCCCTCCCCTGTGGAGGTTCTCTTGTGACTGAAACAAAAATGATCACTTCAGGTTGTGTGGAGGAGGAGCGAAAACTGTGCTCACAATCCAGGGTTCGATCCCAATAGCCAGATCAAGGTCGACTCAACCTTCCCTCCTTCCAAATTTGGTAAAATGAGTATACATACTACTGGGAAGGGGAACAATGTATAGCCTGCATAATTACTTCTAAGTTTCCCAGGGAATGCTTTAAGCACTACGGGTGGTGTATAAGCAGAACATTTTGCTTTTGATACCTTTTGCATGTGCATAAAATCCTAACGAGATTTTGACTGCTGTCTCATTGTCATTATTGAGACAGCCTGTAGACTGAAAGCAAGCTCATTATGAATATCTTAACATCCGTATTCTGGGATGATGAAGGAATTCTGTCTGGCTCACAGAATTGATGTTAAAGCCTGGGACATTAAAGCCAGGGGTGTGAACCATGTTTTTTTAAGCAGGTTGGATTTATTTATTTGCTGCTTTTCTCCCCATAGGAGACCTAAGGCAGTTCACAACAGATAAAATAAGAGATTTAAAAGCACTATATAAATATATTTAAAAACCAGTTAAACATACATTAAAACAGCCAAGTGTAAAAACAATTAAAAACATTAAAAAAACTGTAAGTTATAAACCAGTTATTCATGAACTAACTTAACTGCCTGCCTGATAAAGGAGGTACAGGTATTTTCCTGATGATGGATGTGCAATCCATTGCAAATTCTTAGAGCATCTATTATTATTATTATTATTATTATTATTATTATTATTATTATTATTATTATTATTATTATTATTATTATTATTATTATTATTATTATCATCATCATCATCATCACCACCACCACCACCACCACCACCACCACCACCACCACATTTTCAATGAGGGCACCAATACTTTTACATATCCCGATGACATCCAGGCACTTAATAATCCAACTATGTGGTACCGAGTTGAAGACTTTTTTTATACAATTTTACAATTCACTAAGATCATTTTAACAATGAGGAGCTGATCTTTTGTGCCTCGGCTTCCCCGTTTGTTCCCGTTCTGCTCTACCGGCATGTTGTTATTTGCTTCCAAGTAAGCCTGGACTCTATCAGCTATAATGCCTCTCAGCAGTTTATACATAGTTGGTAGACACATTACTGTCCTGTAACTTTCAGGTGTTGCTTCTTTTGTTGGATCCTTCTGAATCAAATTGTTTTTGCCAGTTGTTAACCACTCATTAATATAGCCTGTCCTCAATGTTGCATTAAATTGTTCAGCCATTTTTTCATGCAGACTGGTCAGTTGTTTAAGGCAAAACCCATGCAGTTGGTCATTGCCAGGTGATGTCCAGTTTTTAACTCTTTGCACTCTTTTGGTGATCATTTCAGCTATTATTTCTACTTAGTCTATTTTGCACTTGGAGAATTTCTTCTCAAAATCTTGGAGCCATCCAGCATTTCTATTACAGTGGTCCCCTGCCCTATCGCAGTTCACATACTGTGGTCCCGCTATATTGCGGGACCATATTATATGAAAAAAGCCCCCCTTGGGTTCATTCCCCCTGCAAAAGGCCTGGGAAGGCCCTAGCAGTCCTATTCGAGGCAGCACTAGGCTGGGGGTAAGTACAAGAGCCCCCAGTTAGGGCCCCCACACCCGACCTGACCTGCATCCGCATATCATGGATTTTCAGTTATCGCGGGTCGGGTCAGGTCCCTAACCCCAGCGATAGGCGGGGTATCACTATATAGTCATTTTCAGTCCCCCATATGTCTTTCCATTATTATTATTATTATTATTATTATTATTATTATTATTATTATTATTATTATTATTATTATTATTATTATTATTATTATTATTATTATTATTATGTTGTTGTTGTTGTTGTTGTTGTTGTTGTTGTACTAGTAGTAGATGATATGTGGTTTTCCATTACATTTAAGTAAATCTCCATATCCCATATGAGATGTAGGAAGAAATGCAACAACTTAAAATGTAAGACATAGAACAACAGTTAAAAAGGGACCTATGAAGTACACGAATGACAGTATATTTCTTGACAATGTTTCAAAGCATGCTACCATGTGGTCTCTTAAAAGAAATTTACAAATTGATCTTCATTTAGCAGCTTCTTAGCTTTTTACCACTTTAATATGCACATCATGGCAAGGGTACAATGATCAATAAACAACTGTGTCAAACAAGGTTATTCCATGAGCCTCTGCAGGCTCATTGCTGATTAAATCCCAAGATCAGATGTAATGCAATGGTCATAGATGCAAGGGCATCAAAAGGACCAAGGAAAACAAAGAAGTTGGTAAACAACAAGGCAGAATTGAAGTTATATGCCTGCAGAACAATTTGCAGTAAGAGGATTCCAATAGGATTTTGTAAAATGCTTCTGTAGTTGTTTTCTCACCTTTTTTTTTTTAAATTACCCTTTTGTCTATGTAAGGAAACAAGTTTAACGGTTGTTTTTCAGATGTCCACCTTAGAGCTAACATTGGGGTATTGCCAAAGCTGGAACCTGATATATTAACAACACTCATTCATTGCTTGGGGAGACTCTGTGTCTCACCTCTTTGCTGGTGTGGTTGGCTGCCTGAGGATCAGGGGAAGGGCTGCCTCATTTGGAGTGCCATTGTCAAGTAAGGACCCCAATGCCACACAGAGCCCAGTAGGTGGCCTGACCAGTCTGAGGGGGGGGGGGGATGGGCCATGGCAGCGCTTGCAGTGCTGTGGTTCATGCTTTGTACAAAGTTGTACAAAGCACAAAGAGCCCAGCCCAAGCTCTTATCAATGGCTCGTAATCAAACTGGGAGGAGGTGACAAGTGGGGTCACCACAAGGAGCAGTCCTAGGGCCAGTGCTCTTCCAACTTTTTTAATGACTTGGATGCAGGGAATGCTCATCACATTTGTTGATGATGCAAAATTTGGTGGAGTAGCCTTGGAAAACAAGAATAAAGTTGAAAAAGAACTTGATATACTTGAGGCTGGAGTGAAAACAACAGAAGGAAATTTAACAGGGATAAATGCAGAAACTAACACACAGGGAGGCAGGAACTAACACAACATGGAGCGGGAACTAACACACAGTTACAAGATAGGGGGCACTTGGTTCAGTAATACTACAAGCAAGAAGGTTCTTGGTACTATAGGTCGCAACCTGAATCTGAGGCAACAGTGCAATGCATCTGCAAATAAAGGCAAATGCTATTTTAGGTTACATTAACAGAAGTATAGTCTCCAGATCCCATGAAGTACTAGCTCCCCTGTCTTCCACACTGATTAGGCATAATGTTGACCTTCAGAAAGGATACTAAGAAAATGGAACAGGTTCAGAGGTGGGATACAAAGATGATCAGGGAACTGGAAACAAAGCCCTATGAGGAGATGATGAAAGAACTGGGCATGTTTAACCTTAAGGAAAGAAAGCTAAGGGGTGATATGAGAGCACTTCATACAGAGGAGAGGCAGTATCTCTTCCTGACCGTCACAGAGTGCAAGACACACAACAATGGGCTCAGGCTACAGGAAGCCAGTCTTTTAGTACATATCAGGAAAAAAGTTCTTAACTATTACAGGAATACGACAATGAAACCAGTTAATTTGGAGGTGGTGAGCACACCAGTGTTAGGGGCATTCAAGAGAAAGTAGATTAGCATCTGTAATGTCTACCGTATTTTTATGTCTATAAGACACCCCCATATATAAGATAACCCCAATTTTTCAGCCTGAAATAACAGTTCCTTTCCTGTGTTGTTTTCTCATTAGTTTACTTCCATGTATAAGACGACCCTAAATTTTTAGTCTAACAGTTTTAGTAAAAAATATACTCTTATACATGGAAAATATACTAGTACTTTGAGCATGAAGGTGGACATGGAAGCTTTATAGCCCTCTCTCAACTCCATTATTCTAGGATTCTGTCATTCTGATATGATAGATATGGCAGATTGATTGTGTACACAGACTTCAGTGGAAATAGAGGAATACATAAGGTCAGTAACCATGTGACATTTTAACTGTAACAACTAGACATGGGCACGACTCGGCGAAATCCTCGTTTCCGTTTCCGTTCCTCGTTTCCGTTATGTAACAAAACGAAGAACGACAATTACTCTGCCAGAACTCGAACTCGAACCGACTAAAGAAAAATTGGGTCTGATTTGTCGTGGTCGTTCCTGGCAGCATCACAGCGATCGTGCGATGCCCAGCGGCACAGGAAAAAAATTTTAAAAATAAAAAAAACCCCGATTCCCAGCCAAAAAAGCAGGCAAAAATATGCATGCCTGAGGGCACCTACCAGAGGGGTGGTTTCTGGGGGGGGGGTCCCCGGCCTCCCCCCCTCCTCTCCTGGGCTGCGAGTGCCTGCGCATGTGCATCCATTCCTCGTCGTCTCGCCAACTCGCCAAGCGGCACAGGAAAAAAGATTTAAAAATAAAAAAACAACCCGATTCCCGGCCAAAAACGCAGGCGAAAATATGCCTGCCTGAGTGAGGGCACCTACCAGAGGGGTGGTTTCTGGGGGGGGGGGGTCCCCAGCCTCCCCCCTCCTCTCCTGGGCTGTGCATCCTCGTTGTCTCACCAACTCGCGAAGCGGCACGGCACAGAAAAAAAGATTTAAAAATAAAAACAACCCGATTCCCGGCCAAAAAAGCAGGCGAAAATATGCCTGCCTGAGTGAGAGCACCTACCAGAGGGGTGGTTTCTGTGGGGGGTGTCCCCGGCCTCCCCCCCGTCCTCTCCTGGGCTGCGCATCCATTCCTCGTCGTCTCGCCGACTCGCCATGCCATTCGGTGCGGGCGGGGGATCCAAAATGGGGCGACCGCAATTTATTTATTTTGAAATTGTGGTGGTCCAAAAACACACCAAAGCACCACAGAACCATGCGAAAATGGCTATTTTTAAACTGCCTGATTTTTTTACAGTAGCAGCAGTGGGTTTTTCTTGCAACAAAACATCTCCATTGATTTTATTTTATTTTATTTTTATTTTATTTTTTTACACCTGAGCAATGATGGGCTGGCCATGGGAGTGGACCATGCAAATTTTTGGAGCCATTCCACCAATTGCATGGCCACTTGACCAGGTTTTGACCGAGACTTCTGGGATGTGCCTGTCGGGCATAAAAAGCCCACTAACCCTAGCCCGAACCCTAACCCTAACCCTAACCCTAACCCATACGCCAGTACACTGTCCTTCTTAGTGGGTCAGAGAGGCACCCAGAGGTGCACCCCATGAACTCACCCTAACCTTACCCGTAACAACCCTAAGCCTAGCCCTTGCGCTAACCCCCCTAACCCTAAGCCAAATCTGTACTCGCATTGCACACACGCAAGTACAGTTCCCTTCTTGGTGAACCACAGAGTGCTGAAACTGAGGAGGAGCCTTCCCCCACTGTGCGCACTGTGACACTGCAGTTAGCAGTGGGCCTGTGGTCAACAGAGAGGCATCCAAAAAAGAGGTGCCTCGAGTCTCAACTTGGTATGCATATCCAATTGGCTATGCATGCCATTTTGTAGCGGGCCAGAGGAGGCACCCACCCCAGAGAGGTGCCTCCAGGAGCCCACTTTCCCTTCATGGCGGGCCAGAGGAGGCACCCACCCCAGAGAGGTGCCTCCAGGAGCCCGCTCCCCCCCAAACCAGTACTAACGACAGACGAAAAACCGACAAACAAAACGACAAATTTTTGGAAAATTTCACGAAAAACAGAAACGAGCCGAAATGGGCCGGCTCCGACACATGACAACTCGAAAACGTCATTTTCCCTGGTCGTGCCCATCTCTAGTAATAACAGTACAAATAAAACGCTGAAACCTTATCTTCTGATCACCCAGTATGTTTTAAGGATGGGCTTGCATATGCATTTAATAAAGTAGGAGCCCTGTATCTGTGGGATCAATATCTGCTGATTCAGTTACCCACAATTTGAAAAATATTTAAAATATTAGAATAAAAATCCTAGAATATATATACATGCTATGTATACCATTCAATTGAAAAATATATCTCTATGATGTCATTAGCACAACTGACCACTAATCAGAGCCAGAGACCATGCTGTATATAGCATTTGTTATTTAAACAGTGCTGGCTATAATTGACAGTTTTCAGCATTGGCGCTGGGATGGTGGTAGTACATGGAACTGATCCTCCACAAATTTGTGTTTTGATATCCAAGTAATCAGTGTCAAGGTCAGTTTCTCTTTGGGGCTAGATATCAGGTGGTACCTTTTTAAAATGGCTCTATCATGTCCTCATCCTGTGCCACTGAGCAATGCAACTTGCAACAAGTGACAGACTACTACAGTATGTAAGTTGACAGACAATTCCATCAATACCAAATATCTTAAGAAATGAAAATGTTTAATATTTGTGTTAATAAGTTCAGCATATTTGCCAGTATTTAAAATGTTTTGCAGTTGCATCCAAACACGCAAGAGCACTTACTTACTTCCCTACCAATACTTATTCCTCTACATCAGTGGTTCTCAACCTGTGGGTCCCCAGATGTTCCTGGACTGCAACTCCCAGAAATCCCTTCCAGCACAGCGAGTGGTGGAGGCTTCTGGGAGTTGCAGTCCAGGAACATCTGGGGACCCACAGGTTGAGAACCACTGCTCTACATCATGACAACCTAGTGTGAAGATTAGAAGAGTGATATTTATTTATGTATTTATTTATTTATGTATTTATTTTGAATATTTTAGCCCACCTTTCTCCTTGGAAAAGGACCCAAGGCAGTTTACAATAATGAGGGACAATATACAGCCCAGAAAATTCAAAACCTGTGATGTAGCATACTGCAAGATTCGATCTTTGAGGTGCAGTAAGGACCCAGGCCATTTAGTGCTTTGTACGTTAAAACCAATATTTTGAACTGTGCCTGAAAACTGATTGGCAGCCAGTGGAGCTGCTATAATAGGGGTGTAATTTCATCCTAGTGTGCAATCTGTGGTCAGATGGGGGGGAAGCATCCCACCAGATGGGAGAGTGAATTAGGGTCAATCCTGGATAAAAATAAGATAGATCCATGCGGGTCCATGTGTTGGATCTATGTTTTTGTGCCAGTGCGGAGCTATGAGCTAAGACCCATGATTATTATTGTGAAATATTTGGACATTAATGAGATGTATGATTTGATGGTGATTTGGGAAGGTTCCCATGCAAAAATCATATGAAATCAGAAGGATCTGTTCTTGATTTCAAAGATCCACCATTTACTTTCCCCTCCAAGTCAAGGGCTGTGTTTTAATAGTTAGATCATTTAAGATACATGAGCTCGAGCTGGCTGAGAAGAAGGCAGCTGACGTGAGTATGATGCCCACTGAGCTCTGAGACATGGGGGTGGGGGTGGGGGCGGAGCAGTACTGGGAGAGGAGGGGAACCCGGCCTGGACAAAGAGGAGTGATGCCCTCATAGGACTGGCCCAAGGTGTGCATCTGGTGGTGGTGGGGAAGCGTTCCACCAGATATTGTGGGCTGATTTCACTCCTTAGCAGCTGCCACCCTGCTGTTGGGAGGCTTCTCAGCTGGTTCCCTGATCCAAGGCCAGATTGAGCTGTCACTGGGTTGTTAAGGCACTTAACAGGAGGGGGCTCACAACATTGACTTTGTCTCCAGGTGCTGAAAACCCTAGCTACGCCTCTGACCAAAGCATATTCAAGTTAAGAATAGGGAATTAGAAGAGGCATCTTACAACAATAAAAGGCAACATGAAAGCTACCAAGAACACACAAAAAGAAAAAAAATCCATTATGAGGAATAAAAACTAACACGGAAAACACTGGTGTTCTTATGAATTCAGTCAGTACAATCATGCATGGTAATCCATATAAAAGTCACATAGTAGGAAGTCCATCATTCAGGGAAAGCTTTCCTGAAAAGGAAGGTCTTTGCCTGCTTCCGGAAAGACAGCAGAGATGAGGCAGTCCTGGCCTACAGTGGGAGGGAGTTCCAAAGTCTGGGAGCAGCAACGGAGAAGGCCCTTTCACGTCTTCTTTTGAGACACACCTGTGAAGGTGGTGGGATGGAAAGAAAGGCCTCTCCTGATGACTATAGCACCCAAGACAGTTCATACTGCAATATTCAGTCTTTGAGGTAGCTTGGACCCAGGCCATTTAGCGCTTTGTAGGTTAAGATCAGCACTTTGAATTGTGTCCAATAGCTGATTGGCAGCCGGTGGAGCTACTTTAATGTGATCTCTGTAACCAGCTCCAGTCAGCAGTCTGGCTGCTGCATTTTGGACCCATTGAGGTTTCCTGAGACTTTCCATTGGTAGCCCCACATAGAGTGCATTACAGTAGTCCAGCCCTGATGTCTCTAGGGCATGTGTCTCAGTGGCCAGAGCTGGTTTCTCAAGAAACAGGCATAACTGGCATACTAGTTTTAATTGTGCAAATGCAGTCCTGGCCATAGCTGTGACCTGGGCATCTAGGTTCAGGGATGAGTCAAGGAACACCTCTTTTTTCAATTGGGGAGTAATCCCATCCAGTACAGGTTGCATCCCTATCCCTTGAGCTCCCTTTCGACTTACCAGAAGCATCCTTGTTTTGTCTGGGTTTAGCTTCAGTTTGTTCCTCCACATCCTTTAATTATGACATTATATTATATATATTAGGGGACCTTTTAAAAGGGTGCTCGAAGAGAACACCTATATCCTATTGGAATACATACAACTAAAAGGAGACAATGAAATAAACCTGCAATAATGTCCCTTGATTTGGCCCTCTGGTAAACTTACTGTATACCTATCAATACTGTATAGGAATGCCTTTCATGGTGAATGTAGTTGTTACGCACAGTCTTGAAAAACAAAAGTTCCTCTTGGGAAGTTGCACATGCACCAGTGGGTTGTTTTGTTTTGGTTTTTTTGGCAGCCAACTACTTCCCAGGTCAAATTTCAGTAAGTCGGTAAACCTGTTCTTACATTGACCCTCTTAAGCCTTTCTAAAAATATTGCATCCCCCAACGAGACACTATTTTAAGATTGTCGTAGATATGGGTATACCCATGGGAGGCTTACTTTTGGCATGTGTGCTTGTGTCGGTTTCACATGGCATGCATACCAACCACTCTGTACTTTTTAAATTACAAGCCATGCTATAGGCAGACTAAACGGACAGCTTCTGAATCTGGGGACCATAAGTTATGGATTTTTTATGCTAAGATGAAAGCAACTTCTTTCTGAAATGTCAACGTGTGTCTGAAATAATTCCTTTCAGACATCCATACACCAGTTGCTCTGCTTATTGGCTCTGAATTCATAAAACCTGGCTGAGATTTCTCTCCGGGGACCTTAATGATCTTGCCACTTTCAATAAATATTTATAGGAACTCAGCCAGTTTAATGGCTAAGGAGACTCATATGAAAGATTTTATCTTTCCAACATACTAAAGGGGTGTGAGGGTGGCAGTGGGAGAGACCCATCACCACAAGACTAATAGAAACTGTCAAGATGTAGCATTCAACTGATAACTGAAACTGAATTACAGTGCAAAGCAATTGCACTAGAAGATGGGATTTTGGCATTTTTGGTTCTTTTATTTTGGGGAAAAAATGCAAATGGAATGGGACCAATAACGCGATGGCTGAGGAAACAAAGAAATATTAAGAGGCAAAGTGGAACTTAAGATGATAAACATTCAACACTCCTGCCATCTAGGAACAAAATTGCATGGTACTCATGTACGCACCTCTAAGAAATTTCCATTTTTTCACATTAAAAAATCCAGATATGAAGCCGAAGCTGCCTTCTTCGCCAACCTGAAACTGTCTGACTTCAACATCATTGACACTCTTGGAGTTGGAGGTTTTGGAAGAGTTGAACTGGTAGGTAACAGGTTGTTTTCTTCTTTTTCTTTTTTGAGTTTGCTTTCGATTTATTTATTGGGACCAGGTAGCAAGAATGCTCCTTATTATTTATATGACAAAGAAAAATATTATTGAAGATAAGATTGTTTGTAAAGGGGACAGTCAATGAAAAAAATAGTAATAAACTTGGCAATTAATGAAAAAACAAAGTACAACAAATCCTTGTACCGTTTTGATAAGGCAGAATTTATCACTTATCAGTATGATCTTTTATTTATGGCTAGAAAAAGGTCTGCCAAGTAAGATTAAAGAATAAGGGCACACAGGATCACTGATGTGATATAACAGGAAAGAACAATGTTATATTTTACTTATATTTGTGCTATTGTTGGTCAAAATAATAATTTCCCCATTCATAACACAATTATGAAATCAGTAAAATAATTGTTCTAAGGGACTGTTGATGTTCTAGTTGTCACTTTAATTTTGTATGTTTTATCTATTTACCATATTTTGCTTTATATTATATCTTGCATTATATTTAAGCAACCCTGGCAATATCAGGAGCCTGATATATATTATACAAAGAAATCAATGATACAGTACCTCTAACATGTTACAGACATACACACACATCATCTATCTATCTATCTATCTATCTATCTATCTATCTATCTATCTATCTATCTATCTATCTATCTATCTATCTATCTAAATCACTGTGGAATATCTTCTGTGTCTATGTATGAAATATACATATCCTGTGAAATATTATTAGTTGATGACTTGTCTGTGATATCATGTGAACCACCAATTTATAGCAGCAAGGACTCCCTGATACCTGACACCTGTGAGACTCTTAAAGGAGTTCCTAAGTTATGTACAGAGCAATAAATACTTTTATGCTGCCTTTGCAAGAATAAAGGGGTATCCCTTCCATGAAAGTAAGGCAAGCTGGCTGTCATGACATTGGCATCTTCCCTGGAGATGTACTGACCAGTGGACTGGGGACTTGGATATGCAAATCTAGCACATCTGCAATTACTTCTAGAATTTACACAAACATGATCCATGAGCTAAAGAGCCATGTAAAGGTCACAATCCCAAATTACACTTGTTAATTAGGAAGTGAATCTGTGAAAGTATGGATTTCTTCCAAGTGAAAACCAAGAATTAATGACTAAGCCATGATTTTTCAGGAAGTGGACGTGGGTTTCGGAACAGCAGCAGGGACTATAGTGTAGATGAAACTGTAAAATAAATGAAGCAATACATCAGTAAGTCCATTACATGTCTCCTTCCTCAAGTAGGAAATAATCTCAATCAATCTCCAGCATTGCATGCTTTTTTTCTCCCCAGATTTTTTTATGAATACTTTTCATGCCAAAACTTCCATTAATTTAAAAACAATTGAAGATTTGAAAAATAAACTTAGTTTGAAGATTTAAAGCAGCTGAAGAATTTTAAAACTGTTGGAAATTTGAGTGTTTGATATATGATGAAATAATTTAAGCCAGTTCTATATAGATTCGCATCACATGGTATCTCTGCTGGGCACAAAGGCAATGATCAAATTATTTCAACATATGTGATAGATGTTTAAGTACACTGTCATAGATAGATAGGTAGGTAGGTAGGTAGGTAGGTAGGTAGGTAGGTAGGTAGGTAGGTAGGTAGGTAGGTAGGTAGGTAGATCATAGCCAATAGCATCTCATTTCTGTTTGCTCTTTGTGTTACTGGAAAAGTGTTGAAAATCAGAATACATTATTGTAGCATACAACAGTGAAATATATAGATAGATTTCATATCTCTGAAAGAACCCAGTTCAATTTTTTTAAAAAGATGATTAAATGTTATTTATAGCACAGTTTTAATTTTTGTTGCAAGTTCTCCGATCTAAAAAATGCAACTTTGTATCAGGAAATCAGTTGTGTGTGGCTGGAAACTGGGATTCAGACCTGATATTTGTTTGCTAGCTCTCGATAATGCATTTATGATTCAAATGGGGTTTGCACTGACTACACCCCATGAGTGTTACTTGTACTGAGAATGCATTTCTGAACCAATTTTGATGCAGAGACACATGTCCCTTAAATGAAGCCAACATTTATTTCAATAATTGTCAATTCCGGTAACATTAGTGTGACATGTGAGGAGATTTTAAAGTTTTCCTTAGCAGGAGAAAAATGCACCACAATAAGCCATGTGCCAAAACAAAAACAGAAAAAAGCAACCTATGCAGTGAAAAATGTGAGCTGTCATATGCAGTAATGGGGTCTCTCCTGTGTAATTTGATTGTCTTTATAACTTAATACACCTTTCCAGAAGAATTGTATTACTATTCATAGGGTTTCCTAGATTTTTAAAGAAGTCTAACCTAAGTCTAAATCTTATGTTCTCCATGGGTATATATATATATACATGAAATCCTTATGGATATGGTCAACCATTGTGGAGGAGAAAATGAATACAGTGGAACCTTGACTTACATCATTAATCCGTTCCAGTGGTCTAGACTTAAGTCAAACATGACTTAAGTCAAACGAACGTTTCCCATAGAAAGTAATGGGAAAGCGGATTAATCCGTTCCAGATGATGAAAAAGACCCCCAAAAACAGCAATTTAACACAAATTTGACTGGGATAGGAGATTCCTTCTGGGGATGTAAATGAAATGTCTCTTCAAAGAGAGGAGGAGGCAGTGGAATTATAGTCCACAAGTTATATGCCTCCACTTTTTAATGTTCATAGCAACAATGTCTAACATTTAAGTTTTACTGATTTTTAACCTGATGTTCCAAGTTCTGAACAACTCTATGCTTACCATTAGAGTCCCACAACTTTACAGCTCCCTAACTAAAATGCTTCCATTGTGGACCAGACTTCTGCAGCCAGATTTTTTACAAGACTGAGCTGACTGTCTAACCAGCGAGGCCAGCCCCGAGCTCCTGGCCTTTCTTCTCCTCCAGCAGCAGCGGCAGCTTCAGCGAGGCCGAGGACCAGCTCCAGGTGCTTGGAGCTGACCTCGCCAAAGCCGCCGCTGCCGGAGGAGAGGAAGGAGGCAGGAGCAGTTTGGAGGCAGCAGCCACGATGCTGGGTTGTGGCTGCCGCCCAATTCCGGTGTCTTGCGCCGGGGCTCCGAGATGTAAGGCAAAGCCTGCGACTCAAGTCAAACAGGCCCCTTCTTGCTGCAAGTCAAATATGATGCAAGTCAAGCAGTATGTAAGTCAAGATTCCACTGTATTGCTCTTAAGTCGAGCTGCTCTTAAGTCGGGGTACCACTGTACATTGTAATCAATAAAACATGTTGTCTAACTTGTTCCTTTTTCCTCGGGGGGGGGGGGTAAAGCCAACAATAAATAAGCAAAGAAAAAATGCCACTCTGACGTAACACAAGTAGCACTACAAATTCAGTCCAAGCAGCAGTACATGAGTCCATCTAAAAGTCGCATAATGGTAGTCAGTCACTCAGGGAAATCTTGCCATTGTTTTTCTGGGCACTCTTAGGGTGATAAGGAGGTAGGCTGTTAGAGATGGTAGGTCATACTTGGTGCATTGTGTCATAGTGTATGAATGTTTCTCACTGTAAAGATGATACACTTGTATCAGGATGTTGTTGTTTATAATTACAACATAAAAATGACTGATGCTTCCCACAGTCTATAAAGCAGTCAAACAGTTGGCATACCCAGAACTGCCAATGTAGATCTCAATTGAATCAATTATTAGATGCTATTCCAAGCAATGTCTGTCTCAGGTTCTGTCCAAAACTGAAATAAAATGAATTAATATAAGATATTAGGGTGCTCTGTTTTAATAGAAACAGCTCCACAGAAATAAACATGGCTATTATTGAATTTTGACTAGGGTATGGCTTACACATTATCCTCCCTGTGGAAGCCTGTTTTCACATAGTGAATTTTTATGCCTGGTCATCATCATACCTGGTGCATTGTGTCATACTGTAACCAGTGAAACACTTGAATACCTAGACCTCATGGAGACCTCAGGGCCAGTGGTTCCCTGCACTACAGCACCCCCTTCTCAGCATTATAAACAATATGCATTGTATTCAATAAAGCGCGGCCTGAGTTTTATCCCAACATGTTTTCTCACCTGTTTCTTTTACTGTATGTGTAAAGATGATACACTTGTATCAGGATATACCTGTACACAGAAAGGATATACCAATTCCATCTACCTGGTAATTTATATTGGTGATTCAGTATCAAAAATGAAATAAATCTTTTACCTGAATTATCCACAGAGGACAGTAATCAAGAGTGAAAGATGTTGGCAAATGTCAGAAGGGAGCTGGGAGCAGGAAATTATCAGCAAAGGCTAAGGGATGAAGACAGGATAAGAGCCAAAGAGACACCAGAGGCAGGAAGATTCCTGGTACTAAAAGTCCCAATTAGATAGATAGATAGATAGATAGATAGATAGATAGATAGATAGAGAGAGAGAGAGAGAGAGAGAGAGAGAGAGAGAGAGAGAGAGAGAGAGAGAGAGAGAGAGAGAGAGAGAGAGAGAGAGAGAGGCAGGCAGGCAGGCAGGCAGGCAGGCAGGCCTGTCTTGTAAAGATACCTTTACAAAAAATATGTGTTTTTCTCCTAGCATCACCATTCTGTGTTCACAGAATTTTATGGGGGCTTTATGGTTTCATCCTCTCATTTTTCCGTAAGCGGTTTCACTTGTTTCCTTTACCTCAGAAAATCAGTGAAGGAGGAGATCATAAGAAACAGATGCAAAATGTCCTTTTAACTGCTAGCACAAGGATAATCTCACATAAAATTGTCCTACTAGTGGTTGTCAAGGTTGTCCCTTCTATGGTATTTTTTTCCCTCTCTAGAGAATTTTGAACTATGTTTTAAGATTTACACTCTATCTGTGGACTTGCCTTTGCCCTGTGTGAATTTAAGAGTTCAACTAGTTAGGCATGTTTGGCAGCAGGTCATACAGAAACTATCTTGGACAAAGAGTTGATTTCAACTTCAAATCTTTAAATCAAAAATATCCCCTTCATTTTTCATGAGTGCCCTAGAAAAAAAATTGGGAATGGCTGATATCATGGATAGAATACAACACAGAGATTTTTAAAATATTTATTTACTGTAGTATCACTTGCTATTTCTGTTGTGCTCATTGAATTCCTATGATTATCCATGTGGCTCTAACACCTCCCAGAATCTAAACAAAGGTAATATTGTTTCTTTAATTTCTGAGGTTCTAAAACCAATATCTTAAGTGCACTTTTTTTGGTAAATAAATTCAGCGGAAAGTGACTTATTCACTTAAGACAAGTGCTTTTGTGAAATGGCTATCATGGAAAACTAAGCTTGAATGAATTTAGACTTCAGTATGAGGCAGGCTTTCTCTAGTGGTAATTTAAGAGTATTTTATGGTAATGTAATAATCACTTCAAGTGATTGCTTGGAATGCCTCCAAATAATTTCAAATTCTCTGTATAACACAAGCAAAATATTAGATGGTATCCTAAAAGAGATACAGATGCTTGACATCACTATGTCTTATAGGGTAGCATCAAACCAATATTCTTCTCTTGCTGTCTGGCAGGACCAGACTCGTTTAAAATTTGTGCTGGCTGTAGTAGATTTTGAAAAACCCCAAGCTTCATATCTTGGAGCAACTGCAGAAATCAGGTGGGCACATCTGCTTTGCTGGCTAAAATCAGCTAATAGAGCAACCAGAACAGGGAGGGCTGAGGGAGGAGCAGAGTTCTCCCAGTCCACCCACCTACTCCACAAAGTTAGGCCAGGATCAGGGCAGTCCTAAGTAATTTCTAATTGGAATGGCTTTGTACTCATTACAGCTTTAGCTTTCCTGCTGTCAGATCAGCAGGTCCTCAGCTATTTCTACCAGTTACATTTTTACCCTAAGAGCTGACTTCTAATTAACTAGCCAAGATGGCCGAGGGCTAACCAAAATTGTGCTTGAAACCATGTTCTTTCTAGTCAATGAATGTTTGCAATTAATTACAATTACACATGATCTGCCTGGACCTTGTGCCTGTCACAGTAACTATCACAGTGCCCAGAGTGGTATTCTCGTTCCATCTGAATCAAGATATCATCTTACTTACCTGTTTCCAGAATCCTTTGTCTTCTTTAACATGTTTCTTCTATATTCTGCAGATTTGTAGGGCTTTCTCTCCTTTTTTGTCACAAGAACTCCTTCATTTTTATATTTCTCTGAATAATTTGTGTGTTATGGAGGACATTGCAAAAGTTCACCAATTTCTAGACAGTGCTTTGTTCCACCACTCAGTTTTATTGGATGACTTCACAAACTGTGCCTTCCCACTTGAAAAACCACCCCACATGCTGGTTGCGCCCCTCGAAAGATCTAGTTAGCTGTAAATTTGCAGGGCAGCTACATGATCTGAGCTATTGGCCTTCATTCAGCATTATTACTTAGAGGTGAAGGTTCACACAGATGCAAACTTTGACAGAACTGTTCTGTCATCTTCCCTTGATTGTGGTAAGAAAGCTTTTAAGTCTCCCATAGCAGTGAATCGCAGCGATGATGAACATGTTCTAACCACATTAATTGTGATTCTACAGGTGGCAAGGGGTGAATTCAGCCAATTCTCCTTTCCTCCTGCTCCCTCTCTATGACTTATCTAGCAGTGGCTGAAATCTGGTTGCTTAACGTAGCAAGGGGTGACTATAGTAGGCCTATTTAATCAGTGGGGATTTGGTGAGTCAGCTCCTCCATAAGGTTCAGTGAGTCAATGGGCCTCTTCTGGTTGCCACATACTACTCTAAGCAACAGGGTTACACCAGTGAAGTTAAACTATTTCAAAATGAGGGATGCTTTACATGCAAAATTAGCTTCCCTCCAAAAGTCACTGGTCTCTAGAAGATTTCAGAAGGGACTTTGCACAGATACTAGATTCCCGTCTGTGCGAGTTCACAGATGATCACTTGGAGAACCTCGATAACAGGCAAGTAGCATGTTCTTTTCCAGTTCTGTGGGGCAAAATTAATGAGGTGCTGGAGTTTGTGTGAACAGAGCACACACATCCCTCCCATGACCAGCTGTGTCCTTGAGAACACCTTGCTGCTTTTCCCCAAAAGCACATGGAGAGCTGGATCGATGGGAGAAGGAGGAAACATGTTGCATCCTAACCCAACTGTCTTGGTATTTAGCAAATGATGCCTGTTAAAAGCTGCATATTATAAGTATAGTATATTGGTATGGATATGCAGGGTTTTTTTTTTACAAATATACAGTAAAAATGACTGATGCAATGTACAAAACCTATATGTTAGTTTACTGCATAAACTACGTGATGGTCATGTACTTGGAAATAATATGTATGGCTTTTGTTAATCCTGAAGCTCAGCTGCTGGGATTTGTATATCTCAGTACGTGTTCTTTTTAGCCCATCTGTATCCTAAGTGCTGCTATAAGAAACAGCTGCTCCTATTTTTGACCATTCCAATGCATAGCTCCTCCAAGTCCAGGAATGTGGATGGTACATTTTAAGGAAAAGGAATGGGGACATACAGAACAGATGCTACCTGGATATTACAAATGCTGACAAACATTGATCACAGGATGGTTGTGCAGAGCTGAGCTCATGGAAATTAACTGTCAGCTCAAATGCATTCCATTGTAATCTAGAAGCACATTCTCGCTTTACTATCCAAAGTAGAATTGTGCCCACTAGAAAGATTCCTGAGCTGGACCTGTGAAAATTTAAATCTAATTCAGGAGCAAAATGTGATTACTAAAAATGTATCACAGCCATGAGAAGAGGTGCGGAAAAGGTTGGGAAATTTTTATTTCTATGAAAAAGCAAGAGAAAGGGGGAAAATAAGGAGAAAACCCTGGTGTGAAGTACTTATTTACAGTACTAAACTGTTCCAAATGCTTAATCCCACACTGTACAATTCTGTTTGTGTTCAAAAAAATCACCTGAATTATATGCGGGATTGTCTGATCATTAAAAGAAATCTGAGTGTTAACCCAAAGCCACGATGTTGCTTATTTTTCATAGCCTATCCCACTTCGCTTGGTTGTGCTACAACTGGCCGGAAAGACATGCAAGGCACTCTTGCAATTTCAAGCCTTCTTTCCTAGCAAGAAATGTTAGAAAGGGGGTTGGGTGGAGAGAGAACCGATTTAGACACTGAATTGTCTATCACATCAGGGGTTTAATACGTATCTTGCTTCAGAGCTGTAATTTGGGTGGGGTGACTGGAGCCTTGACCCACGGCCAGAAATTTAGAGGTATCAGTACTTGCTGACATTTGAACTCGCTTGCTGGAATGATGCAAACCCAAATACCCTGAACATGTGTCATGCTTCCAGCTGCTTGCCCCTAGCAAGAAAAGAATACAAAACAAGAGGTCACGGCACTGAACCAATTTGTCCTTTGTGCATTCAGACACAAAGTCTTCTCCCCAAAGCTCTGATTTCTCTTCAGTGGATGGCAAGATTCTACTTACAGTCAGTGCCTCCACCTGATGTTTGGGACTGACTCCACACCACAGCTCATCCCATTCAGCAAGGCCTCCTCACCCTCTGAGTAGCATTTTCAAGAAGTGGAAGAACAACTGTGGGTGGAGAATAAAGTGACACCTGCTTCCACATTTGGTTCCATCCACTTCTTGTCTCCTCTTACATGATAAATTGTACTGTTCAACTCTGGCCTTAATTATGCATTATGCCACTTCTATGTATTATTTATGTATTTGAAAGTTTCAAAGCTCCCAAACAATTCCTCTTTTAAAATATTAATTATTGTCTACTCTTGTCTAAAGCGAGTATATATACTTTATTTTTTTACATTTTGGGGGGTATTCATAGTTATTAGGCAAGTGATGTCTGGACTTTTTATCCATTCCATTTGCCTGGCTGCTTTTTATCCACATGCAGCATATAGGCTACTAAGGTAGTTGCTGAAAACAGATGGTACTGTCTTAACTCTGTACTTTCACGGAACTTTTCTCATTAAACTTGTGATGGTGGAGTTTGAATTTGGATTAGTAATATGGAAGATCCATTCTAGGTCAACCCATGCTGCTAAAATAAAACTAGTTTCTGCAGTTGAATGTAGTATGAGACATATCTTTTCCTATCTGAGTAGCATTTTCAAGAAGTGGAAGAACAACTGTGGAAGAAAAACTGTGGAAGAACAACTGTGGGTGGAGAATAAAGTGGCCTGCCTTAAATTGAGAATAGTATGTTACGGCTAATTTCTTGTAAACAGCTCCTGTAGCCTTAAGCTGTGTTGGGTCTTCACCTCTGAGGGTAGAGAGAGAGAATGGCCCAGCTTTAGAAATGGAGATCTGACCTAAAAGCTGACTTTCCCCCAGAAACCAACTCTTCAGAACCCTTGCAGAATCTGTAACATATCCGTTCTCTCAACATCTTGGAACTGGGGAGGAATGCTTTCCAGCCATAGGCTTGGAATGGATAATGTCTACTCTACTGCCATTGATGGTAGGAAAATAATAATAGGAAAAGTATGGAAAAGGGAAAAAAATATGATCTTTTTCTTCTTCTACCCTACTAGCACAAGCTGAGAATATGAGATAAGATGGTTCTACCTCCTTTTGTTCTCCTACCCACTCTGCTAGTAGAGTTTCCCTGACAGTCAGAATTTATATATGCATCTGTCATAAATACACTGTGCTGAGAAAATGTTACTAAAAATAGATATATAAATATAACAGTGACATGTTAACTATATATTATTTGTTATAAATTATAAAGACACTACAACAGTGGTGGTGAACCTTTGGCACGCCAGATGTTTTGGACCACAATTCCCACAGTCCTTTGTCATTGGCAATACTGGATTGGAATTCTGGGAGTTGTGTTCCAAAACATCTGGAGTGCCTAAGGTTCTCCACCACTGCACTACAACATAATATTGATAGTTCAGAAACTTAGAATTAGTTTAAAACATTTTGAACTACATAAAACCTACAAATTAGAAATGGGCACGACCAGAAATTTTTTTTTCGAGTTGTCATTTTTCGGGATGGGTCCGTTTCGGGTCGTTTCCGTTTTTCGCAAAAAAAAAAAAATTTGTCATTTCATCGTGTCATTTGTCATTTGTTGTTACCGCCGCCGCGATTTCGCGCGATTTGACGTCCCAGCGAGTGGCGTCCCGCCGGCGCTAGGTGGTTTTGCACCCTAGGTGGCGGGCGGGGTGGCAGGAGGGCCATGGGTGGGCGGCGGCTGCAGTGGCAGGGGGGAGGGGCGGGCACGCAGGCGCATGGGTGCACGGGCGGAGGGCCCGCGGGCGGCGGGCGCGGGTCCCGCAATGACCCAGAGCAGGCGGAAAACACTTTAAACTGACTTGCTGCACAAGACTGCATCGAATAAAGCAATTGCAATTTTTATTGCAAACAAAATGGGCAGTGCACCCA
Source organism: Phrynocephalus guinanensis (assembly GCA_037367245.1). NCBI lineage: Eukaryota > Metazoa > Chordata > Lepidosauria > Squamata > Agamidae > Phrynocephalus > Phrynocephalus guinanensis. Next base: position 44,767,957 of record CM074735.1, on the reverse strand, counting down.
CAGCAGAGCTGCAGGCAGGGTATGAAAGGACCTTGGCTTGCCACCAAGCAAATGAAAATTTTAAAATAAATCCACACCTCCCCTCCCACTCAAACCTCCCCCCCTTTGAAGCACTATCAGAAAAGAAATCCTAACAAACTGCAGGAGAATAAAAAAGAATAAACTGCGTAGCTATTCCCCACAGCAGACAGAGAATGAAAGGAATTATTATTATTTCCTAAAAATTCAATTGAATCCCTGCCTGCCTAACTGAAATCTAAAGGCTCCGCGAAATCGAAACTAGTCTAGCACAGCAGCCAGCTACACACAGCCCTCTCCCACCCATATCCAAGCCTGGACTGCGATTCTTCTGGGAGTGCCTCGGCTTTTTATGCCCTCTTGCACATCCAGAAGTGTCAGTCAAAACCTGGCCATGCGATTGGTAGAATGGGTCCAAAAATTTGCATGGTCCCATCCCATGGCCAGCCCAATTAAAAAGGTGTAAAAAATTAAAAATAAAAATAAAATAAAATAAAATCAGTGCGACCTTTTACTGCTATAAAAAAACCACTGCTGCTACTGTAAAAATTCAAGCATTTAAAATAGCTAATTTTTGCATGTTTCTGTGGTGCTTTGGTGGTTTTTTGGACCACGATTTAAAAAAAAAATTACGGACGCCATTTTGGATCCCCCCCCCCCTGCACCGCATGGCAAATGGAGACGCCGAGGATGCCCCCTCCCAGCCCGGTACCAGCAGCCCAGGACAGGAGGGGGGAAGGCTGGGGACCCCCCCCCAGAAACCACCCCTCTGGTAGGTGCCCTCAGGCAGGCATATTTTCGCCTGCTTTTTTGGCCGGGAATCGGGGTTTTTTATTTTCAAAACTTTTTTTCTGTGCCGCTTGGCATTCGCGCAATCGCCGTGTGATGCCAGGAAGGACAACGACAAATCAGACCCAATTTTTCTTTTTTCGGTTCGAGTTCGAGTTCTGACAGCTTAATTGTCGTTACCGTTTCCGTTACGTAACGGAAACGATATCCAAAAACGGAAACAACAATTTCGCCAATTCGTGCCCATGTCTACTACAAATAGGTGAATGAACAATATCCAACACCAACAGCATCAGAATTGTACCCACATTAAGTCACCTGTTCTGCAATTTATATTTAAAGACCTAACAATAAGATGCTTCACCCAACTAGCAGCAACAAGATAAAAAAAGAAAAGACAAAGTGCTGGTATCATTTTGGTAATAAACTGTGTGTCATTTATTTTGTTTACCTAGGTCCCTGGACAAACTCACTGTGCACCTAGTAAAGCAGTGTCTTGTTTGGTGTAGTAACATGTCAGCAAATAAGTTGCCCCTAGCAGCACACTTGGATGCAAGAAGAATAGAGATGACAGCTGTTTAGGAAAGACGTGACCTTATCACCCTCTCATCGAGGACATTTTCTTACTTGGAGGCAGTTGTCCTCCAAGTATGGTCACTGATGACAACTTCACATGAACAAGCAATCCAGTCATCTTTGAAAATGAATGTTGAGCAAAATGAATGCATAGGTTAGACCCAAAGCATATTAAAAAATAAGAGCTACTCTCCTGTTGCTTTACATGGTCATGGAAGGGCAGTCAAGTCAGTGTCTCCCTTTGTGTGTCTAGTTGTGCAGTGCTTGCAAGAGTAGTTGTGTAGCTAGTTGCACAATTGGTCATACAAATGAAGCCTGGTCAGACCAAGGAAATGCTTACATGACTGCTTTTACACTCTGAATATGTGGTTGTTCTGTAGAGTCACGTTGGCATCGACCTATAGTAATCCTAATAGGGCTACAGGATACATGAGATATTTAAAGAATTTCTTTACTATTTCTCCAGCCCCAATGAGTTTTCATGGCTGAATTGTGGAGTTGAACCCAATTTTCCTGAGTTCTAGTCTACTCTATCCATTACACGACACTGGCATCTTCGATATATGATAATGGCCAATATTTCAGACAATTGTTATTTGTTCACTCTAATCACACAAACATTGCTATTGCTCCATGAAGATTATCTCCAGTAAAGGAAGAGCCCTAACAGGGAGAGAGCGAAGTTTAGTTAAAGCTGTTTCTGAAGAGCTTCTGATCTACTGCACACATGCAAATATCTGTCAATGTCATATAGAATGAGAAATTACCAGTTCACAGAAGAGGCATTGCAATCATGTAAAATTCCCATTGCTGAACTTCATATTATTCACCCAAGTAAGCCGGATATGAGAACTCAGTGATATGAATAAAAAAAAATGAAGACTCCCAGTGCTGTCTGAAGGCTAACGAGACTAAAGACATAAGCTGGTGTGGACTCAGTCCACTTCGTGCAGATGAACTAGCAGACAGATCATTTAGGCTCCATGCAGCAGAGAACCCACAAATGTGGCACAAGCATTATAAAAGGTATCACTATTTATAATGATATTCTTTATAACCTATTAGGGAAAGTCATGAATAACCAAAAGGAAAATATATATGTTGACACTTCTGCACCGGTTATCTTACCCACTAGAGAAGATATGTTGTTTAAGCAGAAAAATAAAAGGAAACCAGACTTCTTTGAATATTGATTTGAAGGGGAATTGCTGCTTGAGATGTCATGTTGTGTTTGTGAGAAATCTAGGTTGCTTTTTATTGTTTGGCAAAATGCTGTAAATTACAGTACATTCAGCTGAAATCTGTTACCACTGGAAATGGCATCTTGTAAAAATTATACTATCCAGAAACTCTGCCCATATTTCAGTACAGAGTAATGATGGCTCTTTGCCATTCAGAGGCCAACACCTTGTTGTTTAGTTTAGCAAACTGTACTAGAAAAGAACGACTCATTGAATCAATGGGTATTTGATGAGTCAACTGCTCTGAAGTTTCTATTGATCAGATGACTCTACTCTGAGTGCAATTTATTTTAGCATAGTAAGTTACAGTTATACTGTAATAGGCCCATTTGAATAAGTGGAATGGAGTTTCTTACCAGATCTGCTCATGCCCTACTCTATTGCAATTTAGTATATTAAGCAATGGGATTTTAGCCACCATGTTCTTTGGATGAATAGCTATATTTCAAAACAAGTGCGTCTGATGATAAGAGTTTAGAGTTTTCTTGCTTGGATCATTAACTTTCATTCCTTGCAGGAAAGTGATATAAATAATTGCCCATGATGTCAGGGCAATGACTACATCTAATCCAATTTTCAAGGGCAATGCTGAGTGAAAGAGGTTTAAAAGTTCTTGAATATTCACAATATTGTTTAGCTTGATGTACACCACCTTTCCTACATAATCTTTTCTATAATAATTAATTGTCCATTTATTTTATAATCATATATAATAATTACTTCTCTGTTTATTTATCTTGATCACTGTCTGATCAAAATTAGTCTCTTTTCACATCTATTTTTTCCTGTAGATGTGAAGATGTGAGCATGAATTAACTCTCTCATTGGGATCAGTTCATTTTAAATATATTTCCCTTTGCTTAAATTACTGTATATGGTTAAGTTTTTCCCATTGCCTAAACAGATGAGATCAAGAGTTTAAAGGACCCAAAGCAGAAAATATACTACTAGTTCTCCAGGCTAGTTTTTCTTCCTGATGTTTTGCCAGACTCTGTGGCCAGCATCTTCAGAGGGCAAGGAGCTCAGGAAATTAGGAGTTCTCTCTGTGCTCTGGGGTATAGAGTGAGTGAGACTGGGAAAGAGGAAAGCTGTCCTATGAAGGAGAATAGGTGTTAGTCATTGTATTGTGATGGAGGAATTATGAAGTTTCACTGCAATCAGGGGTGGCAGCAATCCTTCTCTGTAGTTGATGTGTGTCATTAGCTGTTCTATTGTGTGAACTGATCACCGGTGCTAGTGGCTGGATGGGAATCATTGAACTTTGGTCTTTTGCAGGCTGTAGTTTTCAATACTGGAAGCCAGACTTTGTTGATTTTTAGACTTTTTTTTTTTGAAATTGTGCTTATATTTGTGGATTTCAGTGGTTTCCCTGTGTAGTCTGACATAGTGATTGGTAGTGTTGTCCAGTACCTCTGTGTCCTGGAAGAGAATTTCATGCCCAGTTTGTTTCAGGGTGTGTTCAGCTACTGCTAATTTTTCTGATTGTTTTAGTCTGCCGTGTCTTTCATGTTCTTTGATTCTGGTCCAGATGCTGCCCTTTGTGGTCACACTATATACCTGGCCACAACTACAAGGTATCCAGTATACTCCTGCAATGGTGAGTGGGTTTCTTTTGTCCTTTGCTGACCATCACATCTTTTGTATTTTTGTGGTGGGTCTAAATACTGTTTGTAGGTTGTGTTTTTTCAACACTTTGTCCATGCAGTCCGCGACTCCCTTTATGTTTGGCAGAAATACTTTGTTTGTTGGGGGCTGTTTTTCATCTTCAGTTTGGAATTTTTTTTTCAGTGTGATGGCTCTTTTTATTGCATTCTTGGAATAGCCATTTGGCTGTAGGGTCCAATTCAGATGGCTTAGTTCACAGTTTCAGTTTGCACAGTCTACAAGTGTTTTGATTATGCCTATCTTTTGTCGTGGGTGGTGGTTGGAATTTTTATGTAGGTACTGGTCTCTCTCTGTGTGTGGGGGGGTTTAGACCTTGTGTCCTAATTGGAGGTCTGGTTTGATTATGATCATGATATCTAAGATTGGGAGTTTCTCCTCTATTTCTTTTTCCATGGTGAATTTTATGTTTGGGTGGATATTGTTGAGGTAGAATTCTTCCAGTTTGTCTTTATCCTTGCCCTCTGAAGATGCCGGCCACAGGGCCTGGTGAAACATCAGGGGGAAAAATTCCAGAACACGACCAAACAGCCCAAAAAATTCACAACACCTATGAGATCCTGGCTGTGAAAACCTTCGAGAATACATACTACTTAAAGTTAACATGAGGCATAGTGCTGCCTGAGATGGACGGTGTGTGTGTGTGTGTGTGTGTGTGTGTGTGTGTGTGTGTGTGTGTGTGTGTGTGTGTGTGTGTGTGTGTGTTCCTGGATCTGTGGAATTTCCAGGCTTCCCACGCCTTCCAAAATAATCCACTGCCTGAGTTGAATCAGCAAGTGGAGTCAGCCCCTGCAAGCCAACATAGAGTGTATCTAAGGTTGGTCAAGTTACTCTGCATCTGAGGCAAACAAAATAAAAACAAAAATCCAAAAAAAGCTTCTCCATTATAGTTTTTAAAAAGAAAAGTAAAGGAAAAAAGAAAAACTCAAATAATTAGAGTGGACTGTGTGACGACACCTCCCTTTTATACGTGTGATTGTGATGAAAAAATGTGAAGGGTAGGGAACCAACTTATTAATCTTCACAATATCCCCTTGGTAATGCTGCCACCTTTTAAATCATCGCCTTATGAACTGGGACAGACTCAGATGAATAACATAAATAATAATGATGAAGTTTATTGAGAAAATAAATAAATACAATAATGACTGATGTTGGTATGCGTTGCCTTAAACATAGAACAGATTAATTCAGCTCTTCAAGCCTCCCTGTCTTTAATAACCAGTAAACAGTAAAGCCCTCACTGCCTGATTGAACTCTAACAGAGCTTTGCTCTCTCCAGCACTCACCCTCAACAACCCTCAATTCTTCTTAACTGACTCTCAGAGACCAATCTCCACCCTTTTTATACCATATCATCCCCCCCCTCCTGCTGGGATTGGCTGATGATTTACATATGCATTTCTCCTGCTTCCAGGGTGTTGTCACAGACTGCCATGTCATGACCATCCAAATCAGCTTTCTGTGGTGGCCGTTTCATTCAGCTTAATGGTGAAGCTGACTCTGCTCATTTCTCAGGGCCATGCTTGCAGGAAGAGGTCCTAAGTGCAACATTGAGTGGCCTTGGACAGTGCTTGTTCTGCTGTCATTTGTTGGAAAAGTAACACAGGAATGGATGAGCTTCCTAATAGCTCAAATAGCTGTTCAAGAATTAATGTAAGATATGCACCACTTCAAAGCGTATTGAGGATTTTCTCGTCTCAAAAACAGTTAGTAAAACAGTTTTAATGTTCTTTCAGAATTGTTTGTTTACATTGTTAAAAAAAGAACAAAAGGAACAAAATTATTTTGTATTAAGTGTTTTAGTTGTAGATACAGTATCTTTAAAAGAAAGGATCAGAAACTGAATACAATGGATGCAGGACATGAAATACCATCATACATTTACCCATAGTTGTGGGTTTTGATATTACTCATAAGTCCTTGTAATGACAGGATTTCATAATAATATCCTCAATAAGAATGATGACCATAATTTCTTTCCATTAAGAGTATCTTCTTAGATCCTTCTAGCCATTTGGAGATAATGCTGTTCCTTATCGAAAATACAATTTATGAGTAACATAAGCATAACTGTATTTTAAGCGGAAGCAGACACAAAGGGCATAAAATAATGGGCAGAAAACATTTTTTTGCCCAAAAGGATAAAATATGCCAGCACCAGCACAATTTCTGGGGTTGAGGATTAACATTTAACAAGATAAAAACTCAAATTGTAAATATCATATTAAAAATCAGTAGCAAGCAACTGTTCTCCTTCCCACTTCATCCTTATAGCACCCATGAGAGATAGAAGATCATGAGAAAGCTTGGCTCAAATCAACCTGCGAGTACCCTGTTGGTTTGTTCGACCTCCCATCAGCCATAGCTAAAACTAACCAGGTCAAGTCCAGAAACCGTTGCTTCAAATGAATGCCCATCTCATTTCAGTTTAAACTGTGGTTTAGAAGGAAGGCATTTGGAGCCGCAGGACTGGCTTCCCATTTGCAATCCTTATTTGAAAGGGACACATGGATTACTTTACTGCTAAGCTTCTCTATTTATGTGATTGGCTTCTCCTTTTTTTGAACAGATACCGCCATTTCCACAAAGTGGGTCATCAAAATAGTCCCTTGGGGTCAGGGAATAAATATTATTTTCATAGAGCTACATGCTCGTTTGGCAGACATAGTTGTGATGTATTGTTACTAGAGAGGTCAGCCATGTAGTCTCAGTGGCTTTGGGGCTGGTTAAGTAAGTTCCTAAACCATGCATGACAGTAAATATAATGGTGTTCAATAAAGGAAAGCATTTCCGGAAATGAGTGGAAACCACTTTTCTCATGTTTCTGCTGTTACTGGCTGTTTTAATTTTAACCTGTGATCATATTGCATATGTCATTAGACCACAGAAACCCTTCGAAATAATAATAATTATCTTTCATTCTCTTTGCATGCCTCGGATCCATTTAAGCCATATATGTCAGTGTCAGTTTTGTTACATTTAGTACTCCATTATACATAAAAGGTCTGTTTTTTAAAAAAAAACAAGAGACAATAAAGATATTCACAGACCTGCAGTATGAGCAGTCCAGCTCAGATCAATCTCTGTTGTTTCTGTATCTTGTTATTCAGTTCATTCTTTGCAGAAATAGATCTTCTGTCTGACCAGCAAGGAGACCTTCAGCAGGACATGTAATATATTTCCTGGGAATAATCCAAATATATCAATAAAAAATGAAATAAAACATGATTAGCTGTATTCACACAAAAGAAACTCCAAAATCTGCACAGAAGTGATACTGTATTAGGCAAACTAAAACAGCATAAAATGTACAAGCTTTTCAGAATGTTGCCTCTTCATCAAGCTGGATGTGAAAAGTAGAGCAGGAAAAAGGTTTCATTAAAACCTGAAACCAGTGATGGCGAACCTTTTAAAGACCAAGTGCCCAAACTATGATTCAAAACCCACTAATTTTTTCACAAAGTGCCAATACAGCAATTTAACCTGAATATAAGTGGCTGTGAAGGGGCGATGTCAGGTGCCCACAGAAAGAGTTACGAGTGCCACCTTTGGCATCCGTGCCATAGGTTCGCCAGCACTGTTCTAGACTCTCAGTTATATCCACCTGGAAAAGAAGCCTCAGCATTGACACATGCACTTTGAAGAATCAGACATGCTGAGTAGAGGTGGGCATGAACCAGAAAACCCATGGTTCGGGTTTGTCTGGTTCGGGCCCACCTATTGGCTTGGTTCGGGTTCGGGTTTGTAGGAATTAAAAAAAAATTCATATGAATCCAAACCTGTTCGTTGTTTGGGTGATTCTTACTGGCGGCGGCGGCAGCGGAGGCTCCTCTGTGGCAGCGGCGCTCCTGGCTCCTGCAGCAGGGGTTTTTTTTTAGGCGCTTGCAGGGGGCCAGCGCCTCTTTTTGTTTTTAAGCTTCTGCTGCCCAGCAAGAAGAGGGCTTGGCTGGCTGGGCAGGCAGGCGCCTTCAGTGACCGGTGGTGGCCAGCAGAACAGCGGGCAGGCAGAGACCTTGTCGGGCGCAGCGGAGGCTTGCCGGCGGCCAGGCGTGAGTACTCTGGTGCAGCCTGGTCAGGCAAGGGTCCAGTGGGGCAGGCAAACTCAGAGGCTGGGCGCTGGGTTTGTGGCCTCCGTGGGGTGTGGTCAGCAGCAGACCTGCCCGCAGTGCTATATTGCGGTGACCCATACTCAGGCTGTCCGCTCAAAGATGCTGCTGGCTAGAGGAAGAATTACCCTGAAAGGAAGAAAAACAAACAAACAAAAAAAAAAGCCCGGCCAAACCTGGAAGTGAACCCGCACCTTTGTTTTTGGCTTTTTTTGTTTGTTTTTTCTTAGTTTTAGGGTAATTCTTCCTCTAGCCGGCAGCGTCTTTTTCGCAGACAGCTCAAGCACGGGTCACTGGCTTGTTGCAATATAGCCCCGTGGGCAGGTCTGCCGCTGAGCCGATGACACGTCATCATCATCCTCCCAGGCCACCTTGCCTGCGCTGGCAAGGAGGAACCTGGGAGTCCGGGACAGCATCTGCCTCCCAAGACTCAGCCCGCACCTGGCCAGCAGCTCGCCTTGACCGGTCCCAGGAAGGCTGGCCTTTCTCCATTTTTAATTGTTTTTTTCACTGCCGCTGACCACATGGCCACTAGGATTTTTTTCCTCTTCCTGGTCGCTGATTCGCCGTCCCTGAAGGACTTCCGGACCAGCACCAGGAAGGAGACAACTCCCCACCCCCCATTAACAAACTGAACCTAACCAAACCAATTTTTCTTGGTTCGGTTTGGTTCGTTAAATTTGCCCCAAGGGTCGTTATTTGTTCTGTTACGTAACGGAACAAGTAATGGATAACGGAATAAAAAAGTCATTTCGTGCCCATCTCTAATGCTGAGATGGATGGATGGATGGATGGATGGATCTATCTATCTATCTATCTATCTATCTATCTATCTATCTATCTATCTATCTATCTATCTATCTATCTATCCATCCATCCATCCATCCATCCATCCATCCATCCATCCATCCATCCATCCATCCATCCATCCATCCACAGGAGTTGCTAGCATTTTCAACTCACCATCAAAGTTACATCCCAGCGTGTCTGGGAGAAACAGCACTTTCCATAATGGGATGTTCATTTCATGGGAAGAATACAGCATCTTGCTAATTATATGCTAGTTGAGTCATAGCAACTGGACTTCTTTTCTCAACTTCCAGATAACTTCACCTCGATGACTGAGAATCTTCACAGATATTTTGCTAATTATACTTTCTAATTTTATTTGCTCAACTAGAGGAACACATCAACTTTTAAGCTTCTGTGCTGAAGTTTTGCATTGATCCTATACTACATTGTACTGATGTACTATGCTTTCTATCTACACTACAGCATTTTTAAAATGCAACAAAATTAGTTCTGCATTGACTACACAATTCATTTAGCACTGCCAGATATCCCAGGCTTCTCTAAAATTATGAGTTCAATAAAAAGAAAACAGCTGCCAACATGAATAATTTCAAACAAAAGCCAGTGTGCCATCCATGTTAGTAATGCAGGCATTACAAATAGGATTTGTTTTCTTTTGTCTTTCATTTTTACAACTCAATAGTTTAGTAACAACCAACCAATGCATAAACAGAAAATTGCTGAAAGTCCCTTATAAGAAAATTTTTAAAAAACCCAGGCATTCCCCACTTAATTTGGTTAATGTCTGCTATGATTTCACTGCTGTCTGCTTTTCTTGACCACAGTCCAGTTGGCTTGTTTAACTAAGACCACATGAGTCTCAGAGGCCCCTAATCCACGAGGAGCTAGTTGGGTTCCCGGGCATATGGCCAGGAAGACAGCCAGCACTCTGTTAATGAGCAGCAGCACGTTGCTGTAGCTTCTTCAGTGTCATTTGTGCAAATGTGAATCACCAGTTGGATACTGTCCAGCTGTTACTTCGGAATCATGATAAAATATTTTTAATTCTCAAAGCAATAATTGGCAACTTGTTTTGTGGTGAATAATGAAGTGAATTGAGACATGATTCTGCAGCCTCTTTTCTCATGAAGATTGCAAAAAAAAATGAGGATGGACTCTGATAATAGTGGGTACTATTTTCCCCCCTCTCCCACCGTATTAGTTCTGAAATATTGTGTCAGGAACACTGCATTGCTACTCATCCAGCAGGAGACATCTCCTGTTCCTCTACCTTAGGATGAAAACAGGTATAACTGTTTAAACCTCAAATGGCACATTTTTTAAACAAAAAGCTCCAAATATTTTAGGGTAACCTTGAGGTAACTCGTTTTTTTCTGTGCAAGTGCCAGAAACATTTGATATTACAAAGGAAGAGAAAATTAAAGAAAAGAAAGCAGATTTATCATCTGCAGACTCCAGCAAGCAAGTGCCAGAGTCAATAGACAAGCTTTTCCACTTACGGATGTGCTGCTGTTTAGTATGGAATCGCTGTCTCCTCTAATTAGGCCCCTAAGAGCACAGAGGTTGCTCAGAAGCATCTGCATTGCTGTGGTATAAACACAAGCAGGAAACTATACCTCACCCGCAGCAAAGCTTTTTGCTGCAGCTTTCATGCAAACAAGAACAAATTCACTCACAATATTTACCCAGTTTTCATGCAGTTCCTCACGTTCCAGCAGGATGTTTGGGTCCAGTTGCCTAGCCAGTGCTGGGAGGCTTCCCAACTATTACCAAGATTGGAACAGTAGCTTGCTGGCTTGACATGCAGTGAAAATGGAGCCATTGGAGTTGCTTCCCCAAGCCATCTTAGGAGAGACAATGCCTCCGATAACGACTGGCTGGAGACAGAATTCTTGATACAACTGGGAGTTGAGTCATGGCTACTGGACTTCTTTTTTGAGAGATAGAAACGTTTCGCTGTTCTGATGAAGCTGTTTGGATGAACAGCGAAACGTTTCTATCTCTCAAAACAGAAGTCTAGTAGCCATGACTCAACTCCCAGTTAAACGAACCTGGATGACTGAGAATCTTCACAGACGTAATTCTTGATACAGTTTTAAAAGGACAGATTGGCACCCCTTTTAGACTGCTGTGGGGCTTCTGATAAGAGATGATGCAGATTTGATTTGATTTTTCCCCCCTGGCAACATAGTTTTGGCCATGGTTTTTTGAATGCTCCCAAATAAATTTTGAAACTACTGTGCCAGTTGTGTGGTTCCCAAGTACCCTGTGGATCCTACATCAGTTCCCCCACTTACCACAATGGTGCAAAATCACCCAGGAAGCTTATGGAAGCATATGGCTTGTGAACACAACCTTTTAAAACATTGTTTCAGACTCATTTCAGTATTTTGAAGCAACTATTGCTTAAATCTAACATGCTTAGTTCATACATTAGTATCTACTAGAGATGGGCACGAATCAAAAAAATTGTGTGTCATTTGTCATTTGTCGTTGAGAGGTTTGTTTTGGTTCATTTCCAGTTTTCACAAATTTTTTAGAAAAATTTCATTTTTTCTTTTTTCTTTTTGTTTCTCGTTTCTACCCACTTTTTGCGCGATTTTTAAAAGCATTTCCGTGCGTGGGCATCCCCCAACGCCCCAGACCAGAGGGAAAACACTAAAAAAAATTGATGCTGGCAGAGACACAGTATAGACTAGGTTCTCAGGGAGGCTGCAAAGGCAGCGGCGGGCTTTGCCCAGGGTGCAAGGCAGCTGCAGAGTGACTGCACTGCGGGGCAAGGGAGGGTACTCACCGAGAGGTACGCAGCAGCACGCACGCTGCAGGACTGAAGCTAGAGTAGCAGAGACAGCAATCCCACCCTAACTCCCACTGGAGACTGCAAGGAGGACGGGGGCTGCCAGAGCTTTTTATGTCCCCTGTGGCTGCCAGACCTGCCCAGTCTGCCACCTGGGCATGCTATTGGTTGAAGTTGTTCAAGAATTTACATGATCCCATCACATGGCTTGCCTCCATGTTGTGGCTGGAGTGGTGACATCCATTTTGTCATCCTTAAAGGGAAAAGAAAAATACATTGCAATGGGAGAAGACAAAAACAAATGTTTTAAGGACCCCTACCCCCTAGTAGGTAATAATTTCAAATAATTATCACATTATCGCTGCATTTTTATGGATGTCCAGGGCATTTTAATACCCAAGAAATCAATATTAGGCACCTGGGAGCCATTTTGGGTCAATGTCCCCTAACTCCCATTAAAGGAAAAAAATACAGCGATCTGAGAAAAAACATAAATGCACATTTTAAGGACCCCACCCCCGTAGGTATTATCGGACATTATAAATAATTATCGCTGCGTTTTTATGGATGTCCAGGGCGTTTTTTAACATTTAAAACAGCTCATTTCATTGCACGTCACCAGTAACGAAAACGAAATGTAACGAACACAATTTTCATGGTTCTGTTCATTTCGTTTCATTTTCATCACAATTTTTGTTTGTCGTTTCGTTATGTAACGGAATGACAAACGAATAAGGAAAAATTGTTAATTTCATGCCCATCTCTAGTATCTACCTGTATCTTAACTGATCTAAAGAAAGATGGATCACATTTGTATTTTTAGAATTATTAATAAGCTTCCAACTACACTACTACTTAGATATTTTCACAGGACCAGCTGCATTCATTTGTACTCTTTTGGTAGGTGGGTGGAAGGGAAGAGTCTTATGGCACCTTAAAGACTAACATATTTTATTTTGCACAAGCTTTTGTGGACTGAAGTCCACTGTTTCCTATTGCATCTCTTTCTCCTTCTCTCTCTTTCTCACACACACAGACACGTGTGTAAACACCAACACTATATGCCAGTGTTTGCAAATCTATGGCATGGGTGCCAAAGGTGGCACATGGAACCCTTTCTGAGGGCTCACAGCATTGCCCCCTCACAGCCATGGCACTTCCCCCTCCACTCAGATCACACCACTGTGCTCAGAGCATAGAGCCAGATGAAGGGGAGACAGTGGCTTGTGAGTTCATTCATAGCTCCAGTTTACTCTCCAGCTACACCGCTCTGGGCATCCCAAAAGTGGCATGGCTGAAAAAATAAACTGGGGCTACGAAGGAACCCCACAAACCACTGCCCTTCATTCACCTGGATCTCTCCACAAAGCCATTTCAGGACCACCGTGGGTGCCCATGGGAAATTCAAAAACCTGCTTTTCACTCCTCACTTTCCCAAAGTGTGCTTCCCTTCAGGAAACCGAGGATTGAAGAGCAGGCTTTTGAATTTCCCATGGCCACAGTGAGGGTGCTGTGGCCATGGGAAATTCAAAAGCCTGTTATTTGATTCTTGCTTTCCCAAAGGGTGCTACTCTTCGGTAAAGCAAGGATTGAAGAGAAGGCTTTTGAATTTCCCATGGCTACAGCACCCTCGGTGTGGCTGTGGAAAATTCAAAAGCCTGCTCTTCAATCCTTGCTTTCCCAAAGGGTAGCATCTGAAGCATTTGTAACATGGGGTACCGCTGTATTCATTTTAAATTTCCGTATTGGCACTTTACAAAAAATAAGTGGGTTTTCAATAACAATTTGGGCACTCGGTCTCTAAAAGGTTTGCTTTCACTGCTATATGCCATGCTTCTGAAGTCCCAGAAAATATTTTCCAAATACAACATATTAATCTTTAAAATGCCGTAAGTCTCTTTGTTTTTTTGTTGCTTTTTAAATAGTTCTCTTAGCATTGACTGATCTATTGTAGCATACAACAGCTTTTTGTTGTAATTTGCCTTGAATTCTGCAAGGGAGAAACACAGCAAATCAATTAAAATTCTTTCGCTCTTAATGATTTTTCAGCACAATAACTGTCATGAAAACAATTTTCACTCTTTAGAATCCTACTTGGTTGCAGAGTTTTTATAAATATTGCACCATGTAGATGAAGATACTTTTTTGAATTTCCAACTTATTCGCACAGCTAGGGAGTCTGCCAGTTGGGAAGGAAAGATTGAATCAGTGCTACTCATGTGATGTGCATCGTGCAACTTTAACATGTATTGTCAGTGTGGTGTAGAAATGTAAGAAGAGAAAGCAGCTCCCACACTGCTGGACCACATGTATCACAGCTCCTATGATTTCTGTATAACTAAGATATGGATCACAGATGCCCGAAGGACAAACTACATTATGCTCATCTCAGTTGCAACCTACTTCTACATAGGGATTTTTCTTATTGCATCATAATACTTAGAAGCCTTCACCACATGGGTCCTACTAGTTGCATGACGTGTTTCCTTGGGAGCAGCAGTTGTTTCTACAATAGAAATTCTTCATTCAGTGAATGTGCAGTGTGGGAGCTGCTTTCTCTTCTTACATTTCTACACCACACTGACAATACATGTTAAATCCAGCCATGGAGGATGTAGTGTAGTAAGGATTGCTGTCATTCAGAAGTCCTTCTAGGAAAGCTATGTGAGGCATCCACTGAACCTCAGGGTTAATCTGCGGTACAACAACCCAAACTCCCAGCTTGGGTTCAATCCCAAGTAGGCAGGTCAACGTTAACTCATCCTTTTTATGTTCAGAGGCCAGTAAATTGAGTACCCAGCTCACAGGCAATGTGTTTTGGGCATAATTAAATTGTATACCACCCAGAGAGTGCTTTCTGGGGCAGCATATAAGCAGCATGCTTTGCTTTGTATTGGAAGCCAGTTTTAGATTTATAAATATGGGACTGCGGTGGGGCTGTGCAGTAGCCAGCATCCTCAATGGTCAGGGTTTTATTTAGTCAAACTGCTCTCCCAGGTGTGTCACAAGCAGTGAAAACCTTTATAAAGATCACAGCCAGGAGATATCCAGGACTGCTTTGTATGAGAATGTCTGTCTTTCGCAATATGTACCTTAACTTTGTTTAAGTAGAGCAACACATGTACAACTGACAGATCTCTTGTTATTTAACTGATGGGGCTTTGCATTCTGCCAGTTGAACAGGATTCCACTTGATAAAACTCAGACTTCTGTTGCAATTTCTTGAAAAGACGCTCACCTCCCAGATTACCTATCATCTCATTTGCATCTAGTAGAGTCGGAGGGTAAAAGAACTGAAGAATTAGAATGTGCTGCACTTCAGGGGAGTTCAGCTTGGAAACTCCCAGTAGGCATTCTTGAACTAGTTAGCCCTTTACAAACCAAATCGTCTACAAATCTAGTCTCAAACCTAGTCTTACCAAACTTTTGAAATCACAGAATCATAGAATCATAGAATTATAGAGTTGGAAGAGTCCTCAAGGACCATACAGTCCAACCTCCTGCCATGCAGGAACCCCATCACAATATTTCCGACAGATGGCCAACCAGCCTCTGCTTAAAAACCTCCAAAGAAGGAGACTCCACCACCATTTGTGGCAGCATATTCCACTGCCGAACAGCTCTAACTGTCATGAAGTTCTTCCTAATGTTCAAATGGAATCTCTTTTCCTGCAGTTTGAAACCATTGCCCCGAGTCCTAGTCTCTGAAGCCATAAAAAACAAACCTGCTCCTTCTTCAATATGACATCCTTTCAAATATTTAAACATAGCTATCATTTCCCCCCTCAGCCTTCTTTTTGAAAGGCTAAACATTCCCAGTTCCCTAAGCCGTTCCTCATAAGACATTTCCTCCAGACCCTCAACCATCCTGGTTGCCCTCCTCTGCACCCACTCGAGGTTGTCAACATCCTTTTTAAACTGAGGCGCACAGAACTGGACACAGTACTCCAGGTGGGGTCTGACCAGAGCAGAATAGAGTGGTACTATCACTTTCCTTGATCTAGACACTATGCTTCTGTTGATGCAACCAAGAATTGCATTGGCTTTCCTGGGTGCCGCATCACACTGCTGACTCATGTTCAATTTGTGGTCCACTAAGACTCACAATCCCTTTCACAGGTACTATTCTCCAGCCATGTATCCCCCATCCTATATCTGTGCAATTCATTCTTTTTACCTACATGTAGCACCCTACATTTCCCTCTGTTGAAATCCATTCTGTTGGCCTTGGCCCAGCACTCTAATCTGTCAAGGTCTTTTTGAATTTTCATCCTATCCTCTAGGGAATTAGCAACCCCTCCCAATTTGGTATCATCTGCAGATTTAATTAGCATACTCTCTATTCCTTCCTCCAAGTCATTAATAAAGATATTGAACAGCACTGGACCCAGAACAGAACCCTGGGGCATCCTACTGTTCACGTCTCTCCAAGCTGAAGAGAGGCCATTTGTGGTCACCCTTTGGGTGTGATCAGTCAATCAATTGCAAATCCACCTAACAGTAGCACTATCTATCCCACTTTCTACTAACTTCTTAGCAAGAATATCATGGGGAACCTTATCAAAGGCCTTACTAAAGTCCAGATAAGCAATATCCACAGCATTCCCCTCATCCACCAGGCCTGTAATTCTATCAAAGAAAGAGATCAAATTAGTCTGGCATGATTTTTTTAAGAAACCCGTGTTGACTTCTTGTAATGACAGCATTGTTTGTTAAATAATTGCAGACTGCCTGTTTAATAATCTGCTCTAGGATCTTTCCAGGAATTGAAGTCAAGCTGACTGGGCGGTAATTATGTGGCTCCTCTTTTTTCCCCTTTTTGAAGATGGGGACAACATTAGTCTTCCTCCAATCAATGGGGACTTCCCCTGTTCTCCAGGACTTCTCAAAGATTATTGCCAATGGTTCTGAAATTACTTTCGCCAGTTCTTTTAATATCCTTGGGTGTAATTCATCTGGCCCAGGAGACTTAAATTCATTTAATGTTTCCAGGTGTTCCTGTACCATCTCTCTACCTATTCTATGTTGCAATTCCCATCCTACCTCATCTAGTCTTTGTCCCAGTGGATCTCTTTCTTCCTTTTTGGAGAAAACAGAGGCAAAGAAGGTGTTGAGTAGTTCTGCCTTTTCCTTGTCTCCTGTTAGTAACTGGTTATTATTGCCACGCAGAGAGCCTATTATTTCCTTATTTTTCCTTTTGCTGTGGACATTAAAGAAACCCTTTTTATTATCTTTAATGTCTCTGGCAAGTCTAAGTTCATTTTGCGCTTTAGCTTTTTTTACCATCCCCCTGCATATATTAGCTGTTTGCTTATATTCCTCTTTTGTGCATTTCCCATTTTTCCATTCCTTGTACTTGTTTTTCTTTATAGTTAGCTGAGCTGAAAGTTCTTTAGTAAACCATTGCGGTTTCTTTAGACCTCTCCCATTTTTTCTTCTTGTTGGAACAGTTTTAAATTGTGCCTTTAATATCTCGCTTTTAAGGAACTTCCATCCATCTTGGACTCTCTTCTTTTTCAGTGTGTCGGTCCATGGAATCACAGCCAATAATTTCCTAAGTTTAGAAAAATTGGCTTTCTTAAAGTCCAGGATTCTTGTCTGACTATGCTTAGCTTCATCTTCCAACTGTATAACAAATTCCAAGAGGGCATGGTAACTTTTACCTAATGATCCCACCACTTCGACCCCATTTACAAGGTCTTAACCAGATCTAAAATGGTTTTGCCTCTTGTTGCCTCCTCTACCTTCTGGACCATGAAATTGTCTGCAAGGGCAGTAAGGAATTTATTAGACCTTGCATTCTTAGCTGAGTTGGACTGCCAGCATATATCAGGATAGTTAAAATCTCCCATTAGTACTACATCTCTCCCTTTTGACTGTGTGGCCATCTGCTCACAGAAGGCATCATCCCACTCTTCCGGCTGGCTTGGGGTCTATAATATACCCCCACAGTGACATCCCTCCTAGTTTTTTCACCCCTGATTTTCACCCAAATACTCTCAACATGGTTCCTCTGCTGTTTATCTTGTATTTCCTCAGCAGTATAAATGCCCTTAATATATAAAGCTACACCTCCTCCTTTCTTACTGAGCCTGTTCCTTTGAAACAGGTTATATCCTCCAATGACTACATTCTAATCATATGCCTCATCCCACCATTTTTCAGTGATGCCAATTATGTCATATTTATTTTGCTGTATTAGGAGTTCCAGCTCCTCTTGTTTGCTTCCCATGCTCTGTGCATTGTTGTAGAGACATTTGAGGCTGCATGTGCTTCTTACATGTCCTTTGCTTAACCTGTTTTTCCTTGCACTGGTGGTCTGCACTACTTCTTGTCCTGCTCCTTTTGCAACATTTGGGCTAATCTCCACAACCCCTTCTGGATCTCTAGCATTAAGAGAATTTTCTTCCTCCCCCTGCAAACTCAGTTTAAGGCTCTCCTTATTAAATCTGTAATCCTCTTGGCAAAATACTCAGATGTCTTCTTCTGGAAGAAAATAGCAACTGCGTTCAAAAGGAGGAATTTAGCCAGAGCAAGTGAAGCTGTCTCTCTTTGGGGGTACGGAGATTGAAAGAAATTTTTCCTCCTTTGCTGCAGACCAGTGATGTCAAGCCATCACAGAACACAGAAGTGCTAAACAAATCAGCTTTTGCTTCAGGGCTGCATACAAATGTGCATTATCGAAGCAGCTGAGATGCAGTGGAAGCAATCTCACTTAGAGAAATTTTAGACTCAGGCCAATTTCCTTTTCCATTTGCAGCACAGGCGGGCTATATAAACTCCCATTCAGCTTGTGCATGCTACATGGCCTATACATCTCTCAAGAAATGGAGGAATTCCCCTCCTCCCCCAACCTTTTCAGTTGGAGTTTTAGAAACCAGAGGTTGGGAGTTTGATCCCTCACTGTGCTTCCTGGGAGAAAAAACACCCTTTGCAGCTGGCACTTGCAGCTGAGGGCACCGAGTCGGCATTCCTCCTCCTCCTCCTCCTCCTCCTCCTCCTCCCTCCTCGCCTGCCCAGTCAATCAGGAGAGGAAATGGCCCGGCTCCTCTCACTGCCCACTCAGCCACTTCTTCCCAGTTAGGATGGCCTCAGTGGCATAAAGGGGCAGCCAGCCGCCAAGCAGCAGCCCCAGTTTCATCCTTGCATCCCCACCACCAGTTGCCACTTCCCCCTTGCCACCGGCACCACTGTTATCCTTGGATAAGAGATTTCACCCTTAACTGCAGATTTCTGTATCAAGAGGGCGGCTCGGAACAAACCCCTGCAGATATAAGGGTCCTACTGTACAGGAACTCCCTATCTGCAAAACTCTGGAAAGGGTTGCCATAAGTTAGAAGTGACATGGTGGCACATGAGGATTAAACTTATGGTCAGACCACCCAGAATAGCCTTTGGGCTAGATGGCCGTGGTATAGAAATATAAATAAATAAATAAATAAATAAATAAATAAATAAATAAATCCTGATGCTAGTCTCATCTAGTGTAGACTTATTGAGCCACCTGTTGGAATAATTGCATAAAATATTGCATAAATTGCATAGGACTGCTCTAGTTGGGACTACCAATAAGATTATAGGTTGAGGGTGTGACCAGACTCAGGCACTATGGAGCTGACTTGGATGGGTTCCCTGGCACAAATTCCAGGGACTCAATTTCTGGGCTCAAACACATGGACACTTTATTCAGAGCTAAAATACAGCCTTGCAGAATCCTTGCACCCAGAGAGTGCTTGAGAGACAGTCACTAATCCTTGAGTAACCTCTCTATCAATTGAGTTCTGAGTTAACTGCACTTAGTTTCATTTCTCTCAAAGCAAGAGAATGCACAGCTCAAATAAAGTTTTACCGTCCTTGATGGAAGCTCCAGTAGACCAGTCAGTCCCTTCCCTGTGATCCTTGCCTGTTGAGGATGATGACCAGGGAAGGCTCTGCTGTTAGCCAGCAATTGTCCCATGCATAGAGAGAGGTCACACAACTCTCCTAGTTCTCTATAATGGTGGCAGCAGCTCCTCTAGGGCTCGCTAGGAGTGAACCAGCTACCTGGCATGCTTCCCCTGTCACACAGGCATAGTAAGAGAGAAAAATGAAGCACTCTAGAATTATGTAGAGAAGTAAAATCTAGACAGCTTAATCAACATTCAGATTGCTACTGTGTATGCTTGCCAGCTGATTGTGGTTGTTCATTCGTTTTTTTCATTGAAGGATAGGGCTGAAGTACTTCACTTCTGTTGTAAGACACATGCATATGTTCTGAAAGTCTAGTCGTAATTAGATCTGCTGTATCCCAAATGAGAATTTCTTTGTTCAACAGTACCTTGGATTACTATAGGGATAGTTCATTTGTTTGATATCACTCATCAGGAAAAGATGCAAGAATCAATTCTTTCTAGTGTTACTTGAAAGGCTCTTTGTACCATGTTGACTTCGAGTCAAAAGGGACATTTGCTTAATAGGCAATACACAGCTATAAATGTGTGTTTGTTTTTCTTTAAATAATTACAAATCACTGGTGACAACTTTTATTCTTAGAAATACCAAAGAGGTATATTGGAAGGTTTCTTATCTGGAAAGCATTTATTGGGCTAGCTAGCCGAGACTATTTCATACATACATAGATCATAACAAAATGTATGTCAGAAAAAGTTTGAGGCAAGACAGAATGCAGAGTAAATATATAGAACAGTGGGGTCCAAACTTCGACCCTCCAGATACTTTGGACCACAACTCCCACAGTCCATTGTTATTTGCAATCTATGCTTGGAATTCTGGGAGTTGTGGTCAAAAAAAAAAAAAGGAAAGGACTGAACTTTGGACACCACTGAAGAAGATACACACAAAGCGTTAATCTGCATTGGTTCTCCTTTGATCCCAAAATGTCCCTCTGATATTTCTGGGATGCTCCTTTGAAATTCCTTTTCTCCAGAATGTCCCTTTTGATCTTCTTTCAGAGAGGAACCTAAGGGTTTTACTGTCTTTATCATACTTTTGCTAAAGGTAGACGTGACTTTAAGCTTCTCAGGCAATGGCTGTTTTCTCACGGTTCATTGTGAGACACTATTACTGGATTTTTACACAGGGAAAGGAACAAGGCACTACATGTGATAGGAAGGCTTACCTCTTCAGTTTCCTTATCACAATGGGAATATAGACAGAACTAATGCTGGTGAGCCTTAGAAACACCGTTCTAATTAGCACCAATAAAAAAAGTTTATTGGTGCATTCTTCCTTGCCCCGCCTCCTTGGCTGATCTCCCATTCAGACAAGGAGACATGACGGACAAACCTATGCTTTTACCAGGGATTGGTTGAACAGCCAAAGAGGAGGAGGAGAGGGATGCAGGCTGGCTGTTGAGGGGGTCATAGGCCAGGGAAGTGGAGGAAGGCAACATGCAACACCAGGGGTGTGATGTATTTGAACCAGCACAAACCTTCATGTTGTGGTTCATGTCCATCTCTAGCTAAAATACTGCTTGCATTTTGTTAGAGTTCTTGATCTCTTCCCTGCAGCCCACTCAGGCCTTGAGAATGTGATGTGTTTCCTAGCCCTCCAGTGCATGTTTCTAGAGTACAAGGAGGCTGCAAAATGAAAGAAACCTGATTTGTTCCCTCCTGAATTATGTAAAGTCAGTGCAATAGTGCTGGATGCTTCCTACAGCACTGCTTGGAAATGTGCCACAGCATATGGAAGGGTGATGTTTGTAATGTTTGTCCACTGCATGAGAGCCTGTTACTGAAGAACAGAACAAGTCAGTAGGTAAAACACAAAGGTGGTAACAATACTGAAAAGTGAAATGTGTCTGTCCTTCAAAGAGGGTACTGGTTTGGGCCCAAAATAGTCATATGCAGGAGCTTTACCATTCTATTTGTTTGCAAATGATCTGTTACCTGGACTATTGCAAATTTAGTTTATGGGCTTCAGGAGTTAAGCTATAGTAACAAAATTATAGTTCTCAACTATAGATATTTTGGGGTGATGATGTCGTAGATTCCACTTCATCTAATGCTCTGCTTTTCTTCAGGTCCAGTTGAAAAGTGAAGAATCAAAAACATTTGCAATGAAGATACTAAAGAAACGCCACATTGTGGACACAAGACAGCAAGAACACATACGCTCAGAGAAGCAGATCATGCAAGGAGCTCATTCGGATTTTATTGTGAGGTATGATCATTCCCCGCGATAAATTCACCATCCAGGGTTTAGGAGCATGCTCCTCAGTTCATCTCTTGCACTAGTTAATTAAGCTAGTAATGACTTTTCCCCCCCCCCAGTGGTCCTCTAACTGGGAATTCCTCACATGATTGCAGGGGAGAGACTAGCCAGCCCCATCCCATTCCTTGCCACAAACACCTGGGAGCTTAAGAGGGGAGGTTCCTGCTCACATGCTCCAGGAAACATCTATGTTTTTCTTCCCATGCAGTCCATGTGAGACCAGGACCCTTCTCTGTAGGCATGCTGATGTTCAAATGAGTAAAGCAAATGGAGAGTGAGGCTAGGTTGAATAAGTTTCCAGATTATTTATTTCTCATCTGTTGCAAACATCTTTCTTTAAATTTCTGAGGATATTTAAGTTGTTTTGTAAAGCAAAATTTTGTACAATAATAAATTATCAGTTTGTTTAGGTAAGTTAAGATGAAAGTCAGATGCATAAATGCCTTGCGTTTTGGACCACTTTTATTATGGCTCAGTGCTATTTATTTTGCAGCAATCGCAGGTCATATGAGCAATTGTGATCCAGGTTGACTCTGATCTATTCGCAAGCTGGGCTACTCTGTTTTGGGACCAAACTGGAGCAATTCCTGCATGGAGAGAAGGATTACTTTCAAGGGGATTGCTCCATTTAAACCACTTTCCAGTGAAATCTGGTGTGATCTTTTCAAGAAGAACACAAAACAGAGACAAAATTCAAGCAGTGTCACTGAGCAGGAAAACTGAACATGATGTATCTTCTGTTCTCTTCTGCACTGTTGATCAAATGACCAGTGGTGCAGTAATTCATTTTGAAGTTCAGTTGCCCATTGTGACAGTTTTCGTTGTCCTTTGCCTAAGACAAAAGACAAAAAATTGCAGGCACCTGTCTTGATCTATAAAAGGTCTGAATACACAGCAAACAACTCATATGTGACTTAGTAAATATTTACACTTTGTAATCTCTTTCCCTTCTACTTCCATCCCCATTATATGGGTCCAGTCTTGTAATACAAAATATTTCCATGTGGCTTAGTCTTGAAAGTGAAGTTAAAACTTAAAAAAATTATAAACAACCCTCTAAAGCTATTCTTTTTGTACAGCTCAAGATAAGTGCCTGTATTTTTTGTATTTTGTCCTAGGCAAAGAACAACAGAGACTGTCATAATGGGTCCCCAAACATTTTCCCTCCTCCACTTTTTTAATTGTTGAAAAGCCCTTCGGCTTCCAATGTCTCTTTCACCATTATACTATTCCTTTATAATACTCAATGAAACTCGATACTTGAAGATGTCTGTGAAGATTCTCAGTCATCCAGGTGAGGTTATCTGGAAGCTAAGTCATGGCAACTGGACTTTTTTTCTTGATTGAAACATTTCGCCACTCATCCAAGCAGTTTTGTCAGACTTAACTTCTTTAGATAACCTGAAGATGAAAGAGAACAAAATCTGATACCCTTCACTTGTAATTCTTTCATGTCCCCTAGTTGAGGTATCAATGAGTAATATATATTGGTTAGTATCCTATTGCCCAATCATGGTGTGGAAGGAAGTTCACATAAGCATTCCCTTCTGTCTGGTAGGCTTCACATTGCTGGCTATTTACATTAACTGATCTTGTAACCAATGTGCGAATAGGCAGAAGCCTCCTGGTGTGACTGGGTGGGTGGGTGCTAATATTATTTCCTTCCTACTACATGTTTATGCAATAGGCTATAGGCTATTATATTTATCTTACATTTCTACCTCAGACATCATTTAGATGTAAATCAGCAATGAATTCTGACTTCCTATAGATAGCTGGAATTTTATCCTCAGGGGGACCACCCACATTATTACTAGGAAATTTAGAGCCTTTATTTTAAGGACCGGATATTGCAAAATTGCTCATTAATATTCGTTCCTCTCATTACAATGTTTTAAAATTAACTTATTTTCAGTTATTCCTTAAAAGGTTGAAGAAATAACTCACTTCTTGTTGCTTTTTTTGCTGGTTTTTCCCCTTTAAAAATCCTTCAGATCGATAAGACAGTTTTAGAAATCTTGAAAATTTCTGCCAAAATGCTCTAAGTAATTTTTGAACCAGAAATTGTTGCTTGATAAACCATTCAGTTGTTTTGGAAATGTAGTCATGCTTCATACTCTTTACTAAAAAGTATGTAGTTACTTATAACTCCATTACTTCTTATTTTCTCTTTAGAGTGGCAAGAAAAATATGGGCAAAATTATTTCCTGTTACTTCTGAAAACACTTCCAGAGTTGTTTTAAGAAAATGATTGTAAGAAAATTGACAAAATGTTTTCTCGAAGGCTTTCACGGCTGGGATCTAATAGCTCTTGTTGTGAGTTTTCAGGCTGTTTGGCCATGTTCTGGAAGTTTTCTTTCTGACATTTCATCAGACTCTGTGGCCAGCATCTTCAGAGGGCAAGGTGTTCAGAGGGGTCCTCTCTGTGCTCTGGGGTATAGAGTGAGTGAGACTGTGGTGTTTTAAAGTTGTGGGAAAGAGGAAACTTGTCCTATGAAGAAGAATAGTTGTTTAGTCATTGTATTGTGATGGAGAAATTAAGAAGGTTCACTGCAATCAGGCGTGGCAGCGATCCTTCTCTATAGTTGATGGCTGTCATTAGCTGTTCTATTGTGTGAACTGTGAACTGACCACTGGAGCTTGCGGCTGGGTGGGAATCATTGGACTTTGATCTTTTGCAGACTGTAGTTTTCAGTACTGGAAGCCAGGCATTGTTGATTTTTGGACTTTCTTTTTTGTAGAAACTGTGTTTATATTTGTTTATTTCAGTGGCTTCCCTGTGTAGTCTGACATAGTGATTGGTAGTGTTGTCCAGTAACTCTGTATCATGCTAGAGGATTTCATGTCCATTTTGTTTCAGGGTGTGTTCAGCTACTGCTGATTTTTCATGTTGTTTTAGTCTGCAGTGTCTTTCATGTTCTTTGATTCTGGTCTGGATACTGTGTTTTGTGGTCCCAATATATACCTGGCCACAACTACAAGGTATCCGGTATACTCCTGCAGTGGTGAATGGGTTCCTTTTGTCCTTTGCTCACCATAGCATCTGTTGTATTTTTGTGGTGGGTCTAAATACTGTTTACACCAGAGTCTGGTGAAATATCAGGAAGAAAACCTTCCAGAACATGGCCCAACAGCCCGAAAAACTCAGAACAGCTATCAGATCCCAGCCATAAAAGCCTTTGAGAATACATTTTGTCAATGCTCAAAAAACTCACAACTATTGACAAAATGAATTAATACAGGAAGGAAAGGGGGGAAATGTGCATTACGGTATATTCAGGCATTTGTTAAGTGACCTATTTCCACTGCAGTCAAATACAGGTTTACTAAGAAGTGAGATGTATTTCATGTAGGGATGGGCATGAACCAAACTATGAATAATAATAATAATAAATCCACAAACTGGGCTGGTTTGGGGTTCAGTTTGTGCATTCCATTTTGCCAAAACAAAACAAAACACCAAACTTTTTTTCCATCCAGAGCTTCCTTTCTGCAGAACAAATGACCCTGCCTCTTTCCTGATACCCCCACCTCCTCCCTACTTGGTCCTGCCACCTTTTACTCTTTCTTCCTTGTTCATCACCGTCTTCAGCAATAACAGCCCAGCTCCCTCCCAGGTGCCAAGCCTGCTGTCTCTGCACATGTGCTGGCCTATCAGCTGATAACCATGTGCATTTGCAGAGATGACTGACCTAGATCCCAGAAAAGAAGCCAGGCATGCTGCACATGCACCCACCTATCAGTGCAGTCATGATGCAGTGGCCACGGTGGTGAGTGCAAAACTGGGGATAGTAAGCTCCCCTCTCGACAGGCACAACCAGAGAAGAGGAGTCTCACCACCACCAAGCACAATCAGCAAAGGCAATCCTCTCCCCACCAGATACAATTGGAGAAGGTATGAATGGAAAGCCGAACCAGTTCACTGCTTTCTAGTCAGTTTATGGTGGTTTGTAGTCCATGGCCTACAACTAACCGTCATGAACCACTATTTTTCAGGTTCATACCCATTTCTAATTCCAGGCAAGTATCTATAGACTCAGTTGCTCATAAATGGCAGAATTATGCAACTGTTTAGAAACTCACACTTCAAACAGTTCCTACTCCCAGACAGGAAGAAGAGTTTTATACCTATTATACAATTAGAGATGGGCACGACTCATCGAAATTTTTGTTTTCGTTTTCGTTTTTTTGTTTCATTTCGCAACGAAAATGAAAAAATTTTCAGAAGCAAAACGACAACGGAAATGAAACGAAAAATTTTGCCGTATTTTTTGTTTTCGTTACGGCAGACACATTGCATTGAAAAGAATGCTAACAAAATGAAAAAAATTTTGTTTTCGTTTTTGTTTTTTCATTTCGTTTCATAACGAAAACGAAAAATGTGCAAAAAACCCCCCAAAAATGAAAATGAACCGAAACGGACCCCTAAACGAAAAACGAAAAACGAAAAACGAAAAATTATTTTTTTGAGTCATGCCCATCTCTATATACAATATATAAATTGTTTCACTTTCACATCGCAAATTCCAGTAGGCACTTATAGCACTCTAATTACTGTTTTGTTTTCCCCCCAATTTCAGGTTATACAGAACATTCAAGGATAGCAAATATTTATATATGTTGATGGAAGCCTGTCTAGGTGGAGAGCTGTGGACAATTCTCAGGGACAGGTAGGAGAATTCATATGGTTCTTTTTAAGTAAAATGAAATGTGTCTGGTGTAATGGATTTGGTCACATGGCTGATCACTCAGTTTGACTCATAGCTAGATTTTGTGATTAAAAAAAACTGACTGAAAGCTAGATTCACTTATTACAGGCCCTTATCAGACACCTGCATACTTTTCCAAAGATACAAGAATCATCACCTTACTATGAATGATATTATTACAAGAAGCACCCTTTAAATGTATCATCTCCCAACAAATGGCATCCTATCAGACAAAATACCCATTTTGCTTTGATTAATTTGAGACTAGACTGGTTGCAAGAAACTAAATACTATGGTGAAACCCTTTCTTTTTTTAACCATGCACAGAAGCAAAATGATGAGGTGTCATGGTATCTTCCAGTTTCCTTCCACGTCTGGTATAAATCAATAGTTTTATGGCCTGTATATATAATCCCATTTATTCAGGTTGTGAATAACACTGCAGAATTTTCCTAATGGTCAGGATGTGATTTGAGGGCTAAATCATAATACGCATTCTCTTCACATTACAATTTCTTACCAGCTTCCTTCCTAATTAATGCTTTACTTAAAATATAATTACTGCTGCTGCATGGTGGATCCTAATTTTGTTATTTCTATATGATGTTATTAGCTTTCTGATTATAACTAATGGTTCAATTTATCACACCATCTACAAACCAAAATCTGGTTTGCAACAATAAAGTGGGATAATGAAATACTTAAAAATAAACAAGGCGGCACAGATACGAAAGAGTCCTCATACTGTAGACGAGACACCTGAAACAATGCATTCATATCACTTCCAACATAACTGTTTCCCACTGGAGGACATAGCCAGTAATGAAGTCTCAAGTAACCAGATAAATAAACCCTGAGCAGTGCATAAACCAAGTACAAATCAATATTATAGTCTTTAAAACAAAATGTACCCAAGTCTAAGTTCGATCAAACTCTTCTGAGTAGATATATAAACAACTCTTATATAGGAGAGCATAAGTCAGTGATACCTGTGCTTTGGGAGGAGTGTATCATACCTGAAAGAAATGATGGAAGTAACAATAAAAGATTGTAACCAACAAAAGTATTGTGATTAAAAGTAGTCAGTTGTATACATACAAATAACATACTAAAATAGAGCAAAGAGAATGTGATAATGATTCATTACTTGCTCTAGAGATTTTCCTGTCCTCCCCCTTAAAATATAATCTTCTAGTAAATAATAATTTTCAAAAACAGAAAATCTGAATAACCAGCTGCTAATGTGTTTTCCTTAAAATGGGTGTTTGCAAAAGCTTCTGAAATGCTTTCTAAAGCATTTGTCTCCCACACTCATGGTTTATACTGCCATCTAGCTTTAAAAAGGATTTATCTTTTATTTCCTTGGACTATCAATGAATAATTGAAACACAGATGGTATCCAAACACATTTGCTCTATATAAAAACCTCTACAAAACCCCTTACATTTTAAAATGTTGAAATTGTGTTGGGAAATTATGTTTCCAAACTGCAGGCAAACCGGAAGTAATACTGTTTGAAACATAATGATATACAAAATATGAATACAATTTAGATTACAATCACACCCAAAACATAAATTAGGTATACATCATGGGAAGATTCATAGGAAGTACAATTAATATTGCATCTTCTCTTAATGACTGTCTAATTTATTCTGTATGCTTCCCAAACATAAATCTAGTGTTGAGGTTTAAAATGTTTATTAACAAATGAATTTGGGGACTATGGGAATAGAAACATCCCTAGCAAGAAATATTTGCAGCTGTGTTATTTAGTTTGAAAATCCATTCCACTGCTGGCCAGCAAAGTTCTGCTTTTTACTGATTATAATGAATATAATTGGCTCCAATATGCACTCTCCATAAGATGCTTTTTGCTCTGTTTAGGACAACATGCACCTCATTTCTATACTGGATTAAAATTAACACCCCAATGTGATTGGACTGTGAACTAAAAAAGAAGCTTATTGTTTGTTGCTGCAATTTTATTTTGTGTTTGAAGATGATGTAGTTTCTTTTGGCTGATTTTCTTCTAGGGTACTTTTTAAAAACAAATTAAATTGCCCAACATGTCTGCAAATAATCCTAATCAGTTCTACAAGGAGGTTTTTCTAGTGCTCTTCAGCATGTGACTTTGATATAGGGAAAATAAATAGAGCCAAGTTAAATTTACCACTGCTCTAGAAATAGAATAACAGTGCAATCCTAGGACATGTCTAGTGGGGTGTTAATTTCATTATGTTCAATGGGATTTACTCTCAGTAAAGTGTGAACAAACCCTATATCACCCAAGTCATTCAACATAAATCTCAGATGAGCAATCTGAGTGTCCAGTCAATACAATCATGTGACAAAACGTGTTTTTTCTTTAAGATGCTCCAAATTTATTTGGTTCACTGTTGTTGTGTACTTTTTTCTCTCTCTCTGCAACATACTAACACAGCTACCCTGAGGTCTTTGAGAGGGTTTCCTTTGTCTACAAATATATAATGGCCCTTGTTTTGTCTGTCTGTCTGTCTGTCTGTCTGTCTGTCTCTGTCTGTCTGTCTGTCTGTCTGTCTGTCTATCTATCTATCTATCTATCTATCTATCTATCTATCTAGATAGATAGATAGATAGATAGATAGATAGATAGATAGATAGATAGATAGATAGATAGATAGATAGATAGATAGATAGATAGATATTCAAAGCAAGGACCAATTTTATGTGGCAGAACCTGCATTTCCCTCATAATACTACTCTTCCATATGGTACCATCCACTTCTCTACGCTAAGTATTTGAACCAGATAGCTATTCCCATATTTTTTGATTCATTTCTAAGGGGATTACACCTTTGCAGGAAAAGGGCTTCTTAATAAAAAACAAATATATTCCATTAGTGTAAGAGTCATTTCACTTATAAGGACATAGGCCATGAATGAGCAGTTCAAAGCACAATATCCTTGACACAGGACAAATAAATGTGGAGTTAAGCCTTCCAAAACACCATTATAATTTCTTTATCATTGCTTGCAACCTCTTTCAGTGAAGTCTAAGATTTACTGGGAGCATCTACTTCAATAAGCTTGTAATTTATTTTCTCCTCTTACCTTTTAATAACTCCTTTTCTCTGTGTAGCGCTCAGGTCAACTTCCAGAAGCCTCTGAAAAATAAAACTTCACCTGGAATCCCAATAGGATATTTATTTATCCATCAAGTTTGTGGTAGCAAAAACAACAGAGTACATGTCACCTTGGATAGCAATAATATGGCAAAACCTAGATGTTTTTACCCTGCTTTCTATGGTGTTTTGTTCTGTTACACTCCCATACCACACTACTCCAACCTATAACTATTGCTTTCTGAGCATTGTTTGCCCACAATTCTGCAAAACTGATCTCAGCTGTCTGGTGGCAAAGTAAGCTTGATCAGAGAAGGGTAACATTTACAGAGAATTTGGGAGTGGATGTATTACTTTAATTAGAGATGGGCACGAATAGAAAAAATGGAGTTTCATTTGTCGTTTAGAGGTCCGTTTCGGTTTGTTTCCGTTGTTCGTGAATTTTTTGCAAAAATTTGTTTTCGTTTCGTTACCGTTTCATTACCGTATTGTTACCATTTATTCCAATTTTAAGTGATTTTTTTTAGCATTTAAAACAGCTCACTTCACTGCTGTAACGGAAACGAAACGCATGACCAAAATCCCCGCATTTCTGTTCGTTTCGTTTCATTTTAGGGACAGATTTCGTTTGTTGTTTCTTTGCGTAACGAAATGAAAAACGAAAAACGAAAACAAAAAATTGTTTGTTCCATGCCCATCTCTACTTTACATTGATTGTCAAGCTAAGACCTTGTTAGTCAAACCACCTATGGTTCTTCTCAATGGCTCTCCACCATTGAAGGTCAATAGCAGGCACAAAGTAATATTTCATCACAAGAAAGTGACCAAATGTTTTTCATATTTCTGGTTCTGTGACTTACTTTGCTAAAAATAAGGAAAACCTGGGGATTTGGACATTCCATGGGGAAAGGAGCAAGGCAAGACTCTTCTGGGCCTCCCAGGAAAATTCTGGGAAAACTGAGGTAGTTGAATTTTTTCATAATAGACTGGTAACATAAGCACTCCTCTTCATTCTTTCCGGAATAAACGAAAATGAGTGCAACTCATTTTGACTTGACTTTGGTGTTTAGAAAAAGCTGTGTGCCTTCAACAACTAAACAAACAGGCAGAGAAATATGATTCCATCATCACCCTACAGCTGTTTCACAGTATGGCTTCTCTGGCAGCCACTGTGCTGTTACAGTCAGGTCATTAAATACACGAAAGATGCTTTCCTGACACTGGAAACCCCTTCAGGTGGTTTCACACACATAATTTGCTGGAAATGGCTGAAATAATATTTTCGGTTGGTAAGAATTCATGCTGTTAGTGGAGGACAGTGCAATGCACTTAGAATTTTGTGTATATTCAACAATGCACTGTGCAGTTTCAAGCCATGAAAATAAAGTCCTTCTTACCTTGTAGCTGAAGTTGATGTCTTCCTTCATTATGCCCCTGCTTAATGGTTCTGTTTAATGGTTCAACATTACTACTATCCTACTGATTTTGATCCTTTCCCTCAATTAGATATGAGACCCTGTCAATTAGATATGAGGTTGTTAAATGAGTCTTGGTTAGAGATGGAAACAAATTGCAAAGTTTGTTCAAAAATTGCTAATTCAATTACAAATACTAACCAATGAATCTTTAGTGATCTTGGTTTGTTGATTTGTCAGGCTATAAGTTGGCCCACAAGGTACCTAGAGACACCACAATTGCAGGGAGAAAGACTTTCATCTTTCCAAGCCAGTTGCTAAAAGGCATTTTCCTGTTGGGCACCACATGGGTGTATAACTCAGACCTCTGTAACCCAATCTTCACAAAATTTGCAAGCCTTGTAGAGGAGAGGCAGGGGAAACTTCTTCACAATTTTGATGTTTCTGGATGCTGGGAGAAGCATTTTATAGGGTTTTAAGTGCAAAAATGAGTTGACAAATTCATCAGTTTGTAAGAAAAAAAATCATAAATTCATTAGGTGTGATTCATCAACCTTGATGAATTAGGAACTGAAACAAATTGCCACTTTTTCCGATTTGTGACCATGTCTAGTTTTAGTGACCCTAATTTAGGTGTGATCCAGACTGAAGGGGAAATTAGCAATGGTTAGCTCCCACTGCCCCACTTGGGCTTGCAACTAGGCTCAACTTATAGCTTATTACCCATACTCTGCAAACCAAGATGGTTACTTCACATCCCGTTCATCCCTCCTTGCTGTCCCGCTTGGGACCAGTACAAAAAAAAACTTAATTCACATCCATAGCATGACAGCCAACAGTTGTCTTGACCACTCCCCCGGAACCGGGAACAGAGTATGACAAGCTGTACCTGCCCCTGGGCTGGGGAATTCTCTTGTCATGGTTTGTTCCCAGTTCCTGTTCTCAGACAAGGGACCGTGTGGTAACAACTATCATGCAACAGCCAGTGTCCACATAGAGGTCAGCGGCTGAAGCGACATTCAACATTAGTTTCCCTATGGGAAACAATATGCAGCCCAAATGTTTATTAAAGAAAGTACTGAAGATTCTGAAGCATTGACGTGTAAATCCCGGAAGACCAGTAAATGGAAATACCGAAAAAGTTTTATTTACGATATTAAAAAAAGGGTTAAGAAGGCAAGATAAATTCAGAATTTGTCACGGAACAAGACCATGAAGTAACAGTTGTCACAAGACAAGTTATCATGACCGTGAGTAAACGGAAACAGGGACTGAACAGGGACAAAACCACATGACTGCGAACAATGCTGTCACAGTACAAACGTAATCGCAGAAGAAGGTAGGACATGAAGTAACTGCCTAAGTGATTTATTCAGCTCATTTACAAGTCATATGGGACCTTAACATCCCAAATGATCACTGAGGTCCACTCACTCCTTTAGAATCTATGGGCACCACACTGTGCTTTTAGTTCTACCAGCAGATAAAAGGGAAGCCTTTTTGAAACTTTCTACAAGAGGAAACTTGGGAAGGTTGTGTATTGAATGGTGAGTGATTTAATGGCAGGATTCAGAAGATGCGTGAGTTGACCAGCAAGTTCAAATTAGAGGAGGGGCTCCTTAAGTCCCATTGAACCCAATATATCTATACTAAGTATGACTAGGTTGTCACTCTGCTTCCTGGGCTGTTAGCATTGCTAAAATAAAGTATTTGAAATTATCAACACTTGACATGTTTGCATGAAGTATAAACATAAAGCTTAATTTCCTTTTCAAGGAGGTGTTTGGTGACTCTTGATTACATTTTTTTTGTCCGCCATCTGCCTCCATGCTTTTTTAAAATTATTATATCCTTTGAATTGATTTTATTATCTGTGTATTTGCTGTATGTAATTGTTTGTTGTTTATTTTGATGTGAACTGCCCGGAGTTCCTTCGGGAAGACGGTGTGGTATATAAGCTTTACAAATAAAATAAATAAATACATAAATAAATAATCTCTCTCCCTACTCCCCTTCTTTATAGAGGTTCATTTGAAGATTCTACGACCAGATTTTATACAGCATGTGTGGTAGAAGCTTTCGCCTACTTGCATTCCAAAGGAATCATTTATAGGGACCTCAAGCCAGAAAACCTCATCCTAGATCACCGAGGTTATGCCAAACTGGTGAGTGGTCAGCATGTTCTTCCAGTCAGCAGTAAAATATTATATTGTCAAGCTCAGTGCTTGGTGGCTGAAGCTTTGCCAACTCTTTTAATAGTGTTCTCTCTAACGAGTTTTTAATGGCCATAAAATAGTGCTTATGGCTGAAATGCAATATTCAGCACTGTTGTTCAGCACAAGTGAGTTTGCAGAGAGAAGTCATAGAAAGAAAAATAATGGTAGAGTTTCTAAGATGTAGATGAACAACAACAAAAAGAAGTTAGTTTGACCTTATCCTCAGAATTTTCTCCAGTTCTTTTCCATGATTCCAATGTTAGAACTGGTGGATAGTTTGGCAGGCATGTCCAAACTTTGGACCTCCTGATGTCTTGGACCACAACTCCCAGAATTCTAAGCTTATATTGCCAATGACAAAGGACTGTGGGAGTTGTGGTCCAAAACATCTGGAGGGACAAAATTTGGACAATGCCTGGTTTAGTGGCTAAGGCATCTGGCTGCAGAGACAGAGGTTGGGACTTCTTTTTCCCACTGTGCCTCTTTTACAGGAGCTGGACCCCATGATCCATAGGATCACTTTCAGCTCTGCACTTCTAAGAATATTCTAAGATTATTATGATTTGAGAAAGATATTAATCTTTATCTTAATTTCATCTAAAGAAAGAACAAAAATGTGATTATCGTGCTGCTTATCATGCTTTTGTTATTACTTCAAAAACTCGATAACTTCAAAAGCTACTCCCAACTGTTTTTATGATAGTGCTGATTAAAGATAATTAGGCTTCCATTAGCTTCCTGCAAACTCCTGAGGGTAGACCAAAGAATGCCATTGAATTCTGTTGCTGAGAATTCTAGATTGGAGGGAATTAGAAAAATGTTCCAGTGGATTCCAGTCCTGACCACTATGAGGAATGGGGGAACCATGGTGTAATATGGGGTGAACAATAAGTGCTAAAGTCTGACTTATGTCTCTGAATCTCTAATAGCTATTTAATTGTGGCATTATTAAAAAGAGCCTTTATTGGCAAGGGATAACACACAGGTCAAAATCCAGTTGGCGGTTCCAGCTAGAATAGAATAGTCAATCAACACCTATGTAAACCCCACTGATTCACCAGGTTTATTGAAGTGGGACTGTCTACCATGCCACCTACTTCTTCACCAGTTGTGAGCTTTAGAAATGTAAACCTTGGAAAACCTAAACACACACATAGTATCCATGTCCCCATTAATTGTACACCGCAGGCTTTGTTCCTAGATATACAATATCATTATTGACCACTTATGGATTAAGAAATCTTGGATCATTATTTCCACCTGAACAATGTGAACAACTTTTGTTGTTACCAATCTTAAAACTGAAAAGGCATTCCTATCAGGTTTGAACTTTTGATTTTTGTGGTGACTCCTCCTCCTCTCCCCCCCATAGTAACCTGTCCTTTTGAAGTGGCTTATTCTAAGGTAAACATCATCATCATCATCATCCTCTTCTTAAGCCCTTGTGCCTACATGACTGCTCTTTATTTTCTTTTCCTTGACGGGTGTGTGAACTTTCTTTCACAGGTTGATTTTCGGCTTTGCAAAAAAAATAGGATTTGGAAAGAAAACATGGACTTTTTGTGGAACTCCAGAGTATGTAGCCCCAGAGATCATCCTAAACAAAGGTCATGACATTTCAGCAGACTATTGGTCACTGGGAATCTTAATGTATGAACTCCTGACTGGCAGGTATGGGCATTGAATTGGAGCTTGTGATAAAAATAGATGAGCAAATTAGAGAATATTTCTGCCTTTGTCACTTTGATTAGGAGCATGGGATTTCAGAGCTGGCAGATGACCACACTCACAAAACACAGTCTAAAAATTTACTGTAGAGATTGTTCATTATTATTATTTTTGGATCACAGGTAAGTATTATAGTGAATAAGAGACTTGGAACAGCCAGTATAAGAGAGAAAACTGAACAAAGATATACAAGGGATAAATTTAAATCCTGTGGGTCTCTCTTTCTAGCAAAGAGTAATGTGCTGTGTTAAATCACTGTACACTTTTACAAATCCACCAAATCCAGATTCCATGGTGATGTGCAGAACTGCTGGGCTCAATGTGTTGCAGCCAGATACATGCAATCAGTGGAGAAGAGATGGAGAATGAATTTCTTCATTCATTGTGTGTTTTCGCATTCTGCTCTTTAGTCCTCAAAGGGGATTTCAGGGTAGACCAACAAAGCATGAACAATAAATACAGCATACACACGTATTGAAAAACAGTATAGTGTAAAAAAACACCTTTATAAAAAGCTAAGTTGTATCACACAGGACAAAATTCAGTACTGAACAAAAGAATGGGTAGATAAGAAAAACTTCACTAAAAAGGCAGCTAATGCTGAGTGATCTTCCCTCAAAGTTATTTCAGAACTAAGGTATTGTCATTAAGAAAACCTGAGGGCAGGAAGACTTTAATGAGGTGGTTCAATATATTTAATTTGCTCCAATATTTTAAAATTCTATTGGAATTTGGCCAGTAGATATATAGCAAATGAATGTTCAAGCATTTATTAAGTTTAACCTTGATGACTATGTCCTGACAGAAGTATGTGACATGCATAAAAATTCACACTGCTGTGTGAGTTGCCATTTAACTCATACAAGATCAATTTAAACAAATTGTTTAAAATAAATACTATGGTAGGCACTTATCATTTTGCACTATCAAATTACCACTTATAAAATGTGTTTGAGATATATTATGAACCCAGTTCATCCTAGATTGGGTTGGACTTCTTACACTGTGAGCAGGGAGCCTTTAGCCTTCTGCAGGTTAATTGAAACTCTTATCTTCTTTCCCCAGCAGTTGGTCACATTAGTTAAGGCTTATGGGAGTTGGGGTAAGCTATGGGAAGGGACAGGGTCCCTACCTTGTTTTAGACCATGGGTCCTCAAAGTTTTCAAACAGTGGGCTGGTCCACCACCCCCCAAGACACTACTGGGGGCTGGACCACAGTCCAAAAAAAAAAAAAAAAAGCCAACTTGGAAAATGGGGGGAAGGAGGGGCAAGTGGGCAGAGACCCCTGCCCCCACAATCGGCTCATGATCAGTGTGTCTCCAGGGCCCCAGCAATGCCTCCTGCTCTGGATCACTGTCCTGAGGTGCCGTGGCTGGGATCCCTCTGCTGTGCCTCTTCCTCCTCCTCCTCCTCTCCTCCTCCTCCTCCTCCTCCTCCTCCAGTGGCAGTAGCTGGAGTGGCACTCCTTCCTTCCTTACTTCATTGCATTGGGAAGGAGGTGGCATCCCAGGCAAACTCAGGCCCCTCATCACCATCTAGGCGGCCACTCAGGATAAGGAGCAGCAGCCGCGGCAAGAGCAACAAGGTTGGCACCACTGCGCATGGATCCAGCTGTGCACCCTGGCCCTCATGCCCTCACTGTGCCCCGGAGGGAAAGCAGCCTCCTCTCTTGGCCTGGCTTGGCCCTGCCTGACATGGTATGCTGCAAGTGAGGGAGGGAGGGATCAAGGGCTGGGAAGGAGGGAGGGGAGGCAGGAAGGCCTGCCCAAAGCCACCCAGAGCCCACTCACTGGCTGAGCCCAGCCAGGCTGCAGTGCTCTGTTAGCTCATCAGCCTGCCCATCACCAACTGGGGACAAATTCAGCCCCGCCAGTCTCCCAAGAACCAGGCCCGGGCCACCATTGACCTTCCCTTCCCTTCTCTTCTTTCTCTGCCACCTCCTCCTCGCTGGTCTCTACCCGTTGGTGGTGGTGACAGCCTCAGCCTCCAGCCATGGCTGGGCTCCCTCCTCCCCTCCCCTGCTCCACGGAGCAAGGCAGCAGCTTGGAGGGGGCTGGGTGGGTGGGAAGTAGCTCCATTTTCCCCTCAGTCACCTGCTGTCCATCCCACCATCTGTCCACTGCCGTGGCTGCTCCGGCTCAGAATGCTACCTGGTGCTGCCTCCGCCTGCCCCCTTCCTTCCTCGTAACCACAATAACACAGGTGGTGGCCACACAAGGAAGGCAGGTGGGCAGGGTGGGGGAGGAGCAGGGGCAGGGCCTCGGGGCCATGGAGGGAGTGGGAGACCTTATCGCAGCCCTCCCATTTTAAATTGCCCTGCTCAGCTGCAGCCAGCACCCTGATCATCTGGGTGGTCGGTGGGGGAGTGGGGGACCTTGCCATGGCCCTCCCACTTTGAACTGCCCCATTAGCCAGCATGCCAGTCATCTGGGCAGTGGGTGGGGGGAGTGGGGGAAGTGACACAGCCCACTGCTTTGAACTGCCTCAGCAATAGAAGCAGCAGCAGAGGCTGGCTTGAAGAAGGGGATAGGTGGGTGGGTCTGCAATTGGTCCCAGGGGCCAGATTCAGGCCCCTGGGGGGCCGCATCCAGCCCCTGGGCCATAGATTGAGTACCCTGTTGTAGACCATCAGTCAATTCAGAGATTCTCTAGTCTCTGGAGACCAGAGTGCAAGGCCAGGGTCTATGAAGATTCATCCACTATGGTATCAAATAACAGGAAATATCCTCACCCAGTGGGCCAATTACGGGGATAAATCATATAGAGCAGTGGTTCCAAAACCTTTTGGCCTCACAACTCCTATGATCTACTGACCACTGACTGCGACTCCCCTTGCTCCAAGGGGCTATCAGGGGTCTCTCCCATCAGAAGCAGGATGTTCCCACAGACACTCACTCACTCTGTTTTTCTCTCTCTCTCACACACACACAAAATCCCATCTCCTTCCTGAGAGGGCCCACCTCCATAGAAGCAGGCACAGGGCCTCCACTGCTTTTCCTATTTGACTTAGAGTTATCAAAGCTTAGAGGAGCTGTTCATAAAGTGAATATCAGGGCTTCTGAAGCCTTCATAGCTCTATCTTCCATCCCTTTTCCTATGATACCTCTGTCTGGGTTTCCGTGGAGCCACAGTGCACAGTATGGGAACCAATGCTATAGGTACTTCAGATACTACAATAGGTCTTATGGCCTCCCCATTAATCCCACTAACTCCAAAGAGAAATACTGTAGATGAGAACATGCCCCATTAAACAGAATTGATATGACAGGTATATTTGGTAGCCTACATGCATTAATTGTTCTCATCAGGTGATGCTGGACAATCAGCTGGCAATATTTCAGATGAGAGGGGGTAACAAGCCATCCCAGATGTCAGTCTAGGTACAGTCTAGTATACCTGTTTTTGTGCAAAGACTGAGAACTGCTTGTTTTGTTTGCCCAGTGTTACAGTGCTATGTTGTGTGAGAAGTTACAATTATTTCTCATCTTGTACAGTGAGACATTCGTCACCTCAAAGGTGGCCCCTCCATTTGAACTGGACCATCTCTGGGTCACTCTGCTTGTGCAGTAACAAGCTGGAAATCACGCAGTGTTCTGCCAGCAAAATGTTGCGCTCTGCTGGGGAACAAGAACATATTTATTATAGGTGTTACCATTAAATTGTAGTATGTACTACACAATTTCCGCCATTGGCTGTACCCTGGTCTCTGGACATGCTCTTGAACTAGCTGCTGATCTGCCCTGGATGTGAAGCTATTCTGTGCCATTAATTTCAGTGGGAGGGCATCTGTGGAGAGCCAAGAGGTATGGAGAAGCAGAGATGCTCCTGTTGCCTTTTTCTACCCTGCCAGGGTTCAGATTCCCTGGAATCTCAGGCAAAGGTGTCCTCTGTGATGCCATGTAGGATTGCTTTGCCACTCTACAGTCCTGAAAACAATTGCACTGTGATCGTTTTCATGGCAAATAAGAGGAATATCAGTGCCATTCCAAGTACTTCACAACTAAATGCCCATGCATTTAGTTTTGGAACCAGTAGGTTACAAAATGAACCACGTGAGCTCAGGTGGTCCTCGGAACTGGCTGATACATGCAGATCCAATTGCTTTACCTTTCTCTGTCTCATGCAGGGTTAAACTCCAATGAGGAAGCACACTGCAATGTCATCTTTCCTGCTTCGTGCTGCTGGCCAATCAGAGAGGGAGGCAGGATGATGCCTGTCCCTGCACAGCTCCTGATTGGCCAGCATCACGGATTTAGCACAGCATGCTTCCTTGTTGGAGTTTAACCCTGCATGCGACAGAGAAAGGTAAAGTATTTAGATCTGCATGTATCAGCCAATTCCGATGACCACCTGGGCTCGTGTGGTGCGTTTCGTAACCTACTGGTTCCAAAATGAAATGCCCATCCCTACTTTACAATCCATGATGACAACTCATATAAATGGACTCATGAGTCAAAGTGGACTCATATGGCCATTAGTTGGCTCTGCCTAAAGTGGTCATAGAACAGTAATGGTCTCTGCGTCCGGTTGCCCAGACCCAATGAAAATATTAGTCATATGATTGGAGAAGGAATTTAAAAACTCCCTCAATATATAGCACAATTGTGTTGAGGATGTGAAGGAATACAATACGTAGAAGTGATTATTCATATTGCCACCTTATTTTAAAGGATGCTATTTTGAAACCATTTTTAACTTTGTGTTTTTCAAAAACTTTCTCTTCCAGTCCACCATTCTCAGGCCCAGACCCCATGAAAACATACAACATCATACTAAGGGGGATTGACATGATTGAATTTCCAAAGAAGATTGCCAAAAATGCTGCTAACCTAATTAAAAAACTATGCAGGTAAACACTTAAATGCATTGGTTTTGTCAAAAAGGAAATATGCATAATAACACTTGGTCTTTTGGTTGTCTTTGTCATTCTTTCTAAACATATTTATTCACTTCCAACATATTTTATAGAATACTGAGCAATTCAATAACATCTGTTCAACTAACCAGTCTTTGTTCTCTGTTAAGTTAATGAGAAGATTTTGATATAGGTATCTTTTTATTCTTGTAATTGTCACTGATGCTGTCTTGAACAAATTATGTCCTGTGCTTACAAATAGTGCATTATTGCCAAATCCAAGTTGGTTTTGATGCTGTAGCTTGTAGCCACTGTTGATTGGTGTGAAGAGAATGGCCCGGGTAGGATCTTTAGACGTAAATATATTAGTAAAGAAAGGATGTCAGCTCCAACTTTGATTTCTGATTTGTTTGCTTGTAAACAGGGACAACCCATCAGAAAGATTAGGTAACTTGAAAAATGGAGTCAAGGATATTCAAAAGCACAAGTAAGTACAACTTGGATGTGAGATGTTATTGCCATTTCTATAGTACTGTCGGTGCATTTTATAGATGAGGTGAGAAACAGCCAGATCTTGCCTCAGGGATCTTACACTATGAAGTGTAGCGGAGGAAAGGAAAGTTGACAAGAGTAAGATAAATCGGTGAATAATGTGTTTCTTCAGCAAAGCTAATTCACTCTGTGTGTGCTTCTTGCGAGGAAAGGGGTTGAAAAGATCTTTACACAAACACAAATACTTGTTTCAAGCCAAACATGCACATTCCTTTTTAAAATTCTGTTCACATTGAGGGCACCATGGATATAACTGGATGTGGGAGGGAGGGGCCTAGCAAACCTGGAGTCCTAGATTTTTTTTTATTTCAATATTCATAAATAGACATGTGTTGTGATGCATGCAGTGCATGGCAATTATTATAACAAATGACTGGAGTTTTTCCTCTTTCTGGAAAAAATCCTGAGGATCCCCTTGGATGCATCTTAGGATAATTCAAAAGATTTAAGCTCTGTACCACAGCTCCTGTAACAGTATGAAACTAGAGAGCAAGCCCCTAAAACACACCATTTGCATTTAGAAATGGATCTTCCATCAATGGTAAAAGACATGCCTGGCACACATTTCCCTCATCTCACAACTTGTAAACTAGTTTTGTGACTGGTCATCAGGAGCAAACACAGGCTTCTTTTGCAAAAGTACTTGTTCAGACAAGGAGCTTGGGAGATATGCCCTCACTGAAGGAAAAATGTGCCTCCCCCTTCAAAATATGCCCTGAACATTTTGACTAGTTTCCCCTTGGATAGTGTTTAAATTATCTTAAAATGAGTTTCTTAAAGGTTAGTCAGTGTATAGATCACTTCAGGGGTGGCTCCTGGACTAGGATTAAGTACACCTCATCCCAAATGTTGGGGCAGGGAGGCACCCCCTGCCCTAGTCATAGGTCACATTTACCTGTTTTTGTTTTTAAATGAAAATCATTAAGCCCACCCATGTAGGAGGCAGTCTTTTCTCTGCACTATATATAGCGCAACTAAGAGACCACTAGATGGTCAGATTTTACTTCATCATCTTTATCCACATGTGTTTAATGGAAACATTCATCACTATTAATTTAACTTTGTTTTCTCACATAGTTATGGAACCAAACATCTCTTTCAGGCTGATTAAATATAACATATAGAGATGGGCACGAAACGTGAACATGGCATTTTGTTTCCATTTTTGTTTCTTTATTTTGTTTCATTTCATTTGAAACAATTTTTTTTTTGCAAAAAATCATTTTGTTTTTTGTTTTGTCTCATTTTTCATGTTATTTATTTATTTATTTATTTTGACAACTAGTTGCGGCCTTGCCGGCCAATCGGCCCTTTTTTTTTTTACAAGCGCTGATCAGCTGGCGCACAGGGCTCTGCTAGCCGATAGGCACTTTTTTTTTTACAAGCACCGATCAGAGAAGTGCTGAGATCGGTGCTTGTCAAAATAAATAATAAAAATTAAAAAAAATGGGATGAAACAAAAAAATCCATTTCATTTCATTTTGTTTTGTAAAGGCACTTTGTTTTTCTTTCGTTAGGATATGAAATGAAAAAAAATGAAATGAAAAAAAATCATTTCGTGCCCATCTCTAATAACATATTTACAATCTGAGATTACATTATATGAAAATGGCATATTCTTTTTTTGGTGTCTCTATGCAACCCTAACATATCTGTATAGCATCTATTTTGGGGAATGTGTGGTTGTATTCAGT
Organism: Phrynocephalus guinanensis; assembly: GCA_037367245.1. Classification (NCBI taxonomy): domain Eukaryota; kingdom Metazoa; phylum Chordata; class Lepidosauria; order Squamata; family Agamidae; genus Phrynocephalus; species Phrynocephalus guinanensis. Next base: position 44,725,467 of record CM074735.1, on the reverse strand, counting down.
TCCATTTTGACTGTGGCAGTGAGAGCATCTAAGGAACACTGCTTAGACAAAAGCAAAGCAAAGCAGATATTTCTCTTTCCCTGACATTAATTCAATCTGTGCTGCAGATTTTATTTTTCTCAGTTCCTTTGGCACTTTCACTGGGTATCTCTTTCCTATCTTCAGTACCATTCATCTTGCAGTATCAACTTGGCAGGCACTGATGGATGGACCAACCCTTCCCCTATACTCCAGCAAAGAGAAATCATTTTGTGGTCTCACACAAATGCTACCAAATTCTCACCTACTCAGCAAAACGATGCCAACAGGGAGTGCCCCCCTCCCAGTTTATCAGAAGGCACTCATGCCAGGAACCAGCAATTTGATTTTTCTGTTCCACTCTGGTGCCTTCTAGGAGTCAGGAATTTTGCCTAGTTGCCCTAAGCATATCCGATCTCACCTGATTTCGGAAGCTAAGCAGGGTTAGCCCTGGTTATTATTTGGATGGGAGACCACCAGGGAATACCAGGTGCTGTAGGTGCCTGGAGTAGGAACTGGCAAACCACTTCAGTATTCCTGCCAAGAAAACTCCATGGACATGGAGTCACGAAGAGTCGGTCACGACTGTAACGACACAACATACACACACACACACAAACTGACTTGATGATCAACCTAGTGAAATGAAAAATAGGTGAGGATCATTACTTGTAAATACTTCATTGCCAGTTGGCTCCACGTACAATATGCACACAGACAGTGTCATGGGTGTGTACAAGAATCTCAAGAAATATATGGCCTGCCCAACCCTGCTCTTGGAGTCACTATGCCTCCATTTGACACACACCCATGATGATGGGCAACAAAAGCAGACAATCTGAAGTGTTCTTGTAAAACTCAACACCCATTTACCAGGTGACTAGAATACATCAAAGAGTAAGGTTGTATCACAGACGTTTCCTGAGCTAAGATTCAGAGCCACCTGCTAAAGACCTAGTGAACCTATTATCCTAACAAGTCTGCTTGACTTTGGGAATCATTGCTTAGAAGGTGGACATTGAGACACAAATGCCAAAGGTAGACATGCTGGAAGCCATGTATATGGTCAGCAATTATTACCTGTAAGTATAAGAACTCATCTGCTGGTTGCCATGTATATATCTTGTATTTTTAAATGTGTCTTGAAAAGGTCGGGAATCAGATCCAGAAAAAAAGAAATCCGTAGTTGTGAGACCTAGCCTCTTTGTCTCTGCAAGCCCCAGAGAAACTCAGTTTAAAATCCCACTACCAGGGAGAGGAACTTTCTAAAATGCATGATTCCCTATACAACAATCATATCTTCTGCCATACCTCTCTCTCTCTGCTGTAGTAGTCAAACTGCTTATCTTCTTCTACTGGATCTCTTATTAGAATGTTCTTCTTTCTCAAAGTTTAGTAGTCTGTGGACCACCACAGCTTTAGCTTAATCTCCTTTTTCTCATCCCAGCTATTTCTTCTGTCTTCTTATGTTTCCTCCTTCCTATGTTTGGGTCTGTTTGGTAAAACTGTATATACAGCACTTTCTGTACGTTTCAACCTAAATCTTAAATACAAATCAGTAATAAACTAGAAATAATTTAGTTATTTGAAATATTTCTATACAGCAAAGCCTCCCAAGGCAGAACGCAAAGTGAAAAATTAGAACAATAAGCTATCCATTTATTATTTGCATTAACTTGAAAAAAATAATAATAGTTTCAATAAACTATTTATATCGATGCTGCTATACTTAAAGCATAAGTAAGAGATGCAAAGCCAACCCAAAACCCAGTAATGGGTATTTATTAGTATGTTTCAAGATTTTAAATGTTATTCTTTTGCTAGCCTGTTTGATCCCTGAGCCCTATTATCGCCTTGTCTAATTTTGTCTTCAGGTGGTTTGAAGGCTTTAACTGGGAAGGTTTACGAAAAGGTACGCTGACACCTCCTATAGTACCAAGTGTAAGTACAGCTTTTATTCCATTTACAGTATGTCAGTAATTCAAATACTGAATGAAGAAAATTGCTGGAGATATTTAGATTGAAACCTCCATGTGTGCTTGTGAAACTCCCACATAAGCCGGCTTCTCTCTGCCTTTGTTTTCAATGGCAAGCAGTAATTACTTATGTGTAGAGCTCTCACCAATGCTGAAACTGATATTCACACCTTAGAACATGAACATGCTGAGGTTGATTCTGCCTCCTTTTTATAGTTTGACACTTCCTTGTTTCTCCTGTCTCTTAAACATAATCTTCATTTCATTCCCAGCTGGCAAATAAAGCAAATTATCAGGGTTTTTTTTTTTTTTTGTGTGTGTGTGTGTGTGTGTGTTTGTGTGTGTGTGTGTGTGTGTGTGTGTGTTTGCAATTTTACACCAGTACCCAAGGCTATGCTGTTACTTCCAGACTAATTGATTTATCTGAAGTATCTAACTTATCTCATTCTTTATCTAGGAAACCCCTGGAAAGGGTAACTTCCTTCTTTCTTTTTTACATTACCAATGCTTCAGAGCATTGTGCTTTATTGCTTTATTAGTGACTGATCTTCAGAGTACTAATAACTCGCACCACATATATTCAGAATGTCTTTAATTACACACACACACACACACACACAGAGAGAGAGAGAGAGAGAGAGAGAGAGAGAGAGAGAGAGAGAGAGAGAGAGAGAGAGGAGAGGCAGTCCAGTTATTGCTGTACACAGCTCCCACACCAGGATGGAACTCTTATGGAATCAAGGCCGGTGCATCCATTAAGGTGAACTAGGCAGTTGCCTAGGGAGCCAAAATGGAGAGGGGGCACTGGCCAGCCTGCTGCCCTTCCACCGCCCCCCCCCGCCACTGGCCACCACCGTCAGTCCCCCTGCCGCCCGTCGCTGTCTGCCTGCCACCCCCCGCGCCCATCGCCGCCCCGTGCCTGTTGCTGTCCGCCCCCCACGCCCGGTGCTGTCCCCGTCATCCACCGCCCCCTGCCCCCCGCCCCCACCACCACCACCCGCCCGTCCCCCCCTGCTGCCACCGCCTATCCCCCAACCCCAACCCCGCCCCTCCCACTGCCGCCGCTGCCGCCCACCCACCCGCGCGCCGCCACCCGCCTGCCTGCCCACCCACCCCCGCCGCCCCTCACCTAGGGTGCAAAAAAACCTAGCGCCAGCCCTGTATGGAATTACTTCCTGCTTTGTTGGTGCTGTATATGGAGGGGGACCAGCAATTACGAAATGGTACACCTAGGCAAGCCCAAGGGGCAGTCCTGCATATATAGTGAAAGCACGCTTGCAATAGGATTCATTTTGCCTCCCTGCCATGCATGTTGTTTTGTATTTCCTGTGGTAAGGCAGTGTACTTAAATATTCTCTGATTCCCAGTACCCTTTCTTATATTATAAGTCTTGAGGTCGTATTGTTCTGTGCTGTCAACTGACTTCTAGTGGCCTTAATAGGGCTTCCAATGTATTGAGATATTTCAGGAATAGCTTTACCAGTTCCACTCTCCCAATGAGTTTCCATGGCTACAGCAGGGATTCAAACCTGGGTCTCATGAATCCTAATCCGTCACCCTATCCACTAAAGTGCAGATATAAGTCAAGCCAATGCATAGTCCTAATAAGAGCTGGCTCCCCTCTTTCTTTGGGCGTTACCTGCTAACCCTATCTCATCTTCCTCAAGCAGTGAGAAGTTCCAGGGGTAGCACTGTCTTGTTTAGTTTCCTTTGGATAGAGAGAGAACTGTGAACTTAAAATGATATTGCAATGTTGGCTTTGGTTACAAACAAGTAGAGCTTAAGTTGAGAGAAACACGCACTGGTACATCAGCCCCCTCCCCAAAAGATAATATTCACCCCCACAGTCTAAGACGATTTGCCTTGAACCACAACATAGCTTCCTCTTTTCCCTCCAGCTTATAAAAATTGAACAACGGGCAACATCTTGTTGAAGTCAAGTAATGCTGGCATAAACTGGATCTAGTGCTGGAAATATTTCATGTAACTCACTGAAAGCTTCCTATTCCCTCTCCCATCCCCAGCTCTCTAGGGTTTCCTTTTGTCCTGGGGAAGTCTTTGGGAGATTTGGGATAGAGGGGGGTCTTTATTAGTCAAAAATCTCTACAATATCATGCCACCGTTTGCAATCCTGATCTTGCCAGCAAACATCTGGCAATGATTTCTGGCTATTAAAAGGTTCCTCACACCATCCTTTCCGTGGGCTCCCAAAGGCTTCCTCAAGATCCCTGGGGCAGGGGTGGGGTGGGGGGCTCCGAAACTGAAAGAGAGCAGTAGAAAGATTTTTAATTAGTTTTAATTGTTTTCTGGTGCCATCTCCAGTTTGTGCAGGCATAGCGTTTAACAAGATTTTTGTCCAACTTTTTTTTTCATTTTTGTTTTTGAAATGTACTTTTATAAACAAACAAACAAATTAAACATATATTTACACATTTACCCATTACACAGATACTTCACCGGCAGTACCAGCAGGTAGGGATTCTGTGTTTTCACTGACTCTGTTAAACAGTTATACCCCGTTGATTTAAAAAAAATCTACTTGGTATCAGTGACTTCCATCTGTCTAAACAGAATATATACTTTGCTTTTGTCTCTGTACTTCAGGCAGCATCTCCCAGGGATGGGGGAGCATATGGGACTCCAGATGTTGTTGTTTCCTACTCCCATCTTTCTTAGCATTGGCTCATCTGGCCCAACCTGTTAGAAATTGCTATCCAATAATAACTGCAAGGGCACACATTCCCAAATTCTAGTTCAGCTATTTCCAACCATCCCCCTCCTTCTTCTTCTTTTGCTAATTAATTCTCTCCTAGTATGTCTTGATTTACGTTGAGTGGTTTTGCAAGCATTAGTATAGGTCTATAAAACGCGTTCTTGATTATTCAGTGGAACCACTATTTTACACAGTCAAATGAACGCAGCACATAGTTTTTCATTTTCATTTATTATCCTTTTACTGCCCTCCAAAAATTTATTGCTTACTTACACTCTCCACTATCTATGAAAGAATCTTTATAAAGTCACTATTTCGCCCATCCCTTCTATATCGTTATGTGTTTCTAAGCTGTTAGCCATTATGATATGCTTCTGTATCTCTTAAGCAATCCTTGTAACACTTGATTCATGTTCCTGCCTTAGAGAAACATAGCCAAGAAGCCATCAACACCCATTAGGAAATTTGCATTATTTCACCAAATCTGAAAATATAATGAAGAAAAAACCCATGAAATCACACAAATCAATAAGAAGGGCTCACAAAAGTGCATAAAGTTGTAGTGTGTTAAATGTTATTCTTATTAACATTTTTGTTTTTAAATCTGACTGCAGAGAATGAAGGCAAAAGCATCTGGATATATGTGGCAAAATAAAGCCATAGTTTTGAAACCAGAAAACTGTCTAAATGTTTTATATACAATAGCTTGCGTGTAAGTCATCATCAGCAAATGGTACCAACAGTGTCATTTTCTTCATTGGACAGGTTGCATCGCCAACAGATACAAGCAATTTTGATAGCTTCCCTGAAGACAATGACGAGCCACCACCTGATGACAACTCAGGATGGGATATAGACTTTTAATGTATTTCTCTACCTGCTTCTGCCTTGCTGAAGACAGCTTCCTAAGACATGGCTGCCAGCAGACCTGAAGGAATTGGGAAGGATTAGTGCTCGGGGTCACCATGATGCCTTGATTGATGCTGCTACCGTAACTACAGTGGCATTAGGACTTCTTGCTTAGATGACATTAGTGCTCTTCCCATGTTTTCTGTTTGAAATTCACATTAAGCAGTTGACATGGTGGTCCTGAAGCAAAGCCTTTTTTCATCAGTAATTAAATGTGTTTTCTATCACTGTAATGAACTTGCTATGCTCCCGTTGTAATTTGAAAGTTGGCAGAATCCAATGCACATAGTTCTGACAGCAAGACCTTTTTTGTTACGGCTCATTCTACTCTGAAACGTTACGTACTGCAGCTTATTCTACTCTGTAGAGTCTACAGTATAGAAACGGAGGCACTCCCCAACTGTAAAACAAGTACATTGAGCCTTTTAGAAACGGAGGCACTCCCCAACTGTAAAACAAGTACATTGAGCCTTTTAAAGTAGGCCAACTTATTAAACCAAGGAGGACCATAGAGCTAGGTTAAAGGAGCTCCTGTCAAAGCAATGCTACATGTTGTCTTTCTTTTTAGGCTGTATTCATGACAAGAATGAATGTTACCTTCTTCCTTTTTTTTTTTAAAACGGACGTGCTTTCCCCCCTTCAACTGTTAAGAAAAGCACAACTGTTACAGTTTCTGTTGAACTGTTAAAGCAAGTATGGGTCGAACAGTCCTCACATGTACCTGAGACCAAGGTATCTCTAACATTTAATTTTGCTGGTACAGCTACATAAGAGCATGTAGAAAGTTATTAGTAAAATTATTCATTTTATACATATATGCTAATGATATATGAAGAAATATGTGCTTGTCAAAAAGGTCCTAGAGAGGAAATGACAGCAGCCAACTAATCTAATAGACATTAACACTCAGTTTAAAAATAATATTTACCTTTCAAAGCCCAGTGATGGAACATGCAAGATTCACTGCATATTATATAGGTGCTATATACATTTTTCATCTGCAACATAACCATACATCCAAAGTCATTTTCCAGGAAAAAATGTAGCAAGAGATATGATTGTCAACTGAAATCCAAATGCATACCTTCTCTCTCTCTCTCTCTCTCTCTCTCTCTCTCTCTCTCTCACACACACACACACACACACACACACACACACACACACACACACACACACACACACACCTCTTCATAGCACTGCTGCATTTTTGTTTTTCTCTTCCACAGACTCTCTTCACATTGTGATCTGACTATATTTGTAAGCGACTCTTAGGCCTTCAAAATCCCGGTTCATTTCAAAGAGAAAATTAAACACATGCCTAAATATACACTATTGGGATCAATGGTCCACTCTGTGTAAATCATGCCCATTAAGAAAGTGTCTTCTAACATACTAGTTGTGCTACTCTGACAATAATAGTTCATAAAGATGTGAAGCAACCGCAGCAATCTCAGTGAAGGGTTTCATATGCATATGATAATACCAACCATTATCTATGGACTTCCAATACAGTTATACCTTACACAAGCTATAAAAATAACAATACTGTATATATAACAACATTTTATTAGCTCAACAAAAATATCCAACAGCCCACGCTTCCAAGATATTGTCACATAATATGAGATGCCACTGACAGTGATCGCATCTGTCCAGTCATTCACATTTCTCACTATCCTCAGAACCATGATCACTAAAGAGTCACATCTTTCTTAATCTTTAGAACTCAACAAAGGCAAGTTTTGCCTCTAGATTTCCCCCTTACAATTTTGTCCTGCCCAATTATATTGAATCCCACATTTTCTTGGTTTTTTATTTCCTTAGCATGATCTTTGTTACTTGCTTTGCCCCTTCCAGTATCTAAGCCTTTAATGGGTGGAATCCAGACAGAGTTAAGGTGTGATTAGGCAGAAATATAGCTTCTGTTTTGGACTACTTGTGGCACGGTCCAGCACCAGCTGCTTTATAGTAATCAGATAATTTACAGGAAATTGCAAACTAGCCCAGCCCTGCTCTAAACATTTTTTGGTCTGGGTACACACCTCCTCCCTCCCTCTCTCCCTCCCTCCCTGCTTCTCTCTCTCTCTCTCTCTCTCTCTTAGACGGTTACTTCACGTCCTTCCTCGTGCTGAGGTGAACTTGCTTCCGGGTTGAAATCGGTTGTTGTCACATGACCTAACACCGGTTCTGCCCCTGTTCCTTTGTACTCACGGGCATGGTGAATAGACAGGGCACTTTGCAATATCACGCTGCCACCTTTCTTTGAACCCTGCATGTTTTCAGGCTGAGTGATAATTTCGATCATTCAGTACATCGAAATATCGATGTCTCCCCCCCTTCCACCCTAAAAAAGACGTAATTACATTAAATATTATCTCGATGTGGGGTAAGAGGAACTGCACATCCCCTGGGAGCAGAACGAGAAGCGGATTGAGGAGATTCCCGAGCTCCAGGACGGGAATCTCTAACCCCGGTTCCGGCTCAGTTCAGAGGCCGTGGTTGAGGTGAACTCGCATCGACCCCACAAGGACGTGAGGTTCCGTTCCTTCGTACCGGTCACCAGCGGGGCCGCGAACAGCAACGAGAGGGACGTGAAGTATCAACCTTACTCTCTCTCTGTTTGTTTTGAGCTGAGTTGAGCCAAAGAGCTTCCTGCATGTCCAAAAATGTCACTGTAAGGGAGATCATGCCAAGGAAAGTGTTCCTTTGCAGTATGATCAAACCCAACCCTCTATTGCTGCCTGATCACATCCTTGGTTGCATTTAAACCACAATCCTCTAACACTTACCTAAGAATAAGTCCCATAGAGCCCAATGAGGTTTAATTTTGGGTAGTCATTTAGGTGCCCAACCTTGGGTCCTCAGATGATCTTAGACTACAACTCCCAGAAATCCTGCTCAGAACATCTAGTGGTAGAAGCTTCTGAAAGTTTTAGTCCAGGAACATCTGGGGACCCAAGGGTGGGAACCACTGATTAATACATTTGTGTTATAAGCATAAAATCTGTAGGAAGGTTAGAATCAGTACGAAGTTAGTCATGACTGAGCTATCATGTTGGTTTCAAAAGCAATTTTAGACAGCAGTCCTATACAAACGTGATCAGAAGTAACCCTATTGTGTTCATTGGAGTTTATTCTTGAGCAATGATATATAGCCTCAGTCTAGTTAGTTACGTTTTAGAAATCAGATATAATATATAAAATTTTGTACTTGTCAAATTTTTCCATCGCCCTACGCCAACAGGCTTCTGGCTTAGCATGTTAGTAATGCAAGTTTTGTGGAGAAGATCTTGACCTTCCTTGCATTAACATCCATTTGGTGCTGAACATTTCTATTTGAATCTCGTATCTATAAGAGTAGGAATGGAGAACTTGTGGTCTTCCATGTGTTTTTGGGTGCCTATTTCCATCACTCCTAAGCAGCACAGCTTACAGTAAGGAATGTTAAGAGCTACAGGCTATAATGAGACTTAAAGGGCTACAATCTGTTCAGTCTGATTTAGAGCAAGTTTCTGGCCCCATTTTGGCCCCATGATAAAAAGTACCAGGACAATTGTGTTATTATAAATATCTGTGATGCCACTGGCCAGATGCTGTTAAGATGAAATGCCAACCATCAGCACAGATCAGTGGTGGCGAACCTTCGGCACTCCAGGTGTTTTGGACCATAACTCCCACAGTCCTTTGTCATTGGCAATACCGACTTGGGATTCTGGGAGTTGTGATCCAAAACATCTGGAGTGCTGAAGGTTCACTGCTACTGGCATAGATGATCATACACAGCTAAACAGCCCAGTCTTAGCCCTTGACTTCCAGTGTGTATGATCTAGTTTAGACATAATGGTAGTGAGATCCAACCACTAAAAAAGCATTGTGGCATTACCTAAGAGTGTGCTTTAGATTTCCAAGTACTGCATCAGTACAAAAGGGCAGATCTTGACTTCCAAACTCACATGAGTACACAGACACACTACGTCTCTCACACAGCTTTTCACAAGCTGTTTAACGTTGTTTGAGCCAAAGCTGGAAGAAGCGGTAACTGTAAAGCTTTTGTCAATCCGAGTGGGAGCACGGGATAAACAGTTGTGCTCAAATTCCCTAAGCACTGTGTTCTGGTCAAGCCAAATAAGCTTAAATCGTTATTGGCTTAATGAGAAGTTAGCTTTTTTTTTAAAGGATGGTGAGAACAAAAACAAATTAAGTCGTGTAAAAAACTTAAATAGAGGATTTGGTGCCCACAATCCTGTTCAATATTTATGCCCCTGTATCTCCAGCTACAGATGCTGCTGCTGCTGCTGTGAGCTGATGAGAGGCTGGTTTAGTGGCTGGTTACAAGCAGCCAGAAACTCCTCAGGTGGCTCGATCAGCTTCCACAGCTGGAGCTCCTTGTACATGTAAATGTTGAACAAGATACCAGCTTAAAATATTTAAGGCTTGGGTTCCTCGGTGTAAAAATTACCAGAAAAATCTACCTTGATTCTGCATACTGAAGCTACTCTTTTCCTTTTTACCCTTTGCCCAAAACCTTTCATCTCTTTCCCTTGGCTTAAAGGTTCAGGGAAGCACTTACCATACCTACTCCACCTCAGAGCTGTCCTGTTTCTGTTTGGTCTGACAGTCCCTCACATTCATGATGGTACCCACTGCTTGACTAAAACGAAGCAGTTGGTCCGAAAAGTAAACCCTGTCACTGTTTTCTAGGATGCACCCCACCTCTGTTAGTTCAGGCCCCTAAAAATGAGTTAAGTTCCACAACTTTTGAAACAACAGCGAGAAGAAGGGCTACAGTGCAAATTACTTGTGTCCAGCCAATTTAATATGCCTCTCTAAATGGGCCATTGAAACATTTAGGCACTCTCTGTTGGAGGCAGATGATACCAGGGCTGAGACAATTGTGACTGATGCTCATTTTCAGCATTACTGCTGAAATCACTTCCACAAAGGACTTCCTGCACTTCGCCTCCCACAAGCAATGAGCACCCTCTGAGTGTGCTAAAATACAAAACATGTACACACTGGTTACCCATTCCTGGTTATATACAGAACTAGAGATCTGTACACTAAAAAAGTTATGAAATTCATAGACCCATCCCAATGCTCTGCCCCGCCCCCCGCCCCAAAAAGGAGAACTACACAGACTAATTATATATATTCAGAATAAACTTGGTATGGATTATTGTGCTTGATTCCTCCCATTTGTCCTTGAGCCACACTAAGTAAGGGTGTGGTCTGCACTTAATACAAGTTTATTTTCTCATGATCACTCACACGCATCTTCTTTACCAAATGTATTTTAAATAACTTATACTAGCATATGTATATTAGTAAAATCTGCATTTATAAGTAATATATTTTATTTACATGTATATATATAATCGTACACACACACACTCATACATACTGTCTCTTCCAACTGATCCACCTCTTACTTTCTCTGTGCAGATCATGCCAGAGGTGGCACCATTTGGTTGAGTTTTCATTCCCAGCTGTCATGTGAAGTGATGTTGAACATGTGAATGAAGGCTGCAGTATCATCAATTACCCTAACCCCACTGCACTCGCCAGCGACCACTGGCAAGAATTGGGGGGGGGGAGGGTTCTAATCCAGGTGATGAGCTTCCCATTTCAGCTAGGAAGGGTAAACCTACCATGTCTGCTTTCCACAGAATCTGCCTGGCACCAGGGGTATGTGGACAACCTATTAGTTAAAGCTGCAGTCCTCAGAGAACCATGTTCATAAGTAAGCCCCACTCATTTTGGTACAGTATACTCCCTAATAATGTTTTTGGGATTGGGACCTTGGCTCTCCTTCAATATATGGGACAGTGGTGTACATGCATAAAAATAAATCGCTGTCATATTTAGGACACCTTCACTGTGCCTGGGTTCTAAAGGTACAGATGAGCTGTAGCTGATTACAGTGCTGCATTATCCACGGAAAACTCTTATTTAATAATAGGACCACAAGCAAATATTTATGTAAATAGATTTTTTTTCGTGTTGATATTTTGTGGTATACATATAGCTTTTTATTTAGAACTTCACTGCATTATTCACTCATTTTCTTATTTGTAAGGTAATGTTTTTAGATCACCGTAGACTTGAATTAATGTCATATTTGTCAGTATTACTGAGACTTATGTCAACTGTACCGTTGTCCATCTGTCCCATAGTTTAGGACATCAACTAGTTATTTGGCATTGTTGCAAGTGCCTTAAATTCATGGCATCCTATTAAAATACAAATTTGGTGTTATGCTGCATGACAAAGACAAACACACCTCAAAATGTTGTCCTTTCTTAGCTTGCTGCGTTTTACAGTTCTTTCGGCTAACAGTTTATAAGCCTTTATTATATAATATTGATGAATTACAGAAATGATGAAGTTGTTATCTTATTTCTGTTATAAATGTACCAGAGCTGTGTATCTGTTAATGAGATACAGCGTCATTTCTGTGAAATGTATAAATGTATGTGCAGGTCAAATTAATATATGACATACTATCAGTCCATATACAGGTATTCCTGTTTTGCTAAGCTGTGCAAATTTTAAAACTGTAGTGCAGTAAAAAGTTCAAACATATCACATTTTATAATGGATTCCATTGCAAAAACGTTCTGGACAGATCAATGAATTACAGATTGACTGTACAATTGACACCAAACACAATTATGAAACCAATGACTGCAAACGGGGTGATTCTTGTTGCACCACTGAACAAAACAGGATCAGTGCTTTCTCTGGGTTGGGTACAGATTTGGTTATGCTTGCAGTAGACCCACTGAAGTCAGTGGAACCTAGACAGAGGTCCCATTAATTCAAGGGATGAACTGAAAGTATAAATGAATCTGGATCCAACCCTATTCATTCTTGTATATGCAAACTGTTTCTGAGATAAGCTCTCAGTAGTATACCTGGAAAGCAAAACACTGAACGTGTGTTGTTAGTCCTCTTCCTCTGCAAACAGTCCACTCCACACTTCTGAGACATTGATGTTTCAGACTTTAACAGCAAAGTTGCCTACTATCGTACTTATTTCAACATATACTGTTTTTACACAGGTGGTTTCCTTTATAATACTGCTGGCTCGCTCTTTATTTTTTCCCTTTGGCTTTCTTGTTACTAAAGATTCTGCATAAAAGAGAAAGATTTAATTTTATTTGTCCAAGGTACACTTTCATCAAATGGTCATTGACCAGTTGCACTCTTTTGATGTAGACTAAAGGGAAAAAAACTTTTTATCATAAAATTAACTGCTTTTGTTTTGCTCTGTATTTTCCCTGCAGCTGTAATTGCTGAGTGCCTGTTGTATACTTTATAGAGTTGAGATTAAAAAATTACTTTTGAATGTTGCTGCTTTACGTCACATTTCTGGCTTCCGGTTCATTGTCACAGAAATGGGAATCCCAGCATCACTTTACTTTGTTTCTCCATATCACACACACACACACACACACACACACACACACACACACACACACAGAGAGAGAGAGAGAGAGAGAGAGAGAGAGAGAGAGACTGCATGCTGAAATTTCAGGAGCTTTGGGGATAACTATAGTTTTGCATGGAAGAAGTCAGTCAAGCACAGCGACTCTATATTCTGCATCTCTGCAGAGATGTAAGCAAAGGTAGAGGGCAAGGTGAGCCACCTCCTCCCATCCAGCCTGTCTGGCCATAGAAGAGACTGGGGAACTTAGGATCTGGCAGTGCAACACCCACATGACCCAGGATCACTCTAACCTTGGTGTCCTCATCACCCAACGGAGCCTATCCCAACCCAAGTTCTGAACTGGAGACGCAGGCAGCAAGAAGCATGGCAAAGCAGACTCCAGGAGATGAAATGCCATGGACCCACTTTAATCAGCTTTCCCCAACAAAACAAAACAAAACAAAACAAAACAATCCTGTGCTCCATAATGGGATCGATATTTCCTGTACAGTTCTGCAGACCTGGGTATTTAGGGATCCTAGTGAAGTCAACTGGGACCTCAGACTGAACAACTCTGACCACAGGGTTTTTGCTGGAAAGTCAACCCCTTGGAGCATGGGGGAAGGGGTAGTGGGGGCTGATTCTGTGCCTTTAATAAAAGCTGCTGTGAGTGATCAAACCAGGATGGAACCCATGAAATATTTTCCGGAGGGCTCCTCAGTGGCTGATCCCTCTGCCTATTCTACATATGCTCAGTTTATTCAAAAAGTCACTGGTCTACCTTGTTGAAAGGCCTTTTTCTGAGGATCAGTGTTTCAACCCCTGCAGCTTGGAATCCTTCTAAATAAAAAAGTGGGTGGGGGCACTCATTATTTTCAAGATACCAAGACTAGTCTTTATTTGATCTGTTTTAAATCTGGGAAAAATTAATGTTTCTTGTTTCTGCAAGGGGGGATACAGTTTTACTCTTTTTTAAAAAAAATCATAACTTGAATATTCTTTGCCCAAACTTCCTCAAATTTGGCAGAGCAAAAGAACAGACTGTCTGTATCTGGATCAAATTTGTGCTCATACAAAGTCCAATTTCAAAGTTATAATTTTTGTTTTGGCTGTCTCCTATTTTAGAATGTATATTTGCTTGTGCCAGCACAATAACATTACTGTACTCCTGTGCAGTGATAATGCAGAATGGTCCTGTTGATCACTCTATTGCTATAGATGCAAAGCCGGATTCAGTGTTCTTAACATTCCGCATGGACAAGATCCCCACAGACAAACCTATTGCTCTTGGAATACATAAACCAATCAACTCCTTTTTAAATACATTAAATCCTACTGGCAATTTATGCCTGTGTGGAGGAAATCACATGAGACTTGACAGCCATTTGCCTCTCCTTAACAATGTACTGACTGCATTTCTGGGCATGTGCCTAATCCTGTGATTAGGCAGAGATTTAGTAATGCTATCTACACCTTGCTACTGAGCTGCCAACACTTACATGTTTTCAATTATCAATAGGCTTCTTGCCATTGGTTTCCTAAGGAGGACATCCCCCCCACATTGATGTGTCAAAAAAATTACAGTTCCTGCTATTTCTTTACCTCGACATTTTAATTCACTTTTTGTAATAAATGAAATTATTTGTGATTGATTGCATTTAAAATAATTTTAAGTATGTGTCATGTTGATTTTTTATTACCATCTGAATGTTTTAAAAGGGGTAGGAAAGGAGAAGAGTGGTGGCCGTGTGAGATTTTCTCAGACCGGAGGCATGATTTGTTTAGGAACTGGTATTTTAATGTATTTAAATAGAATATCTATAGTCAATTATACATCAGATGGTCTCAGAGCAGTTTACAACAAAACATTAAAATCACAATTAAAACAATTAAAACAATAAACATTTAAGGACAAATTTGTGCAACTGCATGCACTTATCCTCCTAGGGCAGTGGTGGTGAACCTTTGGCACTCCAGATGTTTTGGACCAGAACTCCCAGAATTCTGACCCTAGATTGCCAATGACAAAGGACTGTGGGAGTTATGGTCCAAAACATCTGGAGTGCTGAAGTTTTGCCACCACTGTCCTAGGGCTTTCCAGGTATAAAATGCTCAGAAGTGGCTTACCAAGCTCTGCTTCTGGTGACACTGGGACCACTCAGCTTGCCCAAGGCCATAGAGAGATGCTAGGGCACATAACCCCATCAGCCACATGCACTTCGGGTGATATCAGGTTGCCCCTCTTCCCGGACGGCAGCGGGAACTTGAACCTCTTGAAACCTGGCTCCAAGGCTCAGTCCACTGAGCTATATCTTACACCAGCTACATATTTCAAGATCATAGAAGAACATGATGCAGTTTAATAATGCCAGAATCATCACCCCACCAATTAATGCCAGAATCATCACCCCACCAATTAAAGGTTTGGGCAAGTGAAAAGAAAAACCAAGGCAGCACCAAATGGACCTGATGGGCCAATTTGGGTCACCACTAGGTGCTCCCTGGTTAGTTCACCACCAGTGACTCCCATAGGTTATTCACCTCACTTTATTTTACTCATATTCTACTTGTAAGTTTCCCATAGGTTCTGATTGGCCCCTGAAATAATAAGATACTGGAATAAAAGTGTTCGCACTAATCAAACACTGCTTTTAAAGGCTCCTATGACCCCCTCCAACAGTAAGCAGAACCCCTAGATAGGTTGATAGATTCTAACCTCCATCAATCCCAGGCATTTTGTTGGGCATCATCATACTGTACTAGAGAACTCAGCACCAATAGGACAATTTAGAACATTAAGCAATGAAAAAGAAAAAAGGCATTGAAACAATGAGATGGATATTTAGAGCCTTTTCACACAACCCCTAAGATCCACTGCCCACTTAAATTCGGACCAGAGATCTTGGGGGTTCGTTGCTCTTCCTGTGTTCCCACCCCCTCCGCACTTCCTTGCTCCTGTCTGCGTGAGGGGAGGGAGAAAAAAAGGGAGAAAAGAATGCAGGCTCACCTCCGTCTGCTGGTCGAAGCTGCCCCGAGCCTGGTCGTCGTCCTGATTCCTGTCTCTTAAAGGGGCGGGGGCCATAAAAACAACAAACAGAAGCGAGGAGAGCCCGGCACTCACTACGTTACATCCGCATCAGGGATTTTCACCCCCGGAGAGCAGGTACCTGAAAAGTGCGCTGGGACGCGCTTAGGTGGGCATGGTCGCACTTAATTTTCTGTAAACTCCGGAGCTGGTGGGGAAACAATTTTAAGCTCCGGAGCTGGGAACCATTTGTCACAGAGTTTAGGGGTCGTGTGAAAAGGCCCTTAGATGCATCAAATCATTTTAGAAATGTGGAGTAGGTTGATTTCCACATTTCTCTGAAAATTCCCTCTGGCAATGCCTCATCTATGACGTAACAGAGCAAATCTGCTGCATGGCAGATCCAGGAACATGTATCTCCTACATGTTGTAAGACTACAATGACTTCCCGTCTCCAATGATTTTTTTCAATGCCTCCTGGCCTTTCGTTCCTTGCAAGACCTGGCAATAGTCTACTCACAATACTTAATGCTCAATATAGGTGGCCGATTATTACAGTTCTGTAATTAAAAGGGTGCATTTTGGGGGGGGGAATAGAAACACCCAGTTCTTATGGGAAATTAGCATTTATCATCTGTACTGCTTCGATGGAGTGGGTACCGATGCAATTTTGTGGGATTCATTGTTTGCCTTTTTGCTGCTTTCAAATCCATTTTCATGTGGATGATAAGCTTAATGATATTTTTATCTGTCTTCACTGAAGGAAATCAGTAAAAATGAATTGCTGGCGCTCTCTGGGAATATTGAGAACCTGTTCAAAGGAATCAGAATGAATTAAGCAACATGGCTCAGTGCAAGGGAAATTAAGACCTGGTGGTACCCCCTAGCTATGAATGCATTTATCTCAGTACTACTGTGTGGCACCATTCCCTCCTTATAGATTAGGTGGCTGCTGCCTCTTTTTATGATGCCAGAAATAAGCATATGATCTGGAGCAAATATCTTAGGCAACTCATCAGGAATTCCGCAACTGACTTGTATAGGAGCAGTGTGAGACTCTGCAATTGTATAAGAGCGGAGCGATTTCAGAAATTGGGGGGTGCCTGACATGACAGGGAATCAGGCTGGACAACTGAAGACCTGTGCACATATACTGAGGTCTTTCAGGGTAACAAGAAGAGGACTGTTGAATCCGCCAGGGTGCACACAGAATGCCAGATCTTATGCTAGCAGACATGGAGGCTTCAGCTGCCTAACCACATCTTGACTTTCTCTTCCCCACCATTGTTATTTTCCACATGAACGCCTACAGCTGGATTTACTCGGCTCTTCTCAACAAGCTGGCTTCGACCCGGCGGATTCATGGATGAGTGCATGAAACCCAAGACTTTTCTTTCACTTGAGGCTTGGCAGCTCACCTGCTCCCTCTCTCTTTGCCCCCTTCCCAAAACGGCAAACAACACCTGAAGCACCCAAGTTTAAAATGCAGTTTAAAAAGGAGAGGTGCTGCTAAGTCAAAGAAGATCTCACACACACCATTGTCCTAGATCATCTTGATAATAAGGATCATCAGCTGATTCCAAAAACAGAGGTTGTGGGCTGAAATGAATATCCATCCATATAATGTGATCAAAATCAGGGTGTTAGAAGGCACTACTCTTAAAACTCTCTCTGTCTCTCTGTCTCTGTCTCTGTCTCTGTCTCTGTCTCTGTCTCTCTCTCTCTCTCTCTCTCTCTCTCTCTCTCTCTCTCTCTCTCTCTGTGTGTGTGTGTGTGTGTGTGTGTGTGTGTGTGTGTGTGTGTGTGTGTGTTCTGTTCTGTTCTGTCTAGTCAGAACTGACTTCTAGTACCCCTAATGGGACTTTCAAGGTACGTGAGTTCTTTTAAGGTGTGGTTCTACCAGTTCCACACCTGCACTGAGTTTCCATGGCTGAGTAGAGATTTAAACTCGGTTTGTCAGAATCCTAGTTCATCATTCTCTCAACTACACCACACCGTAGATCCCCTTAAAAGACTACATTCCCTACAATATCTAATCGTCAGATGTCATTTTCTCTGGGACACCAAATATCACTGTTTATCCACATCGTGCATTGGGGGGAGACAAGATCAGAGGAACTAACTCTGTCCCCAATGGAAAAGTAAAATTTTGCCCATGATTTTGAGGCTCCAGTTCGATGAAGCAGGATCAGTTGTACTGCAGCAACATATGTTTTCTCAAGGCCCCCTCCCTTGACATTCATTTAGTGCAATTCTGTATATAACTATCCAGAAGTCAGACCAGCTTCATTCAGTGACACTCACACCCGGGTAAGTTAGCACCAGACTGTAGCATAGGTCTGTTTTGGCAAAGATCAATAATTCAGCACAGGGCAAGCATCTTCATTCATACGCCATCTAATATGATTGATTGTAAATGACGATCCCTGTATTACTTGCAAATGTTCTTCCCATTAATAGGATCTCCACTTACTACGGAAGAAAACACTATGTACATGATATCTTTCCAGACTAAGTGGACATTTGCCAGCTGTTCAGGCAGTCTCTCCTTATGTGTCTTTGACCTCATTTTGATGGACAGAGGTGCTCTTGAAGACATATGAAATGGCTAGCTGGTTTTTTATTTTTTTTTATTTTATTATGTTTTTTATTTATTGCCAACCATTGGCTGGAAATCTTAAGACATAGCAGGAAAATGGGTGGCTCTCCTCATCTTATTGGGCAAGACCTACCATCACCCCCAGACCGATAGATGCTTTCCACTCTTAAAAACCTGGATACCTCATGATAACAACTTGGTGATTTCAAATGCGATCTATATGCCACAAAGCCCCAGCTTCCCACACATTTCAACACACTAGCTATCCCCAGCACAGTGGTCTGTAGATAGTTTCAACTACGGTCCCAAGCAACCACCACCACCACCACCGCTCCAGGCAATATGGGCCAATGAATGGAAATGTTGTCCACAGTATTTGGGGCATACTAGACTAGGAGTGCCTGCACATTTGCCGGCCTCAATATACAGTAGTGTATTTAGCATGAATCTTTGCAACTAAGAGCCAGAGCAGCCAATGAAGGGCAAGGCAACACCGAGAACCTGCTGAATGCTCCAGCATATTAAAATATTAAAGCAGGCAGCCATTTTCCAAATAATGACAGTAATGCAGCCATATTTCATTTCACGATGGGTGAACATTTTATTTATTTATTACTTTTCTGCACCTAAAGCAATTTATAGTGGGTAAAAATTAGGAAAGAGAAATTGAAAATATTTGTTAAAAGGCTTCATCCTCATCTTCTTCAAGTGTCATGTCCTCACAGAACGTTGGCGATCAGTAGCCTGAAATGTTTTGTATCTAAAGCTATTCTAAACAGAGCAGTGGTGCTCACTGTAGACCATTGGCTTAAGTTCTTAAGCCAGAATGTTCTTCTACACCCCAGGCCATGATTCCCATCTATTTTTTCCTTGAAGGATAACCTGCAGCAGATGGTATTTGTTATTGCACATTATGTGTCCAAAATATTGCAATTTTCTTCTCTTTATGGTATTGGCTTCATCTACAAACCAGATTTTTTTTAAAAAAAATCACAGAGACCAATGACTGTTTGGAACAGTACAACAGAGCTATAGCTGCTCATGGGATGTTCTACTGTGATGGAACAAGATTACTTGGGAGGGAGTTCCCCAGTTAAGATGGTGCTACACAATAAAATCCTGGATGCCCATTCTGAGTCATCCGGGAAGGTGAACACAACAGATCCCGTTTGAGGGTCTCAGAATGCAGCTTGGCAATGGGGTCTGGCAATGTGCCAGTTATGATTTTGGGGAAATGCCACAAATAATTGCAACATCTTTGGCGTTGGTTTGGAATGAAAACAACAGGGTTGGCTTTTTAGGGTGCTAACAAGGAATCCTGGCTTGATCGACATGGGCAAGAGCACAACACAACACAAGGTGTGTGCTGCAAAATATGGGAAATGTTTGCAAAACAAAGGCAAATTGTTTTTAATGAGGATCACAAATTTCAGGGTCCCTAGAGATCACAATGCTTCTACCTGCCCCTTTATAAGTCTGCTCCTTCACTTAAGGAGATACCCTTTCAACTGAGCCCCTTCCTCAAACAGGACAGAGAGAGTCCCAGCCCCTTTTAGTGGTCATCAACTGAGATGATTTTAAACCCTCAGAAGCGGGCCGCCTCTTCAGAGTTAGTGATGCTTCCCTGCATGCCTTCAAAGCCTCCCCTTGCTATTTCAGCAGATCAAGGCACAGGAGCAAAAACCTGTGAAAGGAGGTCACGCAAAATCGCTGCCGTATTTTTCGAGGTAGAAAAATACTGTACTGCTTGTCAGTATAGGCAAGGGTGCCACTCTTGGGAGGACCAGGTGAAATTGAAGGAAACCATATGTGGGCGGATCTGGCCAGGAAACCTTCCCAGCACTAGTCAAGGGTGGCTGGCAGCAGATATGGGGTATCATTGAACAGGAAGACTGGCAAGGATAGGAGAGTCTGTGAAGATTCTCAGTCATCCAGGTGGGTTTATCTGGAAGTTGAGTCATGGTAACTGGACTTCTTTTTCTTGAGACAGAGAAACGTTTTGCTGCTCATCAAAGTAGCTTCATCAGTCTGAATACAGCAAGTGCGAGTCCTCCATCTGATACTCTGCTTTTACCTCTTGTCACCCTGGTCTGAAATAGGCTCATAAGCTGAACAATGACCTGAATAGGTTTGTTAAGTAGACATTACAATGGTATCCATAGCATTAAGGTGAACAATGGCCTAAGGTGCTGAAACCTATAAAGTATGGGTCCTTAGCTATGGCCTTGGTGGTGAAGGCTTTTTTGTTTGTCTGGGCATTGTTGAAAGCACACACTGATAAGTAGCAGATAGACTATGCCTGAGGCTCCCACCTCTGTTGAGAGGAGAGATGCTTAAGGTAAGCAGTTTTTGGCTTCCTGTGCCTCCGAGGGCATCCCGGGTAGCTAAGGTTGCCATTTACTGCTTCACCAAAGACTGCATGATCTTTGGGCTTGACTTGGAAGGCCATTGCAGGTCTGTGCCACACACCACCCCGTCGTGCTTAAATAGGCCACGGTAACACGTAGTTGGCCACCGTCCCGAAGTGCCAGCCGGGTCTGGATCTCTCTCCACAAGAGGGCGCCAAGCGAGCAAGGTTTCTCGATTGTTCCCGGCCGGGAGGAATCGCAGAGAGCCGCTTTCTTCTCCCTGTTTTTATTTCGGGAAAGCAGCCACCACCGGCACTATCCCGCCGCCGCCTCTGCTCTCTTTGCCCGGGCGAGGCACGCCGTGGGAACGAACGGCTTGGTCGGCGGGCTCGAAGGTGCTGACTGGGGGCGCCAGGCGAGCCAAGCGAGCGCGGGAGTGCGGGGAGGACCCCGCCAGCCGGGCTGCCGTGGCTGATTAAGGCCTAGGGTCGCGGAGCTGTTTGATCTCCGCGCTTCAAAGGGAGGCCCCGGCAAGCTTCATTGGGCACCGTCCGCTGGCCCGGAGGTGGCTTGAGAAAACACAGCGCGGACGCCCAAGGCATGGATGACGGCGGCCAGATCTTGCCTTCCAGGCAGCCGGCGGCGCGCCCCGTGAACCGTTCCCTTGGCTTCCCCGGGCGACCAGAAGCCGCGCGCCCGGTGGTGGCTTTTTGCCCGTCGATCGGGAGCCCGGCCCGCCGCCTTGCCCGCTGGCCTGGCTCCGCGATGGGTGCTTTTCCCTCGGCTTGGGCACGGCCCGGCGCCCTGGACTTGCTGGTGCTGACACAGTAAGGCCAGAGGTGAAATCCTCCGGGCGAGTTCAGCTTCGTGCAAGGCTGGTCAACAGCTCCCTCACCTCGTGTCGGAGATGTGCGCATCCTAAGATCCAACATTTCTCTCCGGATTTCCGGAGGGGGGGTCGTTGGAACAGGTTTTCTATGCGGCAAACATACGGACGCACACGGACTTCTCAACATAAGTTCAGTAGGATGGTAAACTGTGCAGCGGTAGAAGGGGCTCCAGTAGCCCATCTCCTGACGGGTATTCCCCAGAGGCGCCAAGTTGTGTTGAGAGGAAGGAATCTCAGACTTCATGTGCTCTAGGGCCCCGTATTTCGTCTTTCTGTCAGTCGAGGGTGTACACAGACTTCTTTTCCAGCACTGTATTTAAAATGCATCAGTTTTCCCTTTCTCATCTTTCTTTACTATCCAGCTTTTACACTTGTGCATCATCATCATCATCATCATCATCATCATCATCATCATTGCATGCTGTCAGATCAAGAAGACTGATTTATGTTGACCCTTTCCAGAGTTATTTTAGGTAGAGAGTGTACAGAAGTGATCTGCCATTCCTTTCTTCTGGGGGGTGCCCAGGGACTGCATCTTACATGGAATACAAGAGTGGGTTATCTTGGTTTTAGTCTCCAGTGACACATCCTTAAATTTGATCTTTTCTAATTTCTTCATTGCTTCCCTTAAGAGTCTCACGTGCTTTGTATCTTCGCTACAATCTCCCTTTGGGTTGATTGAGCCGAGGTGTACTAAATCTTTTTTAACAAATTCCATTTCTTTGCAATATTAAAATAATATTCTTTGCAATATTAAAATAACATAATTCTTCTGGGGTCAAGATGAGTAGGTAGTGGTTAGCATATGCAGGAATCAGGCTAGGGGTACTTGGATTCACCTCCCTGTACTAATGCTGTGCCTCCTCTGTACCCACCGGATTGTCTATTTCAAGAAAGCGAGTAGTTCAGCCTATGGAACTCCCAGAGTACAGAGAGAAAGGCATGAACTGAGGACCGGACAAGCTGGATCTCTAGATGTAAGACTTCAAGTCTTTTGAGTGCCAACCATCAAAACCATTGTTGGTAGTGAATGCTGGGAGTTATAATCCAACAAAACTAGAAGGCTACTCCTTGGCTGCCCTGTGCCCATACTTTCAAACCTCAAGTATCTACAGATAGCTTCAAATGAAAATGAGGGCCATTTAGCCCTCTAAATTTCCCATTGCCCATATCCAGCACAGACCACGACGGAAGCTGCAACAGTATGTGGGAAACCACAAGCTCCCTGCCCAGGATACAAGTACCATGTTGATTGATATAACTGCCAAAGATGAAAATTGCCTCCCTCATAGTCCCCAATCCCGTCCAGCAACAGTTTCAGCACTCTATAAATATATATTTGTTGGGGACATGAAACCAACGTGATTTAACCTCAAAAGAGGCTTTCATCCCACTGCCCTCACCATTAGGGGAGTGAAGGTGCCCTAGGTGTCAGATGTTGGGTTAGAAAGCAATGGATAAACACCAGAGGACGGAGTTGTATCTGCAGCCTACCCTGCACGTGGTGAACTAAAAGTGAGGTGAGCTGACCCTCCAAGATATTTTGGCCTGTAGGGCATTCAATCCCAGACAGCATGACCAAAGGTGAGGGATTACTGAAGCCTTAATTCAGTGGCTCCCAACTTTCCTAATGCCACGACCCTTTAATACAGTTCCTCATGTTGTGGTGACTCCCTTGCTCTGCTTGGAAGAAGCCACAAGCCCCCTCTGGAAGGCCACTGCCACAGGTGCCATAGAGAACCCTCAGCCAATCACAGCCTCCAGTGCCATTGACTGACATCCCCTCCAACCTATCAAGCTGTAACTCACTCTTTCCCTCCCTTCCTCCCCCCTCCTCCAGACCCAAGACTTTGTGCCTTTTTCTTCATTGGCTCATGGTGACCCCTGTGAATTGGTTATTCGACTCCCAAAGGGGTCCTGACCCCCAGGTTGGGAACCACTGCCTTAATTCAAAGCATTTATAGATCTCAAGGTTTACTAGACTTGCTGTAAGCCATCTTGTTGCTTTTATGTTGCACCCAAGCACACTGTCACCTGAGGTGAAGCAGAATTCTGCTGGCAGTCATGGTTGATTTTGATGGATAGAATGGAACAGAGGTGCCACCTTTTCTTTCAAAAATGGCAGCCAAATTTGCAAACTGGGATAGCACTATTTATATTTTGATGCAAAGAGCATGGAGTGAAGGTGGGGAGACAGAAGAAAAGTCTGCAGGGGAGCTACAGTAGCCACAGAAGATGCTGTATTTAATTTAGCGATGTTATGGTGGACTGTCTCTTCTGATGCACCCTTTCACCATCAATTGTTTTGGCTTTTCCTTCCTCCAGTTGTCAATTCCGGTAATGCACCTATTGCATCTGGGCTTCAGATGTGGTTGACTGAATCCCTCCTGAAGAAGAGATGCAAATGATTTCTTTCAGACTTGGCTGGAAAGAGTTATTGGAGTTTTTGCGGCTTTACATGCTATCTGTAGTAGGTTTGGCTGGGAGGGACCTCTCTTGGCTGGAGTTACTATCAATCTATCCAGCAGTAACCTATTGTTCCTTCCCTGTGTCTGAATTCAAAGACAGGCCCACCTCTCTGTTGAGGGCCTCTCTTTTCCTATCTTGTCTGTTGGAAGGAATGAGTCTGATGAGGTCTGTTGCTGAAAGTCAGCCATAATCCGTCAGGTTTCTGTTTAAGGTATTCAGAAGTGTATGTAAATAAAATTTATTTTATTTTGTTATGGAATATAATGTACCTTCAGCCCCAGCTCCTGCCAGCCTAGCACTTCGAACGCATGTAAATGCAAGTAGATCAATAGGTACCGCCATAAAAAGCAGGAAGGTAAAACAGTGTTTCCTTGCAGCTATGCCAGCCACGTGGCCATGGACTTGCACTACACTGGCACCGCCTCTAGAGGCGGTGCTCATCTTCGTATTCAAGCCGAAGAGCCAGTGTTGTGCAAGTTCGTGACGATGTGTCTGGCATGGCTTGCAAGGAAACACAGTTTTACCTTCCCGCTTTTTACAGTGGTACCTATTTATCTACTTGCCTTTACATGCTTTTAAACTGCTAGGTTGGCAGGAGTTGGGGTTAACAGCGAGAACTCACTTCGCTGCGTGGCACCCAGGATTCGAACCACTGAGCTGCTGATTTTGTAGGGGACGGGGCGGCAGGGGGCAGCGGATGATGGGGGTTGGCGACGGCCGTGGGGGCGGACGGCGACGGGCACGGTGGGTGGGCGGCGATGGGCGCAGGGGCGGCGGGCAGATGGCGACGGGAAGCGGGGGAATGGACAGGGGTGGCCAGCAGTGCGGGGTGGTGGGGGGGCAGCAGGCTAGCCAGCGCCCCCTCTCCATTTTGGTGCCCTAGGCAACTGCCTAGTTCGCCTTAATGGATGTGCTGGCCCTGACAATCCAATCAAGAAACAGAAAATGGTACGAAGTGGGAACCCAAAAAAGAATCTCAATGAGGCAGTAGCTGAAATAGCCGAAAGAAATGGAGGGACGTATCCTATGATAAATGAAGCCAGAAAAGCACAAGCGAGAGGATCCAAAATGGAGGCACACCGGACTGGCAGAAATCCAAGACACTCACTATTAGTTGAGCACATAGTAATCCCACCCACAAGGAACAACGGAAGGGAAGAGCACTCCTTACTGGTTCCCATGCCCTTTTACAGATTCAGAATTCCAGCTTCTCCAATGTTCTGACTTGCTGCTGTCAGCCCTTGCAACACTATTGGACGGAACATTTATCTGGTGATTTGACAGACAAAAGGCTGCCTTTTTTTGTTTATTGTCAAAATAACATGAATTACACAACAGAGAACTACTTTTTTATTTTAAGTCTTTTGTTTAGGCAAGGAAGGTCCATGCCTAATCCAAAGCACCAAGTACAGAAGGTCTTTGTAACTTCTAAATGCTTTGATTCAAAACCAGCCTTTATTTAATAAAAACTTGTGATGGTAAAAAAAAATGCCTGGTGCTATGAAATGGAATGCTTGGTTCCTGACAAGAAGCACTAGTGTTTGTTGCAAACTTTGACCCAGATAACATATGTTTGCTCCAAAATGAATATGCAGTTGAATCATATGCATGGCTCCCTTAGAAACACGCCCCACCAAGTTCAAATGGGCTTACTCCCAAGTCGCTATGCACAGGATTGTAGCCATTTGCCTAAAATCCATTCTTTCTCCCCAGTCCTCTTTCAGGCAGGCAGCGTCTCAAATTAACACATCTGTAAGTCCTGTTGATTGAGTGAAGGTACCTTAGCTAGGAATAGCAAGATTTAGCCCATGTTTCTGTAATGGACTGCTGCATTTCCAGCTGTTTCTTTTTGCTACTTGTAGTCCTCCAGATGTTGCAGCCCAATGGCACCTTTCAGCCCTGTCCAGTGCAACTCGTATTGGGGGCCCAATAGTATATGGAGGACCACCCAATGCCCACCCTTGTGCACAACCATAGCTTTCAACAGCATTGTGAAGCTCTACCTTGCAGCGTGGTATGTGCATTCTCGGTCAGTCTACCTCGATATAAGCAAACAAGAGCCAATTCTGTCCAATTATTTTGTTGCACAACTTCGTCCTGCAAAGTATCAATGGATGTACTTTTCTTTCCAGAGTCCTGGATCTATAAATCAACTTGATTAGCCTTGTGGCTGCTGCTCCCCACTTCATTTGCCTGCTAGTAATTTGTTCTGCTTGTTGCAAAGGAGCTAGCTGGTGGCATTCAAGTGCTTCCTTTGTTTGGCATCATCAAGAAGATCCAGTGCTGCAACCTATTTCTTGGTAGCCTCTGGGCAGAAAGGTCTCTGGAAGACTTGACTGAGCATGTAGTAGTCTACGTCTTCCTTGGCTACGGAAATTTTCTGCCCTCGTTACAGACAGTGCTTGTGGCTGTAATTATTTAAACGGGGGCATCTCTTCAGCTAGGCTTGTTACAAGACTCATCAAGCTGGGGTGTTGTGCAGTCATTTCTAGCAGGTGTGAGAGATCTGTACCTCTGAAAATCAGGGCTTTGTTTCTTCTCAGTGCTGGAGCAGATGAAATAATAAAATCTATAAGAATCCTAGTGTTGGAAGAGACCTCAAGGGCCACCCAGTCCAACCCCCCTGCCATGCAGAACCCCCCATCACAGTATTCCCAACAGATGGCCATCCAGCCTCTGCTTAAAAACCTCCAAAGGAGGAGACTCCACCACCCTCTGAGGCAGCATATTCCACTGCTGAACAGCTCTAACTATCAGGAAGTTTTTCCTAATATTTAAATTGAATTACTTTTCCTGTAGTTTGAGACCATTGCCCTGCGCCCTAATTTCTGAAGCCATGGAAAACAAACCAGTCCCTCTTTCAATATGACATCCCCCTCCCCAAATATTTAAACATAGCTATCCTATCCCCTCTCAGCCTTCTTTTTGCAAGGCTAAACATTCCCAGCTCCCTAAGCCACTCCTTGTAAGACATTTCTTCCAGACCCTCAATCATCTTGGTTGACCTCCTCTGGACCCATTCAAGATTGTCAACATCTTTTTTAAAATTGAGGTGCACAGAACTGGACACAGTACTCCAGGTGGGGTCTGACCAGAGCAGAATAGAGTGGTACTATAACCAGAAGTTTCCAAACACTCACCGTAAGTCAAGCCATCACAGGGAAATTTTCTGCTTTGAATTCCCATTCAGAACTATGGTTTCAGCTTGGAGGAAAGCATTTTTCATGTAACAAGTTTCAATCAACAGATGTATTGCTTCTAGACGTAGGCCATTGCAATGGAATGCAGCAATGTCTTCATTGATATGAATACAAATGCAGGGCTTTTGAATTATTAGACCATTCATTTGAAATAAGTTTAGAAATAAGTCAGAATGACACAGGACTGACTACGGTTTTAACCTTTCGACAGATCTCTTACAGATGAATGAAATCTGATTCAGAGTTCTCTAATTTTCTAGGTTACAAGGACACACAATGCAATGCAAGGTGGTACATATTTCTATAGGGACAAATTTGAAAAACAAATCACAAATTTGGCTGATACTGTACGTCAAAATCCATTGATTCATATCCAACATAAATTGAGTCACCTGACAAATACAAATTGATGAATTTTTAGCAATTTTGGAGTTGTTAATGTGTCAAGCTATAAAAATGCCCCTCAAGGAACTGAGAGGCACCAAATCTGGAGGAACAGATGCCCTGACTCTGCTCTATAAGCCCTCCAAGTGGAGACTGAACTTTTGATGTCTGAGTTATGCACCCCCAAACAGCGCCTCCAGGAAAGTTCTCCCCAGATAAGTAGAAACTCCAGACTTGCAAGCGGCCTCTTCTGACAATAATCCCTTCAAGTTTGGTGAAGACTGGGTTTCCCCAACCCAGTCACGAATCATGGTGAATCACCATTTCTTGATTCCTCCCCATCTCTACATACTTTAGTTACATAGCAAGAAAGTTTCCAGTGTTCTGCAATGACCAGCTGTAATATAGTGCCATTAGACAGGACAGCAGAGGGTCTCTAGAGCATATGTACAACAGACAGTACAGTAAGTAGTGTACCACAGAGTGCCTGGTTGTGGGGCCAGATGAGTTCAGAACCTCACCGTGCCTCCCAACAGAGGGGCTAGGCACGAGTGTGCGTGATTGACAGGGTCCTGTGTCCTGCCAGCTGTGCAGCCTTGGGCAAACTGCAGGATGCCAGAATACCCCCAGAAGTGGGGGACAGTAAAGTACCTCTGTTTCTAAATGCCTGCCTTATTCAACTGTCTAATAAGTATATGAAGAGCACAACCCTCTAAGGAAACACATGAGTTCATCCCCTTCTTGGACTTGCTTTCAAGATGCAAAAGCAAGAGTCTGATGAACGGGGGGCTATAGTATCTATGTAGCCCCTCCATGTCAGCCAGAACCCTGGTTTCTGGTGGAGTCTTCTGTGTCATTCTGACTAGGATGTAGTAATCAAATTTGCATAAATTTGTCACTTGAACATCATTCTATCCCCTGAATCGGATCGTTGAGGTCTAAACTGTTAAGCATTAACTTGTCCATTTCTGGGAATAACAAGTCATGTATAACTTTTAATGTGTCAGTGTTTTTTACTTATTAAGTCTATAATACAGTGTATATATTTTTGGAAGTAAGCACTATGGGATGCTATTATATAAATATGTAAATCTGGGGTTCGGCTTATACATAGCTGCATATTATTTGGCTTGTCTGCGAAGATTCTCAGTCATCCAGGTGAGTTTGTCTGGAAGGTGAGTCATGGCAATTGGACTTTTTTTTCTTGAGAGATTGAAACATTTCGCTGCTCATCCAAACAGCTTCATCAGTCTGAAAAATGCTAGTTATGAGTCCTCCATTTTATAGCTCACTTCGACCTCTTGTCACTCTGGTCTGAAATATGCTCATAAGATGAACAATGGCCTGAATAAGCTCTTTAGGTAGACAACAGACTCAATAACGTTAAGGTGAACAATGGCCTAAAGTGCTGAAACCCATAAGTATGCGCCGTTAGCTATGGCCTTGGTGGTGAAGGCATGAAGTATTTTTTATTTGTCTAGGTATTGTTGAAATCACAGCCTGACATGTGGCAGATAGACTCTGCCTGAGCCCCCCACGCCTGTTGAGAGAGGGGTTTTCAATGCTCACCCGAATGGCTTCCCTGACCCCTCTCTCAAACCACCTATCTTCTCTGTCTATTATGTGTACATCCTCATCTTTAAATGAGTGCCCTTTGTCCTTCAAGTGGAGGTTTACTGCTGATTTTGGTCCTGAGCTGTTGCCCCTCCTATGTTGGGCCATCCTTCTGTTTACTCATGACTGTTTAGTTTCTGCAATGTAGAGGTCTGCACAGTCCTCAATGCATTTGGACCACATATACTATATTGCTCCTTTCTTTTTTGGTATCGGGTCCTTTGGGTGGATGAGTATCTGCCTTAGTGTATTTGTGGGTTTGAAATAAACAGGGATGTGGTGTTTGCCAGAAATCTTTTTAAGCTTCTCAGACACTCCATCCATGTAGGGAATGACCAGGTTCTTCCATCTGGTCTGGGTCTCAGACTGATTCCTTGTTCTTCTGGGATGGCCCACTGCTTTGTTGAAGGCCCACTTTGGATATCCACAGGCCTTAAGTACTATCTTCAGGTGCCTGTCTTCCTTCTTCTTGGCTTCTGTGGAGGTGGGGATGCTCTCTGCTCTGTGCTTTAGGGTCCTGATGACACATAATTTGTGTTGTAATGGATGGTGGGAGTTAGACATGGGCACAACTCGGCGAAATTGTTGTTTCCGTTTTCGGTTATCATTTCCATTACGTAACGGAAACAGTAACGATAATTAAGCCGTCAGAACTCAAACTCGAACCGAAAAAAAAATTGGTCGGGTTTTTCGTTTCCGTTTGTGGCATCGCAGCGATCGCGCAATGCAAAGCACAGAAAAAGTATTTAAAAATTTTTTTAAAAAAACCCGGCTCCCGACCAAAAAAGCAGGTGAAAATATGACTGCCTGAGGCTTTGCCACCTACCAGAGGGGTGGTTTCTGGGGGGTCCCCGACCTCCCCCCCCTCTTCTCCTGTCCTGGGCTGCTTGCACCAGGCTGGGGGGGTCATCCTCGTCGTCTCGCCATGCCATGCGGTGGGGGGGGATCCAAAATGGCGACCACAATTTTTCTTTTGAAATCGTCAAAAAAAACACCAAATCACCACAGAAACATGTGAAATTTATTTATTTTAAATGCCTGAATTTTAATAGTAGCAGCAGTGGGTTTTTTTATAGCAATAAAACGTCGTATTGGTTTTATTTTATTTTATTTTTTATTTTTTTAGACCTGCCCATTTGGGCTGGGCATGGGATGGGACCATGCAAATTGTCTGAACCATTCCACCAATGGCATCGCCAGGTTTTTGACTGACACTTCTGGATGTCTCGGAGGGCATAAAAAGCCGAGGCAGCTTCCAGAAATCGCAGTCGGGTGTATGGATGTGGTTGAGGGAGGAGGGCTGGCTGCTGGTGCTGATGTGATCCGATCGAGATTGAGGAGGGAGGCTGGAGGCTTTAGGATTTAAGTTAGGCAGGCAGGGAGGGAATTGAATTTAGAAAATAATTTCTTTGATTCCCTGCAACTTTGTCTGCTGAAGGGAATAGCAGTTTATTCTTTATTTCTTCTCTGGCAGTTTGTGAGGATTTTTTTCTGATATTGGATAAAGGGGGAGGTTCGACTGGGAGTGGGAGGTGTGGATTTTAAAAATATATTATATACTACAATTTCTTTTCTATTTTCCCAACTTCAATTTGCTTGCACACACACACATTTGGGGTGCAAGCCAAGAACAGAACCTCTATCCTAAGTGATATCCTAACTGCCCACTCGCCCGTCCGCCCGCGCTGCCACCCGCCTGCGGCCCGTGCCGCCGCCCGCCCACTCGACCGCCCGTGGCCGCCGCCGCCCGCTCGACCGCCCCCTGCCCCGCCTGCCACCTAGGGCGCAAAAACACCTAGTGCCTGCCCTGATTGTGGGACGCCCCTATGCTCTGGGAAGTCAAATCACGTTAAATCGTGGTGGAAACGACAAACGCAAACGGAAATGACAAATTTTTGAAAAATTTCGCGACAAACGGAAACGACCCAAAACGGACCCGTTCCGACAAACAAAAACTCGAAACATCATTTTTTCTGGTTGTGCCCATGTCTAGTGGGAATCAAACAGTAAGTACTGATGTGTTTTGGTGGGTTTCCTATAAACTTCTCTCAGGCCATGGTTGGGTCTGATGACAACTGCAGAATCCAGGAAAGACAGCCTGTTGTCTTGGGTGTCTTCCCTAGTGAACTTAATATTAGGGTCCACCGCATCAATGTGGTCTATAAAGGCCTATGCTTCCTGTTTCTTGATTTTCACCCAGGTATCATTGACATACCTGAACCAGTGGGAAGGTGTTGTCCCTGGGAAGGTGTCGAGTGCCTTGTTCTCCACTTCTTCCATGTATAGGTTCTCAACAATTGGTGACACTGGGTAACCCATGGCACAACCATGCTTCTGTCTGTAGAAGTCCCCTCTGTAAATGAAATATGTGGTGTTCAAACACTGGTCCAGAAGCCATCATATCTGGTCTGGATTGAGGCTGCTTATGTAGGTGAAGATGCTGTCTTCTCTTAGTCTCCTCTTTACAGTTGTTAGGGTGTCGGTGGTGGGAATGCTGGTAAAGAGAGATGTAACATCAAAGGATATCATGATTCCATCTGTATCCAGTTTCAGCTCCCTGAGTTTAGAAACAAACTCCTCTGAATTGTGCACGTGGTGGTCCGTTGGTCCAACCAGTGGGGCTAGGATAGTCACCAGGTATTTTGCAATGTTGTAAGTCACTGAATGTATACTACCGACAATGGGTCTGAGGGGGATTACTTGCTTGTGGATCTTGGGAAGTCTGTAAAAGCAGACTGGTTGTTGAATGAACCCACTTTGGATACACGCTATAACTGAGCAGAGATATTTCATAAATCTTTGCTTGACTACCGTATGTAGCGATCTGACTGAACAAGGTTGCTCACATAGATTTTACCTGGCACATGGTTTCAGATGCAAGAAGTGGCCTGTAGTTCACAAAAAACTTAGGCAAAACATGTTAGTCTTAGAGATGCTACAGCCTTATCATTTTTTGCGGCAACAGACTAACTGTCATTGGAAAGGTTTGTATAGGTGCATGCCAACTTGGCCCAGGGACAATACCTGTGGCTGCAAGTCATAAACCCACCCCAAATTTATTATGGAGCTGTTAGATGTCATAACAAACACAACATCACATGGGAAGGTGGGACCTAGCACTTTGGGGATGCCATCAATAAGCTATTCTTTCTGAATGCATTCCTGCATAAGGCTGCACTATCTTGATCCTGACCTAAGGAATTATGTCAGCTAAGAAAAAGCCATTTGCTTCTGATTTATGGCAACCCTTCCCATAGTTTTCTAGATAGAGGAATATTCAGAAGTGGTTTACCATTCCCTTCTTATTGGGGTGCCCTGGGACTGTGCCACTTGACCAAAGACACACAGGCTGGATCTGCTTGACAGGAGACTTAGAGGGGAATTGAACTCCCAACCATTGATTCTGCAACCAGATGCCTAAACCACTGATCTATCCAGCCAACTCATGAGTTACACTTTTTTTAAAAAGCAGAGGGCAAATTCCCTTCTGTTGAAAATGACCTTGTAACAGCAAATTTGTGCTGTAGTCTGGATGGAAAGTAGATCACTAAAAAATTAATGAATTCTTTTTTTCTGCTAAAAATATACACTTTCTCAAAATGTTGGTTCTCTGCTAGACATGTTTTTAGGAAAATTAATATGCTAGTGACAGTAGCACATTATGATTCTTCACCTCAGTGGACGTGCCTACACAAAACCCCTTTGTGACAGGCTGAAAGAGAATGCCTTATACACCTTAACAAGGAAACTGTATGTATATATAAACTGCAAAATTTGGGCCTATAGGACAAGTCTTGGTCATCCTTTCCATTTTCTTTTCGAAGTTCAAAATGATTCCATTTGTCTTTTAACAATTTATGGTAAGTGAACAAACATTTGCAAAGGATTTGTAAACAATATGTAATATGAATGGAAAAATAAGAAAGGCACTGCAATACAAGGCTTTGGTAAACAAGTAAAACTAAAGCACTTTGATGCGAATAACAATTCTTATGATGTTAAAGTAGATAATTGAAAGACATGAAAGCTTGATGAAAACAGATTTGAGCATAACGCAAACAATAAAGTTCCCAGCAGAGAATGATATTTTGTTCATGCATGTGATTTACCAAAATAATTACAGTGACTCTCCTACCTGTAACTCAAATTGGGTAAATTTTCAAGCTGTAAGAGTTACCTTGAATTAAATCACTTGGGACGTCATACCCCCTTACATCTGTAACTCCCTGCCACAGGATGTGGTTATGGCATCTGGCCTGGATGCCTTCAAAAGGGGATTGGACAATTCCTGGAGGAAAAGTCCATCACAGGTTATAAACCATGATGGAGATGTGTAATCGCCAGGCTTAAAACCAGGGTACTTCAAGGGCAAGATGCAGGGGAGTGGTATCAGGAGACAGATATCTAGTCTCGTGCACTCCCAGACGCGTTTGGTGGGGCCACTGTGAGATACAGGAAGCTGGACTAGATGGGCCTTTGGCCTGATCCAGAATGGCTCTTCTTATGTTCTTATAGTGTGAGGCTAATTTTTTTGTATAGTATTCAATATATAATTGGTGACAGCATACACATTTGGTATTAGATTGTAGTAGATTTCTTCTGGCTACGTATCATATTTTGTAGCATTTAACATGGGTCTTCAGCACTGCCCAAAACTTGATTTCAAAGCCACCAATTGTTACAAAGCCATCACTGGCATAGATATCTTATCTTCATGGAAATGTGTTATAGATACACCAATAAAAGGATTGGCAAAGTTGCCATTCCTGTGACTCACTAGATACTAATCCTAAAGATGGTTACACATCTGATCAAAAGTCATTGGAGTGGCTGGGGTATCCTTGATTCCCCACCCACCCCCACCCCTTATATTATGGACAGTCACTCCTGCTGTCTCCAATCATTAGTCAGGATGGCTGGGTGCTTGAGACGCAAAACTTTTGGAGAGTGCAAAGTTCTCCACCCCTCTCCACTACATGATCTTTCAAATAGTTTGTCCTCAAGTGGCCTCAGAAAGCAATCCTGTTCATAATTAAGTTCATTTGGGGCTCACTCCAGGGTTAAGTGGCTTCAGGATATGCCGTTCAGGTCTTTTGATTTTCAGTGAGAGAGTCAAATGGGCTTCAAGATGGAACATCATGGGTCTTGGTTTTGGTTATGCAGTGATACCTTGTATAAAGAAATGAATTTGTTCCACCTCTTTTTTCTTCAATTTTGTATCCTAACCAGATTTACCAACACCATTTCCCCCTAATATTTCTTGTATTTCATTAAAAACCAGTGTCAGTTCCACTTTCCTTATCTCCCACACCCACCATATGTGTAAATATGTTTCTTTTTCTTTTTTGCATCTCCAGCATATTGAGGAAATTTCTTTATTTATTATATTTAACTTTACCTGTGTTTTGACCTCTTCCCCGGTCTGGCTAGGATTGTTGAAGGGAAATGTGTATTTAAATTACCTCCTAGGAATTGTCCCTGTTTCTCCTAAAAATAGGATATTGGGATCTAAGTATTGTATCTGCATGTTAGCAGATATTGGGACTGGTGCTTCTCCTCATGGTACCCTTCGCAATCCTGGCCCTGGGAGCGAATCCCACCAGCAGAACGAGAGAATTCCAATGTTCCAGCTGCGGAAATTTCAAGACTTGCCCTTTTTGTAGGTACCCCCCGGGACTTTGGCGCTTGAAGGTGGGACTGGTGGGGGGAGGCTATGGGAGGAGGAGGAACTGGTGGGGTCCAGAAGTCCCGCTGGGTCCTGAGTCAACATTCTTAAGCGTTTGTTTCTCGCTCTACCCCCCCCCCCCAAACTATCCTTAAGAAAGAGATAGAAGAAAGAGTAAGGCTGGATTAAATTTCCTCTGACCGCCCTCCCGACGTCCCTTGTCCGTTGGTTTTCCGGACACATTGCAAGATCAAAGTTTGGAAAGCAGGATTCCAGCGTCGGACCCGAAGCCCGCGGGGGTGGGGCAGAAGGGGTTTGTGGATCGCACGGCTAGCGCCGCCAAGGGCTGCCTCTCTTTGAACTCCAGGGCGACCGATGCTCACTTCGTTCAAGAGCTCGGCCCCGGCCGCGAAGAACAATGAGCGACTCCCCACCCAGGCCTCCAAAGCGGGGCTGCCATTCAGAGGACTTCCTTATCGACAGGAGCTCCTCATCAAGCCCTCCCGTTGGAGAAGGCTTGAAGGACTGGCCATGGTTTTTTTTGTTCTGGCCCTCTTTTGATCTCCACCGGGCGTTTAAAGCAGCCGCTTCACTGATGACAATAAAAAAAAAAACAAAGATCTCGGGAAGGAAAAAAAACAGACAAGCATGGGGGGGGGGGAGTGATAGAAATAGGCAAGGTCAATCGTGCCTTTATCTCCCCCCACCCTTCTTCCCCTTTTCAAATTCCACCGAGCAACTCAGCCCCTCTCTAATCAGCAATTAACAAACGCCAGTCTATCGCCTGCTCTCGTTGCCTCGAAATCGCCCATCAAAGAGCCATTAGAAGCCTCCGCTCCCACCTGCCTTCCTCTTTTTTTGATGTGGAAATCGAAGGCCGCTGTGAACCTATTCCCTGGCTGAACGTAAGGGCCGTTTTTAAAAAAGTGGGGGTGTGGCGGGGGTGTGGCGAGGAACTAGATTTCAGAAGGCCAAAGTACCCCTCCAATGGCCCAGGTGTGGTGCCCTTTTATCCTTTGTCCGGAAGGCGCTTCTCAACCATTTTCTGTTGAAGCTGCGTGCGTTGGACAAAGTCATTGACACCAGAAGCAGCAGCCCTGCCCCGTCTGAGACGAGGGCCACCCCGGTGCAAAATAGACACCACACACACACACACACACACACACACACACACACACACACACACACACACACACACACACACACACACACACACTCGTCTGCGGGTGGAATAAAGCTTACAGAGGTGGCGCGCCTCGGTTCATCACCAGCTTTCATCATTCGCCTCTTATGCCATATTGTTGGCTATGGGTTGGGGGGAGGATGCCGCTGGGAAAGGGGGAAGGCAGCAGGAAAAGAGGCAGAGGAGATGGACTGACTCGCTAAAAGAAGCCACGGGCTTGAGTTTGCCAGGAG
The DNA here is from genome assembly GCA_037367245.1 of Phrynocephalus guinanensis. Lineage (NCBI taxonomy): Eukaryota > Metazoa > Chordata > Lepidosauria > Squamata > Agamidae > Phrynocephalus > Phrynocephalus guinanensis. The sequence goes on along the minus strand of CM074735.1, from coordinate 44,688,813 downwards.
CTAAGCCGAGCTGTTGAGGACAGTGATATTGTGGAGATCGCCCATTCATGTGTGTGTGTTGTGTCATTACAGTCGTGACCGACTCTTTGTGACCCCATGTCGATGGAGGTTTCTTGGCAGGAATACAGGAGTGGTTTGCCAGTTCCTACTCCAGGTGCCTACAGCACCTGGTATTCCCTGGTGGTCTCCCTTCCAAGTACTAACCAGGGCCGACCCTGCATAGCTTCCAAAATCAAGCGAGATTGGATGTGTTTAGGGCATCTAGGCAGCTTCGCCCATTCATAGGGTCACCATAAATCGGAGGCGACTTGACGGCGCTTAACAGTAACGCACTGAAAACCAAGAAGGGACATTATCGTGTGCCTTCTCCCATCTCTTTTAAGATTCCGATTGTAAGCTAAGGCACCCTTGGAAGGAAATAGTAACCCCCCCCCCCACCCATGAGAAAGGGAGCGAGCGATTTCTGCAGAACCTTAGTGGTTACTCCCGAATCGGCCAAAGATCACGGCATGAGGTGGAAGTTAAAACAGGGGTGCCACGGACTGGCGCCGTAGTTGACTCAAGGTGAGCGTTGATCCTAGGAGTGTTTCATCAGATGTAACTCCCACGGGCATCGATAAGGCTTGTTTCGGGAATGGGTGGGCCGGGAGGAAGCTTTTCTCCTTCTCTATGAAGCCTTCACTTTCTTAGTGAGGCCCGTAGGGGTGGGTCGCGCCCTGCATCCGGATTATGCAATCGGACGATCATGCATCACTCCCGCCCACGGGGAAAATTCCCGCGGAGCCCTTCTGATCCTAAGAGACGTACGTTCGAGGGCAACCTGAAGGAGGAAACGAGGTTTCGGCCAGGCACTTTCCTGGTGCCGAGCCGAGTGCGCGCGCCCGCTTAAATCAAAGCGAGTTGGGCTGGGTTTGGCGATTCATTCAAGGAGTGAGAAGTCCACGGCCAGCCAATGAACGCAGGGCTTTGCGGGGGGTGCCGGAGCCTCCCCTCTCGGTTTCAGGAGCCCTCCGGAGTCCCATCCTCGCCCCCGGGGGCGTGTCCTCCTCTCCTCTTCCTCCTCTTTGCCCCCTCCCCACGAGGGGCGGGAACGCCCCAGGACCCCGGGGACTATAAAGGCAGAGCGGAGGGTGCCGGCGGAGACGCTCGGGACGCCTACCGAGAGGCTGACACTCCCTCGAGGATTAAGGACGCGCGGCTGTTTTGGCCCCGAGCTTGCCTGCCTACGTGGTGGAGGGAGGGAGATTCGAACCTGCGACCCGCCGTTGCACGCCTCTCGCCCGCTCCAAGATGCTCGCGGGCTGCGCCGAGGGATGTTACCGCTTCTTGGCGTTTCTGGCGGCCGCCTCTTGTTTGTCGGCTGGGGCCGAGGCGGCGGCGGCGGCAACCGGGAGCGCGCCTTTCCACGCTAAGGGCAACGCCGTCCACTCCAACGCTATCAAGATCCTGCCCCCGGAGACTTCCGTGGCCTCGGTGAGCCCGGCGCCGGGAGGCAAGCACGCGGCCGGCGAGACGCACCAGGTACTAACTAGGGGGCTCCGGTTTGGAGTGGGTCCCGACGGGCTGGGGGGGGGGGCGGGCGTGATGCGCCGCGTCTGCTGGACTCCCGGAGTGGCGACCGCTCCTCACTTTTCCCTTTTCCACCACCCAGCATTTTTTGGTCTGCGCCGGCGACGAGGACTGCAACGCGGAAGAGTTTTGCCCCAACTCGGCCCGCGGGGGCGTCCACGGCACCCCCGCCTGCTTGGCTTGCCGGAGACGCCGCAAACGCTGCTTCCGCGACGCCATGTGCTGCCCGGGCAATTACTGCTATCACGGTGAGTCGGCCTTGCACACACACCCCTCCCGGGCTGGACCGGGAGAAAACTCGGCGGAAAGAAAGTTGCCCCCGCGTCCCCACCCGACCCCACCCGGTAGCCAGACTTCTCAGTGGTTTGGGGAGCGAGTGCGCTGCAGGTGCGGAATTCTTGATGGCTGCAAGATTGGAGAATGATAGGAGAGAGTCAGCTGAGGTTCCCTCTCCCCAGTTCTGGGCTGGGGACGTTTTTTGCTCATTTGGCCAGTTTTGGGGTCTCTCTGTTTCTGCTAAGCAGGGACTGGTCAGGAAAAGGGCTGCAGCCCTAAATACAGTGACATTCTCTGGAGTCAGAAGCAGGCAGAGTCTGTCTAGCCTCCTGCTCTTATCAGCTGGACATCACTTGACTGGCCCCCTTTATCTCAACTGGGCTTGAATCAGGAGTGGAGAGGAGGCTGCTTGTGCGTGTTTAGAAAGACACCCTAGGACACTGGTGGCGAACCTTCTTCATTGTAATGGGCTGTATATTGACTCTCCTTACTGTAAACTGCCTTGGGTCCTTTTCCAAGGAGAAAGGCGGGGTAAAAATAAAAATTAAAAAAATATCCCACAGTCCTTTGTCATTGGCAATACAGGCTTGGAATTCTACGAGTTGTGGTCCAAAACATCTGGAATGCCAAAGGTTCTCCACCACTGCCCTAGGATGATTCCGGAAAGGATGGAAGTGGGTGACAGCAACTGCATTGCTTCCAGCGACGTCTGTTGTGTCTGGCCTGCCCTCTGAGTGTCAGTGGCTGTCTAGACGTTGAGCAGAAGTCTTGCTTGGCCTGATCCTTGTAACTGGACATAAGCATGGCTGAATCTGGGAGCTTCTATCTTCCACTCAAGGGCTTCTGTCTGTAGTTGGGCAAGAATGGATCTTTCAAATTTAGCTGGGCATCTTGTCCTTCCCCCTGCCCTGGCTTTCTCTCTAGGGATGGCAGGTCGAGTTGTAGGAGAGAATTCAGGTGGAAGAGTGCGGAATTAGAAGAATGATATAAACATTCTCAAGTGGCTTTGAGCAGTGCTACTTAATTTTTTTTTAAAAAAAGGTTCCAATTTAGAACCTTCCAAGACCAGTAAGAGTACCCAGCTTGCTGGGGGGGGGCAGTGTGTACCCTGCATACTGTAATTAAACTGTAAACCGCCCAGAGACTCCTTGAAGTGGTATGGGGTGGTATATAAGTAGAGCACTTTGCTTTGTTTTGCTTTACAGAGGCCAGCAATTGGGGGTGGGGGAAGTGGGGCACATGCCCCAGGGTGCCGTGCTGGGGGCACTGCTGCCAAAAAAAAGACAAAATGGTATTTATACTTCGTTCTATTCCATGCACTGTGTGTCTGTACAAAATTCATGTTTGCCCGGGTGGCACAGATCCTAGTTGTGGACCTGGGAGAGGCTCGCATCTTATCTTCCAGTATAATACAGATTTTGAGCAGATGCATGCTGTAAATCAACAGAGCTTAGAAAGTGATCTCCCATTGTTCATGACTTGAGCTTTTTCTCTCAATATATTGTTGAAATATACTCATGTGTGGGTTGGGCTTGGTTTCTCATCAGGAATGTGTGTTCCATTGGAACATGATGATCTGCATCCAGGAGAGGTTGAAGAGAGCGTTATAGAGAACGTTGACCATGGTGCTACAGACTTCCACCCCAAAAGGACAACATCTTCCTCTCAGCTGCACCATTTGAAAGGTAAGGCTGGTCACAGTGAACCGCTGCTTTCAAAAAGTGGGGAAGGGAGATGCAATGTGATTCAACTGTTGAGTTGAAAAGGTATTGTAGGTCTCAGCCGGTACAGATGCTTGTAACCTTTGATTACTCAGGAAGGGCTAACCTTTCCTAGCCTTGGGAAATTGATACTAAGTACGGCAGCTGGTTAAGTCATGTTTAAGAACTCATACTCCCCCCCCCTTTGGACTCCCAAGCAGTTGATGGGTGTGCCTTTCCAACAGGGTTGCATTTGTAACAAGTGGTCTGCCACCAGCTCTTGAGTAGCATCATGCATCACTTGTTGGATGCAACAGCAGTATACCGTTCCCCCTTTATTTAGTATTTACCCATTGTTTTTGCTAAGGAACCCCAAGCCTTTGACATACAAGCTCTGCCCATGACAAATGGCTGTGAAGGGCAGGCTTGGCTTTGTGACCTCTGGGTCCCACCAGGCTTCTGCATGAATCAAGCTCTCTATTAAAAAAAAAACCTAAGTGTATTCTCCTAGAACAGTGTTGGCGAAACTTTTAGAGACCAAGTGCCCAAACTGCGATTCAAAAACCCACTCATTTTTCACAAAGCGCTAATACATCAATTAAACCTGAATACAGGTGGCTGTGAAGGGGCAATGTCGGGTGTCCACAGAAAGGGCTCGGAGTGCCACCTTTGGCACCCATGCCATAGGTTCGCCAACACTGTCCTAGAATGTGGTAGTAAGGACGAGGCTGCTTTTCAGCTTAAACCAGGCATGTCCAAACTTCGGCCCTCCTGATGTTTTGGACCACAACTCCCAGAATTCTAAGCTTAGATTGCCAATGAAAGGACTCTGGGAGTTATGGTCCAAGACATCTGGAGGGCCAAAGTTTGGACATACCTGTCTTAAACCTTCTGGAAAACCATTGGCAGTGTCTCCCTTTCTTTCTATATTGCTGCTGGAGAAAAAAGGAATAGGGCTGGGGACAAGCAAAGAACACAGTCTCCTCAACTCTCTTTTTTTATCTTTTCCTAAGGGCAAGAAGGAGCCGTGTGCCTCCGCTCCTCAGACTGCGCTGAAGGACTATGCTGTGCCCGTCACTTCTGGTCCAAGATCTGCAAGCCTGTCCTTATGGAAAGCCAAGTGTGCACGAAACATCGCAAGAAAGGGGCTCATGGCTTGGAGATTTTCCAGCGGTGTAACTGTGGGGATGGATTGACTTGTCGGCTTCAGAAAGATCACACGAGCAACAGTTCCTCCAGATTACATACATGCCAGAGGCATTAGCTGTTGGGAGTCTGTTGTAAAACCTGACAAACTTGAGAGAGACTCTGATGAGTTGCGGGACACTTTGTACGGCAAATCACCTCCAAGGATTGACCCATCGCAGAGTTTACACCAACGTACTCCGGCAACTCCCCCTCTCTGTAGCTGGAGTATGAGGCATGTTTCTTTAGGGAACTATTCTTCAAGTGACTAATTGCAGTAAATTACTGTGTCTGTAAATTTTGGGGTGTGGCACTTAATTGTACTTGATGCAGGATTTTAATTTTTCCTGGAGTGCTGCATGATTTTAGTCTATTGTGACTTGTTGTACACACTGGTTTTATTGCCTTTTTTGAAAACAAAATAAAATTCCTTGTAAGTTTTACTCAATCTCTGATGGTACTTCCATTAGTTGGGGTAACTGGACCCATTACTTAGGCTACTGATAAAACAGTACTGATCCACATGGTGTCTCTTGAGACCAGCATGAGCATGTCAGTAGGGAAATGGGGATTGTGAAGATGCAGGGTTACATTTGCCTGCTAGGAAAATTCTATTGAAGCTCATTACACAATTTGGTTTTGATTGTAACAGTGAGCAGGATTGTTAGAACTCCTAAGTGTGCCAAGATAATAAAGTAAAATCTCATGTCTCTGACCACACATAGTGCACCTGAGAATAGGAATTCCTAGCTGTCCTACTCTTGTGTGCACAGAGTCCATAAATTTCCAGGAGTGAGGAAGAACATTAATATACATCCCTCTTTATTCACTGTAGAAATATTACAATGGGGACTACAGTACATCATTAAACTTAATTCCATTCTGGGATCTCTGTCAAGTTTAGTAGACCAAGAAGAATTATGAGGCAGCACAACTGAACAAAACTGAAGTAACTGGCATTGAAGGAGTGCTGGAAAATGCCACATGACCCAAAATCACTCTTAGCTGTTTCACTTGTGATTAGAGAGTCTGTGCACCTTTAAACACTCCCAACAACTTTTATGTTCCACCTGGGCTGTTATTTGAGGCCTTGATCCTTGCAGGATGCTATCACACATGCTTGAGTTTGGAAAAACGAAGAGTGCCTCACATAAGGGGACTCTCATGCCTGCTGCTATTTCAAATAAGATGTGTACAGTGAATCATAGATTTAGGAATTTTGGAAGATCAAGTTTTTAAAAGGGTAGCCCCATCAGTCTCCTATAACAAAATTGCCTTGTGTATTCTTAAAAGGAACCAACAACATATGTCACAAAATACTTTAGAATTGCATTGTGGTGTAAATCTGTTTCTGTTTTTCTTCCAAGTGAGAAGACCACATGTTACTTTGGGGAAAAAATTCTTGTTTTGGAAAAATAGGGCAGCTGTAGAAATAAAACTTCCAAGGAAGGCCTCCAGGGACCCTGTGCTTTTTTATAATGTTGATCTCTTAACCTCCCTTCCGCTGTTACATTACTGAGACAGAATATAGTTTTAACTACTTGATTCTACTAGTCCCCAGCATGGTGGTGTAGATGGGCTGGGAATAAGGAGGCCTGGCCTGGAGTCCCCGTTCAAGCCACAGTGACTTACGGAGAAGTGTGTGTGGCAGTGACGATAGGTGCTGTCAAATCAAGCCTGTGTCCTCTCCCAGGAGACACAGTAGGATTCGAATGCTGAACTTGTGGTTCTACAGCCAGATACCTAAACCACTGAGGTACCCAGCCAGCTGGCGGTGTGTGTGTGTGTGTGGGGGGGGGGAAACAGTTGCTCCTTAAATGTGTCTTGTACCTGGAAAACCCTCTTCAAGTTGCTATTTCTCTGATGCAATTGATAGCAAAGAACACAAAAAAACTTCTTCTGGTTGATAGGAAGTAATATGTGACAGAGTTTATTTTGTGAAGGCAGCATCTTTAAGTTTATCACTGAAGCTTCCCTAAATCTAGCAAAAAGTATTTCGGAGGGGCTCTTGCTGATTTCTTCTCCATGGATTCCATCTCTCTTTTCCCCCACTTCTTCCCAGGCACTCCATATGCTGATGACTTAGATGAGTGACACTTGGGACTAGAGGAGGTGTATTCCACAGCATGTTAAAGGCAATGACAGCTACTTGGGGGTCTTTGTTTCTACGGAATCCCCACCGCTGCTCCATTTGAAAGCTCCTCTAGTGAATCCAGTCCCATCACAAGAAGCTTCATTCCGATGGCTGGGCTGCACAGACATTTGCCAGAGTGAAATCAAAGGGCAGGAAATGTGATTGTTAGGACAGGGCCTTGAAGTGGAAGGGTTCCTCTGCTCCCCACTCCTACTCCCCACCCCCACCCCTTTTTTCCCAGGCCTTTATCTGTCTCTTGAAGATGCCATTCCTCTCCCAGTGATCTGTGGCTGGGGTGTCAGGAAGGCACAACAGAGGAGAGGAAACAGGAAACCACTCGCTACAGAAGGAAGAAAACAGATCATTTTCCAGGATGGTGACTTGTCAGCTCCTTCCAGGCAGAAAAGCGATTAAGTGATTCCTTTTCTAACCACATCCTCTCATCCCCTGTTGCTAGGACTGAAGCCTGCAGATCAGATTCACCTGTGCACCCATGTGCTTCTTAAGTAAGAGAAGGAAGCTTGCTTAAATGAACACACAAGAACACAGCCTTGGGATAACTTGTCTGCCCCCCCTCCCCCCAAAAAGTAAAAAAAAAAAGCTTCCATGCATGATACTTAACCATGGTGGCGGAAGCTAATTTATGTATGTATATATGTGTGTGTGTGTGTGTGTGTGTGTGTGTGTGTGTGTGTGGGTAGATATATAGATATAGATTATACATTTACATATATAGCTCTAGCTCTAGCTTTAGATAGATATAGATATAGATATAGATATATACAAAGATACACAGGTGCATAGATAGATAGATAGATAGATAGATAGATAGATAGATAGATAGATAGATAGATAGATACTGTAGCACCAGGAAGCTGGGACTTTCACGCACCCCGGGCCATTGTCCACCTAACAAGCCTATTCAAGCCACTGTCCACCTTATGAACCTATTCAAACCAGGGTGATGTGAAATCAAGGTAAACTATAAATTGGGAGACTCGCCACTAACTTTCTTCCGACTGACAAAGCTGCTTGGATGAGTAGCGAAACATTTTAATCTCACAAGAAAAGAACTTCCAGATAACCTCACCTGGATGACTGAGAATCTTCACAGACATAGGTATATATGTGTTTGTGGTTTTTTTCCAAGCTAATTTTATATCAGTTTTTGTTATTTTAAAAGTTTATAAAGCCCCCTTAGGTGATAGCTATTGGGGGGGGGGAGAGTATGGAGTGATTGGTCTGGGTTTCAAAACTCCACTTAACCACAAAAGCTCACTGGGGTGTGAAACTGGTGAGGCCACTCCTTAAAGATATCACTTCATTTAAAAGCCCTGTTAGAGTCACTATAGTTTGGTTCTGACTGGGTAGCACATAACATGATGCCCACCAGACATTATTTTTTAGTGGAAAGCAGGAAGGAGTAAATTGAATGTCAGTGTTTTGTTTCTACTGTATTTTAAAATTTAAATTATATTAGTTTTCATAGATTTGGTGTATTTTGCATAATTTGACACTGTTGATTATTGTCTTGCTTTGATCGAGATGGGCTAGTGTATAAATCAGTGGTTCTCAACCTGTGGGTCCCCAGATGTCCCTGGACTGCAACTCCCAGAAATTCCTTCCAGCACAGCGAGTGGTGGAGGCTTCTGGGAGTTGCAGTCCAGGAACATCTGAGGACCCACAGGTTGAGAACCACTGGTATAAATCAAATAAATAAATAAATAAATAAATAAATAAATAAATAAATAAATAAATAAATAAATAAAATTTTACACACACAAAAATCAGCAGGAGCAACAAACAGGACAAAAACGTCAATCATGTCCATTCTCAAGAGCTAGTAGGAAAATGTTGCAGGTGTTTGTGGGAATGTTATGATTTTATCCCAAAGAGGTATCTTTGATTGCAATACAAAGCCTAATGTTCTTTCCCCTTGCAGGCTGTTCATCTTCAGACCTTATGTTCAATTATCACAAAGCACAGCACCACTGAATGCACACCATATAGCATCTGTGTCAGAGAGTGGAGGAGGTTTTAGCCCTCTTCTGATCCATCAAAGAGCTTGATGACGTACCCTCTAGCAGCTGGGGGATTCTAGGAGGTCATCATCCAAAAAAGGCACTGTCCAAAACCTCTAATCCTATTCACATCTGCTCAGAAGGCCAGTGAGTTAAATGGGACACTAACGTTGGCATAATACAACAACCCAGTTCCTACAGCTATGCTATATGTTGTAAAATTACCAACATCCCTGGCTATTGGCCAAACTGGCTGAGGCTGACAGGAACTGTACAGTTGAATTGGATGGGCCTGCAAAGTAGCCACCCTCTACGTTAAGTGATTCCTTTGTTTTTATATGTATTACATTACCATATATTCTACTGAAAGAGAGATCGAGCGTAGCAAATTAAAAATAGTATGCATGAGTTTCAAGACACTACTATTATAAGTGGAAATAAATGTATTTCTGTAAACAACATATACAGAAAATTAGATTACATCTACATGAAGGAGGAGTGAAAATTGGTGGAAGAAGAGTCAACGATTTTAGATATGCAAACGATACAGGTATTATTGCAGAAAACAGCAGTGAACGGGCATGACTCCTAATGAAGTTTAAAGACGACAGGATAGTTATGAAGGACATCCAAAAGATTCTTAATTGTTGGGACATATTTCTAGAGACCAAGGCCAGAATCATCCATACTATTATATTCCCAATTGAAGCAAAACAATATTCCCAAACACTCTATGAGAAAACTGGACAATAAAAAAATTGACAAGAAAAAGAAAAAACAGATTTGTTTAAAATGTGACGGTAGAAAGAGGTTCATGAATGTTTCAGAAAGACACAGATGGTTACTAGTTCAAGTCAGCTCTGAACTCAATAGATGCAGCAATGACTACAAGAAGGCAACTGCCACTGAAAGATATAATGAGAAGATAGGATTCACAGGAAAAGACAAGATCTTTTGGAGGCCATTAATCTCCATAAGCTGACAGTGACTTGACAGCATGTAACAACAGTGTATTTTCAAATCCAACCCCCACCCTTTCTCTCTCTCAACAGCCTATATAATTTATGATTGCTATCCAAACCATATTTGAACATTGATGTGGGTTATCTCCCAGATGCGGCATCTTTTTGAAGGCAGCTGCAAATTTTATAGGGGCAGCCAGCCTAGTAGCTCTGCAACCTTCAAGCAGTACACACAGTTAGTTCACTTCCTTTGTGTTATTTCGTATTGTAGTTTATACCTTGACACCTCCCCTTAACATGTAATAAAATGTGAGTAGAATCAAATCATATTGCCAGTCAAGACAGTAGCCAACAAATGCCTCTCCTCCCTCAAGCTCAGATCTTCTTCCCTTAAGAGGACTTTATTTGTAAGTCCTTTATCGTCTTTAGAACCTTTTTTGTGTCATAACTGTGTGAAGTCAAGACAATTTTCATTTATCAGAATGTTCTAGGTAAAGTGCTCGTAACAACGTAAGAAGAGCCCTGCTGGATCAGGCGAAGGGCCCATCTAGTCCAGCAAATTGTATCTCATGATGGCCCCACCAGATGCTTCGGGGAGCACATGAGACAGCTAGATGCCACACCCCTACGTTTGGCATTTCGAGGCACCCTCCTTTCAAGCCTGGAGATAACAGGTATGCCATTGTGGCTTGGAACCTGCAATGGACTTTTCCTCCATAAATCTGTCCAATCCATTTTAAAGACATCTAAGCCAGATGCCACCAACATATCCTGTGGCAAGGAGTTCCCAGCAACACATTGGGTAATGAAATATTTTATTTTGTCTGTTCACACTTTCCCATCCCTCAATTTGAGTGGATGACCCCTGGTTCTGGTATTGTGTGAGAGGGAAAAGAGTGTCCCCTGATCCACTTTATCCATCCCCTGCATACTCAGAAGTGGTTTACCTCTCCCTTCTTCTGGAGGCGTGCATTATGCCCAAGGTCACACAGGCTGTTTTTTCTGAGATGCAGAGAGATGAAATGAACTCTCAACCTTTGGATCCAGCCAGATTTTGTGTCACATATGAATCATTCAAAATTCTTACTTCCTCTATCACAGTAGTTCCCAACCTGGGGAGTCAGGACCCCTTCGGGGGTCGAATGATCATTTCACAGGATTTGCCATGGGCCAATGAACAAAAAGGCACAAACGGCTTGGGTCTGGAGGACGGCGGAGGCGGAGGGGGGGAGTGAGTTACAGCTTGATAGGTTGGAGGGGATGTCAGTCAATGGCACCGGAGGCTGCAATTGGCTGAGGGTGCCTGTAGAGGGAAGTTCTCTATGACACCTGTGGCAGTGGCCTGCCAATGGGGGCTTGTGGCCTCTTCAAAGCAGGGCAAGGGGTCACCACAACATGAAAAACTGTATTAAAGGGTCATGGCATTAGGAAGGTTGAGAACCACTGCTCTATCAGGTATAATGCATACCTGTCTACTTATGTGCAGTATTTTTCAGGGAGCTTAAACATACTGTATTTCACACATTTATTCTTGCAACCTTTAGACTCCAGATTTAGATATCTGTGATTTGGATCAGACTTTTCCAGCTCTTTGAAGACAGAGCCCTGATAACTGGGTAACTTGTGGTGTCAAGGGAATCCCCTACCAGGTGACTCTCTCTTCCCCTCTGCTCATAGAACACGGATCTTGGATCTAACCCTTCCTTTATAGGAACCATAAACAATAGCATCCTTTTCACCCAATCGTTCCATGATCCATTGAGGTGCAGGCACAATGAATTACACACCACACAAGTAGGTGTCATTTAAGTTTCATTAGGGATGAAGAGTAGACATGTACTCAAAAGGAAAATAGGTGTGTATGCATGCATCTTGTTATACACTACATGACCAATGACATTGCAATGTCACTGAATTACAGCAGGAAGTAAGGTTGAAACAAGACTAATCCTAAAGAATGTATTAACCAATATTGCTTGCCTAAAGATTAATACAGATAATTTATCTTTTATTTCCCACAATGAATTCAACAAGTACTGTAGTTGAAATGCTAGATACAGCTTCCCCAACTCATTAGCTTTAACATTGTTGACACATGGATATTTGTTTTAGTCCCTGCTTATGTAAGAGTAGTGGCACACTTACTTTAGACGTATGGGATTTACTTCAGAGTAGATAGTGATATGAATGCCACTGCAACCAGGAGGGTTCCCCAACCCCCCCTACAAAAAAATCTAACTTGAATACTTAGAAACACCTTTTCTTGGTAGGTTAGTATATACAGGTTACTGAGAATGTATTCATAAAGAACTTTTCAAGCTTTGTTGTTGACACCTGTACCTGTTGGAGCATGAAAATCCTTTGCAATATTAGATGCAATGAAGGTTTTCCCAGTGGTGGTGGTGGTGGTCATGTCACAGGCACCAGGTTTTCATCCAAAGTTTGCAACTCTTAAATGGAGCAGTTCAACTCTAAACTGATTTCAACATTTGTGAAGGGATTCTAAAAATGCCTTTCTTGTTTGGACGCATAGTTCATTTTTGTTTAGTGAATGAAGGGTCTCCACCTGCAGACTGTCCTTGTCCTTTTTCCTGTTTAGGTAGAGTTTCCTTGGAGTGATGTTGTACAGCTCTAAAGGCATAGGCATCACCTATGCTCAGTGACATGCACAGCGGGAAATGTGGCCGAGGAATCACTCACCACTGAGAGCTGTCCCATTGGCACCCTTCGCATGGAACCTTTTGATGCAAGTAATCAATTGAAGGACTTTTTGAGACAGTGAAAAATGGTGATTGATTCTCAGTGCTTTGTAGTTTTACGTTATTTAGACAAGGAACAGGAACAATACTAGTTGATTTAAGACTGGAACTTACCTCACCCATCACCACTAATCACGCTTACCAGTGATAGTAAACACTGCAGTCCAGCAGCCTGAGAACGGAGGTCTCTACCTCCCATCCCGATGTGTATAAGCAGAGAAAATTTGTGAGACTTATCCACCTGTGGGTAACAATTTGTGGGATACCATAACTTCCAATTTTCAGTTTAGATATTTATTTATTTGATTGATTGATTGATTGATTGATTGATTGATTGATTGATTGATTTTTATACCGCACCATCTGGCCAACGATCACTCTGGTTGGTTTTCAAAAATTAGAACATAAGCAATACAATGAATAATAAAATTAAATGATATACAATGTATAAACTGAAATAAAAACTCACCAATCAAGCATAACTTGAACTTCATATTTGCCTGACTTGTTTTTTGCCTCCTCCCTTTTCTATAAATAATAATAAAAGTGCACCCCCCCCCCCTGAATTAGGTTGTGCACTTGTACTAAGTTGCCAACTATTCCACCCACCCCTGTACTGGACCACTGTATCTTTTCAGGAAACATGGCACTGCTGTGTTGGAGGTGTTCTGGTCCTCCTTCATCTGCCTCACTATAGCTTGAATTCAGATTCTATGATTTCGCCAAATGAGCTCCTTTAGGGACAACTCTCTGTGTGTGGAGGTGGAAGCTGAAAGAGAATGCAAATCTGGATTGGGTGCATAGACCCCCTCCTCCCCCGACTCCTTCCATCTTTTCCCTGTGCTTCAAAACAAGCAGACAACATTAAACATACTTTGATAATAAATAAAAAAAATCAATGTTTTTGTGTTCATTTTTTCTTTTTCTTTTTTTGTCTGTTACGCTAGCACAGACTAACACACCTACCTCTTCTAAAACATTATAAAAAGAGCATGAGTAATCTAATATGTATCTGAACTGAAATAAGAGAAAGAAAGGCACTCAGGACCATGGTGGAGCGAAAAGTAAAGAAGTGACACAATAATATTAATAAAAGTACCATACCAAGAAGAATTCTGAACAGAAACCGATGGGGAGGCGATTAGAAAACAAAGTGTATTACTGAGAGTAATCCAAAGGCAAAATGATCAAAGCTAGAACAGATGTTGTTAGCAGGTGATTCTTGTACCTTGTCGAGTCGCCTATGTTTTTGTGTGCTTCAGTAACCCCTGTCCAGCCCACATTGGCACCGTGCCTTACCCTGCAGCTCTAATTAGGCAAGATGAGAAACTCCCTGCTTTTATCTTCCCACCTCACACGCCGGCTGCAGAGTACACCTGAAGCAAACACCCTTAGTTGTTTCCTACATTACTATTTTGAGATTGTAATAGATAGGTACTGTACATATTTTTATATATAACAGTGGTTACATTAATATACATTTACACCCATGACCATGTTCTTGGCTGGCATGAGGAAGGTATCTACTCGGTGCTCCCCACACATGCATGCTTGTCGTGATTGACTCTAGGGGCAGGGCTCATCGCTGTTTTAAAGCCAAAGAGCCAGTGTTGTGCAAGTCCATGGCCATGTGGCCGGCATGGCTGAATGCATTTCTGCACACAGAACCCTGTTTAACTTTCCACTATTTATGGCAGTACTTATTTATCTACTTGCATTTACATGCTTTCCAAACTGCTAGGTTGGTAGGAGCTGGGGTGAACAACGGGAGCTCGCTCCACTGCATGGCACTCGGGATTCGAACGGCCAAACTGCCGACTTTGCAGCTGGCAGTTTCAGCGCTCTAGCCCACTGAGCCACCGTACCTCATCCACTGAGCCACCACACCCCATAGCCTATGTTTACTCTGGGCTTAGTAGAACAGGTCTGTAACTGTGGACCTTTCCCACCTTAACCAAAATGCATAGAGGCATTCCGACCATAGGTATCAACAGGTCTTGTTGTGGCACCACCAGGAGGAGACAAGGCTAGCCTTTGTTCACCCATGAGTCTCACACACACACTGTCAACACAAAGGGATGATGCAAATTTGCTACTGAAGCAGTCCCTTTCATGCTCTACTCATGGGAGAGTTTGAACTACAGCTCCCATAATTCCCCAGCTAGCATGGTTGGCTTGAGTTCAAAAATAGTATTTACCAAGCCTTACCAAGCCTTGGCAGTAATTTAAATAGCTTTGGTTTGGTTTTATTTTGCCTTAAGCAGCTGGACCTTAAAATGCTAATGCTAATTGTAGCGAATTACATTGAGTGCATGGTTTTCCATGGGTTTAAAAAATGATAGGGATTTTGTGAGAACTTAAATGTTAGATTGTATAGAGCTTTTCACTCAAGAGATATGTATCATGCTTTGATAGCAATTCATTTGTGTATATCATCACAAAAATGTTTGAGGTTGTCTCTGATTTCAGGTCTGGCTTTCCTCTCTGATCATTATAGAATACAGTACCTATATATGTATTTCCCTGTTATGGAGGTAGTCTACCCTCAGTTTTCTTGAGGGTTTTTGAGTGAGGGTGTGGCATCTCCTTTACATGTATTTTCATACAACTAACTGCTCTTAAAAGAGTACTTTGATAAAACAAAGACAAGAAATCAAAACACCCTATAATAATAGTCCTTTATACTTACACAATACCATTAACCACATTACTTCAAAAGTGTTTGATGGAGTAACTGTAGTTTTCTGCCAAGCAATAGAAAATATTCTGAATTAGTTCTCTCAAGAAAAAATATATGCTAGTGAAGGACCAAGACTATGTACTATGCAAGACTACGCAAAATAGAAAAAAAGCCTTACTTGTATTTCATTTCCTTACATGAAAGCATAAAAGGAAAGGATATACAAACAAAGCTTTTTTATTTTCATTTTCTTTTGTTGATTCCATAAAAAGTATATATAAAGCATAAACTATTAATGTAAGAGGAATATATACATTTTAGAATCTTTCATGCTTCCCTCTTTTGTTTAACTTTTCTTTCACCTGTTATCCATCTAATCACCTGGGAAATTTTCCATCTAATAACATTGTGAGAACTGCAGTCAGCAGCCAATCAGAAATTCTGGGGGAAGGGGAAAGCAGGAATGTTGAAAATGCATCCTTAGACACCCTGTGAGAAGTGCTTTTTTGCTTCCCTAGTTGCTGTGGGTTGGATTACTCTGTGCAGCTGAGCTCTGGTGCTCTCCATCTTGTATTATGCTGCCTCCCTGACTCTAACTTTGTGCCATTTCGTTGTTTGGAATAATCTGAAAGACGCTTTTCCTTTCACCTTGAATGAAGTGGCATGTACATGAAAAACATGAAAACAAAAGATGGGCTTGCAAATGAACCTGAAATGAACAAAACTGAAACATTTTCAGTGTACACTTTCTTATCCAAGATGACAATCCTGTGTGCTCTTATTGGAGAGAAAGCCCGACTAAACACAGTGGGATATAAGATTTGGGACTAAAAGAGACATAAGTTGTTTTCACTGCCTTGGGTTTTTACTAACGGGGTTGCCTCCCAACTCCAAGCATTAATTTATTAAATTATGATATTAATGAATGAATCACATCATGCATGTGAAAAAATGTGTTTGCTTATGAACTAGATCTGACTCCCTGCTGATAAGGAAAAAGTACGGATGCTTATCTCATGATAAATGTCAGAGGGACCTACTTAGGTATAGGTGTAATCGTGTAAATTGATTTCAGCAGATCATTTTAAAGCCATCATCAAATTTCCTATGCTAGGCCAACTAATTATTGAGGTAATGCTTTTAGAAGAAGCAATCTACAATCTACATATGTGTTACATGGTAGTCTGGAGATCAGCTTCCCAAATTCAAAGAGTATTGGTACTGAAATGCTGTAGGAAAAAGAGGACTTCCAATTTAACCTTCTTCCCCAGATCTCTACTCCCTGCCCCCCCCCCGCCACCCACCCCCTTTTAATAGGTAGGCTCTCTCTGTGTTTCTATCACAGTCTTTACAAGTCAGAGAATCTGACTATGGATCTCTTGTGTAGGAGATCCATATTGTTGTCTTTGCAACAATATAAACTTGCCCATTTTTAAAAATAAGTAAAGCTCAAAATCCTATTGTGCAGCTATAGATGTGTAATTGCAGTTGCAAAATTCACTCCAAGGCAGGCGTTATGAGCAGTTCCAAAGCTACAGTTGTGCAGTTTGGTGTGCAGTCAATTGTGCAGCTAGTTGTAGAATCTGATAGGCAGACTTCTGGGGCATAGCTCTGTGCACATTTTTGTAGACTCAAC
Organism: Phrynocephalus guinanensis; assembly: GCA_037367245.1. Taxonomy (NCBI): domain Eukaryota; kingdom Metazoa; phylum Chordata; class Lepidosauria; order Squamata; family Agamidae; genus Phrynocephalus; species Phrynocephalus guinanensis. The sequence goes on along the minus strand of CM074735.1, from coordinate 44,671,891 downwards.
TTTATGCTACATTTCCAATAGGATTGCAGTGATAGAAACCAACTTTCTAAAAAGGGCTTTAAAAACTAATTAGCAGCCTGCCCTGTCATTGCAAAAATCAGCAACCAAAGCAATATTGTCTCTATTTTCTCTTCCTTATAGTGTAAAATATATATGTTGCAGTATCTTGATCATGAGAAATTAATGCAGTTATTAGTTATTGAGCTCCTTGTAATCTCCTTTCCTACTGACTGGAATGTATAATTTTATGTCTCTAGTCTATGGACTATTGTTTTGTTTCCAGTAATTGTTGGGATATTCTTATTATGATTTTAGTAGATTCAGTTGCTTTAGCTTCGGTTAGCTCTGTTTTTCCAAATGTTTTGAGAGCATCTTGCTGTTCACTTTCTAAAGTTTCAGGTTTTTCCATCACAGAATTCCTTCAAAGGAATGTGTTGCTCTTGCATTTATTTCATAAAATTCTTCAGTATATTGTCTGCAACTTTTCTTTCTTTTATTCTGGTCAAATAACATGTTTGCCTGGTGCCCTTTCGGTATCCTTCATCTAGGTTTAAAATTCTCTCTGATTTCTTGGATCTTACAAAAGAGATTTCTCATTTTCCCTCTTATGTTATTATCTTCAGTTTATTTGCACTATCTCTGTAATAATTCTTTTTGCCTTCACATGGTTGTTGGTGAAAAGTAGAACTCACAATTCTGAACTTGTTTCTGTCATCCTTAACTTTTGCCTCCTGCCTGTCTTTGAAATTTATACAGTAGCACTACTTCAGTTATCCATCTAATTTCTTATTTTCTCTTTACTATAGGAATTGCCTCTTTCCTTTCTTCCATGAAAATATATCTGAGTTTAATACACAGTTCTTCTGATTTATGATTAGTTGAATTTAGTAATGCAAGTACTATATATTCTAATATGGACTTGACATTAATCAGAAGAAAACTTTAAGTTATGTTTTGGTACTATGGTTATTTTAGTGGGTTTTTTTCAGCTTTACCCTAATTCTTCATATTAACAATTCATAGTCAGTACCACAATATGGTATTTTTTGTGAGATACAAATGCAAACCACCACCACCACCACCGCCGCCAAGGAGGAGGAGGAGGAGGAGGAGGAGGAGGAGGAGGAGGAGGAAGGTCTTTCAGACATGGATCCTGGTCATGTACATATTCATTTAAAAGCAAGCTCCACTGTGATCAATAGGATGGCCTTCATAATTATGTCAGCTATGCTCATGAATGATGTTCATTTCAAGAGCAAGTAGATAATGGTTATTGTTCGAAAATACATATTTCCTAACTTATGATACCTTTACAAAATGTACATCTGCAATGCCATCTTGCCCTCACAGTGTGGGATAAAAGAGATCCAGCTGAACTTTCCTCAAGGCATTACTACTGCATTTGCCATAGTTTCTTGGAACACTAAACAAATATACCATTTTCAAAGAAAATTTCACATGAGAAAAAAAGAAACAGGTGAATTAGGAAGATTATAAACAACATGAATAAGCAAAGGTACCCCACCTGCTTAAGCTGTTCTCTTAGCTCTTTTAAATTGGCCACAGGCTGTGTAATTGAATCTGGATCCCATTTAAGGTAGGAACATGCATCCAGGTGGTCAAATATCTATTTTTTTATTTTCTAAAGGAAAGCCATAGTTGGAAAGAGACATCAGAAAAACTGTTTGTTAAATCCCGTTTCTTCTTCAGTAAAGATTCTACAGCCTGGGTAGTTCAACATGATTGCGTATGTCTACAATGTGCTTGATTTCTTTCCATAATTAAAGGTTTCATAAAATAATATTCAGGTGGGGAAAGTAGTAACAGGAACACCTGTGCTGCCTGTTGTTACTCTCTGACACCACAGAAGAGGGGGGGGGGTTGTTGCACTTCAAAGCAACATCAGCAACCACATCAAACCTATCTGGCCCTAATTAAGGGCCTTTTTACACGACCCCTAAGATCCGCTGGCCACTTAAATTCGGACCAGAGATCTTAGGGGTTCGTCGCTCTTCCTCTGTTCCCAACCCCCCTCCGCACTTCCTGGTTGCTGGCTGCGTGAGGGAGGGAGAAAAAGAGAAAGAAAAGCATGCCGCTCACCTCGTTTTGCCTCTCGTCTCTGTAAGGCCATCAAGTCCAACCCCCTCCTCTCTGTAAAAGTAGCTCTTAAAGGGGCGGGAGCCAAAAAGCAGCAAACACAAACGAGGAGTGCCCCGTACTCACTATCCTTGCACCGCATCAAAGATTTTTCACCTCCAAAGAGAAGGTACAAGAAAAGTGCGCTGGGTCACGCTTAGGTGGGTGGGGTCGCACTTAATTGTCTGCAAACTCCGGAGCTGGTGGGGAAACATTTCTAAGCTCCGGAGCTTGCAGCCATTTGCAGCGGAGCTTAGGGGTCGTGTATAAACGCCCTAAGATGGAAGATGAGTGCCAGTTCCCATTACAGAAAAATTATGCGGGACAGTGTAGGACTATTTGTAAGGGAAAGGGTATCACAGTTACTTCCATTATAAGAATTGTAACCAAAAACTGGCCAAAATCCTGTTGCTTGATTTTGGCCAGTGTTTTGTTACCTTTTGAATCAACATAGTTTTGAATTCTGTGAGTTCAATTGATTCAAGAGGGCCTCCTGTAACTGTGACTTAGTTTAGCATCTTACATAGCAGTTAGAGTAGCCCCATAGGAAGCATTAGAACTTAAAGGAATTGACTCACCAAACTTCCAACAATTAAATGGGCCTACTCTAGTTGCAAGCTGCCTAGATGCCCTAAGCACATCCAATCTCACCTGATTTCGGAAGCTAAGCAGGGTCGGCCCTGGTTAGTACTTGGATTGGGAGACCACCAGGGAATACCAGGTGCTGTAGGTGCCTGGAGTAGGAACTGGCAAACCACTCCAGTATTCCTGCCAAGAAAACTCCATGGACATGGGGTCACGAAGAGCCGGTCACGACTGCAACACACACTCTAGTTGCAACTTAGTACTGGATCTTAACAACCACCTCCCTTCTATATTGTCATTTTCTTATCAAATACAACTTTTAGAACATGCAAGAATAGCACATCTGAACAAAATGTTTAAACAGGCAGTAGAACTAGTAGAGGAAACATCAAAACAAACATGATTTTGCGCTCAACAAGATATAGGCCTCTCTCTACTACACACAAATTGTTTAAATCCAGTAGAGATAAATGGGAATTAAAGTACTACAAGAATTATAGCAATCATCAACATTATCATAATAATTATTAGTAGTAATAGTAGCCATTTTGATTTTCTCACCAAAATTGACAGATATGCACACAGCAGGGATTGGCAACCTGGTTTTCCTTAAAAGCCACAATTCTCTAGAAGCTGCCAATGTTAAATGTAGAAATCTGTCATATGGAATACAAACAGAGGCAGTTTTCAAGGCCTTCTGCACTTGCTCGTTGCAGATGTAATTATGAACGTCGACAGAGGATGTCTCGAAGGGCAAATGGAAAGAACACAAAGGTAAGGAGCAGGCTGGCTGACAACGAGTAATGGATGGAACTGAAGTATTACAGCTGGAGACAGCAACTGTCTGGTTTCTGAGAGACAAGGTGCATTAGGCGCATACATAGAAGGCATGAATTCTGTAAACCTAATTTAGTTTTCTTTTGAGTGGATGGGACCTGGGGCTGTAGAAACGCAAAGGGATTCAAGAGGAAATGAAAGTTCAGGTCTGACAGGTTATGCATGTGCAAGAAGGATGAGTCAAAGAGTTCGCTCTCTCTGGAGAACAGAGAAGGCAACCTGGCGATACCTGCAGAACAGAAAAACACTCTTGAGCTGAGCTGAGGATGCTGGGTGAACCACGTGGGAGAAAGGATGTACAGCTCAAATCACTCCGAAGGCCATTTGGGCTACTTCAAGAGGCCCATGCTGCTGTGTTAAAGCAAGAATACGTACGTTAAAATAATGCCTTAAATTTATCATGACAGTTATTTTCAACCCATTCCATGTTACCCTGTCCCCAGTCTCCTTCTGTGTGGTGGCAAGTGCTCTTACATGTCATACTGAACATGTCTGCTAATCTTCCTTCCTTTCTGCTCTATGCACCATTTGATTTTCAGTTTATAACGTGCCTTTCCTCTTTCTCTTTCTCTCTCTCTCTCTCTGCCTTTCTTAATCCTCCACAACAGGCCTGCACCGCAACACTTTGAAACGCAGTGGTTATGCTATACAGCAGCAGTAACGGTGCTCATGACTTTGAATTCAATCCCAAGTATCTGGCTCAAGGTTCACTCACCATTCCATTCTTCCCAGGTTGGTAAAAGGAGTGCCCATTGCTGGTGGGGCTATGTGTAGCTTGCATAACTACAGAGAGTGCCTTAAGTGCTATGGGGCAGTATATATAAACAGCACAGTTTGCTTTTTACTTTTTATAGTTTGCACTCTGTAAATCTCTTACTTTTCACTCTGGCCTTTTCTTTCCAGAGGTATCTCTTTACTTTCTTCTCGTATCTGCTTAGCTCTGCAACACTCATTCCTTCCCCATCCATGTCTGTTTTTCATTCTGGTTATCCTTCCTTCCTCCATTTTGTAGGCAGCGTTGCCGTCTCATCTCTTGAATTCTTCCTTAAGGCAGAAGTCTCTTGTACACACATTTGGAAATAAGACTTCCTTTTGCAAGTCAAGCCAGTAAAGAATCTTCACTGAGCTAACCCACATGGTAGGTTTGGCTCTGTAAGGCTGGATTAATATTTAGCCCAGCTTAGACTAGGCCCATTGAACTCAGCAGGTTTTAATTTAATTGTGACACCCTAAATATCACAGTCTAGTTCAAAAAACAACTTAAGGACACTTTGTTCAATATACAGTATATTGGGGCAGTTAGATTTATTCTCTTTTTAAAAATTCACAAGGCATGGGGGCTGAGCTCGTGGACATTGCATGTCCTGTGCCAAAGTGCCCCCCCCCAAACCTCTCCACAGCTATTTTTGTTTTGCCCCCTTGTACAAGAACAAAAGAAAGAAAGATAAAAGAAAGAATGAAAATACATTGATACTAGTAGAGCCTCCCCCTCTTTTAGAAAATGTAAGGGAAAGCACTTGTAAAGATTCGCTGCATCTCCTCTCTCCCTCTCCCTCTTCGTCTCCCTCTCCCCCTCTCTCTCTTACACACACACACACACACACACACACACACACACACACACACACACACACACACACACACACACACACACACACACACACACACACACACACACATTGGGCCTGCTTCATGCTGAGTCCTATGCAGTTTATGAAGTATGAGCTGTATTTTGCAGAGTAGCATGAAGTTTTACCCCAAGGCTAAGTTCCATCCAATAATAATTCTCAACATATTTACAGATTTTCCCCAGTATTTCACTTGTATTATTGAGTTGTAATCCTTTCTACATCGTTTTAAGCTGAATTGGTATTGTGGGGGCTGTATAAGAATGGTTTTAGTATGGGTCAAACTGGGGGCTTCCGTGTTTTTGTGCCTCAGCCTCTTAGCCACTATTTGACAACACAGAGCAGGGCCAACATCAAGATGGAAGCAACTGAATCCAACTCCACCATGTGCCTCTGAATCCAAGGATGTGAGATGTAACACAATGCAACCATTATGCCAGTAGTGTCCAAACTTTGGCCCTCCAGATGTTTTGGACCACAATTCCCAGAATTCCAAGCCTACATTGCCAATGACAAAGGACTGTGGGAATTGTGGTCCAAAACATCTGGAGGGCCGGTGTTTGGACACCACTGCATTAGGCCATCATTATTCCAATTTGAGTTTAGTCCACTTCCACATGGCTTGCATGTTGTTTTCTCAAGACAATGCTGACTGTCTGGAGCAGTGGTTCTTAACCTTTGGTTGTAAATTTCAGTGACCAGCATGATAAGGATTGTGAAAGCCAAAGTCCCAAAACCAAGAGGGCCAAAAGTTTGGTCCTGGGAATCTAGAGGGAAGGAAACATGCTTGAAGTAGCCTTCAGAACACATTGTCTTCTTATCAAGGGAAGACTTACTTTGAAGGTGGTGTCACAGCTTTTGCTAATGGGAAGAGGGAGACTCAATATACAATAAGGCATTTAATTTGGTCTGATGTTCTTAAGTTTTGCAGGGAAGAAAAAATACTAATGGCAGAATCTTCTTAACTAAATCCGGCTGCTTGGTGTTATTAGTGACTCGGGGGTTCAACACAGGAAGCTTCAGGTGTATTTCAAAGGCAAAGCAGAGAAGGGATGAGACTGTCAATATACATTCAGCAACACAGAACAACACCCATTGATAGGATAGGCTTAACTGATGGAAGAAAAGATTACTACAAAGCCTAATGTACAGTGTTTGCATATCAAGATGATATGACAATCATAAATGTATCACTCTAGGCACTCTTTCTAGGGCTAAGAGGAGGGGGTTGAAGTCATTTAATAAGTTATTAATTATGTAATTGTAACAATTATGAATGGCTTTCAATAGCTATGTAAGATAGTTTTCCTGTACCTTTTTCACTATTTCTTTATCAAGCTATGTCCATCCTTTCTGACTAAGGGGGTCATATATCACTTTTGTGCCATTGGGGATAAATGAAGGTCCAATTTTGCCCATACTGATGAAATTTTATTCAAAGGATGTCTGGAAACAAAAGCCCCAAGGCTGAAATCAGTGATACTTCTGTCTGTCTGTCTGTCTGTCTGTCTGTCTGTCTGTCTGTCTGTCTCTCTCTCTCTCTCTCTCTCTCTCTCTCTCTCTCTGTGTGTGTGTGTGTGTGTGTGTGTGTGTGTGTGTGTGTGTGTGTGTGTGCTTTGTAATGCATCTATCCTGAATACAATACAGAATCCATTAACTCTGTATGACAATTGCCAAAGTATTAATAAAGCATGGGTACGCATGAATGTGTACTAGATGCTTGGTTGCTTGTTGTTGTCTCCAACTTATAGCAACTGTTTGGCATTTGTAAGGCATGGGCTGACATCACACTGGTACATCCTAGTTCAATGTTGGCGAACCTATGGCACGGGTGCCAAAGGTGGCACTCAGAGCCCTTTCTGTGGGCACCCGACGTCGCCCCTTCACAGCCACCTGTATTCCAGTTAAATTGCTGTATTGGCACTTTGCGAAAAATTAGTGGGTTTTGAGCCGCATTTTGGGCACTCTGTCTCTAAAAGGTTCACCATCACTGTCCTAGTTTGTGCAGAATTGTCCCACACAATGCTTAGACTGAAATCCCATGAACAGTTTGTAGGTCCATCCTAGCAGGAGGGTTCTGGGAGTTAGAGTTAGAATTATAATTTGTTTTTTAAAGCTTCTTTCCCAAGCTTTTCCTAGGAGTAAGTGCAACTGAACTCATTACGATTTACTTCTGTAGGTACAGGTAAGTTTATCACCGCTTTATTAGTCACAGCCATTCAACAATTCAATTGGTTGAAGCACTAGAAAATAGAACGGTACTGCAATATTTTAGTGATTGTTCCATTCAACATATGTGAAACAGCATGAAGTTTGTGCACTGCATTTTGGTGTATGTGTGGACACATTTTTCTCCATTTATACTAAGTTGAGGTGTTCCCTTCCCCGTCCTAAGAGGGTTGACTTCTAGTTGCTTAGACAGAGATAAACCCTAAAGAAACAACAATGCCAGTAAATGCTATTGGAAACGTTTTGCTTTTCAAACAGAGGCAATGGTTTCCTGGTCATACATCACCAACTATTATTATGTGCTGTCAGGCTAGAACTGACTTATAGTGACTCTTATATGTTTTCAAGGTAAGTGAGATATTCAAGGAGTAGTTGTATCAGTTCCACTCCTCTGTTGACTTTCCATGGCAGAAATGGCAATCAGGCTCAAGTCTCATGAGTCCCCTTCATTAGACTGATATGAGATAGCAATAATAATCTCAGGACTCCAGAGCTTGAAAGGGTCCTGTGGATCATTCATTCGAGCCCCTGTCGAAGAGGCACAGTGGAAGAGGTGAATGCCCAGCCACACAACTAAACTGCAGAACCATCAAGGAGTTCACACTGGCTACCCCAGCTTTATCATTAAGTAGAAGGAATTGGATGCCTGCGGCAGTCTGATGCTAATGGACGTCTTCTGTGGATAAGAGATATTTGAGTCTTCCTCGGGCTCCACAAACTGTCCTGATACTGTCAAGCACAGGCAGTGATGCTGTCCCATTGTCAGCATTGAAGTAAGAATGATGGCTGCTTTTGGTCAGGGACATGAAGGTAACATCTTGTCCTTTGCCTCAAGCAACAAAATGTCATGGGCCATCCCTGAGGTTCAGGCATACTTGGGGACAATAGGACTGCATGCGTCTCAGTATGATGGCCTTTGAAGTTGATTCCATATTGGCCCTTAGCTTGCATGCACACCTGCAAATTCAGTCCCAACGCTGCAGAGAGGTCTATACTCCAGGTTCTCTGTTTGCATCCATGTAGCATCTGTCTCTGCCTATTATCTGGAACATTAACTTCACTGGCTTCAACATCTCTCTTGCATCTGATCCGCATGCCTTCAGCTGAACCACTTGCCAGCTAGCTGTCTCTCCCCACCCGCAGCATACACACAGAGGTATATGTTGCCCTTAAATAAACATGATTATACCCTATGTGAAACTGCAGTTTTCTTCAAATGGTAAAAATAAAGCGTTGAAAATGTAGAGACTTAAATTAGATGTGGGTTGCCCAACAGTTTAACTTCTAATTGGCTTGTGGTTCTTTCTCAGCTAAGAACTGACTTTGTTGATTTATGGCCCATGAATTTGGGGGCGGGGGGCGAATTGTGATCTAAGTGGGACTGTTGAAATTGCAAATAATTTGTGCAGATTAGGTATTGTTTGTGAGCATATTTTTATAGCATCATTTGTATGATTCTGTCCCCAACTCTGGAAGAAGCATCATTGAAAACAATGCAGCTAGTTTCTGAAGCTACTAGCCTTGGGCTGGTAGCCTGGTCTGTAACTGTTTGAAACTGAAAGAGGTAACTTATTTATCCATGAACCCTTAGATGGAGGTGGCTGTATAGGTTCTGGTTTTGAAGTGGATGGTGAACTGTTGGCATGGGCAGCCAGGAAATCTTTCTGGCTTGGACATTGTTTGTCTTGAACAATAGTATACTATATCCCAGATATAGTATCTTGGCCTAGACCAGGCATGTCCAAACTTTGGCCCTCCTGATGTTTTGGACCACAGCTCCCAGAATTCCAAGCCTGTACTGCCAATGACAAAGACTGTGGGAGTTGTGGTCCAAAACATCTGGAGGGCTGAAGTTTGGACATGCCTGGCCTAGACTGATGGGGCTGTATAGTAATTCTCATTAGTACAGAGTGACCCCCTGTGTCTGTGGGAGATTGGTTTCAAGCAGATGCTGAAAACTACAGATAATAGTAAACCCTATACATAGCATGAGCCTTTGTTTCCTCTAGTGGCCAATTATGGTAACTACAGCATGAAAATATGTATTTATGGATTTTATTTTTAATATTTTCTGATTATTTTTTTTAGCAGACAAGCCTTTTATTTTATACACAATACAAAAAAATACAAAATACAAATTACAAAAAAGACAAAACATCTACAACAGTGTGCCCCTTCACCAACAGAACCACTCTTCTTATTTACATTCATTATCCTCCCCTCCAGAACAAAATCAATCGGATGATCCACTTCAATTTCAGATAAGTTAAACTGCAGATATTGATCCTCTGGACATGAGCATCCTACTGTAGTTTATGACAAGGTTGGATTTGGTTATCAAGAACATAAACGGTTATGGAGAAGAGCATCAACAATGCCAGTTGACAGACAGATTGACAGACGGACATACAGACACTTAAAGTATATATAGATAAGGAACAAAAGCTAGCTAGCTAGATAGGTTGATTGGTCGGTTTACTGCCACAGGATTCTTCCGTTATAGGTTTGAAGAGGAAAAGTGTTGCTGACAATATTTGAACCCCATTTGCTACTAACCAGTCAGTTCCCCAGGAATAAAACTGCAGTCTTCTCCATGTAAAGTATGTATTCCACCAATGTGTCATGCTTCATCTCTAGGATGATGATATCAGTGCTGAAGGATTCATTATGAAAATAGAAACAGGCAGTAAGATTTTGCTCTTGACCACTCAGCCCACTGGCAGCATTAGTTTCTACGTAGTATATCAGGAGGAAGGAAACCTTATGCCTGCAAATATTTTAAAGTTCATCTTCAGAAGACCCATAGGACAGCTCTATCAGATTGTTTCTGCTTCTTTACAGGAAGGTATTTTGCCCTCCTGTTTGAAGGAGATGAGGCTCATCCTCATCCTGAAGAAGCCTAACCTCTTTCCAACTATCGGCTAGTGCAAACATCCCTTTTCTGGACAAGCGGTTTGAGAGGGTGGTGGCAGAGCAGCTGTAGACATTCCTGGCAGAATCAGGCAGCCTTGGCCCATTCCAGTTTGGCTTCAGGCTGTTTCATAGTACCAAAACAGTGCTGGTTGCATTTCTTGATTACTTTGTCTAGGCGGCCCTGCTGTCAACAACAATGATAACATATTCTATCAAGATGATTGTGACTTTTGGCCATCCCTTGCCAGGTTTTCAAGCTGTGTGGTGCTCAGTAGTGGTGGCTTACCATTCCCATTTTCTTTGGGGGCCCTGGGTTTGTGCAGTTTAACCAAGGCAATACACTCTGGCTCATCTTCTACTAACCGGGTGAGGATTGTGCTCCTGACCCCTGTTTTCCAAGCCACTGAGCTATTGCTTACATTTAGAGATGGGCACGACTCAAAAAAATGGTGTTTCGTTTGTCGTTTAGGGGGTCCATTTCGGTTCGTTTTTGTTTTTTGTGAATTTTTTGCAAAAAAAAATCGTTTTCATTTCATTACATAACGAAACAAAAAATGAAAACAAAAACAAAAAATTGCTGTTTCGTTAGCATTCATTACAGTTCAATGTATTTGCCGCAACGAAAACGAAACGCATGACAAAATTTCTGTTGTTTCGTTTCGTTTCGTTTCATTTTGGAGAAAAATTCATTTTTCGTTTCGTTATGTAACAAAATGAAAAAACAAAAACGAAAAATTGCTCGTTTCGTGCCCATCTCTACTTACATTTATAGCCTGGTTTTCTTCCAGTGAGTTCAAGGTGGTGTACACTGAATCATACGATCATGACTCTCTTCTTTGTGTTGGGACGAGTCATGGAATCATGTTTCTGTTCTTCCCAACACAAACAGAGAGACTGCCTTAGGGCCGCAGGTGAGTTGTGTGGATGAATGAGACATGGAAGTGGATCATTCAAGTCCAAGTGCAACACTCCAATCACTACACATGCCCATCTGTCTACAGTAACTCTTAACAACCCATCCCAATCTGTTCACAAAAGAGACATATTACATACCATCAGGAATCTTGCCATGGAGCCAGAGAGGAGGGGAATGCCCTCACCCACTATGCTAATTCTATGGCAGCTGGAGAAATAACTAAACAACAGGAACAGGAAATGACTACCCAAAGCTTGCCAGCTACCAGTCAAATTCCAACCTGCTTGAATGGCTTTCTGGTCCAACTCACTAAAAACTGTGATCTTGAGTTAAAGATAGCACATTGCAAATAGCATAGGGTAACAACTGGTTTGAACTGAATGGACCCGTAGTTTTAGTTTACTGAACCCGGAATAGCCATATGTCTTATTTATGGGCTGACAGTGCAAAGTGCTTGGCATCTACTCTAAGGTGCCTGGCACCCTCAATTTTCTAAGCACAACAAGAGACCAGAAGACCCTTGATAGTAGGTTGCTCCTCTCTTCGTGTACACAGTATATTTAGGGATCCATTGAAATGAGAGACTGTGTGGATGAAATAAGAAGTTAGCTTTCTTCCTTAAAACTCTGTATTCATTGATCACTGGCAGACTGGGATGCTAGCTTAGGTCCCAGTGCCCTAACTAAAATCCCTGTCTCCTCAACATTATTGTTTGCAGATCCAACTTTCTTGCCATGTTGTCTTCTGGGCTAGGATAGTATTAATTGCATGCCATTTGTGCTAACAAGAAATATTTGGTTTCCACGTGTACAATAGACTTGAGTATGCCAAGGACCTGGTTCTGTCTGTCTCTCTGTTCCTTTCACTGCTCATGATCCATGTGTAACTCTTTAAAAGTTCTGTGAGGCTATTTGTCTACTGAAATATCTGTTGATAAACCTTGCAGAGACAATTTCTCAAATGGAGTCTATTATTCACAGTAACATGACAGTCAACAGGAGCAATTACAGCAACAAAATGCTACAATTTGGGTATTCAGTGTCTCCGCAGCAGAACCAATACAGAAGTTGCTTGTAGAACTGCAGAGTTCAGATGTCCCTTTGAATTCAAATTCAGACAAAAATCCAAGATACCTTCCTGGACTGGATTGGATATTTGTAACACAGGTGTTCATAACATAGAAGAATCAGCTACATATGCAGAGTCTTCAAAACAGTAGACCAAGCTGGCAAGGGTTTTAATAGTCTTAAGAGGCAACAGCAGCTCTGGCATCTTCTGCTTTCCCACTCTCCCTGATTCAAATCTCTTACTCATAGCTCTGCTCTTCCTTAGTCTCACCTCTTTGAGATGAACCAATATTTCATAGGGGTGACACATGGCCACCCAGTTCCACTACATCCCAAAGAAAATGTATGTCTGTGGGAGCCTTTAACTTAGGGTGCTTGTTTATTTATATATCTGCCCCTGACCACTTCCCCATTTAGCTTAACATCCACCTCTCTCTACTATTTTTTTTTCTTTAAAATAATTCAGAACTTGAATCTAAATAGCTGATGGATAGGCAAAGCTTCTACCATTTTGGTTTATTGCATAACTCTTTCTCACCACATCTCAACAGTGGTCTGCATAAATTCTGGCACTTTTGGGCTGCTCTTTGATTTTGCCTCTTTCTTGCCAGAAGCAAATGATGCACCTGGATCTCTGTTGGTGGTCCCATTTCCTTCCTAAGCGCACAAATTAAAATTATATCACAATCTCTGTATGATGAAAGAGCAGTGGTGTTTTTTTTTTGGGGGGGGGAGGTTGCTGGCTGCTACAATACTCTGCTCAAGAACCAAGGACAGATTTTGAATTGCACAATGATTCCTTTCCTTTTTAAGCAACGTGTTTTGCTCTCCTTACAATTATCTAACTCAGTGATGATCAGGAATAATTTGTTCTGAAATCTGCAAAACTATTTTACCAAGATTTTTCAAACGTCATAAACTACATCAGATCTTCACAGCTGGGCCACAGCAGGAAAATAAAAAGCTAAGTTTGCCTTCCCTAGACACTCTTTTCCCAGGAAGCATCACCCTGTTTTAACGTAAAAGAGAGAGAGAGAGAGAGAGAGAGAGAGAGAGAGAGAGAGAGAGAGAGAGAGAGAGAGAGAGAGAGAGAGAGAGAATCAAAGCTAGACTATGGGTGATACCTTCATAGGCTGCTAATAGAAAAATAAAAAAAAAGGTTGCTGAGATTGCGAGAGCAGAAGCCCTCTTTTTCAAAGCAGGTATAAAAGTCCAAACCTGGCAAGGGATGTAATTTGCCAGGAGAGAGTTCTTAAAAGTTCACTTGGCAAGATGGATGGATGCCAGGCTTCTTCTTGGAAGGTACAGAGCAGCATGGTCCGATGGAGCTGGACATTACGGGCAGATTCAAACAAAGAGCTGCATGGTGTGAGCACCTCCCTCTTGCTTACAACCATCATCTCTATTGGCTCTTCGAAGCACAAGGCTCCTGGTTGGCCAGAGATGGGTTAGAAGTAGGAGGTTAATGCAAAAACACATGGTCTCCACGGGGGTGGGGAGGGTTTTGGGGGGAGGGATTTAAAAAATGTCCCACTAGGTAGATCCAATTAAGACCCAATTGAAGGGAAAATGATATCACAGTACCTAGTGGTAATGTCCTGCTGTAGATATTTCTTTTGCCTTCCATATGCAACATACATAGTAAAATGTTCCTAGTTCTGTAGTCTGTCTCAAAAACCAATAAATTTGGAAACTAAGTTTCATCCCATGACGATTCTGGGCCAAGTTTCAGACTAGGAAAACCCTTGCCATTCCGATCACACTGGTGTCACTTACTCCAGGAACTTACCCCACAGCCATTCTGGGTGGAGGCCCACTTCATTCACATTTGCTAGAGATCCACTCACTCCACATTTCACGGATCTCCTGTTCTTATACTGTACTCTCATTCTCACAACACACATGCAGCAAAGACTTGTACTTTTTCATAAAGCACACATACATTACTGTGAGGTCACCCCGTCGCATTGTGCCAGCAAGTTATAAACGGCTGCTCATCTTACCAGGAACAAAATAGTATTTTTAGTTCTTACATCAGTGAAGCCTCTGTCTCCATTTGATGCAGCCACAAACCATCTTGTAACCAAGTCATGAGGAAAAGATGGATCAGTTCTGCTTTATGGAAATACTTTGTATCTTTTCCTTTGAAATAATGCAGACCCTGTGGGCTTTTAGTACAGCAAACTACCTAGTTAAAACACACACCCTTGAGTCTGTGAAGATTCTTAGTGAGGTGAGTTTATCTGGAAGTTTAGTCTTGGCAACTGGACTTCTTTTGTTGAGAGATTGAAATGTTTCACTGCTCATCCAAACAGCTTCGTCAGTCTGAGTAAAACTAGTTGTGAGTCCTCCATTTTATAATTCACTTTGACTTCATGTCACCCTGTCTGAAATAGGCTTCTAAGATGAACAATGGCCTGAATAGGCTCATTAGTTGGGCAATAGTCTCAGTGGGCTCATTGCGTGGACAATGGCCCACCTTTACAACCTTCCCAACACCCAGAAAGTATAAGTCTTTAGCCATGGCCTTGCTGGTGGAGGTGTAAATTATTCTTGATTTGTCTGGGGATTGTTGAAATGGCTGCTTGCTAAGTAGCAGACGGACTGTGCCTGAGGCCCCCCCCCACCTCTGTTGAGTGAGGGGTTTTCAATGCTCACATGAATGGCTTCCCTGACCCCTCTCTCAAACCACCTAACCTCTCTCTCTAGACATGAGTGGTGACATAAGTGGTGACTTCCAGACACACCCCTAAGATTTACATGCAAAGATGGATGAGCCAGACTAGATCTGCATTTGAGAGTTTGGCAGAAACAGCCAGGGCCTGGAAGCTTTGCCTTGTTGTCTTTCTCTGAGTCAGCCAACAGGACATGTATTGAGCATATGCTCAGTTTTGTACCTGGAAGACATGAGGTTTCTATGGGGGTGGGAGAAAAAGAGGAGAGATCCAGAGAACTATGGCAGTGGGTGTGCCATATTTCCTGGCAATGAAGCCAAGAGGATAGAGACAGGGAAGAGGAGAATGCCAGCATGATGATGATGATGATGATGATGATGATGATGATGATGATGATGATGATGATGATGATGATGATTAGAGATGGGCACGACCAGGAAAAATGACGTTTCGAGTTGTCGTGTGTCGGAGCCGGCCCGTTTCGGCTCGTTTACGTTAGTCGCGAAATTTTTCAAAAATTTGTCGTTTCGTTTGTCGTCTGTTGTTAGTACTGGTTTAGGGGGGGTAGGGTAGGGGGCTCCTGGAGGCACCTCTCTGGGGTGGGTGCCTCCTCTGGCCCGCTACGAAGGGAAGGCATTTAGCAGGCTCCTGGAGGCACCTCTCTGGGGTGGATGCCTCTTCTGGCCCCCTACAAAGGGAAAAGGAAGGGTACATGACCGTGTAGCCATTGCGTACCAAGTGGCACTGGCAGAGGCACCTCTCTTTTGGGTGCCTCTAGCTCACTAAGAAGGACAGCATACTGGCGTACGGAGTTTTTTGGAACTTTGGACTGGTGAGCGAGGTGAGAGAAGAATGCCTCTGCTGGGCACCCTCTGGCTCACTAAGAAGAAATGTACTTGCATGTAGTGCAATGCGAGTACAGATCTGGCTTATGGTTGGGGTTAGGGCAAGGGCTAGTCTTAGGGTTATTACAGGTAAGGTTAGGGTGAGTTAGTGGGCTGCACCTCTGGGTGCCTCTGACCCACTAAGAAGGACAGTGTACTGGCGTATGGGTTAGGGTTAGGGTTAGGGTTAGGGCTAGGGTTATAGTGGGCTTTTTATGCCCGACTGGCACATCCCAGAAGTATCAGTCAAAACCTGGCCAAGTGGCCATGCGATTGGTGGAATGGCTCCAAAAATTTGCATGGTCCCATCCCATGGCCAGCCCATCATTGCGCAGGTGTAAAAAAAATAAAAAAAAAAATAAAATAAAATAAAATCAGTGGGATTGGAGACAGACGTTTATTGCAAGAAAAACCCACTGCTGCTACTGTAAAAATCCAGGCAGTTTAAAATACCTAATTTTTGCATGTTTCTGTGTGGTGCTTTGGTGGGTTTTTGGACCACGATTTCAAAAAAAAAATATTGCGGTTGCCATTTTGGATCCCCCCCCCCGCATGGCATGCGCATGGCATGGTGAAACAACGAGGATGCCCCCCACCAGAGCAGCCCAGGACAGGAGAGGGGGGGAGGCCGGGGACCCCCCCCCCCAGAAACCACCCCTCTGGTAGGTGCCCTCACTCAGGCAGGCATATTTTCGCCTGCTTTTTTGGCCGGGAATCGGGTTTTTTTTAAAAACTTTTTTCTGTGCCACTTGGCATTGCGCGATCGCCGCGATGCCATGAACGACAACGACAAATCGCGTGATGCAAGGAACGAGTGATGACAAATCAGACCCAAATTTTTCTTTTATCGGTTTTTGAGTTCGAGTTCTGACGGCTTAATTGTCGTTACCGTTTCCGTTGCGTAGAGTAACGGAAACGAGGAACGGAAACGAGAATTTCGCCAAGTCGTGCCCATGTCTAATCACAACACAGATGATGATGATGAGTTTTTTGGAACTTTGGACTGGTGAGCGAGGTGAGAGAAGAATGCCTCTGCTGGGCACCCTCTGGCTCACTAAGAAGAAATGTACTTGCATGTAGTGCAATGCGAGTACAGATCTGGCTTATGGTTGGGGTTAGGGCAAGGGCTAGTCTTAGGGTTATTACAGGTAAGGTTAGGGTGAGTTAGTGGGCTGCACCTCTGGGTGCCTCTGACCCACTAAGAAGGACAGTGTACTGGCGTATGGGTTAGGGTTAGGGTTAGGGTTAGGGCTAGGGTTATAGTGGGCTTTTTTATGCCCGACTGGCACATCCCAGAAGTATCAGTCAAAACCTGGCCAAGTGGCCATGCGATTGGTGGAATGGCTCCAAAAATTTGCATGGTCCCATCCCATGGCCAGCCCATCATTGCGCAGGTGTAAAAAAATAAAAATAAAAATAAAATAAAATAAAATCAGTGGGATTGGAGACAGACGTTTATTGCAAGAAAAACCCACTGCTGCTACTGTAAAAATCCAGGCAGTTAAAATACCTAATTTTCGCATGTTTCTGTGTGGTGCTTTGGTGGGTTTTTGGACCACGATTTCAAAAAAATATTGCGGTCGCCATTTTGGATCCCCCCCGCACCGCATGGCATGGCGAGACAATGAGGATGCCCCCCACCAGAGCAGCCCAGGACAGGAGAGGGGGGGAGGCCGGGGACCCCCCCCAGAAACCACCCCTCTGGTAGGTGCCCTCACTCAGGCAGGCATATTTTCGCCTGCTTTTTTGGCCGGGAATCGGGTTTTTTTTAAAAACTTTTTTTCTGTGCCGCTTGGCATTGCGCGATCGCCGCGATGCCATGAACGACAACGACAAATCAGACCCAATTTTTCTTTTATCGGTTTGAGTTCGAGTTCTGACGGCTTAATTGTCGTTACCGTTTCCGTTGCGTAACGGAAACGAGGAACGGAAACAGAAACGAGAATTTCGCCAAGTCGTGCCCATGTCTAATGATGATGATGATGATGATGATGATGATGATGATGATGATGAAATACCTTTATTATCAAAGTATAACATGTGTACAATGAAATTGGTGAGCTCCCCTCATTCCCCCTCTCAACACTGTAACTCCTACTAAAACACACACAATCTTATTACACCTTGGCTATGGGAACACTCTGGGGAGTGGCAATGCCAAATCATTCCACAAGCATCTCATGTAGCCTATTGGAAACCTCTTTAGGGTTGCCATAGATTAATGTAGCACAAGAGAAAGAGAAAGGTATGATGATTCACAAATCACACAAATTCTGATGAAAAGAACCTATTCGTTGATAGGCTGGGGGATACTCAAAAAAAGAAAAAGAAAAGAAAAGCTGGCCCAGCTCCCAGAAAGGAAAACCGGCCACTGTCTCTGAAGATGTCAGCAGCCGAGGAGGAAGAGGGGGAGGAGGCAGGGCCAGATTGAGATGCAACAGGGGCAGTGGAAAGGTGGAAGGCATGCGGCAGATGGGGTTGGAGGCATTAGGTGCCCCTCTTCCAGGCATGAATCAGAAAAAACTGTGAACTGGTTCATTTTTCCAGGGTTTGGGGGTGCTTCATGAGTAGCCACAAACAACCCTGACACATAGTTTTTCCAGTTCACACCTATTCTTGTAATAATATATCATGGATTATACTCCATATTCTTATGCTCTGGAGATTCATTTTGTATGCATTTGTTCCGTATTCACATGCTATGCCTTTAAGTAATGAACTATTATGGCAGATTTTATGCAGTTTCCATCTGTTTCTTGAGGGAATCTCAGTTAATTTTAGCTCTGGTTATGAACACATAGCTTGGCTTATTAAGAAAAGATAATAAACATTTTAAAATGCTTGCCATTTGGGTTTAATTAGCTCTTTCTCTGAAAATGGCAAGTCCTTACTGTAAAGCTAAAGAGTCTTCTGAACCAGACAGTGCAGCATCAAAATTGCTTAGTTGGAAACATTATCTTCACAAAAATTCTCAAGGCAGGTCATTAGTCACTTTTATATCATTTAATATTGCAAACAAATAAGTCTTTCTGGAGCTGAAAAACCATGGCAAGAGCGAAAGGCAGGAAACTTTAGGGAAAAAATGCAAGCAATTATTTTGTTCTGTGTGAGATAATGTTCCAGCAATTTGGGGCTGTGCTGTTCTGACTCTACAGGAGTTTTGCTCTACATTTTCCATCAGCCCTGCCCATTATACTCAAAGTCATAGATTGTAAGAATCACAGTGCAACCCATTTGGAAGGGCAGATTTTCCCCATCATTAGTAAAGCAAAGAAATAGGTGGTGCAACTGCTTCTAGGCACGGTGAAGGGAAGCCACAGAAAATTGGGTAAATTCACGACCTGTTTCCTGAAGGGTAAAGGAGCCACTGTGGAAATCTGTCACAACAAAGATTACTGCGGCACCTTAATAACTAACGAATATCGTTATACATAGTTAAAAGAGATCTGCAAGATGGAAATATAAACCATCCTTTTTAAAGGTCAGATCTGAGATCAGAGACAGTGTGATGATCGTCCCCAGCCTCAGCTGAAATCTGTGGGTGTGAGTGACAAATGCTTAAGTCCCTTCAATTGAAGGGTCAAACCAAATAGGACACTTGGGTTCCATTTGGAAATTGATAGCACATCTGTTCTCCCACTGATTGTTTTCCTTAGACATGAGTGCTTGAATTAATCTCATCTTTGCCTCTTGTCATTACTCCCTCAAGGACAAACCTAATGATCCTTGTACCCAACATAGCATAAGAACATAAGAGAGCCATGCTGGATCAGGCCAAAGGCCCATCTAGTCCACCTTCCTGTATCTCACAGTGGCCCCACCAGATGCGTTTGGGAGCACGAGACTAGATATCTGTCTCCTGATACCACTCCCCTGCATCTGGTCCTTGAAGTACCCCGGTTTTAAGCCTTGGAGATTACACATCTCCACCATGGTTTGTAACCTGTGAAGGACTTTTCATCCAGGAATATGTCCAATCCCTTTTTGAAGGCATCCAGGCCAGATGCCATCACCACATCCTGTGGCAGGGAGTTCCACAGACTCCCAAGTGGGAGGGAGAAACACCAAAGCCCCCAGATGATAGGGGAGCTGGGAGCTCAAGTTTGTGTAAGAAGGAGGCTTGGGTGCCTAGCCCGAGGAGGAGGCGGGACACCTGCCCAGTCTGCCCAAGTGGAGAAGACTGAAGATGCATGTCTGCCATGAAGCCCCAGGGAGGAAGGTAATATTCTTGGGAGGAAGCTTTTCCTCCAAGGGAAACACAAGGGGAAAATCCTGCTATTGAGTTCTTTCCCCCTGTTATCAAATATCTGCAACTGAATGCTAGGCAGGATTCGGAAGCATGGCTTTAAAAAGCCCTTCAGTGGAACTGTGCCCCCCTGGGTTTCTGGTACAGGGGGTGGGAAGATCGGAGGGTCGTAAGGGGGGTGGGGTGGCCATTGTTTACAGAGATACTATTCAAATCAGCAGGGCCTCGACGTTGGTGATTCCAGGTTTGGAATGTGTCCATCTGTTGTTTGGGCAGCGGGACAGGTTTGGCATTGTGCTCAGTTACCGCGCTCCCCGCAACCCAGCACAATCCCTACCGGAGCTCACCGAGTTCATCGCCGCAGCTCTGTTGAGAACCCCCCGCCTTCTGGTGGTGGGGGATCTCAACGTGCATGCTGGCGGTGACCTGTCTGGTGCTGCTCTGGATTTCATGGAGTCCATGACCTCCATGAATCTGTCCCAGCATGTTTTATGCCCAACCCACAGATCTGGACACACCCTGGATCTGGTATTTTCCGCCACGTCTAAGGATTCGTGTCTGAGGATTCGTGTCTGAGGGTGTGGGACATTGTTCCCACCCCCGTGTCATGGTCAGACCATCACCTGCTGTCTTTCTCTGTATCAATCGCCGCCCCACCCCGCGGGGACCTTCGGCCAACTGTATGGGCTCGCCCCCGAAGACTCCTTGACCCTGATCGGTTTCGTGAAGTCTTTGGAGGGCCTCCTGGCGGACTGGCTGACGATATGGTAGACCGATGGTTTAATGAAACATCCCGGGTTGTCGACCAGATCGCCCCCAGGCGCCTCATCCGCTGCCGAGCTCGTTCCTCACCGTGGTTCACGGAAGACCTTCGAGCGATGAAGCAAGAACGGAAGAGGCTGGAACGCAGCTGGAGGAAGAACCGGTTGGCGACTAAGAAGGCTGCAGTCATCGCACAGTCCAGGTGCTATGTTCACGCAATCAGGGTGGCCAGAAGATCCCATAACACCCTGATAATTAGTGAGGCCTCGAACCGTCAAGCGGAGCTCTTCCGTGTGGTTTGTGACCTCACTAATCCTGGACTGTCCAGGCCTCCTCCTACTGATTTCAGTAGTGAGCATTTTGCAGCCTTTTTTCGATCAAAAATTGAGGCCATCCGCACCGGTTTTGAATCCTGTTGCTCTAGCCCACTCTCGGCACCCCCGATGGCTGCGCCCCCTCGGTCTTCTCGCATGGTTGAGTTTGGGCCTGTCACCTCACTTGAGGCCTCCAGGGCAATTGCCCACTGCCGGCCCGCGTCTACCCCCTTCGACATATCAGAATGGGCATCTATCATCGCCACAGCCTCCTTCAGGGAAGGGATTTTTCCCTCTCGCCTGAAGGAGACTGTGGTAAAGCCCATTCTAAAGAAACCCAACCTAGCATCGGGCGATTTATCCAACTATCGCCCGATTGCTAATGTTCCTTTCATGGGCAAGGTGATCGAGAGGGTGGCCGCGATCCGGCTTCAAATACATCTGGAGGGTGAGCATATCCTGGGTCCATTCCAGTCTGGGTTCAGGCCCGGTCGGGGGACCGAGACAGTCTTGGTCGCTCTGCAAGATGACCTCCTCCAGGGGGCCGACAGGGGGTGCTCCTCCTTGTTGGTCCTTCTGGACCTGTCAGCGGCCTGTGATACCGTCGACCACGGTATCCTGCTGGATCGGCTCTCCGAGGCTGGGATCGGAGGCACTGTTCACAGTTGGTTCCGGTCCTTCCTCGGGGACCGTCCCCAGTAGGTTCAGCATGGGGGCGAGATGTCGGCTCCTTGGATACTCCCTTGTGGGGTTCCACAGGGGTCGTCTCTCTCTCCCATGCTGTTCAACATTTACATCAGGCCACTGGCAGAGGTCATTAGGGGACATGGAGTCTGCTGTCATCAGTACGCTGATGACACGCAGCTCTATGTCTCCTTTTCCACCGCTGCAGATGAGGCTGTCCGGACCCTCGATCGGTGCTTGGGTGCAGTCATGGAATGGACCAGGATTAACAGGCTCAGGCTCAACCCCGATAAGACTGAGGTTATGTTCTTCGGGGCTACCCCATCCAGCTACGGTGACCCGTTTCCCACCTTGGAGGGCGTTTCCCTCAGGCCATCGGACTCTGTACGGAATCTGGGAGTAGTCCTGGACCCGGCGCTCACCATGGAGGCCCAGGTGTCCGCCGTGTCCAGGGCTGCCTTTTTCCACCTTCGTAGAATTGCCCAGATTTGTCCGTACCTGGATGGGGACTCCCTTAGAACAGTGGTCCAGGCGTTGGTGATCTCGAGACTGGACTATTGCAACACGCTCTACATGGGGTTGCCCTTGAAGCTGATTCGGCGTCTGCAGCGGGTCCAAAACACGGCGGCCAGACTGGTGGCGGGTGTGCATCGATTCGAGCACATCACCCCAGTTCTGGCCCGCCTGCATTGGTTACCCGTTGCAGCCCGAATCAGATTCAAGGTCCTGGTTTTGGTTTACAAAACCCTCCATGGCCTAGGACCTGGCTACCTGACAGAGCGGATCGACCAGCGGTCAACTTCGGCCCGTCCAACTAGGTTGTCGCGGGCGCACATGCTGCGCGTGGCCATGCCCAGGGAGGCTCGGAGAACTTCCACTCGCTCCCGAGCCTTCTCTGTGGCTGGCCCGATGCTTTGGAACCACCTACCAGCAGAAGTGCGCCTTGCAGAGTCCCTGCCTGCCTTCCGGAAGGCCCTTAAAACCTTTCTCTTCCGGGAGGCATTTGGATGATTTTTTTTCTCCTTCTCCCCGCCATCGCCATCTCCTGCGCTTTGCTGTCTTACCTGTTTAGTTTTTATAATATTGTGGAATTTGTTGTTTTCTTAATATGTTGTAAACCGCTCGGAGTTCCCGACCAGGAAGACGGGCGGTATATAAGTCCCACAATAAATAAATAAATAAAATAAATAAGGTACTGGAAACAATGTCCTTATTCGTTCTTATACTTGCTTCCTGGTCCTGGAATTGTCCACCTGCCTACTGCACCCTTCTTGGCGCTTTCAGTAGGATAGTGTTGAAGATCTGCTAGTGCTGCCTGTCTGTTTCAAATGACGCTTCAGGACGTGCCTTGTTTGCTTTGTCTTTTCCTTGGTTTGGGACTTTCCTGACTAGGGAGACATGATGGCTATGTCCAGTATAGAATACACCCATACACACACACACACACACACACACACACACACACACACACACACACACACACACACACACACACACATTACAAAACAATCAAGCTTACTTTCAAGATGAAGAGGCGAGGAAAGTGCAGTCTAGAACAAATAAATGTCTTTCACCTTTTATTAGAGTTCTGCTTAGGAATGCAAGCTGAACCTCTTACCTAGTTTTGTCTTAAGGTCGCAAATGATGCCTCAAAAGAGTTCTCCTCCCCCCCTTCCCCAAGTCACACTTTCTCCTGAGAAGATGCCACCAAGTACCTCTTGCACCTTAAATATCCTGCCCCACTAATGTCTTGATCAGTTCTTTTCGACAGAAGAACCCCAAGGCTAAAGTGAGTTAGTCCTAGAGTGTTGTTCAGTCGTTCAGTTGTGTCCGACTCTTCGTGACCCCATGGACAAGAGCTCGCCAGGCCTTCCTATCTTCCACTGCCTCCCACAGTTTTGGTCAAATCCATATTGGTTGCATCAATGACACTGTCCAACCTCTTATTCTCTGCCATCCTCTTTTCCTCTTGCCTTCAATCTTTCCCAACATCAGGGACTTTTCCAAGGAGTCCTCTCTCCTCATGAGGTGGCCAAAGTACTGGAGCCTCAGCTTCAAAATCTGTCCTTCCAGTGAGCATTCGTGGTTGATTTCTTTCAGGATGGATAGCCTAGAGTGTAGGCTACAGCAATATAGAGGAAATCCAGACACTCCCAGTTGGCCTGTATGTTTGTTAAAAGCGAAAACCCTTCATCGCATCCTAATCCTCCTGAATACAGGTTGAGTGCCAATGGAAGAGCAGGTGTCTCAGGGTAAGGGAAGAGCTGGATTAAATAGCCTGCATTTGGCATGCCCACCATCAGGGTCCTGCATGCCCTTGTTCCTATGGCCAAGGAAGCCTGATTTTTCTAAGGGCTGGCTGTAAATACCAGTCCCCTTATGGAGGGGCACACACCAAGAGAGTGAAGTTTTTGAATTTTATGTATTCTTATGTTCCCAGTAATAGGGCAGTTAATAACCAGAGGAAAACTCTGTGAATCCAGAAAGACCACTTTCATATACACATGGAAAGCTTGTACGGCTACTAGAGATGGGCACGAAATGAACAATTTTTCATTTCCGTTTTTGTTTTTTTTGTTTCATTACGCAATGAAATGACAAATGAATTTTGTCTCCAAAATGAAACGAAACGAACAGAAACACCGGAAATGTTGTCGTGCGTTTCGTTTCCATTACTGCAATACAGTGAACTGCTTTAAATGCTAAAAAAAAATCACAAAAAATTGAAATAAATGGTAACGAAATGGTAACGAAATGAATGAAAACAAAAATGAATTTTTTTGCAAAAATTCACGAAAAACGGAAACGAACCAAAACGGACCCTCCAAACGACAAACGAAACATCATTTTTTTGATTCGTGCCCATCTCTAACGGCTACACACAAATATCTGCATACTCAGTGGGAGTTGTCCTCACCTCTTCTCCCAGTGGGATATCTGACTTCAAATGAATTAACCCTGAAGGAGTTCATGGAAGGAGAGAAAAGAAAATTAAGCAGTCATTCATTGTTACAGTGAATGACCATCATCAGATATTAGTTAGTGAAATACATGTATTAGACAGGATGTGCTATATATATCTGAAATGTATTTAATTGATTTAAAGATGGAGTCTGTAAAAGTGCAAAGTCATAGTGACTCAATGTAAAGTTTTTTTTTCTAATGGAGTGCAGATGTTAAGAATGAACATAATGAATTTGGGCTGATGCAAGGGGTTGCAAACTTGCAATAGCTATGAGGTAATGTCATTTATGATTGGACAGACCCATGTATAAAAATATTCTGTAAATCATTGTTCATTGGACCTTCTGTGAATAAGGCACCCACTTTGTTTGTCAATGTAATGTATGCTGTTATGCTGTTGAACTTTGTATATGTCCTGTGAGGCTGTGATATATTTTTGTAATATAGTGGTTTGGTTTTAAGAAAAAACTGTCTCTGGTTAACTATTTATTCAATAAGTATTTGCTTCCACTGGCTGATCAAATAGCACAAAACTCTGACAGGCTAGTTTTTAAAATTGCATCCAGGAGCAGTTCCTTCATAACACTGGGGCTGTCAACACAGTGTATTTCCCCTCTTTAAAAATGGCATCTGCCTTGCTAACATTTCTGGTAGTCATACCACTAGCAAGTGAGGCCTTCTGTTCCATGCCACCCCATCTGCCAACACCCAAATTCTATTCTTCTGCTCCAGTTCATAGCCTCTGTTGTGCATGTGCTGAGCATGCTCCATCCCCACCACACTGCTTCTTCATGTGGGTGGTTAGAGATTTTTCACTCTCTTTTTTATACTTATGCAACCTCAGTGTTTCCCAAGTATTCTAAAACCCGCTTCTCCTTTCTATGTCCTATTTTTTCAGCTACAATCTTGGTGAGACTCACCTCCTAAACTTGCTGTTAAATGGAATGAGGTTGAAGCCAAGATTATTTTCAGGCCTGTTTCTCTGTACCAATAATTTTGAAAAAGCCAGTTCTTCATTTTAAGCAATAATTAATTCATCAAAAGCCAAACCTAGTAGGGTATGATGTATTCCTTTTCAGAGGGGGAAAGTTCAAAGTCTACTTGAGTGAAAAAGAAAAGAGTAAAGGTTGACATTTCATTTCCCCCCATTTTTGTATCAACACCAGAGATTTCAAACACAGTTGACACTGCCTTTTAAATTCTTTTATTACTAAATGCTCAAACTGTCCCTAGTGTGACATTTGTCTTTGAATATCTAACCAGCACCGTACACTCACATATTATGCCAACAATCATACATGTTAACTTTAGACAGATCTATGCTATTCTGAAATTCTTATATCCATGGTTTCAGTTTTTTTCTCCCCTAAAATGACAGTCAAACCTCACTTTTATTTATATACAGTATTTATATACTGCCCCTCTAACAAGAAGCCAGACTACAAAGTGGAAAACAACCATAGCTGTTTAGAATTAGGATTAAAAGATAGACCCTTGGAAAGTAAAATTGGGGAGATTGAATTAGGAGTATGTGATTATTTGATCAAATTGTTTGTTTGTTTATCTGAATCTTATAATCATAGAGTTGGAAGAGACCTCAAGGGGCATCCAATCCAAGCCCCCTGCCATGCAGAAACCCCATCACAATATTTCCAACAGATGGCCATCAAGCCTCTGCTTAAAAAACCCCAAAGAAGGAGATTCTACCACCCTTTGTGGCAGCATATCCCACTGCTGAACAGCTCTAACTGTCATGAAGTTCTTCCTAATGTTCAAATGGAATCTCTTTTAACTGTACTTTGAAAACATTGTCCCGAGTCCTAGTCTCTGAAGCCATGGAAAACAAAGCTGTTCCCTGTTCTATATGACATCCTTTCAAATATTTAAACATAGCTATCATATCCCCCCTCAGCCTTCTTTTTGAAAGGCTAAACAGTCCCAGTTCCCTAAGCCATTCCTCATTAGACATTTCCTCCAGACCTTCAACCATCCTGGCCGCCCTCGTCATTCTCCCCCACAAGACTGAGGAACACCTAACACAGGCCTGCCCAAAATCCGGCCCGGGGGCCAAATCCGGCCCGTCAGGCCATTCACCCCATGTTTTTTTTAAAGAAAGTGGGTGGGGCTTGCAGTGGGGTGGCAGGGTCGGGGAGCAACCGGCCCCTGACACATTCTCAGCCACCAAATCTGGCCCTCCTTAAAAAAAGTTTGGGCACCCCGTCCTAACAAATCTGAACACAAGGCAGTCTACTTAAAACAGTAGTTGTACATCACAATGTTCCACCTTCTTTATTTTCCGACTGGCAGTGTCTCTCCAGAGTCACTCAAACAGAAAATGGGTTTAATGTATTCTTGAAGGCTTTCAGGGCTGGGATCTGATAGTTGTGAGTTTTTTGGGCTGTTTGGCTGTTTTGGGAGTTTTTCTTCCTGATGTTTCACCAGACTCTGTGGCTGGCATCTTCATTGTAGCTTTAATCTAATGTTGTGTATTAATGCTGTAAGATGTCCCTCAATTCCCTGTTCTTAATACTTGAACATGTCTTATCTGTATTGGACTGTATATTATTTTTCATTACTGTAAACCAGCTTGGGTCCTTTTCCAAGGAGAAAGGCGGGGTAAAAATACTCTAAAATAAAATCAATCAGTAAATATATTAGTCAGCCTCATGGTGCAGTGATTAAACTGCTGTACTGACTCAGAGTTCAGTCTCAGGCAGTTGTCTCAAGGTTCACTCAGTCTTCCATACTTATGAGGTCTAGAGGCCAGAAGTAGGGGAATGTGTAGTTTGCACAATTAACTTGTAAACTGCTCAGGGAGTGCTTCAAGGTGGGACTTGAACAGTCCAGCCTTAATCTTATGAATCATTAGTCATTTGTGTGACAGACTATTCCTGGATAAGACCCAGCAAAAGACGTTTGCTAGTATTAATAGGGCAGTTGGGTAACAATGATCCTTTCAAATTGCAGTCAGGACGATACGCTTGTAATTCTAATCTGTGAGCAGTTACTAAAAAACTCTTTCATCATGAAGTCATGGGCAAGACAGAGAGAGGAACAAACAATATGGAAACACTTCATAATGGAATGTTTGCTGCTTTGGGGAAGGCATGAATCAAAGAAACACCTTTCCCTGTATTCCCTTTGGTTTGGGCCTCTGATCATAAAGACAATGCAAACAGAGATACTGCAAGAGTAAACAAGCCCAATGCGGGTAGGTGGATAGGAATAGGCATGAAATCATAGTGTTTATCTGTTTCATAGTCTAAGAACGTGGTTTTCATGCTGGAGATAATCCAGTCTTCCGTCTGGCCGGCCAGATGCACCTGGGAAGCTTATCATGCATAGAACATGATGTCACAGCCAGTGGTGAGGACACTTGGCTCCCAAAGAATAGGGTGTGTTGTAGCAAAAATATAAGTGCATCTGAGGCCTCTATCCCATGGTCTTTAAAATCTGGATCTAATTTACTGGTAAACTGGCTCCAAAAATCATGCCCCCCATGGTCAGCAGGTTTTTTTAAAAATAATAATCCGATAATGCCCACTTAACTGGGTTCCAGCGAGTCTTCTGAGACCTAAGGCAGAGGGTGAATATTTTTTATCTGGTTTGAAATGCACATTTTTACAAAAGGCAAACATTAGTGGCACAGAAAACCCATTACCCTCCTTTTTATTGTCGGTTTACCAGTTATGTGAGTCAGCAACATTCTATCTTGATATTTTCCCCGACTGCTGTCTCTCCTATATTTTGTTCATGAGACTGCCAGCCAAGTCGGGGTGAGGAGGAGGAGGAGGAGGAGGCTCACTTGTGAGACAAGGATTAAAATGACAAGTCGCCTCTTCTGAGGCTAACCAGTGGCAGCCAAGGGCTCCCAGCAAGGGCGTGGGCAGGGCCAGTGCTAGGGTTTTTCATGCCCTAGGTGAGGGGCAGGGGAGGGCGGGGCGGCGGCGGGGGGGTGGCGACGGCGACGGGTGGGGGCGGTGGGGGGGGCAGCAGGCTGGGCAGCGCCCCCTGTCCATTTTGGCACCCTAGGCAACTGCCAAGTTCACCTTAATGGACGCGCCAGCCCTGGACGTGGGTTGGCCCCTGTGGCAGGCTTCCCTTTCCGAAGGCACCTGGGCAAAATTCTCGCTAGCCAGGGCCTCTGTCACCCTGCCAGGGGAGGGGAAGGGGTGTGCATGTGGGGGAAATCTGCCCATGATGAAAGAAGAGGGAACTCCCTTCTCGGCAAAGGAGCGAAAGGGAATCCTGATGCTGGTGAGCGAGCAACTGACAGGCAGCCTAGAGTGGCGAAAACCAGGCATTTGTAGGCTTTCCCACGATGGCCATCAACAAGGAAGCCCCTTGTTGGTGCCTGCCTCAGGTGATGTTGAAGAGGGCTCGGTGGCAGCAGTACTAGGTAGAGAGCCAGCATGGAAGTGAAGGGTAGGGCAACTGGCACGGGCTCTCTCTCTCTTCTGTCTCACACACACCATTGTGTGCTCGCACGCATAAACACACATTCTTGCCTGCCCACCTGGCTTGTTTCTCCACCACAGCAGCCTTGCTCCCACCCCCTCATCTCTCTCCACCCCACCCCATTCCACCGCACTTTTCCTGTTTTCTCGCTGGGAAAGCGTGCAGCCTCTCCGCCTTTCTTCCCAATGGCAATTAGCACCTGCCACCAACACCAACACCATGTCATGCCACCTCCTTCCCCTCCTTGGGCGCTCCTCTAAGCCCATGCCATGCTGTTGCCGCTCCCCCTCGGAGCTTCTAGATGCAGATTAACATGGGGACATATAAAATGCAGTTACTTAAACCATGTCCATGGGAACGTGGGGACCGTATTTTCAGTCATGTGACAACTTCAGAAAGAAACATGGTTATTATTATTAACTGCCTCTTTCAACCTTGTGATAGGGCCCTGAGTTTAACTGAAAGGAAAGGTTTATTTTTCTGATGTGCTTTCTAGCCCATGTTTAAGTTGGTGACCAAGCTGGAGAGCTTTTTGAACAACAATTTCTAACAGAAAATTTCTGAAAGGAAAATCTCACAATCAAAATGCACTGAGAATGGGGAACCTTTCAAAATCCATATTTATGGTTCTTAGGCTTGCATATCTTCAGTTGAAATAACCAGTCACTGGCAGCTGAAGAAATTTCCAAGGTGTTCAAGCTTTCTGAGGGGAATATTTTTGCTTGACCCTTTTCTTTAAAAATCTTGCTGAGTTATTTCTTCTTTTAACTAGTTTTTGAGACTTTAGCATTGGCCCTGAAACCAATATTGGCAACCAAGATGGATGATGCTAACTCAAAAAGTATGTGTAGATTTTTTAAAACATCCCCCCCCCCACACACACACTGCTTGCGTGCCTTTGCTTAAATATCTGTTCTTTGCTGTAGCTCTACTAACCTGGAAACTGGACCAAACACCCAAGGAAGGAATAGTGAAGAGAAAGGAAGAGTGAAGCAGCAGCAGTTTGAATGGCAGGCCTGGCCTTCCATTTATACGCAGGTACTGTATCTCAAACGCAAAGCGCCACGGGAGAAACAGATTTCCAAAAAAAGAAAAAAATATCGTAAGTTGGGGAAACCCTATCTTTTGCTCGTAAGGAAGCGGTATTTAAAACCCTATGGAAACCTGCTCGTAACTTGGGATTTCCATATGTCGGGCATGTCGTAAGTCGGGGTACCACTGTATTTGCCTCAGAAGGCAGGGCCCTGGAAATGCATAGTTTCCCAACCCAGGTACCTCTACAGGGCTGTTGCTATGGTCACTATGAGGTCTTATTCTTCCTGTCTTTTTTCCTCACTTGCACCTGACAACAAAAGAAGAATCGTCTCTAGATAGAACAGGGTTCCTTTCTTATATATCTGTCTCTGGAGAGGGTTCAGAGGCAAAGAGATAGAGGTGATCATGGCCATTCTGCTTGGGCTTCAAGGACCCCCTGAGAGCTAAGATTTCAAGAAAAGATCTGGCTCTATCCCAACTCCATTGTCATGGCTACCTTCTTGTCTTCTTCTCCATGTGGAATGGGTAAATGTTGCTGTACCTTCCTGTGTCTCCTTGTTAGATCTTGTCTTTGTTGTTGCAGTGCCCTCTTAAAAGTGTGCTAAGAGCAAAGTGGGTTGCTTATTTACCACCCCATAGCAACCAAAGCACTCTTTGGATGGCTTAGAATTAATTATGCAGACTACACCTCTCTCCCCTCCTCCAAGCAAGCTGGGTACTCATTTTACTAACCTCAGAAGGATGGAAGGCTGAGTCAACCTTGAGCTGGCTACCTGGGATTACAGATGTTGTGAGTGAGCTTGGAATGCTCCTGGTGGAGAAAAGGAAAAATTGGGGGGGGGGCAGGGGAGAAGGTATGGAAGGAGAAATAGAATAGAAAGAACACACACACACACACACACACACACACGAAACTCCAGCATGAGCTCTGGGAGTAAGAGATTTGTGAGTCTCAGTAATTCTGTCATCAGTCTGTGTATAATAACGATAATGGTGTTTATGTATTCCCAAGGAACTTGATCATGAAGTCTAGACACCTGAAAGAAGGCATAGGCATTAATGGGATCCAAGAGGGTACATGTCAGAGCTGTAATTTTTTTTAAAAAAATGTTTATTAATTGCAACCAATTAAAATCCATCTGTAACCTGTAGTACTACTTTAGTTGCTAATCTGTTTACATATATTTGCAGCCCTCAACAAGATTTTTTCATTTCATTTTGCAGCACCCAGAATCCTTTACCTTGCTCCTGCAGCTAGAACTCTGTTTATGACTCCAGGTCAAATCTTAAGTAGCTGGCTTGAGGTTCCATCAGCCTTCCACCCTTCTGAGGCCAGTAACATGAGTAGCTAGCTCATGGACAATGTGGGCAATATGTAGCCTGCATTATTCAATTTTAGATCGTCAGAGAGAGCTTTAAGAAATATGGGGCAGTATATAAACAACACTCTTTTGATTTTATTGGCTGGTGTTTCAAGATGCTGAAATCTGAAATATTTAGAGAACCAAATGCAGACCACCACTGGCCTAGAGTACCAGCTGGTTGTTAAGTAATAGTTCTTTCTAACCATGATATCACTAGTCTACAAGACAACAGTCCCTCTTGAAAGACAATCAGGCAAAAACGAAATAAAAAATTAGAAAGGACAAAAACATTGTGGCACATTAAAAAGTAACTGTTGCATTTTTTTACAACTGAAATAATAAATAACTGATGTATTGAAAGAAGAGAGTCCTTAAAAACCTAGCCTTTAAAAGATCAGATAGAAAAATCTGCAGCTGGAGACCAGAGAGCAGCAGACAGATTGGGGAAGGTTGCATCCAGAGCAGCTGAGACTCCTGTGGAGATACATACAGGGCAGGAAGCAAACAGACTAGCAAGTGTAACTATTGCCAGGAGGGAAAAGAGAATCCTCCATGTTCTGACTGTGGAACCAGAGGGAGTTCAATTCTCCACAGTGCCTTCTTGGAATAAAGCCATCCTATGTAGCCTTGGGGATTGGACAAGCTGTATAGCCCCAGAAGTATTCCCAAAGAAGACAATGGCACCACTCTGAGTACTCTGAGTGGCATCTCAGGTTACAAAGTTGATCCATTCCCCTCAATGCTGCATAACCCAGAACTACACAGGGGTGCAATGCATTCTGGGTATTTTTTCCATAATTCCTTACAAAAAATATGTAACCTGTGGTATTCCGGGAAAAAAATACATAAACAGGGCCATTATTTTCAATGGACCTCATTACGTAACCTGGAAATTATGTAACCCGGGTTGTTTGTAATCCAAGCTACCACTGTATCTAGAAAATCCTTTTGATGGCCATGACTTCTTCTTCTTCTTCTTCTTCTTCTTCTTCTTCTTCTTCTTCTTCTTCTTCTTCTTCTTCTTCTTCTTCTTCTTCTATTGTTAGAAAAGCTTGAAAAAGTCGTGTTTGCTTTATAGCTGCCATCACGTTAACCAGAATAGTTGGTGGCCACACATTCTCAAAAGTTCTTTTCAATTTTTTTATGCAATCTACTTGTGGTCTGTGGATCTGATACATTCACTACAGCTGGATCAGCATCACGTTAAGTCATCCCCAGCCATGCAGTAGATTGGAAAGAAGCACCTACAGGGATATATATCACAATAACAGCAAGGTGAACCACTCTAAAGCAGTGGCTATTTCTTTGGAGAGAGTACCTGATGGGAAGGCACGAGACTCCATAGCCCCTGAGTGCAAGCTATGTGAAAACCCTCATAAAACAAAGCAAAGTGTGGTGCTTAAAGCACTTTCTGGGCAGTTTACAAGGAATTATGCAGGCTACACGTTGTCCCTCCCCACCACCAGCAGCAACCTGGGTACTCATTGACCAACTTTGGAAGGTTAAAAGTCTGAATGGACCTTGAGCTGGCTACCTGGGATTGAACTCTGGGTTGCAAACACAGCTTTGGCTGCTGTACAGCATTTTAGCCACGGTGCCACGAGGCTTTCTTGTGAGAATGCTGGAAGGTATTTATATGACATACATTGGTACTTTTGATTATAACACATAAATACATGAACCACCAGTTTAATGAACATATGACATTAGTGGAAACTGGACATTACACCAAGCAGACTTTTTATTCATTATGATTTGTCTTTTCTCAGTCATCTGAGATATTGCACTGCATCTTGGTAACTGTGTAGAGTTTTGAGGGTTATTCTAAGTTACTGCCTTCCATGAATCATTCATGTATATTGGGAAAATGAGAGTCTTGGTTGGAACATCTATTTTGTCTGCAGAAGTCTGAACTATTAAAGAAAATACTAGTTCATCCCTATGAAATAATCCACACCTTTTATGTCCTTTCACACACTTGCTGTAGAACCAGGCAGCAAGTCAACAAAGCTCTCAAGTTTTGTAGCTTGAAAGGTGTTCATTTTTTTACTCGCTACATGCTTTTTAAAAAAAAGTATTTGTTTCAAAATGGTCAAGATGAAAGTTAGAAACCATTTTAATTTCCAGAAGCCAGCAACAATTGAATGAAGGCTGGGTAAAGAATACTGGATGTTACAGCTTTGTGTTTGTTAAATGGACTAAGCTTTCATCTTCCAGTTGCCTCTCCCTAGACATTGTTTATTTCAACCAAAGGTGTAAAGGTTGTTTGGCTTCTGTGGGAAACTTAAGGCCCAGGGAACTTTGAAGTATTTCAGTGATTTAATGTCACCTACTGTTCCTGTCAGCAAACTGAGATAAACCTGATGGACTCAAGGTGTCTGGTCTAATTCCTTTATTGACACATTGTCTTGTCTTCAAATACTTGTGTAAATGAATGTGTCCAGAGAGTAATGCATCAGTAATAGCCTTCCAGATAAAGGTCCTTGTTTATGTACTGATTTCTTGCTTCCTAAATTCTTAACAGCCTCCAGATCTTACAAATTAGCACCTCGCTGAGATCAAAGTTTTCTTTTTTCTTTCTCTTTCTGCAATTATTGGCTTGAACGGCGGAGCCGAAGGAGACACTCTTAAAGTCTTGGCCTGCCTGAAGGCTTTGTTTGGAGTGGGCAAATGGTGGATCTTACCTCTTGAAACCCACATACTGCCTCTATGCAGCCCTTCAAGTCACACCAATGTATTTCAAGACTGTGAGCAGCAGGAATAAAATCAAATGGTTCTGGTTTTAATAAGGAAGCTCTGTGGTTCTTGAAAATGGCAACAGCATTTGAACAATTCCAGCTACGTGGCTGTAGGTTAATCCCCTGCAGCAAAGGCGGTGGTCTTGTGGTACCTTAAAGATTCACAACTTTCAGATGCTTACGTGGATTGCAGGTGCATGAAGTGCTATGTCTGTTGACTAAGTGTGCATTTGATAATCTGCCAGCAGAGGCATCCAATCATGCATCTGATGAAATGAACTGAAGTCCACCTGTGAGTGTGCACTGAGGTAACTCATTTGTTAATCTTTGGTTGCCACAGAAGAGTTGTGTTTTGCATTTGGATATACAGTATAATGCTGCTTTCTTGTTTGGTATATGTTGGAAAACACACACACACACACACACACACACACACACACACACACACACACACACACTCTATACATGAAATTCTGGGAAGTGATACATTAAGTGCTTAAGGGTTAGGACAGTACTTTACTTTGTCAATATAAGCTGCCAAAAAGCAAAATACATGATTTTAACTTCTGTACGCAGTGGTTGAAAACTGAATTCCAAATGCTTTGTTTGATAAACAGTGTAAAAGTAAAGACAACAGCAATTTAACACAATATTTTTACTGTATTTGTATGTAGGGACTTATGCATGTGTACAGTGAGGAACTTATGATCAAATGTGAAGTTTGCTAGCTATGGACCTGCTTATGATTTAGAAAGCATAAATCAATACAATGTGGTTTTGAAAAGTACTTTACTGTTACCACTCCTGTCCCATGTGGACTATAATTATGTGAGCCCTTAGGCAAAGCTCTGGGTAAATCCAGACT
Source organism: Phrynocephalus guinanensis (assembly GCA_037367245.1). Classification (NCBI taxonomy): domain Eukaryota; kingdom Metazoa; phylum Chordata; class Lepidosauria; order Squamata; family Agamidae; genus Phrynocephalus; species Phrynocephalus guinanensis. The sequence goes on along the minus strand of CM074735.1, from coordinate 44,636,591 downwards.
CAGTGTGTTTCTTCTACACACAAACAGCCCCTGTTAACTAGGAAGCAGACATGGATAAATTTATTTATTTATTTATTTATTTATTTATTTTTATTTTTACACTTTTATACCATACCATTTTCCAAAGGGACTCTGAGCGGTTTACAATAAAAACATCAGATAAAACAGCTAATAAGAACAGCAGCAGGGAGAGAACAATAAGGGCACTAGAAGGGGAGCCCTCAACAAGAGGCAAGGGGTGCAAAAAAAGAAAAAGAAAAGTAGAAATAAGGTCGCCATAAGCCTCCTTAAAAAGCATAGTTTTTAAAGCCTTTTTGAAGGTGGACAGGGACGCTGCAAGGCGCAACTCACTTGGTAGTTGATTCCGTAATGAAGGGCCGACAACCGAGAAGGCGCGGCTATGCGTTATCGACTTCCGCAGCTCCCTAGGGGTGGCCACCCTGAGTTAGTGCACCCGTGCCAGGACCCTGCCTGTCATAGAACCTGACTCTGAGGGGTTAAATGGTGAAGAGCTGCTGGAGGAGCCTTGCAGCTCAGGTCAGCAGGCAGCTGGGTCTGATGACTCAGCTGAAAACATATCTTCTCCCCCTAGAAGGGCTATGAACAGGATTCTGCAAAGACGTGCTACCAGGAGAGCTAGGGAAAGGGTCTTTGATGCTAGACAGGGAATCAGGTCGGGAAGCCCTGAGTACTAGCAGGAGCCTTTCCAGAAGTAAGGGTGTGTTCCCTGTTTTGAGATAAAGCTGGTAAGCTCACCTTGAGCTCTTTGTGGGAGCAACAGGTCATTTGAACTTGCAACTACTTCCTGTCTGTGACCTTGGCTGTGTTTCCTGATTTCTGACTGGCTTCCTGGACAACGGCTTAATATGTTCCCTTGGGTTTGGTATTCTGGTTTTGAGTTGGACTGTTAATTGCTGGGAGTTGGATTCTGTCATTTATCTGGCACTTGATTGTTAGCAAAGGACTTGAACTTGCCTGGCTTTCCACTAAAGATCTTGGCAAAGAATCCACAGAATTGTATACTAATTGTGAACAGGACAGTGTGTCCCATTGCACCCAAAAGACACATGTAGTGCACTTACAGAGTCCTCTACTTCCAGTCTTCCTGCTCCTTCCAATGGTCCTGTTCAGTTTTTGAGAGGGTGCTCTGCCTTGCACTGTCTCAGGGTAGAGCTTAGCCCGGGAAACTGTATTAACTGTATAAGAGTAGGGATTTTCCAAATTATGTGAGCAGCAGCCATAGTCTGTGTCTTTTTCTTTTCCCTGCTTTAAGTGAAGTGCCGATGTTTGAGCATGTGCTATTAAGTCCATTTCAGCTCATAGCAACCTGTCCATATGTCTTATAGGTATAAAATAGTATTCAGAAGTGGTTTATTCATCCCTCCTTCTGGATGTGGTCTGGGACTGTGCAACTTACCAAGGCTGAATGATCTCAGCTGATGCCAGGATTCGAACTCCCTGCTCTTCGCTCTCCTACCAGGCAATCCAATCCACTGAACTTTATGGGCTCGTGAAGTACCAATACGCCATCTTAGTTTGAAAGTAATTTTCTGATTTTTACCCATGCCTGTTCTTATAATTAAGAGAGACTTTTGCAATCAGATATTTACAGAATGCATATTTGGCAAATAATGTGTTGGCAATACATTGCACCACATGCAGGTTGCCATTCACGTGTTGGAGCCTTCCCTGTTGGACTTTTATTTGCAGCTCCACCTGCTGTCTGCATTTTGAGTGACTGGGAGGGAGATTTTCTATTTATCTTACACTTACCCATTGTTCCATCCAGCCCTTGACTTCAAAGAGAAAACTGATTGTATTTGGCACAAGCTTTTAGAGAATGTAGCTCACTTTCCAAGGCCTTCTGAAGAAATCACCTACTCCTCACAAGTTCATGATGAGTGAAACTTCTTACGCTTCAAGGGCCCCCAAGACATCTTGATATTCTGAATCCTTTGTAAGCCTACTTCTGCTTGCTCTTTCTTCATTGGTATTTAGAACACTGTCTAGATTTCTCAACAGCTCAATGACACCCTTGCAAATATACCATGACATCCCAGTTCTCCAGTTCTTTGTGGTTGCCCAGAAAAGCTTCTGAATGGAGGCAGCTCCTGGCAGAATCAAAACTAGTGGTTAGTGAGTGGCCACAAATTGAAGACAGCAGGACATTGTAAACCACAAAGAAAAGATTAAAAAAATAAGACACATAGGGGAAATTTTTTACAAAACTAAGAGCAGAGCAGCTGATGTCTAGGTGGTCCACAAGATTATTAACTTTCTTAGAGAAAGCTGTCTAAGGTTCCCAGGTGGTGATGATGATAAACAAGCAGGCTATATCCTCTCACTCCCCCCAAACCTCTTTGGAAGATTTCATTTGCATTATGCAAATTAGACAAGAAAATTTTTTTAAAAAGGAGCCTATTGATGATTTGGGTGAGGATACCGTGCTCCCTTCAAACAAAGTCTGTCTCATAATGACACAGAGATATAATTGTGTAAATATATATATATATATATATATTTAGAAAATTCCAAATCCTGTGCTTCCCTTGTATGACACATATTACAACAATTATACTCCTTTGCCTACAGACAAGATGTATGCTTTACTGCTGCCATTTCCAGATTAGTGTTTGACTTGGAATTCCATGATTTCTTTGGTGGAACAACTAAAATCTCTCAGGCTGATGACAAAAATAGAGGAGATGGGTTACTACATTCTTGGCTTAGCAGACTTTTCTCTTGGTTCTCTATTTGGTTGATCAGGTACCTCAACAGGCTCCATGTCCAGGTGTTTGAGAGACCATTCTTAATAGGCCAGGCTCTGTCGCCTAAGTCTCAAATGGAAAATTAACAACCCTAATCTAATTATTGTTAGAAAGGAATTTTTTTGAGTTATCAATGAATCTATTACATCACTAAAAAGTTACAAACAAGGCAAGCTCTTGAGTTCTTGAGAATGCTTAATGATATTAAAACTGGGATAAACTTTAGGGGGAGGGAAAGAGGCAAATAATCCTCTAGAAATCATCCAGATGTGATGCCCAATACATACAGAAAGCACAAAAACAAAAAGTAGTTTCCTCCAAAGCAATAGGCAGAAAGGCTGCAATAGGGCTCAGCAGAGGACTATTTGACCAGATCACCCCTATTTAGATGAAACAATTGTGAAGATTGAACTCCCCAATCAATATACCATTTTCGACAATGAATTCATCTATAATACAGACCATGAATCTAAGCAGTTCAGCCAGCCAGTAGAATCACATCCCTATATGGTCCTATAGCTGCATATTTTTTTAAATTCTTGTTTCTTTTTTCCTTCTCTTTAAATTCAGCCTCAAGGGTCCACATTGTATGTCTGTCACCCAGCATTTTTAAATTGTTGTAGAAAGCTTTGGTCTTTGTCTCAGCACAGAGGTTCTTCTCTTGTGACATCATGTGCTCCTGCCCCTTGGTTTCAGAGTTTGGTCATCCCAGGGAATAGGATGCTGGTGACCTGGCAACTCTTAAATAAAGATATTGACAGACTTCAGGATGTAAATACAAAAGGAAATGGGGGAAAGGAAAGATAAAAGCAAACATTGGAGCAAATGCATACTGCTGATGGGTGGGCCAAGGTTGGAGGCCTTGTGTTGATGATGTTCTTTCTTGAAAGCAGGGCATACAGTTGTTCAGTGGTGTTTGGTCTTCTTGATGATAAGAGGCCCCATCTGTTGTCCCAAGATAAGGGGGACGTGTGGATTTGGCATGTGAGAGTGGGGTATACAGGCAATAGGTTTCTGTTGGCACTGAATTAGGGCCTATGAAAATGGGCAAGGGAATACAACTTGGTGGTTTTGATGTGGCAAAATGGTAGCTTCATCTATGGGCCACCTGGAATGGACTCTGAAAACTAAACAAACCTGGTAATAACCCAATAGTTTTATCTGAATTCTGATGATTTATTTTTATTTCATCTGGTATTTTGATTTTTGAGCTATATTTTCAATTGTTCCAGTCTTTGTCTTTTTAGTGAAGCATCCTTGCTTGAATAGGGAAATGAGAAAGGTCCTCAAGATCTGTTTTGCTCGGTGGCATTTTTATTTGTTTTTCTTCACAAACTTTGCCACAAACTTTGAAATAAAGGAAACATGTTGGCATGTACATTATCACCAACCCCCTGCCATGCAGAAACCCCCATCAAAGTACTCCCAACAGAGGGCCATCCAGCCTCTGATTAAAAACCTCCAAGCAAGGAGACTCCCCCCCCCCCCCCGTGGCAGCTTATTCCACTGCTGAATAGCTCTAACCATCATGAAGTTCTTCCTAATGTTTAAATGGAATCTCTTTTCCTGTTGTTTGAAACCATTGTCCTGAGTCCTAGTCTATGAAGCCATGGAAAACAAACCAGTCCCCTCTTCAATGTGACATCATTTCAAATATTTAAACATAACTATCATATCTCCTCTCAGCCTTCTTTTTGTAAGGCTAAACATTCCCAGCTCCCTAAGCCGCTCCTCCTAAGGCATTTCTTCCAGATCTTCAACCATCCTGGTTGCCCTCCTCTGGACCCATTCAAGGTTGTCAACCTCTTTTTAAAATTGAATTATGCAGAGCTGAACACAAAAATCCAGCTGTGGTTTCACCAGAGGAGAATATAGTGGGGCTATCACTTCCCATGATCTAGACGCTATGCTTCTGTTGATGCAAGCATATGCACTTCCAGTTAAGCAGTACACACATAATACCACTTAGGATATGGAAAAGGTAGTTAGGAGGTTCTCAGGATTACAACTTGACAGGCTCCAACTTTTTATAGACTCATGGAAAGAGATTAACAGGAAAAGAGACAGACTACTTACTTGTTAACAGCTGCCTAGGATTTGTGCAGCATTTTTATTGTATATTTTATTAGGTTTTATGATTGAGCATCATAGTGTAATAAATCCTCCTCCTCCTCTTCCTCCTCTATGTTCTTTTGTCCCCCCCCTCTCCTTTTAGTTTTTTTTAATATTTTATTTTATTTCATTGGTCTCCTTGATGCATTATAGCAGCATAGGCGTTAAAAATTACTACTGATCTTGTGGTGGGTCCCCCCTGTTCATTTGCTTCTCTTTGCAACTAGAAGAGAGAGAGAAATGCAGCAATACAGAGCTCCTTGACACAGAAAGATGCTGTGACATTCTTTTACAGCACAGAACAATTACAAATGGCTGTTCAGTTCCATTGGCAACAGCAGTGATGGAAGCAGCATTCATCTCCCGTCTAAGGATTGTAGGGAGCTAATGTGTGGCCTCTGAGTGTTGTAGCTACAAACAAGAGCAAACATGGAGTAAATAGAATCCAATAAATAAGAAGCCCTCCTCTCAGGACTCTCTGTTCCTGCACATACACAGGAGGTAGCTGGCCTTAAGGCTGTTGCTGAATCATTGCTGTATATAAATAATTTAGATGCAAGTTATCTCACAGTCTTCATTAGTTGATGATTTTGGAGTCTTGTTCCTCTCTCATTTTTCCCCCTATGCTCTTTCAGGCTTCCCTCACAGAAGTGCCTTAGACTCTCCTGTGTCACCATTATAACACCTACAACGTTGGTCTTCAAGGCATCCTGAGGTAGGGTATGCTTTGGACCCTTATATAAAATTAACATGCATTCATTGCATCATGTACCCCAGGCATGCCCAAACTTCGACCCTCCTGATGTTTTGGACCACAACTCCCAGAATTCCAAGCCTGTATTTCCAATGGCAAAGGACTGTGGGAGTTGTGATCCAAAACATCTGGAGGGCCAAAGTTTGGACATGCCTGATGTACCCCCATGGTCTGTGCTTCTTTGTTTGGAAAATTGGGCCGTTTCATTCATTCCTCAGCAGTTTAAGGAATAACCATAATACAGCAACCAGGCTCCTGACTTCCATCTAAGAGACAAGCTTAGAGAAATCCATCATGCCAAGAATGGCTGGATTTAACATCTAGGAGCAACTTGCCTGGTAATATCCATCTTGCCTTGTATGCTTGGGCTTTTGAAACCAGATCAAGTGGTGTTTTAATCCATGAACACTCATTTACTGTATGATGGTTTTTTGGGTGGTCTATAAAAGTATCACTTGCTTTTGCATTTTATTTTGTTTTGTTTGGACCACACAGCTATCCTTTACTTCAATGTATTTATCAATTTCTTAACCACATGCTCATTCATTCAGCCATAGTACAGCTATATAAATGACCTGTACTTAAGGGTTAAGAAGGCTTGGAGCACCTTTGCAAAAATCAGGTGTGCAAATAGCTTTGCCCAACTCTTTGATATACAGTGTGATGCATAACACGTCTAAACACAAGGACCTGGCAATGTAATAAATGCAGATGTTTTTTCTGCCCTGGAAGCAATATTATATTCCATTAGAATGTGGGGTATGTGCATCCCAGAGTGGCGGGATGATGTTGCCCTGATCGCATATGCTGTTAGATCTATGAATGTTATCCAACATATTGGGATCTCATTGACTAGTCTTGCCCATGTGATAGATGCCATGCTCTGCTGGTGGTACCTTGCTGCATTTTATGGGAACACCACACAATCCGTTATTGTGTTTCTGAGGCTAACAGCATACATTTACTTAGAAGTAAGTAGCATTGGATTACAGTGGAACCTTGACTTACATGCTGCTTGACTTGCAGCATATTTGACTTGCAGCAAGAAGGGGCCTGTTTGACTTGTGCCGTGGGCTCTGACTTACAGCTCGGAGCCCCAGCGCAAGGCCCCGTAATCGGGCGGCATCCACGACCCAGCATCACGGCTACCACCTTCAAAATGCTCCTGCCTTCTTCTTCTCCTCCGGCAGCAGTGGCTTCGGCAAGGCCAGCTCCAAGCACCTCGAGCTGGTCCTCAGCCTCTCCGAAGCTGCCGCTGCCACCGGAGGAGAAGAAGGGCTGGGAGCTCGGGGCTGGCCTCGCTGGTTAGACAGTCAGCTCAGTCTTGTAAAAAAATCTGGTTGCAGAATTCTGGTCCACAATGGAAGCATTTTAGTTGGGGAGCTGTACAGTTGTGGGACTCTCATGGTAAGTATAGGGTTGTACAGAACTTGGAACGCCAGATTAAAAATAAGTAAAACTTAAATGTTAGACATTGTTGCTATGAACATTAAAAAGTGGAGGCGTATAACTTGTGGACTATAATTCCACTGCCTCCTCCTCTCTTTGAAGAGACATTTCATTTACATCCCCAGAAGGAATCTCCTATCCCAGTCAAATTTGTGTTAAATTGCTGTTTTTGGGGGTCTTTTTCATCATCTGGAACGGATTAATCCACTTTCCTATTACTTTCTATGGGAAAAGTTCATTTGACTTAAAGCATGTTTGACTTATGTCTAGACCACTGGAACGGATTAATGACATAAGTCAAGGTTCCACTGTAAATGCAGTGCATTCCCAGTGCAATGTGTATGCTCAATAGCAAGCTGGTTAAGGACATGGTCTGAAAGGCACTTCTCCTGTTTGTCCTGTGCCCCTCACTGATTATTTTGATATTTTTTTCCAACAGTTGCGGTATCTGATGTTATTGCTAATCCCAAGCAGAACCAATCCTTTTGTATCAGCATCCAGTACATTTTGTTCTTCCCTTGGAGCTTGCTTTTGTTGTTGCTATTGCATTTCCTGTTATATTTCTTATGCTGTTAATGGCATTGTGTAAATGGTGTCTGTGCTCCTTTTGGAACATTACCGGGTGTGTCATAAGAGCATAAAACAAGAAATACATTGTGAAGTATGGTGTGGGACTGAAGAATTTCTCCTCTTTCGTTCTAGTACTTTGCACTGCCACGAAAATAATAGCTGTCCTTAAAATCTGCTAAATCAGTTGCCAGTAACTAAAGAAGTTTTGCATTATACTGATATACTAATAAACCATTTCAATGCTATTAAAAAAAGAACTTGGAGTCAACAAAAATCTGCCATGAAAGCATGACAAATATAGGTACAACAAAAATTGTGGGAAAGCCATGTTTCTGAAAAGGGAAATGATTGCTCTGTAAGATGGTTTGTACTGTACTGATCTAACACTACTGCAAACTGTTTCAGGCATACATTTTTCTTAAACATGTTTAAAGGAAGGATATAGAGTGAAGTGCTCCAGGAATCAGAAGGATGAAAATGTACAGTTTAAAAATTGATAAATGCATGTATCAGAAAACTGGGTTTTGTAAATATGCTTCATATGGGAACTGTGCTAACCAGATACCTCTGTGCCTTCAATAACATCTACCTCCCTTTTGATTTATCTGTGTCTTTGCATAAATTTCATTCTGCCATTTCTTCTTGTTGTTTTCACCTCAGCATAAACCACCAGGTGGTAGAAACAGGGAAATAGGAAGGAGTGTTGTTGAGCTTCAGGGGAAGGTTATTTATTGGTAACCAAAACCATAACAGTGATTTATAACTAGAGATGGGCACGACTTAGCGGTGTTTCCGTTTCCGTTACTCGGTTCCGTTACTCTACGGAAACGGTAACGGGAATTACTCCGCCAGACTTCGAGCTCGAACCGACGAACGAACAATTTTGGTCTGATTTGTCGTGCTCGTTCCTTGCATCGCGCGATGCCACGCGGCACAGAAAAAAGTTTTTAAAAGTTAAAAAAAACCGGTTCCCGGCCGAAAAGCAGGCGGAAAAATACCTGCCGTGCCTCAGGGCACCTACCAGAGGGGTTGTTTCTGGAGGTCCCCGGCCTCCCCCCCATCCCCCGTCCTAGTGGGCTGCTCTGTGGGACTCGCCGCAGGCTCGCAGCCAGCAAAAAGCCCAGTCTCGCCGCCGGCCGCCGCAATTAAAGCGCAAGCAAGCGGCACGGACGGCACAGGAAAAAACTTTTAAACTCTCCCCCCACCCATTCCCGGGCCAAAAAAGCAGGTGGAAAAATGCCTGCTTGACTAAGGGCGCAGGGCACCTACCGGAGGGGTGGTTTCTGGAGGGGGGTCCCGCCTCCCCCCCTGTCCTGGGCAGCCGGACTCGCCATGCCATGCGGTGTGGGCGGGGGATCCAAAATGGGGCGGTGAACGCAATATTGTTTTTGAAATCGTGGTCCAAAAACACACAAGCACAACAGAAACACGCGGAAATTTATAAACTGCCAGATTTTTCACAGTAGCAGTGGGTTTTTTCTTGCAACAAAATGTCTCTCCTCTCCTCCTCTGTCCTCCATTGATTTTTTTTTTTACACCTGCGCAATGATGGGCTGGCCGAGTGGCCAGCCATGTGGGAGTGGACGACCATGCAAATTTTTGGAGCCATCCCACCAATCGCATGGCCACTTGGCCATGGAGACTTCTGGGATGTGCCAAAAAGCCCCCTAAAACCTGCCCTAGCCCCCTAACCCTAACCCTAACCCTTGACTCCAGTCCTTACCCATACGTCACAGACTGTCTTCTTAGTGGGTCAGAGAGGCACCCAGAGGTGCAACCCACTAGCCCACCGTAACCTTACCTGTCACTAGCCTAACCCTAGCCCTTGCACTAACCCACCTTAAAGCCAGATCTACTTGCATTGCACTACACGCAAGTACAATTCCCTTCTGTGTGAGACATGGTGGTGCGAGAGCCTTAGTTAGGCATCACCTATGGCTCTGGGTTCACTGCCATCACACTAGTCTCACTGTCTGCAACTGGTATGCATATCCATATGGCTATTGCATACCATTTTGCAGCAGCAGCAGGTGAGGAGGGGAGACCCCAATGTTGAGGGGTCTCTTGGAGCCTGCTTCCCTTTCCTAGTGGGTGAGGATAGGAGGCACCCACAGGTGCCTCCAGGAGCCCGCTTTCCCTTTATAGCGGGCAGAGGAGGCACCCACCCCAGAGAGGTGCCTCTAGGAGCCCGCTACCCCCCCAAAAAAACCAGTACTAATGAAAACGAAAAAAAAAAAAAAAAACCGACTAATTTTTGCGAATTTTCATGAAAAACAGAAACGACCCGAAATGGAACCGGCCCGACTAACGACAACTCGAAAAAAATTTTTTTTAAAGTCGTGCCCATCTCTATTTATAACGTAAAATAAAAATGAAGAATTCTGAGCCGGAATACAGAAGCAGGTTTACATCTCCTTGAGCAAAGAGCAAGAATATCATGGACATATTTTTAGCTTGTATTTCCCTGAGTAAAGGTCTTAATTAAAAAAATAGAATCCCCTATGGCTATATTTCTGTATTGTCACAAGGACAAATGAAGGTGTCTAGCTGTATGACTTCATAATAATGCAGAGAGGACTGTGAACGCAAATGCAGTACAGAGAATTTATGATTTTTATGGCAAGCTTAACAATTGTGTCAGAAGCTCTCCATTAACCGTTCTAGCAACGCACTCCAGCTTTGCATACGTGTAACCCAGTAGGCCATTACTAACATGGATCCATTTCTACAGAAGCCATAGTACTATCCTTTGCATGTGTTATCTGATGATAGCAGATGAAATTCCATTTATCATTGCTGTATGTCTGTGAAGATTCTCAGTCATCCAGGTGAGTTTATCTGGAAGTTGAGTCATGGCAACTGGACTTCTTTTTCTTGAGTGATAGAAACATTTCACTGCTCAACCAAACAGCTTTATCAGCTGGAGAAAGCTAGTTGCCTCCATCTTATAGTCCACTTTGACCTGTCACTCTGGTATGAAATAGGCTCATAAGATGAACAATGGCATGAATAGGCTTGTTAGATAGACAACAGTCTCTATAGCCTTAAGGTGAACAATGGCCTAAGGTGGTAAAACACACAAGGTATGGGTCGTTACCTATGGCCTATTCAGGCCATTGTTCATCTTATGGGCCTATTTCAGACCAGGGTGACAAGAGGTCAAAGCTGACTATAAGATGGAGGACTCGCACAAGCTTTATACAGACTGATGAAGCTGTTTGGATGAGCAGCGAAACATTTCTATCTCTCAAGAAAAAAAAAGGTCCAGTTGCATGACTCAACTTCCAGATTTATTATTGCTATAATATTGGTAAGCCCATGTTTTTATTAATTCAAAGTATATAATAATTGGTTATTTATTTATTTATTTATTTATTTATTTATTTATTTATTTATTTATTTATTAGATTTATATATCACGGCTTTTCAGCCCAAAGGCTACTCTGGGTGGTTTACAAAGTGAAAAATACAAATTATAAAACACATACAGTAAACAGATACAAATCAAATGCAAAACAAAATACAAAATAACAAAAATAACTGTAATCAATGTAATTATAACAAAAATAAACAAAACTAACATTTAAACTACACCAGTCAAGAAAATCAAATTGGCTGCTTACAAATGTCATAGATAGCATCTCTCATGCTTAAAATATCCCACTTGATACATGTGTGGTGGTGGTGAGGGATTCAGGTATGTCTCAGAAAAGAAAAGAAATTAAGGGCACATAAATTCTGTACAAAGATGCCACATGATAACCCCAGAAGACAAGCACATTAGGATAGCACCAAGGGGGGGGGGTGAGGAAACGAACCCAAGCTGAAGACCTCATAATGACGTGAGCTGCTATAATGGCTGTGTTTGTATGCAGGTAACACTAAGCTACAGATTGTGCTTTGGGAATAAGCTTTAGTGTCATATGCTCCTGACTCATGGCTCTTCTTGCAGCCCACCCCCCAAGGAAGAAGTAGAAAGCATTTGCTTCTATATTCAGCTATCTATGATTACTTGATATGTTAACTGTTGTAACTATAGTCCATCCAGATAACTACTGAACTCCCGACCAACTCTATAATGGTACAAATACATCCAAACTCTGTAAGAGCCATCAAATTGTGTTTGTGTGCAGGTATGAGCACATGTTGGCAGAGGTAACTGATGGCCTTCCAAAAGTTGTTGAATTCCAACTTTGTCAGTGTTGCAGAATTTTGCATTTCTGGTAAAACTCCTTTTATTTCTCAATAACAGATAGAGACTCACAGAGGAGAATAGCTACAAATTCTCCAGAGCCCATGTGAAATTACAGATTTGTGTATGCTGCTTTCTTTACTGCACAAATACATGTCAACCAACCAAACAGATCAACAGCAAACAAACAACAGGTACCAACCAAGGAAAGAGAGGAAAAGAAACACTTAGAGAGGCAAGACTATCTTTCAATTCAAAGGCTAGAAAGAATGATGGTGAGCGCTGGGTAGATGGATAAACACCTCAGCCCAGAAAAAGTCCTTCCCAGTGACACAAGCTACAGACAGCATGCAAGGTTGCAAATAAAACTCCAGGAGTCAGTGTTCAGCAACATGGCCAATTGTAAGTGATGATAGGAGTTGTAGTTCAGCAAGACCTGGAACAGCACAGATTCACCAGGAAGAACCTGACCTACATCTATTATTGTTTTTCTTCTTCCCCATCTCCCCATTTTTTTATGTGTGATGTGATTTATTTCCAGTCCAAAGAAATTTCTTCCCTGGCTGAAGAAATCAGTCCACAAGTTCACCTTCATGAAACTGTGACATCTGTTCTTATTCTTTCTGCTTCTCAAGCAGAGTTTGTGTGGGCACCTGGAGAGCTTTCCGTCTATATTATTTCAAGGTGCTTCATAACTTCCATAAGCTTCCCACAGTGCTGTTACTGGTGAAATGTGTTTGTCAGAAAAAAGGAAAACATACAGCTAAAGAAAAGGAAGGTTGTATTTTTGGACCAGATTAAAGATTAATCAACCAGTTTTTTAAAAATGAGTGGAAGCTATATTGGATGTAAAAGATACTACCAGAGAGAAAAGTTGGAAGTCACGTTTGTGGGTTTGTTTGTTTGTTTGTTTGGTCACATTTTGTGAAGAGGCAAGGCCAATTTGCATGGTCTACTTGCTTATATATGATGCATATATGAAGAGAGGCTTTCCTGCAATGGCAGTCAGCTGTACTTCTGAAGAATGCAGGTTGTTATAAATAGTCACAAAATTCACCCTTGTCAAAAGGAGTTAGGGTGAAACTACATAGGAGGAAAAATCAGAATGGATCTGTTGTGAAGTTGCAGCCTGGGCTTTTTCTTGTTGACCTCCCTCTCTTTCTGCAGCTAGAGCCAGCTGGTCTGCTGTCAAAGTAAGTAAGTAAGTAAGTAAGTAAGTAAAAGTAAGTAAGAAAGAAAGAAAGAAAGAAAGAAAGAAAGAAAGAAAGAAAGAAAGAAAGAAAGAAAGAAGCTCTAGTGCAGTAAGAAGCTATGAATTGGGGGAGGATTGGGGAGTCCCGGCTGATTGGCATTGGCTTTTATGTGTGATGTGGTCAACAGTAAATAATGTCCTATCCAGGACCAGTTCCTGAATTATATTTATTTTATTGATATTTAATTAGAGTATTTTTACCCCACCTTTCTCCTTGGAAAAGGACCCAAGGCGGCTTAAATTAATGAGGAACAATATACAGTCCAGTACAATTAAGACATATTCAAGTGTGAGAACAGGGAATTAAGGGACAACGTTAAAGCTACAAGAGAATGTGAGCAGTTAAAGAGTAGTAATACCCATAATAAGCTACATAGGGTTCGCAAGTAGAGATGGGGACAAATGAATTTGGCCCACTTTGTATGAAGCTGGCCATGCAGCTCCACAGGAGCCACATGTCCTCTCCTGCTATTCTCTGGCTGACTGTTGCAATTAGAGATGGGCACAACTAGGGAAAATGACGTTTTCGAGTTGTCGTGTGTCGGAGGCAGCCCGTTTCGGCTCGTTTCCGTTTTTCGTGAAATTTCGCAAAAATTTGTCGTTTCGTTTTTTGTTTTTTCGTTTGTCATTAGTACTGGTTTTGGGGGGGGTAGCGGGCTCCTGGAGGCACCTCTCTGTGGTGGGTGCCTCCTATCCTCACCCGCCAGCGCTGCTACAAAAGGACATGCATAGCCATATGCTATGGATATGCGTATTGCAGACGCAGCAGACTGGCAGAGGCACCCCTCTTTTTGGGGTGCCTTCCCTGCAACAGTCGGTGAGACACAGTCAGGCATCACTTGCAGGCATGGTTTGCATGGCACACAAATGCTGCTGCAGGAGTCAGCCAGAGCCACAAGTGACGGACTGGCAGACTCTTTGCACCCGCTCCAAGGGAAATGTACTTGCGTGTAGTGCAATGCAAGTAGATCTGGCTTAGGGTTAAGACGGGTTAGCGCAAGGGCTAGGGTTAGGCTAGTTACGGGTGAGGTTAGGGTGAGTATTGGGGTGCACCTCTGGGTGCCTCTCTGACCCACTTAGAAGGACACAGTGTACTGGCGTATGGGTTAGGCTTAGGGTTCGGGTTCGGGTTCGGGCTACGGTTAGTGGGCTGTTTATGCCTGATTGGCACATCCCAGAAGTCTCTGTGGTCAACCTGGCCAGGTGGCCATGCGATTGGTGGAAAATTTGCATGGTCCACTCCCATGGAATGCGCAGGTGTAAAAAAAAAAAAAAATAAAATAAAATCAATGGAGACGTATTTTGGCAAAACAAACCCACTGCTGCTACTGTAAAAATTCAAGCATTTAAAATAGCTAATTTTCGCATGTTTCTGTGGTGCTTTGGTGGGTTTTTGAACCACGATTTCAAAAAAATATATTGCGGTCGCCATTTTGGATCCCCCCGCCCGCACACCGCATGGCAAAGGCAGACGAGACGATCCCCCCCCCCGGCCTGGTACCAGCAGTGCAGCATTAGCACTAGCCAAGGAGAGGGGGGGCGGGGAACCCCCCCCCAAATAAAACACCCTTCTGGCCTGGTAGGTGCCCTCAGACAGTTTTCGCCTGCTTTTAGGGCTGGGAATCGGTTTTTTTTTTTTAACTTAAAAACTTTTTTCCCATGCCGCTTGGCATCGCGGGATCGCCGCGATGCCAGAAACAACCACAACAAATCAGACCCAATTATTCTTTAGTCGGTTCGAGTTCGAGTTCTGGCAGAGTAATTCCCGTTACCGTTTCCGTTGCGTAACGGAAACGAGTAACGGAAACGGAAACGAGAATTCCGCTAAGTTGTGCCCATCTCTAGTCGCAATTATTTTTTGTCACACACTGCTGTTGTCCTCCTTCTCTGGTGGCACTCCAATCTGAGCATGAGCTCAGGCTGCCCTTCCCTGCCTCCTACAGCAGCTGACCACTCAACAGCTGCATGGGTGAATCCCCATCTTTCCTTTTCACTGGAATATTCAGCTGCAGAAGGAAGTGAGGAAAGGTCGTCTGATTTCCTACCTGGGCTGGATTGCTGCTGGAGAAGGAACAGCCCAGTGGTGTATGATGACAGGCGAGGGGTCAGCTAGCCAGGAAATGGGGGAGTGGATGCATGGGATGCATGATGCTGCACACACAGTAAGCTTACATAGTGGGTAGAATTCAAAATCCACAAGTGATACTATAATTCTTCCTGGGGTTATTTTCAGGCTTCATACAGAGCTGTTCAAGAGTATTGCTTGCCCTTGCACAGTTTCCTTACAGAAGCTTTAAAGGCATGTATGGAAGCCCCTCTAACCATGACCAAATAAACAGATCTGACCCTGCCCAGGCCCTTGTCTGGGTTAGGGATGTTATTTGTGCATTTCCAGATTGCTGTATCAGAATGGGTGGAGCCATTTCAGTGTATTGTGAAACAATAACTGCAATGGGCCAACATGGGGTGGCACTTAGGGTGATATATCTCTCAGGGATGAGGCCCAACCATTTCCAAAGCAATGTTTCTGCTTGGCTCTAGAGATGAAGAACGTGCTCTATTTTTGCTGCCCACTTCCATCCAGCACCCTTGTTGGCAAAGCTTCAGCTTCTCAAGTCACATAATTCTCTTTACTCTCTGGGAGACGTTCCTGGCTCCCGTCTTCCAAAACAATTCCCATGTTGGGAAAGCAGCTGCTCAGATCACTTCCTTTCCCTGCTGGAAGCCAGAAAACCTTTTGCAATTGGTTCTTCTTCTCCCATGAGTGTTGAGCTGGCACTCATCACTGGATCCTCTGCAAGTGAAGCTGCTGCTGAAGAGGCTGAAGTCCCCAGGAGAGTTGCTGGGCTTGACAAGAGGTCAGGTTTCAATTGTGAGGTCCATTCTTTTTCAATGCTAGCAAGTTAGTCCACTGATGCTGTGTACCACTTTAGATTTCTGCTTTCCTTAGTTCAAATCATACAAAAGGTAAAAGTTTCCCTTGCACATGCATGCTAGTTGTGTCCGACTCTAGGGACAGCACTTATTTCCATTTCTAAGCCAAAGAGCCAGTGTTGGGGTTGGGTCAGTGCTCCCCCTTTTAAAAAAAATAAATAAATTGAATTTAATTTTTTAAATTTATTTATTTGTTTTACAGCACCGACCATGCGGCTCCTGAGGCTGGGTGGACACTTTTTTTTAAAAAAAATATTATTTTTCTTAAAGCACTGACCATGCGGCCCGTGGGACTGGGTCAGCACTGGTTCCTTTTTAAAAAAAATTCTTCATTTTAGAGCACCAACCCGGCCACCCCTGGGGCCGGGTCAGTGCACCATTTATTTTTATTTTATTTGAATTTTTTTTGG
Source organism: Phrynocephalus guinanensis (assembly GCA_037367245.1). Classification (NCBI taxonomy): domain Eukaryota; kingdom Metazoa; phylum Chordata; class Lepidosauria; order Squamata; family Agamidae; genus Phrynocephalus; species Phrynocephalus guinanensis. The sequence goes on along the minus strand of CM074735.1, from coordinate 44,620,150 downwards.
GGGGGGGTATTAAAAGTCCCCAGCAGGGTCTTTTGAGGCGCTGCCCCCAAGACAGTGCCTCGGCTGTTGTTTTTTTGCTTTGGTTTTCTCAAAGCCCCAACCGCATGGCCCCTGGGGCTGAGCCAGTGCTGGTTTGTTTGTTTGTTTGTTTGTTTGTTTGTTTGTTTGTTTGTTTTTGTTTGTTTGTTTGTTTGTTTGTTTTAGAGTGCTGACCCGGCTACCCCTGGGGCTGGGTCAGCACTCCCGTTTTTATTTTATTTTATTTTATTTTATTTAGTTTAGTTTTAAAAGTCCCCAGCCAGGGGCTTTCTGAGGTGCTGGCTTGGGGCCAGTGCCTCTACAGGCCGACGTTCCCACCAGGACCAGGAGGACTGCGGCGATGAGGACAAGGTAGGAAGGGGGGGGTAACGAAAAACAAAGCGAACGAAATGGAAATTTCCATTACGTTTCATTTCATTTTTTTTTTGGATGGCTTGGTTTGTTATTCATTTCAATAGCTAACAAAATGAATAACGAATAACAAAATGAATTAAAAGTTCATTTCGTGCCCATCTCTACTTTCTTATTTGGTTGCTGATATTTTCCTGTTCTGTTCTGTCTTAGCCTATCTTAGTTCTCTGTTTGTTTTAATTGGATTTAGTTATGTTTGTTATGTTTATTACATTTTATTTTGTTTTATTGATAGTCATTGAATTCTGTTGATGTCATGTTTTGTACTTTTATAAATCTTGTAAACCGCCCAGAGTGGCCTTTGCTGCTAGATGGGTGGTAGATAACTCAAATAAATAAATAAATAAATAAATAAATAAATAAATAAATAAATAAATAAATAAATAAATAGAATAGAATAGAATAGAATAGAATAGAATAGAATAGAATACAAAGGCTCCAGCCCACGATTCCCCCAAAATTGCACAAATAAACCTCAACTTATCTGTTTTGGTACATCTGGTTGAAGCTGGGGAACATCTCTACTTTGAACCCATGCTAGCCGATCCTTCTCCAATTTTACTCACAACAGTGAGTAAACAACAACAACAACAACAACAACAACAACAACAACAACAACAACAACAAATGTGTCATCAAGTCTGAACATATGGCGACCCTTTCCAGACCCTTTTTACAGGTAGAGAATACTCAGAAGTGGTTTATTATTTCAAGTATCACAATGTAAGTAAATAAAATCTGCAATAGGAAGAGTCCCTTTTCCTTACTTTCTCATCAGTGATGGGGACAGTTATTGCCAGTATGGTCATTCTGGGAATTACAGTCCCCAAAAGTAGCTGTTCCTATCTCTGGACAGAATGTTCATATTTGTTCTTAAAGCTGAACCAGTTCATTCAGTTGCAAGTCAAGAAGAGGGCATTCAAAACTTCTCACATGTTCTTATAGCACATTTGAGTATAGCAGGACTACATTGGCAAGCCATGCCATACATTGACTTTGACTTCCACAACATACATATTTATTGCTCCTGTAAATGGAGCCTGGAATATAAGAACACATGCAAATGCTTATTATCTTGTGCAACAGCCTAATTTTACAAAAAGCCCAAAAATGTAATAAAATTGAGTGCAGTCCAAGTAGGAATTGTATCATATACAGACTTGCAAATCTGAATGACCAACACAATAGGGAAGCAGCTTTCTTAAACTTCATGGTAGAATTTAGTAAGTGAACTCAAAATATCAATTTTGAGTGAATTAGCTGGATTGTTGGGACAGCAGGTGAGTGTTCACAATTGCCCAACCAAATGCTAATGTATTATGTTTGCCAGAATTTATTTACCAACAAATGCATGGCTCCTTGAGAATTCCTGTATGTTGTTTTTAGTAAGCTCCAGTGATGACTGATCTGTAATGGCATACTTTTAAATCTAGTTTTGTTATGGAACTTACAGGTATTAAATATTAAAAATGAGATGGGTTGGCCTTATAGTTTGTACTTCAGTATGAGACCGAATGTTGTCTAAGAGCCTTGGCAGATTCTCAAGTGGAAGACGTAAGTAAGTAAAAACTGTGATTCAGAATGGCATCATCAAATGTTGCTCATGTCTACATTCAGGTGCAGTGGTATGATGTGCCTATCATCAGTCCCCGTGGCTGTGACCCAAAAATCAGGCAGTTGTGTTGATTACGTATTTCATCACATCTGTATTAATAAGTAGTTACAGTAATTAGGTTTGTGTGTGTGGAGGGATTGGAAGGCATATATCACATTACTGTATTATATTGCTGCTCATTATGCTAATGTTGGCAATTTATGATAATTCTGGTAATTCACGGTGACCTCAAGGGAGGTGGGAAGAGACTGAACGTTGTATAGTGCCATGTAAAATTTAGATTTAAGAAACTATTTCATTTACTTTTGAGAAATGGGAAGAGCTCCATTTAAAAACTAGAGTTGAAACAGCAACTGTAAAACAAAATGATAGCCCATGGCTGTACTAGCTAATGTTAAACAATTAATGCCCAAACACATGGGAGACATTGTGATATGGAGGAAGGGAAGGGTTTTTTTTTTACCCATAATGCCTTGAGTTAATATGGACAAATGTGCTATTACTTCCTGTCCTAGTGACCAGTGACTCTCTGGAAACAAGCGCAAATTCCTGAATACCAATTGCCGATTCAGAGTTCATCCTGATGGGTATGTTGCATCCCAAAATCAAAAACCCAGTTCTAGGCATTTTCATTTCTATCAGGGAGAGATAGTTTGAAAGATGGGGCCTTAGTTGGTGTTTTCAGAACAAACCACCCTAAAGCAGAGAATGAAAGACAGTGCTCACAAGTCTCTACCAAGTGCTGTATACGGCTGACAAATCTATTTCCTCTTCCAACTACAGTATGGTTTGCAGCAGCCTTTGAAGGGAATTGGTGAGCTGTAGTGGTGTGCGAGTCAGAGTAGGTCACCACCTCTGCCAAGCAAAACATCCTAGTGCATCAGTCCTGTGGGGACTGCTAGCAGTACTTCACTATTTCAGACAGGCAATCTGAAAAGAAGCACAAATGTTTTCTCGCTGATACTGTATGTTTACCATCCCAGGGCACACAGAGGTTGTTTGTATCATTTGGAAATCTGAAAACCTCTGGTGATAAAGAATTCCAGGCAAAATCAAAGAAAAAGAAAAGAGAAGACGCAAAACATGTGGCACCTTAAAGACTAACTTTCATATTTTAATGTAACGTTTCGTGGACTACTTGTCCACTTCTTCAGACAGACAGCCACAGAATGCAATCCTACGCACAGAATAGGCTTCATTTATTCTGCATTCAGTGGTTGTTTGGGCTACTGACCTCACTCCTAAAGGTTTTTCCAGTAAACATGAGGGGAAATTATTATTGTTTATTTATTTAAAATATTTATAGCCCACCTTTCTCCTTGAAAGGTGGGGTTACATCATAAAACAGCATTTCAAAGCCAAAAAAAGAAATATACAAATATAAAGAAAGAATTAAACAAGTATTAAAAGACTTGTTTTAAAATATTTCTTTGGCTTACACCAGTGTAATGTTATTGCTCTTGAGGCGTTTTTTAAACAGCCATACAGGAAGTCTGAGGTGTTCAAAAGAGCATTAACCTGAACAGAATGAGAGGGAAAGGGCTTGCCCCTCTGTTTGTTGTTATTTTATGTGTGTGGAAAGTAAAGATATAAAGAGTTTCCCCAGAATCTACAGCATTCTCCTTGTGATTTGGTCCTGTTTGTTTGTTTTCTCCAGAGGCTTTATCCAGAACAGACGGTTTCCTCTTCAGCACCCCCTTCCTTCTTCTCTTCCTCACATGCCCTGATTTAACACCTGAGCAAAACTCGTGTGGTCCTACCAGGTTCAATAGCAGAACTCTTCCTGTAAGTCTGAATTCCTTAGAAGTGTTAATGTGTGTGTGTGTGTGTGTGTGTGTGTTTTCAAATCCCCTCACACCAGCATTCCCACTTGGGTTTCCCTAATCACCGAGAGAGCTACACATTGCAAATCCTTAGCGCCCAAGCCTAACAAAAGTATAGCAGAAGCGCTAGAACTAATGTAAACAGAGAATTACATTATTACAGCTGCATGTGGTGTTATAATCAAATAAGACTGCAGCAGAGCCACTGGTGCATCATATGCGCCACACTGTCGCCAAATTTGCAGATGTTCAGCCTTACTTTTATTAAGCATGACAATGCCCAGCAGGATGTATTTTGTCTGATCATACTCAACTGGAGAAGAATAGCAAAAGGCAGGGATAATTAAAAATATATGCCTAAACAAAGGATGTATCTACAATTCCTCTTCCTCGGCCTTTGAAATAGTTCAGATTTCTCAGTTGGCTCATATGTACAGAGAACCAAAAAGGATGTCTTAAATTTATACATATGTCTTCAGTCTATTTAATCTGCCAGAGGGGGAAAAAAAACATTGCCCGAGACCACCATGAATTGATCTCTTAAGTGCTGGCTTGACAGAGTGCTCCTGATTTTTAATATATAATGTATGTAGGCCATGATACGTACAAAACGTTGGAGAAAGAACGGCAGCAACCTCTTCATGATGTATTTGCACATTCCTTAACTGCCCCTCCCTTGAGTAAAGATGTAGGAGGTCTTTGCAGCCATTTCCACCCGAGATGATGATTTTAATTTTAGAAACTGGGTCCTGTTCAACAACAACAACAACCGCCATCAGCAACAAGCAGCAACAACATGCGCACGCTGAACTATTCTTTGACTTCCAATTATGTGGTTTCTCAAGTGACTGAATAAGTAAATTAGGATAGACAGGTTTGTGTACAAAATGATAGCCGTTTAGCGGCAGTAGTGGCCACAACTAGAAAAACACATGGATGGAAGCGGTCCATGAGTACATTTCTACTGACAGGCTAACACCCTTCCCCCACTTCCACTACCAAACAGCACAGTGGTTAGGGGGTCCCCGTTATCCCAGACTGTGTATAAAAGGAGCCACTTTCTTTGTTTTAGTCCATAACAACAATGTATTTGTAATCAATCATTGCTTTAAAATTCAGTAACTGTTTTTCCCTTGAAGGTCACAGACGTCTACATTGGAGAGTTTTATTTCACTCACACTTCCTGCCACTGCTTTCTTTCTTTCTTTCTCTATCTCTACCTGTGGTTTTAGTTACATATTAAAATACTCCTGGGTTTGCGTCAGGCTTAGCATACTTAAAATCTATTTGCATCGCATATAGCTAAGCATACAATTTTTTTGGACCAGGAAGCATTTTTGTGTGTGTTTATTTTTATTTTTGAAAATGAGATATTTTAGACAGCATGGAAAGGGTTATGCATTTTAATTTGATTGTAAACGTGAAATATTTTGAATTGTTTTGGTCTGTTTATATCAGAATAAATTGTGCTGGTGGGGTTTGTTATATAGAGGCAGGTTAGAAAGCAGACCACGTGGACTTCAGTGGGACTGATCCACTCTTCTTTGGTGAGTGACAATACAAAAAAAAAAGCATCAAGTGCATGAAGAGTGGTGTGAGTGCATCCATGTGGAGGTCTAGAAGTGAAAGTGGCAGTGGGGATCTCCTATTCAGATACAGCTGACAACTACTTGAAGGATTGAGTGCCTTTGCGTTTTTATATTTGTTATTATGCAAATATTCACCCACCACCCATGGTATTTCTCTTTCCACATATCCTGGTGCCCTTGCAAAAGGAATGTGAGTTTGGGAAGGTGTCTACATGGTGATCTGAGCCAGGTAAGATGAGAGGAACCATTGCCAGATGTTTGCATAAGCCAAATATTCACAACCACCACAACCACCACAACACCACGACCACCACCACAAGGACAAATGACAAAAATAGTGTCTCTCCATGTGGCCCGAGCACTTTTTTGCTTTTGCCTCTCTTCCTTCCCATCTTTCTATTCCTGCGATCCTTCCTCAACCCTCTATCTATCTATTTTATTTGTTTTATTCTAGAGTATTTTTACCCTGCCTTTCTCTTTGGAAAAAGACCCATGACAGCTTACAGTAATGAGGGATAATATACAGTCCAGTCCAATTAAGACATGTTCAAGTATTTGAGAACAAGGAATTGAGGGACATCTTACAGCATTAATAGAAAACATTACATTAAAGCTATAAGGTTATAAGTAGTCATAAACACAAAGTCTATGTGAACCTATAGATTCATATAAAATACACATGGTAGTAGCCCATCATTCAGGGAAAGCTTGCCTGAAGAAAATGGTCATGCCTGTTTCTGTAAGGACAACAGAGTTGAGGCAGTCCTGGCCTCTAGTGGGAGGGAGTTCCAGAGTCTGGGCGCAGCAGTTGAGAAGGCCCTTTCATGGGTTCCCATGAGACGTACCTGTGAGGGTGGCGATATGGAGAGAAGAGCCTCGCATGATGACCTTAACACCCGAGTCGGTTCATACTGTGAGATTCTATCTTTGAGGTAGCTAGGACCCAGGTAGTATATTTATTATTTATTTATTGGATTTTTATACCACCCATCTGGCAGCAAGGTCACTCTGGACGGTTTGTAGTACTTTGTAGGTCAAGGTTAGCACCTTGAATTTTGCTCAATAGCTGATTGGCAGCCTGTGGAGCTGTTTTAATAGGATGTAATGTGATCTCTATACCCCACCCCAGTCAGCAGTCTGGCTGCTGCATTTGGATCCGCTGAAGTTTCCTGAGACTTTTCATCAGTAGCCCCACATACAGCGCATTGCAGTAGTCCAGCCGGGACGTCACTAGGGCATGTGTCACCATGGGCAGAGCTGGTTTCTCAAGAAGGGGGTGTAACTTGCGGACTAGCCTTAATTGTGCAAATGCGCTCCTGGCCACAGCCATGACCTGGGCATCCAAGCTCAAGGACGAGTCCAAGAGCACCCCTAAGCAGCGTACCTGATTTTTCAATTGGAGGATGACCCCATCCAGTACAGGTTTCATCCCTATCCCTTGTTCTCCCTTTCAACTGACCAGGAGCACCTCTGTCTTATCTGGGTTTAGTTTCATTTTGTTCATCCTCATCCAGTTCATTACTGCAGCTAAACACTCATGTAAACTTGAGATAGTAGCTCCCTTAAAGTCCGGAGGTGACAAGAGGTAGAGCAGGGTATCATCAGCATACTAGTGGCACCTAACCCCAAAAGACCTGATCTCCCCCAGTGGTTTCATATAGATGTTAAATAACATAGGAGACAGAACAGAACCCTGGGGAACACCACTGGTCAGCGGCTGTGGTGTCAAACAAGAGTCACCTAACACCACTTTCTGTGTTCTATCCTGCAGGAAAGACTAGAGCCACTTTAATGCAGTACCCCCGATTCCCATTTCAGAGAGACGAGTCAGGAGGATGTCATGGTGTATAGTGTCAAAAGCAGGTGAGAGGTCTAGCAAAACCAAAAGGGATACCGATCCCCTATCCATTTACCTGTGTAAGTCATCTACCAATGCAACCAGTGCCATCTAAGTCCCATAGCCAGGCCTGAAGCCAGATTGAAATGGATCCAGGTAGTTTATCTCATCCAGAAACCTCTGGAACTGTGAGGCCACAACCCACTCTAGGACATTCCCTGAGAACAGGATATTCAATACTTGTCAATAATTGTTCAATATCATTGGGTCTAAGAAGGGCTTTTTAAAGAGCGGTTTTACTATTGCCTCCTTTAAGCATGCCAGAATCCTGCCCTGTTGTAAGGGGACATTCAATACTCTTCCTAACCAGTCTGCCATACCTTCCCTGGAAGTTTTTATGATCCATGAGGGGCAAGGATCCAACACACATGTGGTGGCCCTCATCTATCACATCTTGACCACATCATCCCGCTGTAGGAGCTGAAAATCATCCAATAATACAGGACAAGGAGGGCAGGGTGTTTTATTTACAGGCTCTGGATCAATAGCTGCATCCAAATTACCCCAAATCTGTTCAATTTTGCCTCTAAAGTGTTGTGCAAATTCTTTGCAGTGAGATAGAGAGTGGTCTGTGTTATCCATCTGTGGGTCAGAGTGCAGCAGACTTTTTACTGTTCTGAAAAGCTGCCCTGGGCGATTTTGTGTCAAATCAATGGTGGTAGAGAAAAATGCTTTCTTTGCTGCCTCCACTGCCTTGAAGTAAACCTTCCAAAGGCTTTTCATTGTTTCTTTGTCTGTTTCCCCATTCCAGAGTTCAACCAAGGATTCAATAGAATCACCCATCGGAGAGGTAGGGAACTCTCCAAGGGCAGACAAAAAATCATCTGGATTCATCAACCTTTGGGGACATATTGCTTTTGTCTGACTCCCCCCTTCCCCACCCCGGCTAGGCTGTGAGTTACAGCAAGCCTAAAGCACACCATATTCTGGTCTGTCCAGGACAATGGGACTACAGAAAGTTCCTTTACCTCAGTGTCCCTACTGTCCATATCAGCACAGAAGACCATGTCTAAGGTGTGTCCTGTAGGATGTGTTGAGGTAGATACCATATGGGCCAGACCCATTCTTGACATGGAGGTCATGAAGTCTTCAGACACCCTTGAAAGAGCTGCTTCAGCATAGATATTAATGTCCCCCAGAACGATGAGCTGAGAGGACTCCAACAGCCCAGTTATCAGTTCATTAAGCTTAGGTAGAGAAGTTAAATTGTGTCATGGGGAGGGCGATACACCAAGAGAATTCCTATCTTGTCCCTGGCTCCTACTTTTAAGTACATACATTCAAAACCAGGAAATCGGGGAACATGGCATCTAGCAAGAGGGATGGAGTTGTAATAGACTATTGCCACTTCACCACCCCGCCCCCCTGGTCTGGCCTGTTGTTCCATGGAGAAACCTGGAGGACAGAGCTGAGTGAGGTTGACACCTCCAGCCTCATCCAGCCCAAGTCTTTGTGATGCAAGTGAGATCAGCACATTATTTATTTATTTATTTATTTATTTATTTATTTATTTATTTATTTATTTATTTATGCATTTCTATGCCGCTCCCATTTCCCGATGGGAACTCTGGGCGGTTCACACAAAAAAGTTAAAACAAGAACATCAGTAGATTCTTGCAGGATCCGGTCCTGAATGATTGTTGATTTCCCATTCACTGATCTTGCATTTGCTAGCAAAGTTTTCAGTCCAGGGATCCTGTCACTACATTGGAATTCAAATTTGTATATACTTTGGGAGTTATCAATACCCTGTAGTCCTTCCTTCTTCAGTGGTGCTGAGGAACATTAAGATGGCCATGTCTTCCATTACCAAAAACAGTAACAATAGATTTTCCTACATTGCCTTGCATGTTGTTTTACTCTGGAATTTGAGCAATATCTGCAGCACCAAGTGTGGCACAAAGTACACACTGAGCATTGCACTTAGCGCGTGCATGAGGCATGCGATGAGGCTCAGCCTCTGTCTGTCCTCCCAACTTTAGGGCCCCAGTAATTACCTGTGGAAAGAGGGAGGAGGGGATGAGAGCCTGATTGCCTGCTTTATCTGGTGGCAGCTGCTAGCAATGTAAGCTTTGGTCTTAGTTTCTCAGCGAGCTTCTCTCTGTCCCATCATGCTGCTTCTCAATGAGTTCCCCTCTAGGTTTCAATTGAAGGGGGTAAAAGTGAAATATTCCGCAGCTGCCAAATATTTATTCCCCCCATCCTCCATTCTGAACCACTGATCTGCCAAACAATTTCTAAGCAAAAGATAATGAAACTTCATGTAATACCTTGAACAGATATTGCATTGGACTACAGATTCTCCCTTTAAGATACATATAAGATCACAAGACCACATGGCAATACATTGACGTCAAAAAAACTGAAATAGCTCCCAGTTTATTTCTACAGGGTAGCCACTCTCTACCTCTATTTTCTTTCTCCCTCTCCCTCTCCCTCTGTCTCCACTACAGATGGGCACAAAATGGAAAAATGGTGTTTTATTTCCGTACGGTTTCGTGCCCATCTCCCTTTGTTTATTGTTTTTCGGACATGAATTTTTTAAAAAAATTCATTCCACTTTTCATGTTTTGGGGTTCTTCTTCCCCGTGTGGATGACAGCGCCAGGTGCGCCTTCATTCCCCATGGGGAAGATCCCTTTAAAGAGACCCCATTCTGCCTCTGCATGCAGAGGAGGAATGGGAGTCTCTTCTTCCCCGCGCTGGTCATGACAGTGCCGGGGGATGTCATGATGACCCACACACGGAAGATCCCTTTGGGACCCCCGTTCAGTTCATCTGCATGCAGAGGGGCTGAACAGGGGTCTCACCTTCCCCGTGCCAGATGACAGCACCTGGTGCTGTCATCCAGCGTGGGGAAGGTGGAGGGCAGCGAGAGGGGGCTGTAATATGGCCTCTGCACGCAGAGGCCAGATCACAGCCCCCTCTCCAGCGATCCTTTGTGGGAGAAAGCCGCGGCCTCGGCTCCACTTGTGGAGAGGAAACCGCAGCCCTCTCCCGACCGCCCTCCGCCACGGGGATGATAGCCGAGCTGGTTGTCATCCCCTATCTGCAGAGATTGGAGATTGAGATAGCCGTGGTCTTGCCTTCGCTTGTGGTGGCAAGACCACATCCCTCTCTGGACCGATCTCCGCAGCGGGGAAGAGACAGCAGAGTTGGCTGTCACCTCCCTGCAGCGGAGATCAGTTTTGAAAGAGCTCTGGTCCTGCCTCCGCATGCAGAGGCGAGAACGGGGCTCTCACAGTCCTCCCTGCTGGCGATGACAGCCCGGCTAACCAAAACCTAACTGAACTAATTCGTTCTGGTTCTGTTCGGTTCATTCCTAAATTACTGGGCGTCGTTATTCGTACCGTTAGGTAATGGAACGAATAATGGATAACGGATTTTTTTTTTCATTTTGTGCCCATCTCTACTCTCCACCTTTCTCCCTTTTTTCTCTTATTCCTCTGTCTCTATGATATCTCTTTCCCTCTACTTTCTCTCTTCCCAATAGTCTACAGTATCAAGGCAGGAACATATTGGTCCTTGATCTTGAGAATAGATTAGTACAACACTTTCTAAGTGGGGCTTCCCACGACACTTATCCAGAGATTGCAGTGGGTGCAAAATGTGGCAGACAGATTGGTGGTTGGTGCGGGCAGATATGACTGCATCATACCAATTTTGGCCTCCTTGCATTGGTTATCCATTGCCTCCCAAATAAGGTTCAAGGTACATTGGTACCCCGACTTATGTGCAGCTTGACTTAAGAGCAATTCGACTTAAGAGCGGAAAACTGTTGGCATTTTAACTGCCACCTTACAGATTTTAGATATGGTCTGTTTTACTTACAAATATTTTTTCATTTTTTATTTTTAAGTTATTTTTTCAAATTTTTAGGTAGGTACTCCGACTTAAAAGTAGTTTGACTTAAGAGCATCCATTCAGAAAGGATTAAATTCATAAGTTGAGGTGTCACTGTATTGGTTTTGACTTACAAAGCCATCCATGGTTTGGGACCTGATAACCTGATGGAGCAAATCTCCTAAGGCCAGCTGTGGCTTGGCCCACCTGAGCATCATGAGCGTTCTCGCTTTGGACAGCCACTTTTAGGGAGGCCTAGAAAACAATCGCTCGAAATGGCTTTCTCAACAGTTGCCCCTACTTTATGGAACAAACTACCCAGCAAGATATGTCTTGCATAGTCCTTGCCTGCTTTTAAGAGAGCTCTTCAGACCTTGTTCTTTAAAGAGGCATATGGCGACTGCTAATGTGGTTGTTTTGTTTGGTTGCTGTTTTTGCTGTTTCTCCCCTTGGGGTAGAAACAACAAAGTTTTTAAGTTGCCCTTGCCAGTCAGCTTTAGTTTTGTTTGTATCTGTGTGTGTTGTGTCGTTACAGTCATGACCGACTCTTCGTAACTCCATGTCCATGGAGTTTTCTTGGCAGGAATACTGGAGTGGCTTGCCAGTTCCTACTCCAGGCACCTACAGCACTTGGTATTCCCTGGTGGTCTCCCATCCAAGTACTACTTAGCTTCCGAAATCAGGCGAGATCGGATGTGCTTAGGGCATCTAGGCAGCTCTTAGTTTTGTTTAGCAATTGCTTATTTGCTGATTTTAGTTTTTAATGTGTATTATTATTATTATTATTATTATTATTATTATTATTATTATTATTATTATTATTATTGTTGTTGTTGTTGTTGTTGTTGTTGTTGTTATTATTATTATTATTATTATTATTATTATTATTGTTGTAGTAGTAGTAGTAGTAGTAGTAGTAGTAGTAGTAGTAGTAGTAGCCGTCGTCGTCGTAGTAGTAGTAATATGTCTGTGAAGATTCCCAGTCATCCAGGTGAGTTTATCTGAAAGTTGAGTCAGATGAAGCTGTTTGGATGAACAGCGAAACATTTCTATCTCTCAAAAAAGAAGTCCAGTAGCCATGACTCAACTTCCAGTAGTAGTAGTAGTAGTAGTAGTAGTAGTAGTAGTAGTAGTAGTAGTAGTAGTAGTAGTAGTAGCAGCAGCAGCAGCAGCAGTAGCAGCAGTAGTAGTAGTAGTAAACCGTCTGGACTTCTTCTTGGAACACTGACGGTATATAAGTGTATAAACAGACAGACAGACAGACAGACAGACAGACAAATAAATAAATAAATAAATAAATAAATAAATACATAAATAAATAAATACATGAATAAATAAATAAATGCCCTGTTCTGTCTCCTGCTGGGGACAACCAAACTATGTCTGGGTCAAGGACGATATCTATTTTTCTCCCTGGTTAATGTCCCTGGTCATTTTGCTCATTCCCCGGGCCCAGGGTATTCCTGGAATGGAAAATACCCCTGATTTGTGCAGTATGCAGCCACATGACAAAATATGATGCACCCCCTTCTATAACATATATTTTATAGTTTACCTAATGAAGTTTGAAAGTTATGCCTACACTATCAATTGTGCATGAATTCAATTTTTTAAAAAAATAGAATCCAAATAGTCTAAATGTAATAATTTTCTCCTATGACATATCATGTCATGACAGACTAAGGTGACTATTCAAATATTTTAGGGTTCCCACCTGTGTACATTAATTGGTGAGTCACACAGTTATGTGGTTTCTGAGAAGAATGTGTAACCCCCATGGAATGTTGCTTCAGTGCAAAAGGGTGAGACCAAGAAAGAGTGGGGATGGAAGGAAGGGATTTGAATTGAAAGAGCAGGAGAACTGAAAAAGAATAGAGCTTTTGTTGCTTCTTAGACTCCTAAGGCCCTTGCCAGATTGGTCTAGGCATAATTCCTGTATGTTTGGGTTGAAGAGATGAATCCACATACTGAATTCATGTAGAGTGGACCCTCATATAACAAATGGGTTGTATAACATAAAATCTGTACAACATAAAAAATTCCAGAGATAGGGGAAATTTGCTTAACAGAATCACCTGTGGGGTGAATCCGTACAACATAAAATGGCTGTGATTAGGGATTACTCTGTTTTCAATGCATTCCTATGGGAAATTTGTACAAAGGAAATTTGCTTAACATAATTTCATTTGGAACGAATTAATTCCTTTATACAAGGTACCACTGTATATGGAATTGAACTGATATTTTATTCTAGGATTTTGAAGACTGTGCATGTGGAGCGAATTCTTTTGTGTTTTGGATGGCCAACCCTGTTGAGGAAGATGTCTTGGATATTTTTCCAGAAGTTGAATTCAAAAGGACTCTTGAAGTGTGCAGCAATACAAGCAACTTCTGTACTGGTGCTGTTGCTGAGGTCTTGGTGGCCCAAATTCCAGCATTTTGTTGTTGTTACAATTGGTCATGTTGTCTGTTATAGAACTGTGAATAACAAATAACTCAGTTTGTTAACTTGTGTTCGTAAGGTTCGTGAACGGATATTGAAATACACAAATAGCCCCATAGAACTCAAAACTGTTACAAATGTATGGTCTCCAAAATGAAGGAGTATGAGGAACAGTGTGGTACATTCAAAACGATATGACTTGTAGAATCTTGCTGGTACTATTTATCTGATTTCATGTGATCATTCTTTTTTAGGACCGCAATGTTTAATTAATTAAGCAAAGTACAGCTCTTGGAATTTCTCAGACAGTGTTACCAATGGCTATGCCACTTGGGAGATTATTTAAACTTTTGATCGTATCATCACTCTTGCAGGTTCTGAAAGTGCTTTTGTTATAGTGCAATGCTATGTACGTCTGCTCAGGATTAAGTCGCATGAAGTTCAACAGAGCTGCTTCTAGGTAAAATTGTATCCAGTGATCAAGAACTTTGAAGGCTATCGGTCTGTACTGATGTACCTGAGAGTCCTGGCGAACATAGTGAATCTTACTTCTGAGTAGACGGGTATAGGGTTCTGTGGACTAAGGAGTGCTGCCCCAAAAATCCAATTTTTAAATTTTAAATTGTGATTTAAATCAGTTGGATTTTATCACTTGGTTTCTAAAAGTGAAGTGGCCTGATGACATTCCACTAATGACATTGCCGTCTACACTGATAGTCAGTTGCCAGCATAAAGTAGATTTCTTCCCCACCCCTGCCCTCCTTTTTACAGCTGTTCCAGCTGTGCAGAAATTCACCAGAGCATTTTTGGTGGTCCATCAGAGGTGCAGCTGGGAAAGGAAACCACCTCTTTCCAGTTGTTCTGGTAGAGGGAAATGTATCTATGGAACCACCCCTAGGATCCTAGGTCATCTTTTTTTTTTACATATTCAGCCTCTAGAGCTTTGTTTTGTTTTCCGTTAGGGAAACTTCCCCGGATACGTTTTACTTAAACAACCAACAGAAAAGCACCCGTGCAGAACTTAAATGTGTTCTGAGGAGGTAGTAGCAAAATGTGTATGTATTATGAAAAAAGGTAACCCAGGCATAGAGAATCAGCATTCTTTGTGGGGTTCCTCTCAGAGGCAAAGGCACAAGGGAAACAAATTGCAGATGTGCCATTGCGTGGGCTCAAACAAATAAGATAAGGCTAATTGACATGTGTGTACGCCTGGGGAAAGACAATCACATCGAGTGTTTCAGGAAAGAAGAGGAATAAGCCTCTTGGAGCTGAGGAGGGAAAATAAAGGAGGCCATTCATCAAAAAAATCTGCCTGTCAAAATGAGAGCTAGAAATACAGAGGCCAGGCTAATGGGAGCCGATTTCAACCGGAGGCCTTTGAGAGGAGGAGGAAGTTAGGCACCTTTCCCCCTGCCTAAACTCCTATGCTTTAAAATACGGTAGAACTAGTTAACGGTTTTATTTGTAAAACCTAATCCCATGACACAAAGATGGAGCCTGCTGCTCTAAGTGGTCTCTGAGCTTGGTGCCGGCCCTAAGGCCTACTGCTGAGACAGGAGCCAGCCGGCCTTTATGTCTGCAGCCAGGAAGCAGTGCTGGCTGACATCTCCCACTGAGAAGCAGGCCGCTGGGACTGTATGTCTGCTGCTGCTGCCAAAGGAGACACAAGCCTGATTTTAAGAACTTGGTGTCTGCCCCTTTACCTGCAGGCTACCCATAGAAGAAGGAAGAGAGGTCCGGAACTGGAAACCTCATCGAACAGTTTTGTTTTTTAAAGGAGGGGTCGCACTGTGTGTGCCTCTCAAAGGTCCTTCTTACGGGGATATCCAATCTTTTATTCTTTGTTGTCCTTGCTCTCCTTCCTCATTAGTAGGCTTTTGCTGTTTTCGAGACTCTCGGGTACACATGAAAGCATGTAGCTTTAATTTTTCCTCTCTGTTGTGTTACAGGGGTTGCTGATTATTTACATTCACTTTATCCCGCCTAGGGTCCTTTTAGATGGGTACAAGGAAAAGCTTGGGATTGGGAAGAATCTGATTTCACTAATTTTTAAAATTTCATTTTAATCTGAGCTTTCCCAAGCTCTAGCATCTTCTGTCACAAAAACATTAAGCAGAGATGTGTGTGGATTTTGTTTCAGTTTGTTTTAAATAAGAATTTAATGAAATTTGCAAATTTATTAATACAGTGGTACCTTGTGTAAAGGAATTAATTCATTCCAAATGAAATTTTGTTAAGCGAATTTTCCTTTATACAAATTTCTCTCAGGAACGCATTGAAACCAGAGTAATCCCTAATCGTGACCATTTTTATGTTGTGCGGATTCCCACCATAGGCGATTCTGTTAAGCAAATCTCCCCTACCTCCGGAATTTTTCATGTTGTACAGATGTTATGTTATACAAACTGTTTGTTATATGAGGGTCCACTATATTTAGAATGGGTGGGTGGGGGATGAAAGTTAAAGAAACATGATACGTGTGAGAAATCAAACCGCAAGATTTTTATATCCAGGCTCAGGACATCTAATGTTGAACTTGAAGTCTGATTTTCATTTTTGTATATTCAGTTGTGGAAGTGACCAATTAGATATCCCACCTCTTTTTTCTGATATACTCTTTAGCTTCGTGGCAGGTAGGTACAACATGGTTCTTTGCATGCTGCAAATTTACTATACTTGAGGAATCTGGCCAGTGCAAACGAACACTTCTATGAGTTCATTTTTGAAGAATTTACCAGAATTAAGAATTTGCCAACTATTTATTTGGAACAGAAAGAATCCAAGTTGAACTAATATAATCCAGAGAAATGCACAGGGAAACTGGAATTACTTAACACATTTCAAGAGGTTCTATTAATTTCAGGATCTTTAGGGCAAGATGTGCAAAGGGCATCCCATGGGCTACTTTTAGGCCTGGGGGTGTGAATGTAGCCCTTAAGACCTCAGACCATTGGACCCATTGCCCAATGTTTAAAAAAATTTTATGGCTCCCCCCAATAAAAACATTACCCTGTTTCATAAGTACAGTAGGACCTTCATTATCCACTGATTCAGTTATCCATGGTTGGCAGAAGAAAAATAAATAAATAATTCAGCATCCACAAAGCAAGCTATAAAGCAAGCTTTTGTCATAAAAAGCAGCTGTAAAGCAAGCTATTGTCACAATTAGCATCTGTAAAGCAAGCTACTGTCAAAACCAGTGGCCATAAAGCAAGCTACTGTCTCAAAAGAGCAGTCATAAGCAAGCTACTGTCAGGAAAGTGCAGTTTGGGGGTGGGTGGGCAGGTGTTCTCTCTTATCCATGGTTTTCATTTTCCACGGGAAGGGCTGGAACCAGTTCCCAGCAGATACCAGGGCCCTACTGTACAGTATTTATGGTTATTTTAAGCTGTTCTTCTTTTCATACACAATGGCAAAAGCGGTCCACTGTAGTCACTACCAATGCAGTATCCTTTGCAAGACAACCACAGGAGGCTTATGCTATTTTGAATGTTGTTTGTTTTGTTTTGTTTTGTTAAAGACCACCCCTCTCTCCATTTTGGCTCTGTCCTATCAGTAAACCAATACTAAATTCCTTGATATCTTCCTGCAGTACTTGGCCATGTGTATAACATTTTGCAAGCTTTTAGAAGACAAGCCACCATCCTTAGGATTTTGGATGAGCTGGAACCCGCAGTGGTAATTGCAGGGTATGCTGTGCATATCCAAGGTTGGATCACTGTTGCTTGAAGTGCTTAAACTGATATCCTCATTTAAGATAAGCACAAGATAAGCACAAGATAAGCACAAGATAAGATAAGCACAAGATAAGACAGCATGGAAAAGGACTATGAGAGTTTCAGGTCAGGGTTGCCTACTATTTCAGTCTTCTCTAGAATGCATTGCATCATCATTCATTTGGTCAAGTTATAGATAGGTCTGCATTTTAGGCATACAGAGCAAGCTAAAGAGCATGGAGATTTAAGAGGAAGGTAGTAAGTTCAAGTGTCTCCTATTTCAGATGGGAAAATGCACATTGGGTTTAATAAATTTGCTCTTGAAGTTTAGAACGGGGAGAGATCCATCCAATTGTCTGTGCTCAGTATGTTGGTAGGGATGCTAACAATTACTTTGCCATGTGTTGTTCTATGATTTCCCCTTACACAACATTTTGTTTGGCACCCATCATTGATCATGGGGGGTCAGGAGGAGGCAGCACACCCTCTTCTTCTTTACTGTTTGCTATCACACTTCCTTTACTATGGAATTAACAGTCGGACATGAAGCAGCCTATTTAAGGAGATTTTTTAAATTGTCCGGAAGTGTTTGTTTACATTGCACTAGATCATGTGCTGAGTTTTTTTCAATAGGAAGCTTGGTGTAGCTGTCTTGATTTAATTCTTCTGTGGTCCCCTAACACCCCTCCCCCCGTGTCTGTATAACTGCCAGAGCCAGAAGATTAGACACATAAAGAAAAAAAAGATCACATCAGTCTCTTTAAATCACAGTATCTACAAACATCCGGTTGAGGACATTTTTGGTGACTGAATTAAAGACAGTGCTTAGAGAGCTGAAGGGGGAATTAGAAGCTGCTCTGCCTCTCATTGTGTCCATCACCTTGCCCCAAAAGACAACTCAATTTAGCTTTCTTCTTCCTCAAAATTCATTTATTGCTTCAAGAAACCCTGCCAAGACTTCTTATCTCAAATTAGGCAGCATGTCTCCTTAGTATTTCTGATATTTCCAGGGAAGCAGTGGTCTTTTGATATGCAACTCCTTTCTGGAATGCTGCAAAACAGAATTGTATATCTAATTGTTTAATGGTGTAGGTATAAAATCTCAGATGTTTAGAGAGGTCCTTGAGTTCCAACAAGATTACCATTTTCTTTGAGTTTAATGTTCAGATATTTATCTTCATAACTTTTCCTCTCATAAATACAAACACTGAACCACCTAGAGGTATATCAGTGTCTCACATTATATGAATATTTTGAAAAGGTTTAAATGTACCTTAATTTCACTCATATCTGCTGCAACTTTACAAATGTTTGATGCACCAGTGCTGGCATATTTCAGGTTCTGATCTTACTTTCCCTCCCACTCTTCTTTCATGAAGCCTCTTGTTCAATAGACTGTAGCAATTGCCAACACTCCATTTGGTTCAATTTAACCATAAGATATCTCAAACACCTTGACTGTAACAAAATTGGATTCATAGACAGATGACTTTCTTTCATCATGTCAGTCTTCAAGAACATTTTCTTCATTACTCCATTTGCTTTAATGTCTATATTTTATTCATTTCCGTTTATCAGAACTACAATAATTTCATTGGAAAATATTTCCCCTACTTTTTATTTCTGTTAATTTTAATGGTTTTTCATACCAACCATCAAGAATCATCCAGAGTCCCAATATTATGTCACAGGATTACCTTTTACTATGTTTTAAACCTGTTCCATCACACTGCCTCAAGGTGCCTCCCAAGAGTAATGGTTATTGTTCTTGCTTGAGCCGGCAAGCTGGCTTTGGCAATACAGTTTACATCGGAGACCAGGTAATAAAAGATAGATTGTTTATTCTAGAATTCTACTCACATCTGGCATGGTAGACAGATCAGAAATTTGCTTGCAATCTCCTAGTCTCACTTTGTAAGAATGAAGTGATTTTCCTGGCCTGTTGGCAAACCGCATGGCTCTTTCTAAAAACACAAACAAACACTCCCTTTTTCACTAGTTTGCTAACCAATGAGGAGGTGAAAAAGAGACCACGTGTTTTAAAACTACAACACCCAAAATGCATTGCTTCACAACTCTTAAAGGCACCTTGCCTCCCATACTGAACCTCACACCAAACCCCATCTGAGCCAGAACACTCCCCTCCTGGAATAACAATTCCACTGCTACTTATTAGAGATGGGCACGACTTGAAAAAAAATTTTTTTGAGTTGTCGTTAGTCGGGCCGGTCCCGTTTCGGGTCATTTCCGGTTTTCGCGAAAATTTGCAAAAATTAGTCGGTTCGTTTTTTCGTTTTTCATTGTCGTTAGTATTGGGTTTTTTGGGGGGGAGTGGGCTCCTGGAGGCACCTCTCTGGGGTGGGTGCCTCCTCTGGCCCGCTATAAAGGGAAAGTGGGCTCCTGGAGGCACCCGTGGGTGCCTCCTATCCTCACCCACTAGGAAGGGGAAGCAGGCTCCAAGAGACCCCTCAACATGGGGGTCTCCCTTCCTCACTTGCTGCTGCTGCAAAATGCTATGCAATAGTCATATGGATATTGCATAACAGAATGTGCAGAGAGTGACTGTGAAGACTAGTGGATGGCACTGAACCCAGAGCCATAGTGAGATGCCTAACTAAGGCTCTCGCACCACCATGTCTCACACAGAAGGGAATTGTACTTGCTGCGTGTAGTGCAATGCAAGCAAGTAGATCTGGCTTTAAGGTGGCTTAGTGCAAGGGCTAGGGTTAGGCTAGTGACGGGTAAGGTTACGGTGGGCTAGTGGGTTGCACCTCTGGGTGCCTCTCTGACCCACTAAGAAGACAGTCTGTGACGTATGGGTACGGAGTCAAGGATTAGGGTTAGGGCTAGGGCAGGTTTTAGGGGGCTTTTTGGCACATCCCAGAAGTCTCCATGGCCAAGTGGCCATGCGACTGGTGGGATGGCTCCAAAAATTTGCATAGTCGTCCACTCCCACATGGCTGGCCACTTGGCCAGCCCATCATTGCGCAGATGTAAATAAAATAAAATAAAATAAAATCAATGGAGGACAGAGGAGGAGAGGAGAGAGAGACATTTTGTTGCAAGAAAAAACCCACTGCTACTGTGAAAAATCTGGCAGTTTATATAAATTTTCGTGTGTTTCTGTTGTGCTTGTGTGTTTTTGGACCATGATTTCAAAAACAATATTGTGTTCGCCGCCCCATTTTGGATCCCCCGCCCGCACCGCATGGCATGGCGAAATGGCGACTCGAGTCCGGCTGCCCAGGACGGGGGGGAGGCGGGACCCCTCCTCCAGAAACCACCCCTCCGGTAGGTGCCCTGCGCCCTTAGTCAAGCAGGCATTTTCCCGCCTGCTTTTTTGGCCCGGGAATGGGTGGGGGAAGAGTTTAAAAGTTTTTTCCTGTGCCGTCCGTGCTGCTTGCTTGCGCTTTAATTGCGGCGGCCGGCGGCGAGACTGGGCTTTTTGCTGGCTGCGAGCCTGCGGCGAGTCCCACCAGAGCAGCCCAGGACGGGGGATGGGGGGGAGGCCGGGGACCTCCAGAAACAACCCCTCTGGTAGGTGCCCTGAGGCACAGCAGGCATTTTTCCGCCTGCTTTTTGGCCGGGAACCGGGTTTTTTTAATTTTAAAAAACTTTTTTTCTGTGCCGCGTGTGGCATCGCGCAATCGCGCGATCCAAGGAACGAGCACGACAAATCAGACCAAAATTGTTCGTTCGTTGGTTCGAGCTCGAAGTCTGGGGGAGTGATTCCCATTACCGTTTCCGTAGAGTAACGGAACCGAATAACGGAAACGGAAACGGGAATACCGCTAAGTCGTGCCCATCTCTACTACTTATCCAAAACTAAACAATATAACGTAAAGAACGTTAATAAAATAGATCCAAGGCATGAAGGTCCATGGTTCACCCATCAAGTTCGATTGGTACATACCGCCACTGCTCAGGTTCCGACGAGGCCCTAATTCTGTCCACCCTGTTGCTCACATATACATAGAATCATCTACTTTAGTTGTATATGTAGCCCAGCACCACCTTGCTATCTGTACAGAAGGTGGTGGATTCTAGTTGTAGGTCCATCTCTTTCTTGATCAGGTCTGCTAATTCTATGGCTAGCACCGCACCACAGAATTCTAGTCTTGGTATGGTGTGGTCCTTTTGTGGTGCCAGTTTGCCTTACCCATAACAAAGCCAATGTGGGATTCTTCCTCCCCACTGTAGACTCGGAGGTATCCCACGGCAGCAATCGCCTTAACTGATACATCAGAGAAGATATGTAGCTCTTTCTTCACAGTGGCGGTGGGCGGGATGGGAGCATACGAACGTTGTAGGTGAACATTTTGAAGACAGTTCAAGGAAGCCCACCATATCTCCCAATCTTGCTTCTGTCCTAGTGGGAGCGGTTCGTCCCAAACCTTGGTGTCCTTAGAAAGCTCACAAAGAAGAAGCCTTCCTTGGACTGTCACCGGGGCCGCAAAACCCAGAGGATCATATAGGCTGCTCACAGTTGACAGGACTCCTCTCCTTGTGATGGTGGAATTCTGAGCTGGGGTTCTGAAGGTGAAGGTGTCTTTCTTCAAATGCCAACATAGGCCTAGACTGCGTTGGATGGGGGGGGGCTTCGGAAGCCAATCTAAGGTCCTGTAGACCCTTGGCGTGGTCTTCGGGAGTGAAGGCCTTTAGGACTTCCTCGCTGTTAGACACAATTTTGTGAAGCTTAAGATCAGCTGTAGCTAGCATCTGTCGTGTCCTCTTTAACAGTTCTGCGGCTTCTGCTGGGGTAGGTACAGATTTTAGACCACCATCAACATAAAAGTCTCACTCAACAAAATCTCTAGCATCTTCGCCAAAGGTGGCTTCATTAACACGCGCAGTGAGTTGGAGGCCATAGTTGGCAATTGCAGGAGAGGAACTATTCCCAAAAGCATGTACTCTCATCCTGTACTCTTCTATTTGTGAATTATGTGTATCGTTGCTAAACCACAGGAAGCGCAGGTAATTTCGATGGTTTCCTTTAACAATCAATGAGTAAAACATTTGCTGGATGTCAGCCATACTGGCTATAGCCTCCTTCCTGAAGTGGATGAGTACGCCAAGAAGACTTCTGGTGAGTGTGGGTGCCAGGACCCTGCCTGTTCCAGAACCTGACTCTGAGGGGTTAAATGGTGAAGAGCTGCTGGAGGAGCCTTGCAGCTCAAGTCAGCAGGCAGCTGGATGTGATGACTCCGCTGAAAACATATCTTCTCCCCCTAGAAGGGCTCTGAGCAGGATTCTGCAAAGACGTGCTACCAGGAGAGCTAGGGAAAGGGTCTTTGATGCTAGACGGGGAATCAGGTCGGGAAGCCCTGAGTACTAGCAGGAGCCTTTCCAGAAGTAAGACTGTGTTCCGTGTTTTGAGATAAAGCTGGTAAGCTCACCTTGAGCTCTCTGTGGGAGCAACACGTCATTTGAACTTGCAACCACGTTCCTGTCTGTGACCTTGGCTCTGTTTCCTGATTTCGGACTGGCTTCCTGGACTACGGCTTGATCTGTTCCCTTGAGTTTGGCATCTGGTTTCCGTGAGATATTCTGGTTTTGATTTGGACTGGTAATTGCTGGGAGTTGGATTCTGTTATTTATCTGGCACTTGATTGTAACAAAAGACTTGAACTTGCCTGGCTTTCCACTAAAGATCTTGGCAAATAACTGAATCCTGTTTGTGTGTGTGCTCTGTGTGCGGGGCTTGACAGTTTGCTCCCACCCAAACTTCTTCAACCAGAATGGAAGAGGAGGGGGCAGTTGGGAGGACACCGCTGGAAGCTTTGCAAAACCAAATGCTGCTTTTGTCTCAGGCGATTGTTCAATTGCAGCAAGCTCCAGCACCGGCTGGGTTGCAGCCCTGTTGCCCTTTGCTGCCTCCTGACCGGTTTGAAGGCAAGTTAGAGGAATTCCCTGCATTCTTGGCTCAATGCAAGCTGTTTATTGAAGTGTGTGCTCAAGAATTTCCTACTGAGAGGTCTAAGGTCTGCTTTATCATCAGTTTGTTGAAAGGACAGGCAGCTAAATGGGCTACCCCTTTACTCCTCAGTGCCTCACCTCTACTGGATAATTATCAGGCTTTCCTGAATCACATTTCTACAGCTTTTCAGAACCCCGTGCAGGCTGCTACTGCCAACAGGAGATTCAGAGCTTTGAAACAGGGCAAAGATTCAGTGTTTTATTACACCACTGCGTTCCGTCTGATAGCACAGGATCTGAATTGGAACGAACCGGCACTGATTTCTCAGTATATGGAAGGACTGGCAGATGAAGTGCTTGATGAACTCTCTAGGGTGGAACAACCAAACATGTTACAGGAACTCATTACCCTGTGTCTCAGGATAGATGGACGCCTGGAAAGCTGTCACCTTGGTGACATCTTGGCAAAGAACTGAATCCTGTTTGTGTGTGTGCTCTGTGTGCAGGGCTTGACAGTGAGTCCCGTGAGCAAGGCCTTATTTAGGGAGAGGCCTTCAAACTGTGCGCTGGCATCGAAGACTACCCTTATCTGTCCTGGTTTTTGGGGACGGTACACTCCAAAGAATGGCAGGTACCAGCATTCTTCATCCCTTCCCAAGGGTGGAGCTGGTTCAGCATGTTTGTTCTGGAACATCTTGTTTATGAATTCTATCAGGTGAGCTTTCATCTCAATCTTCCTGTTCATCAGTCGCCTGAGACTCATGAGGTGGGAGAGTGCTTGTTCACGATTGTTCGGCAGTCGTTGCCTGGGCATGCGAAAGGGTAATGGGGCTACCCAACTCCCGGAGGCATCCTGTTGCATCTCTGTCTCCATAAACTGCAGAAAGAACTTGTCCTCCATTGACAAAGCCATTTCATTGTCTTCTTTGCTGAGCTGGAACACCATAGCTGGAGAAACCTTGAAGTGTTCCTGACATGGCATTAAGTGAGAAGTTCTACCATTACTGAGGATGGAGGTAGCGAAGACATGTGCCTGAGTTGGAGCCTGCAATCGATCTATGCAGATTGTGCCTGAAATGGCCCATCCAAGTGCTGTCTTGAAGGCAAGTGGGGATGCTGGTGGACCTTGAACTAATTCATGGTGCCCGAGGGCCTCAGGGGCATCCACTCCCAACAACAGCAAGATTTCGGCGTCGGGGTCTAAGGCAGGCAACCGATTTGCTATATGTCTCAAGTGAGGTATGGCTTTTGCAGCCTCTGGTGTGAGGATTTGGCTGCGGTCATTTGGTATGTCATCCCACTCTAGTAATGGTGGTAGAAGAAACTGTGATCTCCCATCTAAGGATTCTATACTGAACCCATTGACTTTCCTCCCCGCCGTTCGCTGCCGTCCAGTACACGTAGACACGGTGAAATGAGCTTCTTCGCATGGGATGTCAAACAGATCGAAGAATGCTGACCTGGTCAGTGACCGGGTGCTCTCCTTGTCCACTGTAACATACATCTGCACAGCTTTCCCAGGGCATCCAATGGGGTAGAATCTTGCCAGGCAGATTTGGTGGCATGACTGGGGGGAGGGCAAGTCACCACAGACCGAAGTGCAGTTTACCATTGCAGATGGCTCTTGGTGCATCTGCATTGAATGCAGAGATTCTGTAATTGATGGAGGGTCCGGGAGGGATCCTTGATGTGCGGCATGGTCGGGATGCAGGGCACCTGGGTGTTTGTCACTGTTACATAGATGGCATTGCACCTTGGCCGTGCACGCCTTGGCTCTGTGGTCCGTGGATGCACAACACCTGTAGCAGACCCCATACTCCTTGATCAAGGCCTTCCTGTCATCCAGATTCTTCTTCTGAAACTCCCTACATTTGTTCAGAGGGTGTGGGCCCTTGTGGAGAGGACACAAAGGATCTGCCTTAGGACTATGACCTTTACGTGGTGCATATCCAGCTGATGGTGCATCCGTGTCCTTCACAGGTGATGCAATGACCTCTGTCTTGTACACAGACACGGGCGCTCTGCCCTGTACATGGTGCCTTGAATCCTTGTTTAACGAAGGGACATGACCTGTACCTTTGTTGACTGGTAGACAGCATTTTATGAGGCTAAGGGCCTGAGGTGCAGTGTAGAAAGCCGTTTGCTGGACCACAAATTCCTCCAAGACTGTGAAAGGGGGATCTCTTCCTTGGTGCGTAACCTTATTTATTTATTTATTTATTGTTATATTTATATCCCGCTTATATCCTAAATTAGGACTCTAAGCGGCGAACAAAAGCGGCCGAGCGCCAACAGACAGAGAATAAATTACAACTAAATCCAATAACAACATCAAGATAAACCAATATAATACAAATATAGAATAAAAATCCTAGTACCTCCTTGTGCGTCCCAGCACGCCAAGGCGTGAATCCTAACAATTAAAATCGGAGACACCAGTAGTCAGCAGTCAATAAGTAATAACGATGGCAGAAAAAAAATTAAGGAGAATTAGGATTCGCCAAAGGGCTCTCGGAATAAAAAGGGTTTTAACATTTTCCGAAAGACCTGCAGGGACTCTGCAGAGCGCACTTCGCTAGGGATAGAGTCCCATATGGAAGGGGCTGCTACCGAGAAAGCCCGGTTCCGGGCAACCGCCCTCCGGGCCTCCCGGGGAGTGGCAACCCGGAGCGAGTGCGCTCGCACCTTCCGAACTGGACGGGCCGAGGTGGATCACTGGACGATACGCTCTGCCAGGTAATCCAGTCCCAAGCCATGGAGGGTTCCATAAACCAAAACCAAGACCTTGCATCTAATCCGGGCCGCAACGGGCAACCAATGCAGGCGAGCCAGGACCGGGGTGATGCGGTCATAGCGACGCACACCAACCACCAGCCTGGCCGCCGCATTCTGCACCCGCTGCAGACGCCAGAGAAGAGTCAAGGGCAACCCCATGTAGAGGGCGTTGCAGTAGTCCAGCCTCGAGATCACCAGTGCTTGGACCACTGTTCTCAGAGAGTCAACATCCAGGTACGGGCGGATCTGGGCGATCTGGTGAAGATGGTAATAGGCGGCCCTGGTCACCGACGCCACCTGAGCCTCCATGGTCAGCGCCGGGTCCAGGACCACGCCCAGATTCCGCACCCTCTCCACTGGCCAGAGGGAGACTCCCCCCAGATGCGGAAGAGGGCCACCGTACCCAGATGGTGAGCTCCCAAAGAACATAACCTCCGTCTTCTCGGGGTTGAGCTTAAGCCTGTTCGCCCCGGTCCAAGCCAGGACGGCATCCAGGCACTCGTCAAGGATCCCCACAGCCTCCACTGCAGAGGTGGAAAAGGAGAGAGAGAGCTGTGTGTCATCAGCGTACTGGTGACAGCAGACTCCAAATCTCCTAATGACCCCAGCCAGCAGCCTTACGTAGATGTTGAACAGCATAGGGGACAGCGACGACCCCTGTGGAAACCCACAAGGGAGTACCCAAGGGGCTGACAACTCCCCCCCCCCATGCAGGACGTACTGTGGACGGTCCCCCAGGAAGGATCGGAGCCAACTGCGAGCAGTGCCTCCGATTCCAACCTCGGAGAGCCGATCCAACAGGATACCGTGGTCGACGGTATCAAAGGCCGCTGACAAATCCAGGAGGACCAACAGGGTAGAGCAACCCCTGTCGGCCGCCCAGATTAGGTCATCTTGCAGCACGACCAAAGCTGTTTCGGTCCCCCGGCGAGGCCTGAACCCAGACTGGCAAGGATCGAGGCACTGCCGATCCTCCAGGTATGACTGCAACCGGACCGCCGCCACCCTCTCGATCACCTTGCCCATAAACGGGACGTTAGCAATTGGACGATAGTTGGTTAAATCGTCCTGGGAAAGGCCTGGTTTTTTAAGAATGGGCTTTACCACCGTCTCCTTCAGACGAGAGGGAAAAAAACCCTCGCTGAAGGAGGCGGTGGCGATGACCGAAGCCCATTCAGCCATGGTCCCGCTGGCAGCTTTAATGAGCCAGGCAGGGCAGGGATCGAAAGGAGTGGACGCCAGCCGGCAGTGAGCCATAGCCTTAGAGGCCTCGACAGCAGAAACAGGCCCAAGCGCATCCAACCGAGGCGACAAAGGCGGACCAGCAACTGGAGGTGCCGGGGCAGTGCTACTGCAACCGGAGTCGAAGCCGGCCCGGATGGCCTCAATTTTGGTACGAAAAAAGGCTGCGAAATTCTCACTACTGAAATCAGTAGGAGGAGGCCTGGCCAGACTAGGATTGGTGGGCATTATGCTGAGGACACAGGGAATAGTATTTAACTGCACAGTCAGTTAGTTGTATGATTGTGGGACCAAGGGAAGTGCTTCATGCCTAGCACTTCCACTTGGACACTACTGTAGTAACCACAGACATAATATCCGGTTATATCGAAGTAGCTACAAAACAGGATTTCTGCCAATGTCAAACTTCATTATTCTTACCCTATACCTGTTTCTTATTGAGCCACTTGGCGCCAATCTGTTCAGGTAGTTTTTGAACAATGAGTGATTGTGTTTCATACAGGTTCAGACAGACCAGCCCTGACAATGTGGGGTCTCGCTGTGCTGACCGTAATTGAGTAAGGATGTTAGAGTACTCCAGTAGCCTGCGGGGTTCACCAAGGCTGACACAAGGCTGACACGTTCTATTAGTGATGACACAGACTGTGCAGCTGCTCCATAGTAAGTGTCCAGCCTGGCCCAGGCTGAGCGGAGGGCAGAGACAGGGTCCCTGAGGTTTGCGGCATATATGTCTTCGACCATAGATTGCGATTTCCGGCCCTAGGTAAGCGATCATAAGGCCTAGCTGTTCTGCTGGATGCAGATCATCATCTTGAATGGCGCTCTGAAAGATGTGCTTCCATAACAGATAGTCACGACCCGGTTTGTCAGAGAATTTTCGCACACCTCTGGTCACTAGATCTACCTGGCCTCTTCGTGGTGATCACGTTCTGGTTCTCCTTTGGGAAGACGGGTCTTCTGCATGACTAGTGGGAGGCATGGGAGCCGAAGCAGTTGGAACATTGTGCTCTTCCTTTGGGGCCACGATGGGGCCATAAGGCTGGAAGGGGTTATAAGGAAGATATGCTGAAATGTTATGCCAAGCCCAGGCATCGTATCCCTGATAAGGACGAGCGTGATGGTTGGCCATCTGGGGTAGCCAGATGAACGTTGACGGCATGACATCGTAGGTTGGTAGTCTCAGGGGGTTGTAACCTGGCTGGGGTGGAACACTCCCAGGTGCTGGAGCCGTATGGTCTGGCTGCGGCGGAACATTCCCTGAAACTGCATGAGGTTGGGCAGATCCTGAGGGAGTTGCCGAAGAAGGGAGAGGTCCCGGTGCTGAAGCGTTAGGGTAGTGCCAGGGTGATGGATACAGCCTGAGAAGGAGCAGTGGCTGATGCTGCGGCATTGAGGTGGGGCCCCTGAGCAGATGCCAAGGTAATGGAAACTGCCTGAGGAGGAGCAGGGGCCGATGCTGCGGTGTTGAGATGATAGCCCTGAGCAGATGCCAAGGTGGTAGGAACTGTCTGGAGAAGGAGCAGAAGCTGAAGGTGCTAGGTTCACAAGAGCCTGTGGAGGTAGACCACTTCCCATTGTCGGGCCCTCAAGGAAACTGTGGCCGGCCGGAACCATGGCATCATCTGGTAAAGTCCCGGAGAGGATGTGTGTAGTGGGAACTGGTTCAGACATGTTGCCAGATGCTGGATGGCAGCCAGTAGCAACTGGTGTAAAGAATTGCACATCCACAGGGGGTGCTGCCTTCCTGGGTGGTTGGAAGACCATTGCATCTGGGTTGAGGCTGTGGGGAGGGCCACTTGGGTTAGCAAGTATTTGCTGTTCTAGGCCATCCTGCTTGTTACATAGGGAGGTCTGATCTTCCACAAAGGCCTGGACACGGTGGGATGAGCTTTCTGCTCCCAAATATTCCAAATCCCAGTTTGGGAAGACACTGGAAATTACCTTCTCGGCTTCTGCTTTCAAGGCTGCAGCTCGAGCTGTACTTTTTACTATCTCCTTTTCTTGTTGAAGAAGTTCAAGATTAGCTTTCCTCAACAACTCCTCCTTTGTCAAGTTCAGAGAGGCTGAAGCAACAGCGGCATCTATCCTTGCTGCCATAGCTTGTTCCTTTAACTTCTCAGCTAGGGAAAATCTGGAACGTTGACTACTGCTTGATACAACTGAAAGTTGCTGTAAGACACTGGAACGCTGACTGCTGCCTGACTTAACTGAAGGTCGTTGTGAGACACTGGAACGCTGGCTGTGTGCTGAAGCTTGTGAAGCTCTTGAGTGGACTGAGGCGACAGAGGGTGTTCTTGGATGCTTGTCACTTGCCTCAGAGGCATCCTGCTTCTTTGAGACTGCTTTGCAGTGCTCATCTGGGTCAGTGGGGGCCTCAGAGGGACATACCAGCACAGACTGTATCCCAGAATTGGTTGATCCTAACTGCATTTCCCTTGCTTCTGGGGTGTTCTAAGCTTAATTAGTTACAAATTTAATCCGAAGTTAGTTCAGGTACAGCTGAAGGTGAGTTTTTCAGATGAGCCCCAGGTGTGCGTCCATTTGAGATCAGGGTAACTGGTTCCCTTGAGAGTTCTCGATTGGACTGATAGCCTGTAGGAGTCTCCTGTCAGGAAACTGACTGCTCAATGTATCCAAAATTAGCTCAGGACAAGCATAAGTTGATGAATTAAACCTTTGGAGTGTACAATAGCTCGTGAGAGGTTCTACATACAGTTTATATGAGCAGGGATGGACTGATGCATATAGTTTCAAGCAGAGAATCGGCTAAAATGCTAGCAGCACAGTTTGTTTGTTTTTTCATGCAAATTAAGTTGACATTATCTAGCTGGCAATTGTCTTCCGTCTCTATGGCGACCAAAGGTACGTGCAGCTGAGGGAGAGAGCTCTCCTTTGTTACATGCAGGAAATTTGCACATTCATTCTTACTGTTCTTGCTTGAGCCAGCAAGCTGGCTTTGGCAATACAGTTTACATCAGAGACCAGGTAATAAAAGATAGATTGTTTATTCTAGAATTCAACTCACATCCGGCACGGTAGACACATCAGAAATTTGCTTGCAATCTCCTAGTCTCACTTTGTAAGAACGAAGTGATTTTCCTGGCCTGTTGGCAAACCGCGTGGCTCTTTCTAAAAACACAAACAAACACTCCCCTTTTCACTAGTTTGCTAACCAATGAGGAGGTGAAAAAGAGACCACGTGTTTTAAAACTACAACACCCAAAATGCATTGCTTTACAATTCTTAAAGGCACCTTGCCTCCCATACTGAACCCCACACCAAACCCCATCTGAGCCAGAACAGTTATTCAGGATATATAGAATGGCTCATATTTCAGATGGTTGAGAATGGAGATGAACAGATGTGTAACCATACAGGTCAGACAAAATGTAGCAAAACGAAAGCCTAAAGGGAATCACATTATGATTCAGCACAGTTTCCTTAATATTTTTCCAACATAGGAAAAATCCATCTAGAGGTGGGCAGGAGCCAACAAAATGGTGGTTCGTCTTCCTTCATCGTTCATGGACAAACCATGAACAGGTTTGTTGGTTCATTCAGGATTTTTTTTATACAGGTTAGTGGCAGTATAATAATAATAATAATAATAATAATAATAATAATAATAATAATAATAATAATAATAATAATAATAATAATAATAATAATAATAATAATAATAATAATAATAAGAAGAAGAAGAAGAAGAAGAAGAAGAAGAAGAAGAAGAAGAAGAATTTGCAATGTAATCAGCATACTGGGTGTGGTGCCTAATGAGCTAAGCAAGTATTTAGAAGAAATTGGAGTTGACAAAGTCACCATCAGTCACCTGCAGAAAGCCACCTTACTGGGATCTGCTCGCATAATTCACTGATACATCACGTAGTCCTAAACCAGGGGTGTTCAAACTTTTTGCAAGGAGGGCCAGATTTGGTGAGATGAAAATGTGTGTGTGTGTGTGTCGGGGGGGGGGCATTCAGCTGCACTTGGTCCCTGGGCCAGATTTTTCACAAGCCGCTAGGTCATGCAAGGAAGTGAGGAGGACACTGCAGTAACACAGATGGGGCCGGGTAGGCTGGGCAGGTGGCTGGGGAGATGGACAGAGGCGGGGAGGGCAGGCAAACTGTAAAACTGCAAGCTGACATCTCTATCTCTATCCGGTATGGGGAGGGACCAGCTGGCAGAGATGCGTGACAGGCTGAGCTGGCGGGGAGAAGAGGCCGCGGGCCACTCAAAATTTGAAAACAGGCCACATCTGCCCCCCAGGCCTGATTTGGACATGCCTGTCCGAAACTCTTGGGAAGCGTTCAACTAGGGATTTGTAATACAAAATCCAGCGTACTTATTTTGTCTGCTGTGTGGTAATTTGATGATGATGATGATGATGATGATGATGATGATGATGATGATCATCATCATCATCATCATCATCATCATCATCCCCCATATGCACGTGACCTTGTCATGGTGGTGGGTATTGCTTCGAGGACGCAGTGGGCTATGCTATACAGATTCAATCATCAAAAGATAGTAAATGTTGATTATGCAAATAAAAGGATGCAACTTTAGATCACATCATCAGCTGTTGCCCAAAAATAGCTCAGACTGATTATTTAGCCCAGTAGTGGCCAAACTTTGGCCCTCCAGATGTTTTGGGCCACAACTCCCAGAATTCCAAGCCTGTATTGTCAATGGCAAAGGACTGGAGGAGTTGTGGTCCAAAACATCTGGAGGGCCAAAGTTTTGCCACCACTGATTTAGCCAGGAGACACAAGAGTCAGTGATAAAGAGCTAGAAAAGACAAGCAAATATCAGGAATTAGAAATAGAAATGGAAAAGCTATGGAATAAGAAAGCAAGAACAAAACCAATAGTAATAGGCACTTTGGGTGCAATCCCAAAAGACCTGGGTCAACATCTGAAAACCCTTGGCAATGCCAAGATCAACATCACTCAATTACAAATGGCAACATTATTAGGAACAGCATATATTTTACGAAGATATCTCCAGTCATCCTAGGCTCTTGGAAGGAGCTCGATCATTGGAGAAGGCCAACTCCAGTTTAATACCTGGGAACTGTGTTCACCAGAATAATTGTAGAGGAGGAGGCAGGTAAGGAGGCAATGAGGGCAGTGGGAAGGAGTAGGAGACAGGCTGTGGGGGTGGGAAAGACAAATTAGGAAGTTAATTAAATCACAAAAAATTGTTGGTTTGGGAAAGTTCAGATTCTCCTGTTTGGACAAACCCAAACCAACAAGCTAGAATTTTTAAATTAATTTTCTGGTTCGTTTTCATCTCTAATCCCTTCCCTATTACAGGTATGTGGACAAAGAATATTGATGGCATTTTTATTAGAATGTGTCTAACTAAATAGACTGCTTTACATGCTAATTTTTCACTCATGTCTCTAACTGATTTCTGTTACATCTCACCATGACTGAGGGTGGAGGCTTTGGTTAGGAGAATTAAAATGGCAGAGGGCAGAAGGGAGGGACAGATGGTGCTGAATTAATTCATGTATCTAATTCATCCAAAAGTTTACTTTCCAGTCTCTCACATATAGTTGATGAAATGAATAAAACAACCCCTTCATTGACTGTTCCCATTTATCTGGAAACAAAAGAGCAGAATCTTCACAGATCCAGGCGCTGCTGACAGTATCAGGTGGCTCAGGGCTCTGTGACTCTTAAACATGGAGGTAGCAAAGGGACTTCTAAGTGACAGTTCTTCAGAGTGGTCTCCTGGAACCCTCAGGTGCCCAGGCTGCCATGTTTGCTGAGACTGTTGCTGTCAATAATGGATAGTCAGGGCTAGCTGAAGCCTTTTTTGTGCCTAAAACGAAGAAAATGGCCACTGCTATGGATTGAACCAATACCTGCAAATGTTTTTGGCCCTGATGAAAAAGGGTGTCTTCACATATTGGAACACCTTGCCGACTCTGCTTTATTTATTTATTTATTTATTTATTTATTTATTTATTTATTTATTTATTTTGAACCTTGGAAAAGGACCCAAGGTGGATTACAATAATGAGGGACAATATACAGCCCAGAATATTTAAAACATATTCAAGTTTAAGGACAGGGAATTAGAAGAGGCATCTTGCAACAATTAAAAAGGCAACATTATAACTAAAAAGAGCATGTGAACAGTTAAAAGAAAAAAAATTCCATTATGAGGGGTGGAAACTAACATGGAAAACACAGGTGTTCTTATGAGATCACTCAATGCAATCATGCATGGTAATCCATCTAAAAGTCACATAATAAGCAGTCCATCATTCAGAGAATGCTTTCCTGAAGAGGAAGGAGATAGACATGTTTTGATGACCTTAGCACCCAAGCTGGTTCATACTGCTAGATTCGATCTTTGAGGTAGCTTGGGCACAGGCCGTTTTGTGCTTTGTAGGTTAAGGTTAGCACCTTGAATTGTGCCCAACAGCTGATTAGAAGCCAGTGCTTTAGCAGGAGTGTAATGTGGTCTCTGTAACCTGGGCCAGTTGGTAGCTATTTTCCATCAGTAGCTCCACATAGAGCACATTACAGTAGTCCAGCTGGGATGTCACTAGGGCATGTGTCACCATGGCCAGAGCTGGTTTCTCAAGAAATGGGTGTAACTGGCATACTAGCTTTAATTGTGCAAATGCGCTCCTGGCCAGAGCTGTGACCTGGGCATCATGGCTCAAGGATGAGTCCAAGACTCAACCTATACTGTGTTTATAACGTCCCCCCCAAAGTTGAGACTGGCTGTTCTAGAGCACTGCTAAACCCTTTAATCCCATTCCCCCACCCCCAAAAATGTATTTTATTTATTTATTTATTTCTTCTCATTTGTAGGCCATCTTTCTCCTGATGAAAAGACTCAACACTGCTCATATTAAAACAAATAAAATTAAATCACAATAACATACTCATTAAAATCAGTTAATTATAATAATAATTAAAATTAAATGATTAAACACATTTAAAATTTAAAACTTTAAAACTTAGGGCTCTGTTGCACTTGGAAATAATTTCAATGTTTGAATTGGTTTTAACATGTTTGAGATCAATTTCAAAAATTCTGACTACAATGCACAGGGAAGTACAGTGGTGGGTTGTTTTGTTTTGTTTTGTGTTTCCACAGGAAACATATTTGTGACCAATGATCAAAATGATCATATTTTTGATCAGAAAGCAAGATATTTTATTCAGGTGTGAGGGTTGCTTATTTAATATTACTTGTGAAACTGATTTATTTTAAATTGTATTGGCATATGTGACTGTAGAGGCATATGCCTCTATCAGTTGAAACTGTGTCCGTTGGATTAGTCAAAGAATGGATGCCAGGATCATGGGTTTTTGGGCTGTACGGAAGCCTTGCAGTCTGTTCTGAAAAGAGAGCCAGCAGAGAGAGGAAAAGGTTGGGCGAGGAGGCCTCTACAAGCCTAGAAATTGACAATCATGTCAATTTCTTTGGTCAGTTTCTCTTGGCCATTCAAACGTATGGCTTTACTCTTGCCAGCCCCTTCTCCATTCATTTTAATAGTATGGTTGCACTCTTACTTAGTTGAAAACCAGCAGCCAGAGACTTAGTTAAGCCTGCCTGGAGAGATAGGTCTTCATCTGTCACTGGAAGGATAACAGAGAAGGGGACTAAACTAAGCTCCCAAGGAAGAGCATTCCACAACCTGGAAGGGACCATCACAGAGAAGGCCATGTTTAATGTCCCCATCAGAAATACCTGTGCTTGGCATGGGGGCTTTGAGGAGGGCTTTCCTCAGAAGATCTTAAGGACCTGGAAGGCCCAAATGAGGAGACACACTCCTTCAAAGAGTCTGAATTCAAGCCATATAGGCCTTCATAGGTAATAGGCAGCAGCAGTGCAGCACTTCTAACTGAGACCAGAAACAAACTGATAACCAGTGCAGTTATTATAACAGGGGAATTATATGCTCCCTATATGTTGCAATAGATTGAATTGAACACATGTGGTTTGGTGCTCCCATTGGTCACACTTACCTTCCATATTATTTTGAATTTCCAATGCACACAGCAAAAAGCAATTTCAGAATTGTTCATTCATATCTTTAACTAGTAATATTTTTAAATAATTGTATTTGCTGCTATTAAGATTATGCAGAACAGTTGCTCTAAATTTCATGTGCATTTTAAAAGAAGCTGCTTGAAACAGGTCTCATCTCTCCAATGACTATATTATTTAACATTTTCTGTTAGATGGATGGGAATTCAGTATGTATGTTACTGACTGAGTCAGTAATAAACTCCAAATGAAAGTGATTTATTACTTTCATTACAGTAATTGATTGGGTGGACACTGACTGATGGACTCCTGTGTACCTGCTAAACTAAATTAGAATCTTCATTCATAGCAAGATCACTGCTTAACTATATCAATATGGATCCAGTCCCTTAAATATAATACTTCAGTGGTCTGCTTGAAACAGATCTATAAATGTCTCAGGAAGTAGCATACATGGCACATGGTCTTTTAAAGATAGTGTGCATCATAATTTCATACTTTTTCTTTAGTTTAGGCAGATGAACATCAAATATATTGCTATATTTTGCCCTCTCCTCTGCTAGCAATAACAAGAAATTTTGAATATATGTATTACTCTGTGACTCTTCAACTCCTTATGCAAGCATACATATTATCTGATTTTTCATTGATGTAGGTTGCATGCAACAACCTACAAAAATCTCGTATTGTTTCCTTCCGTTGGTCTTCCATGCATACCCATATAAGTATTACATCACATATGTTCTTCCTCCACCATATGGACAACATACAATCAGGAAAGAGGCAGTCATTTAAATGATATTGTTGGTAATATTCCTGCAATCCTTTCATGGTGATCAAGCATGTTCCTCCAGTGTGCAGATAGTCTTCCTATAAATATGGAAATTAAGGAATAAAAATGAGGTCCAGTAGTCACAACAGTCACTGTTAAAATTGCAAATAGGGATGGGCACCATATGAAAAATGACACACTGTTTCATCCTTTCATTAGCTATCGAAATAAAAGTGAAATGAAATGAGGAAGCAGCATTTTGTTACAAATGAAATGATACATTCTAGAGGAAATGACAGGGGAGCTTCCTCAAGCTCTTTCGTGAAAGCCCCCCAAATTTTGAAATATTTTTGGGGATCAAGGAGCTGAGTTATGAAGCTCAAAAGGGGGTGCCACTAGGAACAAAACCTCCTAATTGGAATTGGAAGCTGATTGGGCCAGCGATAGCGCTGCCACTGCTTACAATATGAGTCCAATTAGAAGGTTTTTTTCCCTAGGGGCACCCCTTTGGAGTTTCATAACTTAGCCCCTTACTCCCAAATGTTCCCAAATTTCAGGGAGTTCTATAAAATCATTATCTGGAGGTACCCCTGCTATTTTGATACCTCCAGGTAAATAATTTTGGAGTGCATTTTTAGTGCATCCTGGGCATCAGCAAACTTAAATGGACAAGAATGGGTGAATTCAGTTCAGATGACTATTACATCTACCACTGTGGGCAAGAATTCCATAAAAGAAATGGAGTAGCCCTCATAGTCAACAAAAGAGTGGGGACAGCTGTACTGGGATACAACCTCAAAAATGATAGAATGATTTTGCTATGATTCCAAGACAGCCCTTTCAACATCACAGTGATCTAAGCTTATGCACCAACTACTGGTGCTGAAGAGTCTGAGATTGACCAATTCTATGAAGACATACAACTCCTTCTAGAACTGACACTAAAGAAAGATGTTCTTCTCATCATAGGGGATTGGAATGCTAAAGTAGGGAGTCAAGTGATAGAACGAATAACTGGCAAGTTTGGCCTTGGAGTTCCAAATAACGCAGAGCAAAGACAAATCGAGTTTTGTCAAGAGAACAAACTAGTCATTGGAAACACTCTTTTCTAACAACACAAAAGGTGATTCTACACATGGACATCACCAGATGGGCAATACAGGAATCAGATTGATTACTGGTATGTTTGTTGCAGTCAAAGATGGAGGAGCTCTATACAGTTAGCAAAAACGAGACCTGGTGCTGGCTGCGGCTCAGATTCTTACAACAAAATTCAAACTTAAACTGAAGAAAGTAGGGAAGACCACTGGGCCAGTCAGGTACAATCTAAGTCAAAACCCTTATGAATATGCAGTATAGGTGAAGAATAGATTTAAGGGCTGTTTTTTTCCATCTACGTCAAATCACCCAGATTCGCCCATACCTGGACGGTAACTCCCTGAGGACTGTTGTGCAAGTGTTGGTGATCTCGAGGATAGATTACTGCAACACTCTCTACATGGGGTTGCCCTTGACTCTTCTTCGGCGACTGCAGCGGGTCCAGAATGCGGTGGCCAGACTGGTGGTGGGTGCGTGTCATTATGAGCACATCACCCCAGTCCTGGCCCGCCTGCACTGGTTGCCCGTTGCGTCCCAAATCAGATTCAAGGTCCTGGTTTACGTTTATAAAACCCTCCATGGCCTAGGACCTGACTACCTGGCAGAGCGGATTGCCCAGCGGTCAACTTTGGCCCGTCCAGTGCGGATGTCGCGGGCGCACTTGCTTCGGGTTGCCATGCCCAGGGAGGCCTGGAAAACATCAACTCGAAACCGGTCCTTCTCTGTGGCTGGCCCCACTATGTGGAACCATCTACCCAGCGAAGTGTGCCTTGCACAGTCCCTGCCAGCCTTTCGGAAGGCTCTGAAAATGCTGCTCTTCTGTGAGGCATTTGGTGACCCTGTTTAGTTTAATTTATTTTTTTCCCCCGCCATCGTATTAATTAGTTAGTCTTATTATATTAGTTGCCAGGGTTAAACTGCTGTTTTAATATGTTGTCACTTTGTTGATTTTATTGTTCTGAATTGGTTGTTGTTGACCTACTGTTGTAAACCTCCCGGAGTTCCTTCGGGAAGACGGGCGGTATATAAGCTCTATAATACATAAATAAATAAATAAATAAATATAGATTTGATGGACAGAACACCTGAAGAACAATGGATGGAGGCTTGTAACATTGTACAGGAGGCTTTAGTGAAAACCGTCCCAAAGAAAAGGAAATGCAAGAAAGCAAAGTGGCTGTCCAATGAGGCCCTACAAATAGCAGAGGAGAGAAGGAATGCAAAATGCAAGGGAGAATGGGAAAGATACAGAAAATTGAAGACAGACTTCCAAAGAATAGTGAGGAGAGACAGGGCAGCCTTCTGGGATGAACAGTGCAAAGAAATAGAGGAAAACAATAGAAAAGGAAAAACCAGAAATCTGTTCAAGAAAATTGGAGATATTAAAGGGGCATTTTGTGCAATGATGTATATGATAAAGGAAAAAATGGCAGAGACCTAATACAAGCAGAATACATATAGAAGAGATGGCAAGAATATACAGAGGAATTATATCAGAAAGATTTAGATGTCCCTTATAACCAAGATAGTGTAGTCGCTGTCCTCGAGCCAGACATCCTGGAAAGTGAAGTCAAGTGGGCCTTAGAAAGCATTGCATACAACAAGGCCAGTGGAGGTGATAGTATTCCAGCTGAACTATTTAAAATCTTACAAGAGGATGCTGTAAAGGTGCTACATGCAATATGCCAGCAAATTTGGAAAACCCAGCAGTGGCCAGAGGACTGGAAAAGATCGGTCTACATCCCAATCCCAAAGATGAGCAATGCCAAAGAATGCTCCAACTATCGTACAATTGCACTCATTTCACACGCTAGTAAGGCTATGCTCAAAATTCTACAAGGGAGGCTACAGCAGTATGTGGACAGAGAACTCCAAGAAGTGCTAGCTGGATTTTGAAGGGGCAGAGGAAGTAGATATTGAATTGCCAATATGCACTGGATTATGGAGAAAGCTAGAGAGTTCCAGAAAAACATCTACTTCTGCTTCATTGACTATGCCAAAGCCTTTGACTGTCTGGACCAAAACAAACTATAGCAAGTTCTTAAAGGAGTGGGAGCGTCTGACCACCTTATCTGTCTCCTAAGAAATCTATATGTGGGATAAGCAGCAACAGTCAGAACTGGATATGGAACAACTGACTGGTTTAAAATTATGAAGGAGTACGACAAGGCTTGCCTATTTACCGGTAACTTATATGCAGAGTACATCATGCAAAAGCAGGTCTGGATGAATCACTAGCCAGAATTAAGATAGCCAGAAGAAATATCAGCAATCTCAGATGCACAGATGATACCACTCTGATAGCAGAAAGTGAGATGAAATTAAAGAACCTCTTAATGAGGGTGAAAGAGGAGTGAGAGAAAAATGGGCTGAAGCTCAACATAAAAAACACACCCTAAGATCATAGCCACCGGTCCCATTACCTCCTGGCAAATAGAAAGGGAAGAAATGCAGGCAATGACAGCATTTATTTTTTCCGGCTCCTTGATCACTGCAGAAGGTGACTGCAGCAACAAAATTAAAAGACGCCTGCTTCTTGGGAGGAAAGTGATGACAAACCAAGGCAGCATCTTAAAAAGCAGAGCAATCACTTTGCCAACAAAGGTCTGGAATAGTCAAAGCTATGGTTTTTCCATACTGATGTATGGATGTGAGAGCTGGACTATAAAGAAGACTGATCGCCACAGAATTGATACTTTTTAGCTGTGGTGTTGGAAGAGAGTCTTGAGAGTCCCCTGGACTTCAAAGAGATCAAACCTATCCATCCTAAAGGCAATTGACCCCAAATGTTCACTGGAAGGACAGATTTTGAAGCTGAGGCTCCACTACTTTGGCCACCTCATGAGGAGAGAGGAGTCCTTGGAAAAGTCCCTGATGTTGGGAAAGATTGAAGGCAAAAGGAAAAGGGGACAGCAGAGAATGAGATGGATGAATGGTGTCACAGATGCAACAACTATGGGTTTGACCAAACTTCAGGAGGCAGTGGAAGACAGGAGGGCCTGGCGAGCTCTGGTCCATGGGGATCGCAAAGAGCTGGACACGACTGAATGACTGAACAACAACACATTCATAGACAGACAGATAGTCAGTCAGACAGATAATATTATGGTTGTGATTAAATGTTATGTTGAATGTTTGTACATTATTGGTTTTTTTGAATGCACTCTGGTGTAGAGTGCAATATCAATAAATATTATTGTTATTATAAACAGTAAAGGTCTTTTACATTTAGGAGCTTTCCTAATCCTGAGAGATAATAAGCAAGTCCAGATATGCAGGCTTTAAAAGGTCAGTTGCTTTAGCCCTTGAATAAAGGATAGTGTCTAACATTAAATAATTGGATGATTTAAAGAAAACTTTCTTTTTCAACGAAATGCATGATAAAACAATGCAAAAAAAAGCATTTATGACACTCGAAAAATAAAATTAAGCAGAGAAAAATTATAGAAGACTATAGAAGATTACAAGATAGGAAGCTCATCATCTAAATACATTGTAAAGATGGGGCAGGGGATGTTTTGCAAACCAAAATAAAACCCCAACCATGATTCTTTTTAAAGTTAGGTTTCTATTCAGCCTAGGTGGCAGCAAAGAGCCCATTGTGAAAATATATGCCTACTAAAATGCTGACTAAAATATTGTTTCATGTTTCACCTGCCACAAATAATGGGAAATTTGAAGGCATCATCATCATCATCACTCATTCCATGATTAATGGTCTGAAACCAGATACCTAAAACAATTCCTAGACTGTCTTGAGTCCTTTTCCAAGGAGAAAGGTGGGGTAAAAATACTCTAAAATAAAATAATAAATAGACCTACACACAATACTTGAGAGGTGATTTTCTGTATATTCCTGTATTGCTGAATAATGTTTAATTTGGTGAATGTTGGTAAATTGTAGTTTTTAAAATTATGGCAGGTAGCTTTCTAAGCACTTTCCGGCAAAGTCACTTATTCCACACAAAGCTGTACAGGTTTTCAGAGATTATGGAGAAACATGTAGGCAGGTTATTTTTGCTCGACATATCCTGTCCTTGATTTTCAGGTAAATGTCTTTGTAAACACCTTTACAGTAGGTGAAGAGAACAGTTTTGTTTCAATTTGTTTTGGAAAAGTTTACGTCTGCCTTCACAAACTTCACATGCGGAAAAGAACATGAACTTTAAAAGAATCACATGCTGGAAAAAGGAAAATCGATGGATTTTTCTTTCTTTAATAATGGGTAACTGAGCGGAAAAAAAACAGCTGAAGGAATTATTGAAGAACTACTGTGAGTTGGTGCAGATTAAATTGACCAATCACTCCGTATGATGCAGATTCATGTGTTGCTTCATGAGAGGATGAATTTGACAGGCATATGCCTTCTTTCCTGGGTTTTTGAAAACAGTGTTTATGAGTTTTATTTAGCGCTTTGAAGAACAGAGTGCTATAATTCTTGCACACAACAGGCAGTGTGATTTTTTTTCTTATGGAAACATTTCCCACTAATCTGTCAGAATAAGATCCTATATGAGGAATCATGAGAAGAACCGTGAGGTTTTTCCCCCCCTTTGGAGGGACTTGGTGCCATTTTCTTTCCCACTACAGATTCAACTCTGCTTGCCAACTGGTGTTAGAATGCTGGTCTAGTTTCAAAGCATCATTTCCATTTCACATCCCCCCCCACATTAAAAACCTCAAACAATGATGGATATCATCACTCTGCCAGTGCTGCCCCCGCAACATCAGTGAGCGGCTGATAGATGACCTGAGGTTCAGTTACTCTGCTGATGGATACCATGGGAGGAGAAGGAATAGCTTGGAATAGCCAATGGGATTCTTAATAGGAGCTGATCCTCTTGGACTAGAGTAACTCCATACTTGAACACATTTTTCTTTTGCTTTCCACTAAGGCTAGCAAGTTTGCATCTCAAATGGTGCTGGACAAATTTAGTACATAATATTGAAGTGAGCCTTTACCACTTTACGCAATATGGAGAGTTTGCTTTTGCTTTGAATCTTTACCAGCAGCAGCACATAGCACCATCACCATAAAATATAGTATATAACAGAAGTGAGTACATCCCCTCATATTTCATAAATATTTTAGTACTGTACTGTGGTACCTCAAGTTATGAATGCCCCAAGTTATGAAAAATCCAAGTTACGAATAGAAATCTGTGGGTATAGGAAAAATTTTGAGTTACAAAAAAGCTTTTTTTTTCAAGTTACAAAAGGGTAAAGGAAATATTCCTTTTCAAAATGTCTCCTGCTTATTTGCAATAGCAGTACTGCCATCTTATGGTCACCCTACTCCAGTGCTGCAATTAGGAAGAAGGAGCCATTTTAAAAAGGAAAGCTGAGAACCAGGGCTTCTATTTTTCCGATGACCTTTTCAAACTGCCCATTTTGGAAATATTTGGCACTATTTTAGGGACTTCTTTGGTGGATTGCTCAAGTGGATATAAGGTAGGTTGTTCATCTTCTGTTGTTTTCTTTCCTGTTATTGTGCTTTTTTGCTTTCTTGGGGCAGGGTGATTTCCCACTTGGAACAGATTAATCCATTTCCAGTGCATTTCTATGGGAAACTGTTTCGAGTTATGAAAAACGTGATTTACAAAAATGTATTTGGAATGGATTAATTTTGTAATTAGAGGTACCACTGTATATCTTTCAAGTGACAACACTGAAGAAATAATACTTGGCTACAATGTAGATTTGTGAGTATACAGCTTGTATAACAGTGTAAATGTGTTGTACCCTCAAAATAATGCAGCACACAGCCATTAATGTCTAAACCTCTTGCAACAAAAGTGAGTACATCCCTGAAAAGCAAAGGAAAGCTGCTGTTTGCTTAAATATTCCCTTGGGTTTTCCTGGTATTGTCAGGAAGACACACCATCAGAGAGCTACAATGGCATACACGAGTGACAAGAAGCATAACTTTGTAGCAGGGTTTCCTGTGAGACTGAATCAGTGGTATATATTGTAATGGCGAGAAAATTACTACTTCAGCAGCAACTGTATTCTGAGTGGTAGTAACCACTCAGTTAATTTCATTTTAAAAGTATTCTGAAAATGTGTTTATTGCTATGTTATTGACAGTAGAATAAACAGCAAGCTTTCTCTGCTGGCTTGACAGTTGCCACAATAAGGCTTGATTGGTCTAATTGAAAATATCAGCACATCATTTTGTCACTGTAGTTGACTAATCAAGTATTTTGCTACTAAAGTATTCTGATGTTGCACTTTGTAAAAGTTGTGCCATCTTCCAATCCATAGACTGTTCTTATCAACTGTAGTGAAAGATGGTTTGCAGCCACTTGTGTCCATTATTATGATTCATGCTCAAATCAAGTCTGTACATAAAAGCAGGGAGGGAAATAATCTTATGTCTTACCTCAGGCAGGAACTCAAGGAGAACACTGAAAGATTACTTAAGAAGACGGGTGGCTCAACACTGGGTTGGGGAGAGAGTTTAATCCCAAAAAGGTGGGGTGAGCATCCTTCTCCTACCTCAGGCCAAGAGCCATCACTGGGCTATCATTTAGGAATCAGAATCTCAGAATCACAAAGGTTTCACATTGACAAAGAAGAAAACACAACAGCCTCCTCAAAAAACAACAAACACACAATAAATTAATCAAATGATTAAAGGGAAAAAACTTAGTCAAACAGAGAAGGCATCCCTGAATACACACATGAGCTAAAATCAATCGAACAAACAAATGTGTAGCATTCCTGTGCTTTGCCCCTAGCCATTTCACTGGCTATTGACAGGCACCACTTCTAATGTTTCTCTTTCACTGCCACCAACTAGCTTTGCTAGTAAATTAATGCTTTCAAACTAATTTTAAATTGAATAAAAATAAAAGAAGTACAGTGGTACCTTGTATAAAGGAATTAATTCATTCCAAATGAAATTATGTTAAGCAAATTTTCCTTTATACAAATTCCCATAGGAATGCATTGAAAATGGAGTAATCCCATTTTTATGTTGTACGGATTTTCCCCATAGGCAACTATGTTAAGCAAATTTCCCCTATCTCTGGAATTTTTTATGTTGTACAAATTGTATGTTATACAAGCTGTTTGTTATACAAGGGTCCGCTGTATATTCATTACAAAGTAGATTCAAACTCACATAGGGTAAGGGTAACATGTTTAGGTACAAACAAAATGGAGACTATAGCTCAATCACACTAAAGTTAGGTTACAGACTGCACTGATCACTTGCATACCCAGTTCTTAAGTTTTCAGACACTCATCACTTAGTTTTCCTCACAGAAGTTCTAAATCCTATCTCTTCTCTCTCTAGTAAGTCTCAGTCAGACTCTATCTGTTCCTATTTGACTAATTCAGTGCTGGGCAGAGCCGTGAATCCCCTCAGGATACTCCCTCAGACTCTCCCATTGGCCAACAACCGACCAATCAATACAGACATTTCTCATGAATTATTCATCACCAAAGGGTAA
This sequence comes from Phrynocephalus guinanensis, assembly GCA_037367245.1. NCBI lineage: Eukaryota > Metazoa > Chordata > Lepidosauria > Squamata > Agamidae > Phrynocephalus > Phrynocephalus guinanensis. The sequence goes on along the minus strand of CM074735.1, from coordinate 44,575,493 downwards.
ACACCCCACCATGCATAACCAACTCTACGCAAAATCAAGAAAAACAACCATGCAAATAAAAGCAAAAAAAAAAAAAAAATCAAAGCCCATACTAAACAAAACTACTAAAATATAGGAATTTTTCTTCCAGCTACAGTCTACACTCTGAAACAAAAATTAAGAAAAATGCTACTCTGATTCCCATAAAGTATTCATTTTTTTCACTAATTGCACATAGAAATATATCCAAACCAATGGCCCAATGTATTCATAAGACTTTTCTGTTAATAACTTGTCTCACTCTAATTATGTCATCTGAAACGTAATACCCTGTATGCAGTTGGTGGTACTAGCTGAAGTTAATTCATCTGCTGAATCTATCTATCTATCTATCTATCTATCTATCTATCTATCTATCTATCTATCTATCTATCTATCTATCTATCTATCTATCTATCTATCTACTGCCGATCTTCCAAAGGAACTCCGGGCAGTATAGAGGTGAATCAATCTTTTTTTAAATAAATCCAGTTGATTCCATAGGTCTTTTCTTGTTAGGATTGTCATTTGGGTTTAGGCTATTATTTTTATGCTGAAAAGAATTTTCTCCTTCTGGCTATCTCAAACTTCAATTTCAGTAAACACATTAGCAGATATGTCTCTTTTCTCCTCCGTTTTTCAATTTGACTTTTCAAGATGACTTTCTTTCCCTCTAGCTATAATTGCTGGAGCTTTGATTCATTAATACCGCTGCTTGATCCACGCTGTAAGAAACCTAATACAGCCCAGGACCTTGTCTTATATCATTATCTGGAGCTGTTGCACTTGTGCCCATGCTGATTCCAGTGAAAAATTGTTCTTCGGAATCTGTCATGATGAAAATGCCACAATAATTACAATTTTGATTTTTGATTTATGCCGACTGTTTTGGGTCTTAATTTTCAGTGCTTACCGATTTGTTCTTATCTTTTTGCTGAGAGCCAATGCATTTTAACAAAAGGCATGCTGTTTCTGTTAGTTTAGAGGCTTCTTTGATAGATTTAACTTCATAGTATGCTAAATGGACTTCTCTTATTGTTCCTCTTTTCTCTCGTCCTAGGTTATTAATTACTATGGCTGTGATGGCCTTTGATTTATTTAAATCAAAGCAGGCCTATCTGGCTTCAGTTATTCTCAGTTTAACTTCACATAGATGTTGTTAGAAGTCTTACTGATACAAAGCACATCTGGTTTTCATAAATGACATCTGGGGATGCATGGCACCAGTCTGCTCCAGAAACATCCGTAGTTTACTATGCATCATTAGATGCATATATACTTTGTCTATGGCACTAATAACACCATCGATGGAGGGTAGAAGCACAGGAAATATTCAGGAGCACAGAAGTGCCATGGCCTTTTTAAGGCTCCAGAGGCACAAAAACGCATGGCAGTCCATCTAAGCCTGGAGGCACATTGAAGCCATATGCTGGAATGGGTCTGATGCACTTTGGAAGCTAGTGATTCTATTCTGAAAACACTTTGTGGGACTGTCAGGTTGAAATTAATGGTACTTGCTCCTTTGTGATTCTTTCCAGATTCGCGTTCTGTTGTCTTAATTCATGGCTTGTCTAGCTACTTCTTACATTGCTTTTCACTTATGCATGTTAAAATACTGGTGAGGAAATGGATGGAAGATTGCTTGGCACAGTCAATCTCACATCTCAGACATGTTCAGCCAATGAATTTCTAAGATATTTGCTGAAGACTTGCCTGAGATTAAAGAAGCAGTTGGTTAGGACTTGAGAATAGAGATGGGCACGACTTGAATTTTTTTTTTCCGAGTTGTCGTTAGTCGGGCCGGTTCCGTTTTGGGTCGTTTCCGTTTTTTGCAAAAATTCGCAAAAATTAGTCGGTTCGGTTTTTTTCCGTTTTCGTTAGTACTGGTTTTTTTGGGGGGAACGGGCTCCTGGAGGCACCTCTGTGGGGTGGGTGCCTCCTCTGGCCCGCTATAAGGGAAAGTGGGCTCCTGGAGGCACCCGTGGGTGCCTCCTATCCTCACCCACTAGGAAGGGGAAGCAGGCTCCAAGAGACCCCTCAACATGGGGGTCTCCCCTCCTCACCTGCTGCTGCTGCAAAATGCTATGCAATAGCCATATGGATATTGCATAACATAATGTGCAGACAGTGACTGTGAAGACTAGTGGATGGCACTGAACCCAGAGCCATAGTGAGATGCCTAACTAAGGCTCTCGCACCACCATGTCTCACACAGAAGGGAATTGTACTTGCTGCGTGTAGTGCAATGCAAGTACATCTGGCTTAGGGTTAAGGTGGGTTAGGGTTAGGGCTAGGGTTAGGCTAGTGACGGGTAAGGTTACGGTGGGCTAGTGGGTTGCACCTCTGGGTGCCTCTCTGACCCACTAAGAAGACAGTCTGTGACGTATGGGTACGGAGTCAAGGGTTAGGGTTAGGGTTAGGGGGCTAGGGCAGGTTTTAGGGGGCTTTTTGGCACATCCCAGAAGTCTCCATGGCCAAGTGGCCATGCGATTGGTGGGATGGCTCCAAAAATGTGCATGGTCGTCCACTCCCACATGGCTGGCCACTCGGCCAGCCCATCATTGCGCAGGTGTAAAAAATAATAATAAAATAAAATCAATGGAGGACAGAGGAGTAGAGGAGAGACATTTTGTTGCAAGAAAAAACCCACTGCTACTGTGAAAAATCTGGCAGACTGCAGTTTATAAATTTTCGCGTGTTTCTGTTGTGCTTGTGTGTTTTTGGACCACGATTTCAAAAACAATATTGCGTTCGCCGCCCCATTTTGGATCCCCCGCCTGCACCACATGGCATGGCGACTCGAGTCCGGCTGCCCAGGACGGGGGGAGGCGGGACCCCCCCCTGCAGAAACCACCCCTCTGGTAGGTGCCCTGCGCCCTTAGTCAAGCAGGCATTTTTCCGCCTGCTTTTTTGGCCCGGGAATGGGTGGGGGGAGAGTTTAAAAGTTTTTTCCTGTGCCGTCCGTGCCGCTTGCTTGCGCTTTAATTGCGGCGGCCGGCGGCGAGACTGGGCTTTTTGCTGGCTGCGAGCCTGCGGCGAGTCCCACCAGAGCAGCCCAGGACGGGGGATGGGGGGGAGGCCGGGGACCTCCAGAAACAACCCCTCTGGTAGGTGCCCTGAGGCACGGCAGGCATTTTTCCGCCTGCTTTTCGGCCGGGAACCGTTTTTTTTTAACTTTTAAAAACTTTTTTTCTGTGCCGCGTGGCATCGCGCGATCGCGTGATGCAAGGAACGAGCACGACAAATCAGACCAAAATTGTTCGTTCGTCGGTTCGAGCTCGAAGTCTGGCAGAGTAATTCCCGTTACCGTTTCCGTAGAGTAACGGAAATGAGTAACGGAAATGGAAACGGGAATACCGCTAAGTCGTGCCCATCTCTACTTGAGAATTGTGCTGCTATTCCGCAATGAAATTCATTATGTTGAAAGATTCATATTGTCCTTCCACTCACAAGCCTTTCCTTGTAATAGACCATTCCTTGTTATGGCCTAAATTGTGATATATGCTTTTGGATTAAGGTTTGGTCTTCCTAATTGACCAATCAGGATTTATTTGACTATATTGGCACTTCAAAATTTAGTAGTCTTCTTTTTCTTTTCATTCTCCGTTCCACTTGGCTTTTTGATGCTGCTGGAGTTCCTTCTGTATAACAACCTCATTCAGCTGTGATACCATCTTAGCACCGAGGAAGAATCCAAATATATCCAGTCTCATGAGAGACATATTTCTTGTCCTGTGAACTGTCCAGAGCAAAAACAACAACATATACCTACATACAGCAGCAAGTCCTGCCACCAAAGAAACCCAAAGAAATGCTGCTGAAATTTCTGCCAGGTTTTAACTTAGTACCAGAGCACAGACTGGTTCACATTGACATATGATGGCATATCAAGTTGTGAGGGTTCTGTCTTTGCCCAGGCTTCCCGCCCTTCAAACTTTAAAGAAGGCATTTCTCGGAATGAACAAACAGAACTTTTATTTAAACGAAGTTTTTCTTCTAACTACATTTTCAACATCTTTAACATCAGACATGAATGGGTTATTTTTCCCTCCATAGGTTGGGGTTTCTAGAATGTGATCAAGTTCCCCACCATCACCTGAGGACAGCCGGCTCCACCACTGATCTCCTCCTCCTTCTCTGAGAGCCTCAGCCCCTCCACTTGTATCCCAATCTCCTTCACTGAGGGTTTGGGTTTTCCCCACTTGTACCCCAACTTCCGAAATGGACCTGGGACCAGGGCGTCTCCGCTGGGGTGTACGTAAAGGATAGTCGGGTCTCTGGGTCAAGTCCTCTCGGGGGTCCAGTTTCCCGGTCTCGGCTTCCATCCGGATCTTTGCCAGCCATTCTTCCAGCTCAATCTCTTTGCGGATCTCTTTGCGTTTTCTGTTTTATTCCTGGTACTCCTTTTCTCCCCAATAGGAGCACCCTTGTTTGTGGGCCCGGCATCTATAACTCTCAGCCTCCTTATGGGGCATCATCATTTGCTCCCAATTCCCTGTCCAGGGATCCTCCATCCACACCCACTCCCATTCTTCTGGAAGCACCCGTTTGTTGCCCTTCTTACAAGTCCCAAACCCCACCTCCACGGGAGCGGATTGGTCAGACTTTCCCGCCATGTCCTTCTCTTCACTTCCTGTTGAACCCGGGTTCTCTTCCTTCTCCCTTTCCTTCTGCTGCTCAATTATTTTCAGGACATCATAGTATCCCTTCCATAACATAACCCTCTCCACAGGTGACAATGTTGGTTGTTTCTCAGGCTCCCCTTTCCGCCCTTGCTTCTCCTGCCACTCGTCTGGGCGTGCAGGGGTCCCTCTCTTCCCTTATGAGAAGTTTCCCTCACACAAGTGATAATGTCTGACAAACTGTGTGTAACCGAAACAAATATCTTGTGCTTTAGCTAAATGATAATAGGATACGCTACAGGAAAATGTGACAAGAAAATAACATATGATCATAGCTAACAATCCATGCCTGTGAATCAGATTTATCTGTGCTTTTAGATCCAAACAGAGGAGATGGTCCACTCTGCAGAACGTTTATTTGGTATTCCGTGTCATAATAGATTAAGCTGAGAATTTAAATATATATTTCCATGGATATAAAAATAAAATAAATATTGTAACACCAGTTTTCAAAATAAAGATCTTGGAAAGGGATAAAGAAGAAATGATAAAGAAATCTACAAACTTTGATGTTAAGTGCTGTTATATTTGTACTGTTGTTCAGTTTTTATAATATGTGTTCCAATGTTGAAGGGCAATAAAGAGAAACCCATAAAATGCTAATATAGCTATAAAGAGAATGATCTGTTATAGTCTTAATGTTCCTCTTTGGCTTGTTATTTCCAATAAATTTTGCATTTTTCTGGAAGCAGTGGCTGGAGATGAACTCATTATATAAATGATCTAAGAGAAAAGGAATCAGCTTGCAGGTTTTTCATTATTTCAATTGTTTGTTAACTGTTCAATAGGCATGATAATCTTTGGAATACTCCCCAGCTGAAGATTTATACTACCTGCAGTAATTTTCTTGTTCCAATGACTTATCTGTATGGCTCCTTTAGTATGAGTTTGTAATAGGGAACTAACATAATGATAGAATAGAAAATAAGTGTTTCCATGTGCATAATAGAAGAAATGCTTTATACTGCTTGATAGAAATAGAGTATCTCCTTTAATCTTAGAGGGTACAATCAGTAAATGATAAGAATTCCGAAGTCATTACAGTCCACTCCTCTCGAGATAATTTCTGCAAGTTCATATAAGCAAAGGACACAAAACAGAATTAAACACTGCAGTGTTTGCTGCTAATCACCCCATCCTCTTTTAAGTTTTGGAGCCTAGTGTAATCAGTTGGTCAGATCACTTCCTGAAAGGCTATTTTCAGTTTCGACAGGATGTCTTTCTGTTTGTTTTTCTCCCCCAGCTCACTAATTGGAGGTCAAATTCTGTTGAGTTTATAAGAAAATTATCTTGAGACGACTGTAACAACACAACACACACACACACACAATATGAACCGCTATGATTTAGCATTTTACCAGTGTTTATGCATTCAATGACAACTAGCCCAAAGCCTGTTGCTTGGCATAGTGCATCACATTAGAGTAAACCCATGAATCAGTGGGGATTTGGAGAGTCAACTCTTCTGTATGTTCCACTCTTTTAAATGGGCTTTAACTGTGACATACTTAGGTATATTAAATAAAGCTAGCACAGGCTTATATGAATTAATGGAACTGACTGAGCAGTTGACTCAGTAAATCCCCATTTATTCAATAAATCTAATATACTTATTATATATTAATATAATTCTGCTCTAATTTATCAAGAATTAGTTTGTATAATGTAGTTAATTTATGAATTTCACTAAAACACATAAGTCATAAACTAAAAACCAAAAGTACTTGTTTGAGCCATCTATAGAAACACGCTCCTACGTAAAATACTGTAATATACAGTATTTACTGAAGAACTAAAATGTTAAAAGCAAGGCAACCTCTCAAGTTCTCTTCATCACCCAAAGATGTTATAAAACTTGGGGGTGCGAGAGGAAGTCAATTGTCCTAAAACAGGACTGTCCAACTTTGCCCATGGTCTATTTTAAATGGCCTGCAATCTACTTTCAGAAGTGAGTGCGTGCACACACACACACACACACACACACACACACACACACACACACACACACACACACACACACACACACACACACACACACACACACACACACACACACACACACACACACCAATGATCTGGATTAGGAGGGTGGAGACTCTTACGGAGCACCCGAGAAAGGGAGTGGGGTTTGCCGGAGCACCCCAGAGATGGTGGTTGCCATTTTTATATAAGATCTAAGAAAAAAAAGTGTGCGTGGGGGAGGAAGAGATAAATCAAGATTTGTGAGGGGAGGGATAAACAGAGTGGAAGTCTATCAATCCTGGGGGAAGAGAAAGCCAAGATGGAGTTGGGGAGGGGTATAATAGACCTTTGTAGCTATGATTTGAGGGAAAGGGGGGAGATACCAGTCAATGTTTTTGCAGAGAAGGGAGGAAAGGACTATTGGAGGCAGAGGAAGGGAGAAGACCCCATCTTTCCCTCCCATCCCCCAAGGAGAACAGCCTTCTTCACCTTGCTGTCCTCAGGTGACCCCATAGACCCAGGTGGGGGGGAACTTTCCCCAATTCAATCCCCTCCCCCAATAGAAGCCCTCAGGAGGGGGATGCAGCAAGGCTTGCAGTGCCCCCCTCATCCCACTTCCCTAGAGCCCATCAGGCTTTGCAGAGACCCCTTACTATTGCCCCCTAGGCAGTGGAAAGCCTTCCATGAAAGCCAGAATATTCCCTGCTTTTATTGTTTTCCCAGTGAAAAGAATTTTTTTCAAATGTGCTTTAGAGAACTGACTAACTTTATTGGACACTGGTTAGGCCATATCCTAAGCAATGTGTCCAGTGCTGGAAACTATAAGAAGGATGCAGATAAATTGGAAATTTCAGAGAAGAGCAATGAGAATGATCAAGGGATTAGGAACCAAGCCCTATGAAAAAAAGACTGGAAGATCTGGGCATGTTTAAAGCACAAGTAAAGCAAAGCAAAGTGCTCTGCTTATATACTGCCCCATAGCACTTCAAGCACTCTCTGGGCAGTTTACAATTTAATTATGCAGTCTACACATTGCCCCTTCCTCCAGCAAGCTGGGTACTCATCTTACCGATCTTGGAAGGACAGAAGGCTGAGTCAACCATGAGCATTTAACCACTTCACCATGAGGCTCCTTTAGCCTTGAGAAAAGCAGAATGGTGGAAGCTGTTATAGCAACCTTCAAATATTTGAAATCTTATACAGCAGAAGGGGAGGATCTACTCTTGATCATTCCAGAGTGTAGGGCTCATAATAATGGGCTCAAATTAGAGAAGTCCCCATTTTGAGTACTGTGTCCAGTTTTGGGCACTAGACATGGGCACGACCAGAAAAAATGATGTTTCGAGTTATCGTTTGTCGGAACGGGTCCGTTTCGGGTCGTTTCTGTTTGTCACGAAATTTTTCAAAAATTTGTCGTTTCCGTTTGTCGTTTGTCGTTTCCACCGCGATTTAGCGCGATTTGACTTCCCAGAGCATAGGGGGGTCCCGCAATCAGGGCCGGCGCTAGGTGTTTTTGCGCCCTAGGCGGCGGGCGGGGCGGGGGGCAGGCAGCAGGGGGGGGGAGGTGCGGGCGGGCGGCGATGGCGGGGGGCCATGGGTGGGTGGTGGCCGCGGGCAGGTGGCGGCGCGGGCCGCAGGCAGGTGACGGCGCAGGCGGATGGGCGAGTGGGCAGTTAGGATATCACTTAGGATAGAGGTTCTGTTCTTGGCTTGCACCCCAAATGTATGTTTGTGCAAGCAAATTGAAGTTGGGAAAATAGAAAATAAATGGTAGTATATAATATATTTTTAAAATAAATCCACACCTCCCACTCCCAGTCGAACCTCCCCCTTTATCCAATATCAGAAAAAATCCTCAAACTGCCAGAGAAGAAATAAAGAATAAACTGCTATTCCCTTCAGCAGACAAAGCTGCAGGGAATCAAAGAAATTATTTTCTAAATTCAATTCCCTCCCTGCCTGCCTAACTTAAATCCTAAAGCCTCCAGCCTCCCTCCTCAATCTCGATCGGATCACACCAGCACCAGCAGCCAGCCCTCCTCCCTCAACCACATCCATACACCCGACTGCGATTTCTGGAAGCTGCCTCGGCTTTTTATGCCCTCCGAGACATCCAGAAGTGTCAGTCAAAAACCTGGCGATGCCATTGGTGGAATGGTTTAAAAGATTTGCATGGTCCCATCCCATACCCAGCCCAAATGGGCAGGTCTAAAAAAATAATAAATAAAATAAAATAAAATAAAATCAATATGACGTTTTATTGCTATAAAAAACCCACTGCTGCTACTATTAAAATTCAAGCATTTAAAATAAATAAATTTCACATGTTTCTGTGGTGATTTGGTGTATTTTTTGACCACAATTTCAAAAGAAAAATTGTGGTCGCCATTTTGGAGCCCCCCCCACCGCATGGCATGCAGCGAGACAGATGACAAGGATGACCCCCCCCCCAGCCTGGTGCAAGCAGCCCAGGACAGGAGAAGAGGGGGGGGAAGGCCGGGGACCCCCCAGAAACCACCCCTCTGGTAGGTGGCAAAGCCTCAGGCCGGCATATTTTCACCTGCTTTTTTGGACGGGAGTCGGGTTTTTTTTAAAAAAAACTTTTAAAAACTTTTTCTGTGCTTCGCATCGCGCGATCGCCGCGATGCCACAAACGGAAATGAAAAACCCGACCAAATTTTTCTTTTTTCGGTTCGAGTTCGAGTTCTGATGGCTTAATTATCGGTACCGTTTCCGTTACGTAACGGAAACGATAACCGAAAACGGAAATGACAATTTCGCCGAGTCGTGCCCATGTCTATTGGGCACCATACTTCTAAAAGGATGCCGACTAACTAGAACAAGTTCAGAGGAGAGCAACAAGGATGAACCGAAGACTAGAAACCAAGCATTACGAGTTAAGTCTGAAAGGACTGGGCATGTTTAGCCTTGATACTGAGGGGAGATATGGCAGCACTTTTCAAATACTTGAAGGACTGTCAAACAGAGGAGGGGCAAGATTTGTTCTCAACCATCCCAGCCTACAGGATGTGTAATAATGATCACAAGCTACAAGAAGCCAGATTTTGGTTAAATATTAGGAAAAAAGTTCTTAGTTGTTAGAGCAGTAAGACAATGGAACCAATTCCCTGGGGATGTGGTGAGTGCTCCCACACTGGAGGTATTTGATTGGAAATTAGACTACCATCTATAAGATATACTTTGATTTGTATTGCATCAATGCAACCATTGATGACCAGCAGCCATGTGGGCGACCAAAACAGAGATGGCAGGACACTGTCAATAAGGACATGCAAATCATCAGTCTGTACCCTGAAGATGCAGTCCATCAGGCTAAGTAGCATTTCAGGATCTGAAGAGTGGGCCTTGCACGTGTAGGAAAATGCTGGGAAGAAGAAGAGTATGTAACCATTGGTCAGTACTATGACTGTTATTGTGGAGATGCTGTGGATCTGAGGGACAGCACCCATAGCTGGGCTAGGTATGGCTAAGCTTAGGTGTTTTCCATAGGTTTCAAAATAAGATGCATGAATTTTCAGGTGGAGCTAAGGATGAGCAATGAGAGCTTTTCCTTGCTAAACATGAATATTGTATCACAGCAGCACATTTTGGGATGATTTATTTAGCAATTTGTTGTTCTCCCAGAGGCATCCATTCAGGCCATTTCAGAGTAATATGCAGTCATGAAACATGCATGTTATTTCATTTTGGCCTTTGATAGCCTATGACAACTTCCACATGATATTATGGGCCATCTTTGTCACCCAAGATAGGAGGAAAATTACAGCCAATAAGATCCTGAATCCAGAAATTATTCCAGGTGATGGAAGGCTCCTGCATGGTATTCTCCAATTCCTAGAGATACTTTTTCTGCCCTTTTGGAACCACTTTTGTTTGCTTTAAGCCAGTTCAGGTTCATGGCAGATTTAGTAGGTAACTGAGAAAAGGAAAGTTTGCTGTGAGTAAGCTGAGACATAATTGACTGATGCCTTTGATCAGAAAAGGCATTGTTTATAAACAAAGGAAATAATTATATCACTTGTTTGTTTGCACATTGGAGAGATAAGCATTTCACCTACATTATTCATAACATGACATGGCATCTTGACATTAAGTATTATTTCTCTGCCCCTTATGAGGCCCATGCTTATGATAAAGCAACTTAATGGGGGCTTCAATACCTGTAATTGCTCAGGATAGCATAACATTAGGCAGAGAACTATAATTATCAATTTTGTAAAGGAAACATCCTTTGTTTCCTTTACAAAATTGTATCTAAACTCCTTAAATACAGGTCTCAACTGCTCCTTCATACAGCTGGTCTCTTAGAGCTAGACAACATAATTCCTATCAAATTCACTACTTTCCTCTTATTTACCGCATCGCTTGAACTTCTTCTAGAGATATATCTCTTCCTCATTAGTAGAATCCAGGAAACTTGGCATAAGATATATATTGGAAGATGGGAGGAGGGAAACCTCATTTGTTTTGGAGCAGAACTCACTGCAACACACTCTACGTGGGGCTGCCCTTGACCCTTGTCAGAGATTGCAGCAGGTGAAAATGTGGCGGCCAGACTGGTGGTGGGTGCTCGTAAATACGATCATATCACCCCAGTTCTGGTGTGCCTGCATTGGTTGCCCGTTGCTCTCCAGATAAGGTTCAAGGTCTTGGTTTTGGTTTTCAAAACCCTCCACAGGTTGGGACCTGAATACCTGATGGAGCGGATCCCCCAGAGATCAACTGAGGCCATACCCACTCGATCGTCGCGGGTGTGCTCACTCAGGGTGACCACTCCGAGAGAGGCACGGAAGTCAGCAACCCGCAACCGCGCCTTCTCGATTGTAGCCCCCTCTCTATGGAACCAGCTTCCGAGTGAGCTGCTCCTTGCAGAGACCCTGCCCACCTTCAAAAAGGCACTGAAAACGATGCTGTTTAAGCAGGCATATGCTGACCTTATTTCTGTTTATTTTTTTTTAAAATTCATCTGCTGCCCCCCGCCGACAGTTTCCCCCTTTGCCAACCTCTAATTTTTATCTTTCCTTTCATTCTTATTGTTCCATGCTGTTTTATTGTGCTTGTTGTCTCTTTAGCTGTTTTATTGGAAACCGCCCTGAGTTCCTGAATGGAAAAGGGTAGTGGTATATAAATGCACCAAATAAATAAATAAATAAATAAATAAATAAATAAATAAATAAATAAATAAATAAAAAGATGTCCCAGCTTAAATTGGCTACTACCAAGCTAAGCCGGGGTACTCTGCCAGGGATAGTCCACAAAAGTAGCCTTTCTCTTCTCTGTTGTTTAGCAAATATATACTGTTTAGAAATATATTCAAAATATGGCCAGTGGTTCCCAACCTCTGGTGACCATATGTTCTTGGGCTATAAGTCTCCCATAAATCTTGACCATCACAGCTAGTGGTGAAGGCTTCTGGGAATTTTAGTCCAATCATATCTGGGGACTTATATTTGGGAATCACTACCCCAAGCTCCAAAAAGGGGGAATCACACACCAATGAGGTAACATCAGGATTAGCAATGAAGTATTGTGGCAGATTGTTGTTGTTTTTCAGAATGCCATTAACCTGAATTCTATTCAGATAATGGGAAGAAACTCACAACACAAACTCTGTTGCAGGTGGTAGTGTCCTTCATGTCATGTGAACAAAAATGGTGAACCATAGGCAATTGGAAGAGTTGCCTCAGCCCAACCATATTCAGACATTATTTTATGTGTAAAGTTATAACCTATTTTTTTTCCTCCAGGGAACTCAGGATTGCTCCATTTCCTCCCACACAGGTGCCCTGGAAAGGGATATGTAAACTGTTGAGGGAACTTATCTATTTAAGTGAGATTTCTCTGTCCTCCAAATTTAAATGTTTTTGCTTTTTGTTTTGCTCATTTCATATCTCCTTACCCCTGCGAAGTAACAAAAAATATGGCACTGACAGATGATGCTCTGAAAAGGGAACAATTGGGATGGATCACAAATTAATGTTCTGCTCTCAACTTCTCAGTGCCTTAAAAAAAAGAATTCCCTAGTCTTATGAACAAATTTTGCAAATGACTGTATTTTGGCATGTCTGGCCACACTCATTTGACCACATCCTCATGTTACGCAGCCACATCTCTTGCACATTCCCCCATGTGTCCCTATTTTTGGCTGCAAATTGTTGGACATATAGCATGTAGTCAAGCCATTTTTGTTGCATATAGGCACTGTTTCAGTAAACCAAGCTTCTCTGATGAGCAGAGAAATGTTGACTCAAGCCCAATATATTCAAGATACATTCTGTTTTTTCAACCCCAGTTCTGGTAGGTAAAACCCCATTACGATAGGTTAAAAAAATAGAGGCTTGATTCGTTCCTGAAGGGCATGAGAGTGCCTTACATTTGGCCATGCTCAGTGCTCAATTGTATAAAAATATCCCCCACATTAAAAAGCTAAAATAAAACAAATCGAAATGTTTGTCTGAGACCCCCTTGCTAATCTTCAGATTTCTCTCCTTTGATAGAATGCCATGAGAAAATTGCTTTTCATAGCTATTCCCACTACAAGCACATGGCTTTCATCTGGCCTGCAACCACAAAAAGAAAACCACGTGTTTATGACTTGGGAACACCAGGGAGAGGAACCATACTCATTGAATTTCAAGCTACAGGAGACACACAGGGGAAAAGTCTAGATGCTCTTGCATCACTGAATTGTCACCAATATTATTAAACTCAATCCAACAGGACCAGCCAAGATTAACTTGAAAGCTACACATATGTGAAGCAGTGGAACGGAAAGAAAGGCAGAAAAATGGAAATGCTTTGGGAACAATGTTCAGATAAATAATACAAATTTTACAGCATCTGCGTTAATTTTTAAAATTAGATTGCTTCTTGAGGCATGCATCTATTTTGTATGTTAAAAGATGGTGTCTCAAGAGGATGCATTGGTTCACATGAAACATAAGTCCTTTCCAATTGTATCTGTCTGAGACAAAATGGCCACCAGTCATGGAATGGATTTCTATTGCAGCTTCCCATATACTGTATACCCCAAATGTGCTCTGGAGAGCTGGGAGACAAGCCAGATACTTCCTGAGCAGATTATGAGAGATTCAATGGGTTTCAGAGAAGAAAAGAGAAAGGAGAAGAGAAGAGGAGGTCTTATGCTGTGTTACATAAAACCATGGTTATAACGACACATGATAGGTAAGCACGCCATCTCCATCAAGCATCTCTTTAATCTTAGATTTTTGACAGTGCTTTAATTGTGAAAAGGGAAATTGCTCAACAATAATGAGCTGCAATTAACTTAACCCCCACAATGCCCTGGGGCAATGCAACAGCAAAGGCACTCCTGGAAATTGAAATGATGGTCTTGCCTGGTGCTGTAGAGGCTGAGGTTTTTCTTTTTGGAGTATCACTGCTAGGTAAATCCTCAAAGATTCAACTGAATAGGAGAGGCTTTGTCAATGGGCATCTGGCCAAGCTTTTTTTTTTTTTTGAGGAAAAAATACTTTGACTAGACTGTGCACTACAGATACTTGACAATAATAGCTGGATGCTTGGCAATAACGATACTCCTTTACTGAGAAGAAATATCACCCTATGAATTCTGCTCGACAAATATAACTGATGATAGACATTTCATTATCAGCTGTCTGTCCAATAATTGTTTATTCTAACATGGAAATTAGAAAGGGTTCATTATTAAGTCTTCATCCAGAAGCACCACTTCGGCAACTCGTGTTTTAGTATCTCAGGAGACTTTTTATGGCTTCAGTTTTCACATATATAATCTGATATTTGATCAAAATGATGCATGAAAACCAATTCTTAACTCATTCCACTGTATTCTCTACTTTCTCCAAAATTCATTTCATCTAAATCCAATTATACTAATTTAACTTTGCTGTGTGGTTTGTGTCATTCCAAGAGAAATATAAGAGGAAATCTCAACTCTGTTTGAGTTCATGAGAATCTATCCAGAGAGTTTCTGAACAAAAGCCCATCAAGGAATGCTTAGCATCAGGAGGTTGTTTGCCTTCCTGTGGAAACCACAGCTGGCAACTCTTGGTTAATGATCTGTCTTAGTTCTAACCATTGAAAATTAAAAGGCTGAGTCTGAAATACAAAAGGCGTCTTCCCACCACTGAAGTTATATTGCACAGCAATATCAGTTACAATTGACCTGTGCAACCAAATACCAAGTCAAGTAGCAAAGTGGGAATATTATTACCAGGGGAAGTGGTGATGTTGTATATCTCACAAAGGCATCAATTTTGTTACTCACATTTTTATAGGGTAGAATTATAGGTATCTTAAAAATCCCTGCTGTGATAAGTTCAACTTGCAATATGCTAAAGTGTATAGGCATGGTTCTTCAACATCATGCAAATAGAAAGCTAAAAGATGAGTCATATCATGCTGAAAGGTTAAAGACCTCCAAGGGTTTTTGCATATATTTATGAGTTCTTTACACAGAAAATATAAAATGACTGCAATCATACTGATACAAAACAATCAGCTTTTGAGCCATGCGGAACTTTTCACAAATTTCAGAAGCTGAGAATAGGAATAACAGTAGATACTGAATGGTCAAGTTTACTTAGCTCAGATTTCTTCTTTTTTTGGGGGGGGGGAGTGTATGTATCAAAACATTACATTGATGAAGTCTTGTTCACACAGTCATTCGTTGCATGTCTCAACTGCATTTCAGAAACTCCTTGACTCTCCCACAAACCTTATGCCAAACATCAATAAATAGTGCGACATTTATTTATTTATTTAAATGCTGTCTTCTTCCAATTAAGGGTCTCAAGGCCACTCACAAGTTATTAAGAAGGAAACTGACTCAAAGCACAATAAATTATGAAACTAAAAACAATTAAACATGCAGCAGTATTGGAATAATTAGATTAAAACTGTTAAAAACATGCTTACAACACCCTTCAAATACACACAAGAATAGTGCCTAGCACTCAAGATCAAAAACTGCCCAATTGTTAAAAGCCTATCTTAAAAAGGTGGTCTTCATCTCTTGCTGGAAGAACATGAGGAAGATTCATCTAGTCCCCTGAGAGAGAGGATGCCACAACCCGTGAGCAGCCATGGAGTAGGCTTTCCCATCAGACATTCCTGTGAAATTGCTGGGACTGAAATGTGTGGCTCCCCTGAAAAATTTAAAGACCAACATGCAAAGCATGTTGCTTATGCAACAATCCAATCTCAAGCCATCTACCTGAGATTGAACCTGGGTAGGCATGGGTGTTTCCTTTTGGATGTGGTCTGGTTCTGAAATGAAATGCAGGAGCCCAGCTAGTATGTGGAACCAGACCAACCCTCTGGTACTAATTTAGCCAATCCTTTGCCCTGCTCTAGGCTCATGCAGTGCTAAACTCCAAAAAGGAAGAGTCCTCTGATGTCCTATTTCCTTCTCCCTGGCGCTGGCCAATCAGAGAAGGAGGCGGGATTATGCATTTCCGTGCACAGCTTCTGACTGGCCAGCGTCAGGGAGAAGGAAATATGATGTTGGAGGCTTCTTCCTCTTTGGAGTTTAGTATTTTTGTTTTGTTTTTCGAATGCTCAGCTGGAATCCTGGTTTTGTCTTCAGCTTTCCCCAGTAATTGTTTCATATCTTTGCTATTTTATATCAATAATTTATACCATCTATGCATCTTATTTGGGGGACATTTATCATTTCAGAATTCATTCAGTTTAGGATTGTCAACATTCATATGCACATGTGAGCATGAAGGTTGTGTAGGAAGAGGAAAGAATTTAAACTCACATACTAAATCTGATTTGATTTTCAATTTAGAATATCTATAGAACTGAATTTAGTAGGATTAAATTGCACACAGTATTTTTACTGGGAGAACCTCCTATCGCCTTCTCACATGAATATTTTCATAAGTTTTCAAATATTAATTTCCACTTACCTTATTGTATTATGACAAATTGATCAACACATGCACAGGGAAGAAAAGAAAGACATGGAAACAGTTTGCCATAATAAGTACTCTAAACTGTTATTTAGTGGTGCTGAAAATTACTTTTTGGGTAGGGATGCCTGACTATTGCAGAAGCTTATGCTGCCTGATAGATGGATCCTAGTTAAATGCGTCCCATTTATGCTGCCACTGAAATTTGAAAGGGTAAAATTTAGCAAGTTAATATATGTGAATTGAAGTAAAAGCACTGGACCATGAGTGCTCACTAATATAAGCCTTAAACCAGAGACTGGTCTGGGTAAAGACTTTTATGTTCACTTTGATAGTGGAAGTCTCACTGAGAAACAAAATGAGATTTTTTTACTCTCTCTCTCTCTCTCTCTCTCTCTCTCTCTCTCTCTCTCTCTCTCTCTCTCTCTCTCTCTCTCTCTCTCTCTCTCTCTCTCTTCTGAGGATCTCATTGCAACTATGGTGGATTTATATTTATAATCCTGAAGAGCAAGACTAATTACTGTAAATGTAAATGCTCATAACTATAATTGCTGTATTATTATAAAAAATATTTGAAAATAGGGAAAATGGCTAAAAACAGTGCTACTGTGTTATTGTTGTTGTTGTTGCTGCTGCTGCTGCTGCTGCTGCTGCTGTTGCTGTTGTTGATGGTGATGGTTGATGATGATGGTTGATGGTGGTGGTGGTGATGCTCTGAGCAAAGCTCATTCTAAAAGCTTTTGCCATGTTGTAATGAATTTTGGATTTCATTTTTACAATGTTGTAGTGCCAAACTAGATCAAATACTGAACATGAAGAATTATGGTTGTTGCTTTCAATCAACACTGCAAAGGTACCCCAGATTTCACTGGAAAGAAGGTTAACTAGAGGTGAACAAATTGTGGCCTGGGCATGTGATCCCTTAAAACATTTCAGAGAAATTTCACACTTACAATGTGAATTAGGAGGACTGGAGAGGACTTATTCCACCACCACCCCAATCTATATATATTTGCAGGGCACTTCTGGTTTTGAACAAGGTCCTGATAGGCAAAACCTCTGGATGCCACATGATCCCTAGTGGCCAACCGTGCTTAGTGATCATTTGGAACAAAAATGGGTGGGTGGGTGGGAAGGACTTTATTTTTAAAATAAAGTTAGGGCTGCCAAAGGCAAGCAGAGAGAGGATGCTGCTCCTCAGAGCCTGGGGAGGCAAAGGCAGGTCACGAATCTCCAGAATTGCTAACCACTACCTTCTGTTTTGTTCTTGTATTGTGTGTCTCTGTGAAGATTCTCAGTTATCCAGGTGAGTTTATCTGGAAGTTGAGTCATGGCTACTGGACTTCTTTTTGAGAGATAGAAACGTTTCGTTGTTCATCCAAACAGCTTCATCGACCGATGAAGCTGTTTGGATGAACAGTGAAAGGTTTCTATCTCTCAAAAAGAAGTCCACTAGCCATGACTCAACTTCCAGGTATTGTGTGTCTCTGTGTTTGATATGTGAGATTTTCTTTAGCCAATACTGAAGCAAAATACTATCAAAGCAGTCATCTGGAAGTATTTCCAAGATGCTAGGTTTTTGGTCTAACTCTGTGGTTCCCAACCTTGGGTCCCCAGATGTTCTCGGGCTACAACACTCAGAAATCATGACCAGCACAGCTAGTGGTGAAGGCTTCTGGGAGTCTTAGTCCAAGAGCATTTGAAGATGAAAGTTTGGGAACCACTGATTGAGCCCAAGATAATATTACATTCTTATTTGATTGGTCCACATGTGCTCAGATTACTGCTAACTCCATGAATGAGGAAGGGAAATTAAGAGTTTGAGATATACCTCTTGGAACATCCCAGTCACTGTCCATGTTATTATGGATTCTGGGTGTTTTAGTAAAAAAAACAAAAACAAAGGTGTTTCTGAATTGAGACCAGGGTTCTTGATATGATAAGGACCCCACTATCAAACAGTCCATTTAAAATAGTTGTCTCACCTTTTTCTAAAAGTTTAAACATCTTTTTTTTCTGCAACTCCATGTGCCTGGGAAATAAGGTTTCTTTTAGTGATACCAATGTAGCAATAGAAGATTTGTTTTCCCTAAAGTGGCAAATGTGTCTTTGGATTGAGCCACTTCATGGCAGGTGGGATGAAGTAGCCACTTACCAGATATTGTTGCATACAGAACAGTTCTCTAGTCAGAAAGCAAGGTACCAAGAACAAGGGCTGTAGCCATACCGACAGTGCATTGCATTTGTTTTCTGAGTGTATATGTGGTGACAATCCATTCCTCACAGCCAAACCCTCAGATACAATCTCACCTGCTTGGACCTGCACGATAGAGACTCCAACTCTAGGATCTACAAAATGCAGTCCTCAGACTACCATACCCACTTGAAATGATTAAGGAACAAATCAACAAAGCAAGATGGATATCCAGAAGTAACCTACTGCAGGACAGGCCAGAGAATAAAAGAGGACAGAACACTGCTGGTTGCCACTTTCAGTCTTCAAGTGAGACCACTCACAGGCATCGTAAATAAGCTCCAGCCCATCCTTGACAAGAACACATCACTCTCCCAAACCCTTAATGACCGCCCTGTACTTGCCTACAGACAACCCCCTTCCCAATCTCAAGCAACTACCGACACACAATGGACTACGTAACACTAAAGCAGACATGGGGAATAAATCCTGTCACAGACTCAGAAGTCAACCCTGTCCCTACATCTATTCTGGTAACATGATTACAAGACCTAGCAATGTTACACACAACATCAGGGTACCTTCACTTGTTCCTCAGCCAATGCCATTTATGCCATCTTTTGACAACAATACCCCTCTGCACTCTACATGGGACAAACAGGACAATTTCTGAGCAAAACAATCAACTGTCTACAAACAAACAAACATAGTACGTGTGTATATATAGTATGCACATATCAAGTATGCAATATATAAACCATTAGGTGCACAGAATGTATTATCTATCTATATCAATGTTTGTGTTGATCTGTGTGTGTCTGTGGGTGTGTATATGTGTACAAACAAACACATATGCATATTTATACATTTGTGATGCATTTATATTCTGCTTTCTACCACAAGGCCTTTAAAGATGCACATGAAAGACTTCAGTAGTGCAACTTCTCTCCTTTCTTAACTATTGAAAATCCCAGTGTGGAAACCACACAGAGCTAATGATAATTGAGACCATATGCTGTTTACCAAAGCTTCCCCAAGAAAGCAGCTTAAGAGAAAAAATCCATAAATCTGTGTCTTGACCACAATCTACCAGTCTTCTACATAGCAGCATCTAGCTAATTTGTTGCTTTGATTATTATAGGAGCAGGAGAGTCCATGAGAATTACTACCACACATTGTTTAATAAATAGACCATCACATAAAAATAAGCTGGATGCAGTAACAGCAAAAGTCCAATTTACCTAATAAGCTAGAACTGAACAACTCTGCCCTTTTAATTTGAGTTTCAAATCCTATAATATTTTATATCATGTTTTTTATTTTTTGCACTTTGTAAACCACCATGGAAGCATTGCTGAAGTACAGGATTCTTTTAAATCTGCTGTACTGGTATATGGAACTTTTGGTGTGTAAATCTACAGTTATCTTTACAGTAATTCCAACACTGAGAAGTCAAGAAGCCTGAAACTTGGCATGACTGTGACACCAGGGGAACCATAGTGGTTCGTTTATTTCTGTAATGGATTGATTAATATTGATTAATTAAATGCACCTATAAACTGCAGTGGTATCTTCGGTCACTAGGTGGTAGATTACTTTAGCCTATAGTCTTATCTACAGAACATAGGTAGCAGAGTTCCTTAAGCAGCAAAGGAGATGCCAGAACTGGTATCACAGCTGCATGGTAATTCAGCTATGTTATGTGCTGGCACAGCAAACCAACATTTTAAAAAAGCAATTCAAAAATGGGGTGATGTCAAACAAAAATGTAAAACTTTGAAACTGGACTTCAGATCACAACCACATTCGGCACATATGTAGCAGACATTCTACTCTTGTTTGTGCTAAATTTTGGGAAGTTTAGGCAAAGGAATTTGAGTGATTATTTAACACCCCTCCCAAGAAAAAAGCAACCCTATAAACTCCCACATTTAAAAGAGCTCATACAAATTGAAAAGAACAATCCTGCTATCTTGAAAAAGAATGGTTGATTGAACACACTTCTTTTTAATCAGGAGAGAATCCAGACTGCAGGGGCTGAAATATTAATCCTCAAAAATGCTTTTCAAAGGGAGAGAAAAAAAACTTATAAAACTGAGCATGCATGGAACAGGCTTTCCAGGAAAAGTGTGCTAAACAATGAATAAACACTATTGCAGTTTTGTGACATGGAAGGGAGATGCTTGGAGGACAAGCGATTTTTTTGAAGAGTCAAGAACAAACAGAAAACCCCCTCTAGGCTTACTTTAAAGAATGTAATGGAGAGACAGTTCTCCAGAAAGAGAGACACTTTTGCACAAATCTCCAGGCAACTAGCACACTATCAACTATCCATTCAATCTATCAATTTAATCATGTCTATCATCTATCCATTCAATCGTGTCCTGCTTTTGGTGACTGGGTGGATTGAAGTTTCCCATGCCTTTCTATCTGTTACAACTTCTTTTGCAACAATTTTGTAAGGCTACTCAAAGTATTCTGTATTACAAAAGCACAATGCTGAGTGCTTTCAGTAAACATTATCTCGGGATTTCTAAGACCAGGGTCCTGAAGCATGTCTTCCAAGGGGAAATCAAATACAGGTCAGGGACAATCTGAACTTTTGACCCTGTCAGTCACATCTTGCAAACCAAAAATGTCTCATGCTAGGTCTTTGTCCCTTTCTGCTGCCCCTTCCCACTTTCCTCGGCGATACTGTCTTTTCTGATCAGTTCTATATTTTCATTTTATGGCTCGCCATCATCATCATCAACAACAAAAAGTACTTGATGCATTTTGGCATAGGAGACTTTAGTCACATCCTAATTGTTCTTGCTTCTCTCCTCTCTTTGCTCATTGATCATGTGCTAATCTTCTGGGATCCTCTGGCACTGGATAGTTCTACATGAGGGAAGTTTCTGTTTGACATTATGTGTAGTTTATTTTTACTTTTTAAAAAGCTAGGGAATCAATTTCTTCAAAAAAAAATAGCAACCCTAAGATTTATGAATATGGAATATTGTGCCTCTGTATCTATGATTCAAAATTCCAGGAAATGGCCCAATATTTCAGAACAATATTGTGCTTGTGTTGCCATCAGGAAGGGGGGGGGGGGAGATGCCATGTTTTATATAACAAAGGAAGCCTGAATGGTGACAACAAAAATGGCAGTGGTCAAGATGATCTATGTACCCTCTTGTGCCCACTACTACCTAATTCATACCTGTTGAAAAACAGCCCCAACAATTGCTTTGTGTTGAGAGAGAAGTGCTTAACTGATATAAAAAAAGAGTCAGTTTTGGGGATTTTCCTTTACTTTGTGTCACTTTATGAATGATAGCAGAAGAGAGTATTATTAGGCCATTTCCTTGCATTTTGAATCTTTGACACAGTGGACCTCTAGAAATTCCATGTAAATTCACATTGAGTTCATGGCAGAAAATGTTTTCAGCATTTTCCTTGTTTCTTCTGCTGAATGTCTGAATACTTTGAAAAGAAAAATAGAACATATCTTGCTACTTAGTATGATGGCATACTGTTTGCTTCAGCAAAAACAAAAAATATTATTGCATAGTGTCAAATACACCAGTTGTATTTTCCAACTCATTTATATCATTTTACCCACCATATATTTCAAAGCCCTCCCCTCCCAAATTTTGCTCAAATATATTTGGTTCTTCTCCAGCTGGGTTGAATTAATTAAGTATAAAATTACTAGCCCAATGAATAATTTGCCTAGCAGCATAAAGACCAGAATTCTGTGCCTTTTTGCCATGGGTGACAAGGAGAGGATGGAAAGTGTGGTGGTAAACTGATGTGGTTACCAGTTACACATTGTGTGTCTGGGCTTGTGGCTAGCACATGCCAGGACCTCATCAAGTAACAACAGTAGCTTCCACTCTGACCTCTGTCACACGACCCTTCAAAATCACTTTTTATGTCTTTAAAAACTGCATCGAAAAATCCTGTCCCCACTGAGAGCTGCTTCAAAAAAATAAAAGCCTTGGCCATGCCTCCTGAAGCGTGACCCACCACATTTTCCTGTTCTCAGCTCAGGGGTGGAGGGATACTTCTTTGAATTGCAACTTATGGGGAACTTGAAATGAAGCAAATAAAAATGGGGACAAGAAGGCCTGCACCTTAATTTTCTGTTTCTCTTTCTGAGGTATCAGGAGGGGTGGGGTGGGAATGGGGGATCACCCCGTGGCCTGCTGCAGCTCAATGGCCTCCCGTAGCCTCTCTGGCTCCATCCCCCCCTTCCAGCAAGCAGCACAACTCAACTGCTCACATGAGACATGCCCCACTCATGGTGGACACAGAGGGGTGTGTGCAGTGCCCAGTAGCTGGGTAGGGCTGGGAGTGGGGGATTGTGCCGCAGGACCCTTTTGCCTCACCGGCTATAATGCCCCCCCCATGGCTGCCACCTTTTGGATTGCCGGGTCTCTCCCAGCAGATATTGATATATCAGCTGACAGTGCCCCTCCACCCAGTAGGCATGGGGAATGGGGGAGGAGCACCTGTTAGGTGGGAGGCATGGGGGATCAGACCAGCCTCACCATAGCCCATACCTCACCATCCCTTTCAGCTCCTGCCACACACAGCCTCCTCACTGCACACCACACACACAGCACACACCCTTTCAGCTCCTGTACACACACACACACACACACACACACACACACACACACACACACACACACACACACACACACACACACACACACAGCCTCCTAGAAGCGTGCTTTATGCAACAATGGAGCAACATAATATGTGGCTCATATAACTGCTGTCACTTTGATGTGCTTTTCAGCAGTGGGGGCACTGCTGAAATGTGCATCAGAAAAATGCTGTCATGGCGACAGAAAGTGCACATCTTATACGAAGTGGCCTGTAGTGGAGAAGAAGTGCACTTTAATATCAACTGCATTCTTCTGTCATGTGATAGTGTTCAATGTCACCTCTTCTCGTAGGGTTCAGACCCAAATATCTTTGCACCAAATTATTCAAACATATTTCCAAATGCTGTCTTTAAGAATGTCAAATTCTGCATTGGCAATGGGATTGCTACAAAAGACTATTCGATGCATTCTGATCCAGTTTATTGCTTGCAGGTATCAAACAGTTTAAGTTGGCACGTGGGAGAGGAATCACACTTATATCTCCTTTATGTATGAAAGCAGAGGTCTCAACATGGTGAGAGAGTCTAAGACTCTCAAGCGTCTAGGACAGATTTCATTTCAAGCATGATCGCAAAAGGCCAAATGCTTTCTTGTGCTGTTTGCAGTTGGTATGGTTTCCAGTGTCTTTTTATCTCAGGATGCTAGGCACGCGCACAGCAAGCAGAATAGGACAGACCAATTGCTTACAAAAATGCTAAGATTATGCCTCTTTTTTAAATAATCTGTGCAGCAAAGCAGCAGTTGACATAGTTTGAACTTTTGCGTATTTAAAGAAATAGTCAAAATTTGGTCTTGCAAATGCAGAAATTCTGAGCTTGATCCTTCCCAAAGTCTTACTAAGGGTTTTTTTTTTAACAGCCTGTTCTTAATTGCTGGATGAGGGTGACCTAGGTCATGAAGTATCCCAATGTTAATTTAGAGAATATGTTTCTGTAATACATGGGTCCAGTCTGTAATCCAGAACCAGGATGACCATTGTTCATCAATGGCAAAAGTAACATTTTTATTCATTGAATTAAACTGACACAGTGCTTTCCCACATTTTCCTATGTCATTCCAGCACTACACAGGTTACCGGTGTGTCTCAAGTCAAGGCATGTGGCTCTGTCCTCTCCACTCTCCTTTGCACTTTAAACTTGAATGCCGTTTGAGAGGCTGAGGTCTCATATTAGCTTTAACTGCTAGCATGGCAGACCTGCTGGCACCATGAACAAAAGGGGAGGGCTCGGACACTGAGAGAAGATGCTATTTATTTCACTAGCCAACAAAGACTAAATAGCAAGCCCTATTATTAGTGCTTGTTGGACACTGATTGACTGTATGATAAATCACTAAACTCAGAATCAAAATTTTTAGCTGGCTACTGAGCTTTTGCAGAGCTCATTAAAGCCATCCTTTTAATAGGACTTGTAATTTACTGTTTTGATGGTAATCAGTACATTTCTGTGATTTAATATTTCTTGCTAACATCTAAGGATGTAAAGTGAGTGTGCAGGCAGTGAGTCTACAATCATTTTCCAAAACCGTTCAGAAGATGAACAGTCTTTTTTTATCTTGCTTGTAAAAATCTTGTGCTTCTTGTGCTTTTTATAAAACAGAATCTCTTCAAAGCTGATATGCCAATTAAAAGGCAACTTCCTCCCAAGAAGTTATTACAACTATTAAATATTATTTCTCTCTCTCCTATTGGTAATTGTATTAAGTACGGTAATAGATTAGAAATAGTATTGTAGTACCCAAATATAGACAATTGTGTTTATATGTTGAAGTAAAACAAATCATTTCAGCACTCTATCTATCTATCTATCTATCTATCTATCTATCTATCTATCTAACATATATTGAACATATATCTTCAAAATGCCACTTTTATTAGGATATCTGATTTGTGAATTCCCAAAACCATTACCCAAAAGGAAGCAAATGAACCAGTTAAAATACTTAATTGCTTCTGCTGGTCTCTTTACAAACTTCCAAGGTTCAGTTAAATCCCAGAAATGGTACCCCCTCCCAACCAGCGATACAGCAGGGTCAGTATACACATCCTGTCCACTTAAGCTGAAACAACACCTCTGGTAAGTTTCTCTGCTAGTGGGGTTAATAAGCAGATAGGCGAATGACATCCTTGTACTTTTGACTTTGATGCTAGGACAAGGGAGGGACAGAAGGAATGTCTCCTCATTGGCGTCAAACAGTCCCTCTGAAGCATGCATGCAATTTAAATTATTACAAGGCAATGTTACAAGAACGAACTGTGGTACAAAATAAAGTAATTACATTTAATTAGGCTGCCAAGGAGGGTTAGCCAGCCACTCGCTGCCTTAAGAGTTCCCCTTTTGTTGACTTAACATAGGACAGGTATTGAAGGAAACTTCAAAGTGCAAGTGACTGAACTGCTGCTTAATTAGGAGAGGCAAGTTAGAAAACAAAGCAAAACAACAACAAAATCCTTAATTTTCCTTCGCCAAGGAGTTCAGATAAAGCTTGTTGTGTCTCCTTTGTGGATGACCCTGCATTAGGATGGTTCTTCTGTTAAGAGCTTGATTATGCACTTAGGTTCAAAAGAGAAGATTGTAGTTTTAATTAGAGTAGTGCCTCAGAAAGGTGCTAGATTGACAGGCCTAAAGGCTGGGGATTTCTAGCTAGGCTCAGTGAAGATTTTCTCTGCAAATAAGTGGTTTCGGCATCAATCACTCCTGTCTGGTACTCTGATTAAGCACAAATACCTAAACATTGTTTTCCACTAGCTTTGGAAACTAGCAACCATGGAACCCATAGTATGAGTAAACAAATAGTACCAGGAGCTTAGAAGTGAATGGAAGAACCCTCCCTGATAAGCCCAAAGGGTCCATTTTCTCCAACACCCTATTTGTAGAGTACTTAGTGAAATTCCTTTGTGAAATAGGCTATCTGCATCATCTGGATAGTGAGACATGTCACCGCTCTGCAGGCGGGTTCCCTTCAACCACCCTAAAGTTATAACTGTGGACAGTTTTGTCCTATAGACCAAACATAGACAGTTTTATCCTATTTCCATAAAATTTTCTTGTACTACCGTGCATCAGCACAACATCTAGCATTTAATGTTCTGTTTATATAAAAGTGTTCTGCTTATATACCGCCCCATACCACTTAAGTAGTCTCTGGGTGGTTTACAGTTTTTAATTACAGTATGCAGCCTATACATTGACCTTCCAGCAAGCTGGGTACTCATTTTACCAACCTGGGAAGGATGGAAGGCTGAGTCAACCATGAGCCTGCTACCTGGGATTGAACCCCAGGTTGTGAGCACAGTTTTACCTGCAGTACAGGCATTTAACCACTGCGCCACAGGGCTTGTTGTATTCTTTCCCCAACCCACGACACATATTAAGCTGTGTCATCTCTCCTATCAGCTTCAGAGAACACAAATCATGGACCTACCCTCTTTTAATCCCACTATTCATATTTAGCAGATGTAGGGCATTCTCAGAGGTGGCACCACAGGTCTGGAATTCAAAGTGAGATTTTGGAGGTACATTGTACCAAGTTATGAATTCATTGCAGACATTATCAGCTGCAGTGAGTTGTAAGAACTCTGTCTGCATCCAACTGATAACATCTAAAGTAACATAGAGCAGTTTGCTTCCAAATGATGCACCATTTGTGCTATGCCATTATAACTAGGTAAGAGGATTTGTGTGGCTGTTTCTCTGATGTTAGACATGGTTTTTATTTATTTATTTATTTATTTATTTATTTATTTATTTATTTATTTATTTATTTATTGCGTTTTTAGACTCCACTGATTTACCAAAGGGACTCTGGACAGTTTACATGAATTTTAGACATTTTATCTAAAGGAAAGTTGTGATATTTTAAAAGTTCTCTTACCTTTATTGTAGCATTTGTCACCCTTTTGGTGCTGCTGATTTAATTATTTAATGTTAGTAAAAGTCGCCAGAATCCTACCAGTATGCATGTAAGTTTTGTTTAATTGGCACAGCAAATTGCAGCTAATTTATGAGGCCATGTTGACAACTGATTGAGCCATGGAAAGTTATGCAAAGCTTGCACAAATACTAATAAGATTCCATATGGGTTCTTTTTCTTATTTGTCATTTTCTCCCCACCCCCTTGGTATTACTTTCATTAAATCAAAGAGAAGAGAAATAACTATACTACCTCCATGTTGGTATCATTTTCTGGATAGTTGTTATAAATACAAGAAATAAAATAACTAACACTTTTCTGGTTTTACACGCTGTCTGTGGCACTTGTGTGTTACCAAATGAAATAGTTCATAACCTTGGGTCTCCAGATATTCATAGACCAAAAGTCCCAATTTGGTGTGCTCCCTGGGATATTTGGGGATTATAGACCAAGAGTAACTGGGGACCCAACATTGAGAAGCATTCCAAATGGAAAATTATATAAAAGTGAGTAAACCACACAAGACACACTAACAAAGTAAACGTTCAGTGCAGAAAACATCTACTTGCATTTATGTTCTTAGCCTTACTGTTTTATGAAATAGTGGCCGGAATCCTCTTGCACTTTAAAATCACAACAATGTAACAGCACTTGCATAAATAACTATGAACTGCCACTAGTTAATGCGTTACCTCCCTTCACCCCTCACCATGAACTAACTCATGTGACTGGTGTGCAACGATGACTACAACTAATGTCTACGTGCCACTGTAAGTTATTCATGGCATTTATTCTATCCCATAGGAGTCTGGCCATTTTTTGTCAAGAAATTCATGATAATCTTGGATGTATTATATACACAGTACAGTGGACCCTCGTATAACAAACGGTTTGTATAACATAAAATCTGTACAACATAAAAATTCTGGAGATAGGGGAAATTTGCTTAACAGAATCACCTATGGGGCGAATCTGTACAACATAAAAATGGGATTACTACATTTTCAATGCATTCCTATGGGAAATTTGTATAAAGGAAAATTTGCTTAACATAATTTCATTTGGAATGAATTAATTCCTTTATACAAGGTACTACTGTATATTGAACCAAAATAATGTAAGTAGTTCAATCTGGTTAGAGTAATTGACTAAAGATTATCATTATTATCACTTAGTGAGAATATGACATGGCCACTCTCAACTAGTGGTAGGTCTGACAGAAGGAAAAATAAACCCAGTCATTTAAAGTATAAAGAAAAATATTATGGTAATTTGTATTTGAGACAGTGGCAGAGGAACCAGTTCATTTACTGCCAAGATGTGAACAGTAAAAGTGATGGTTTTCAAGTGATGAAGGGCTGTCAGTCATCTATGCATGGTGAAATTGTTGCCTAATATCCTCCATGCTAATGGAAGACACATTCCACCAGTTATGATCTTCTGCTTTCTAGTAAGTGTGGAGCAACAGAAGTGCAGTGCCTCCCCGCCCTGCTCCAGGCTGTTTGTCTATACTAATACCCATGGAGACAACAGCTTGCTTATGTCACAAACCACATCAGTCACCACAGGGTTTGTTTCTCCATTTTTGGGTTAGTAGTATTTGAACCAAAGGCACCAGACCGCTCTCTCTCTCTTGCTCTCTCTCTCTCCTTTTCCCTCCCAATTCATTCCAAATAGGGACTCTGCATTTGTATAGATGTGATTCAAAGATCAAAGGCATGTCTCAGGTATTGATGTGTGGCCAACAAGCAGCAAGAACGATAGTGTCAAATCTGTTACACCAGGTTAGCAAATGAATATCGGTGGCAGGTTGCCCTGCATGTTCCAAAGGCTTTTTACCTACAGTTGACAAGCTCAAGGCTCAGCTTTCAGAACTCTCTGTTTTATTAGGACTACCACATTCTCCTTTATATTAATAAAGTGTCAATTTCTATCATTATCTTTCTGGATTAATAGTGTTTTAAGGACTCTGACAGATGTTATATGTGCCTATGTGAGTGGGTTCAGTGTGTCCTTCTGGCGATTCCTTCGCCATGGCATGGACCCTTCAAGGAGTGGAGATGGTATAGAAAAGCTCCCAACTTTATTTTTAACAACTTCCGGATTATGAACAATAACTTTTTCAGGCATAGACAAGACATAAGGGTTTTCCAAACAAACAGGTTGTGACAACATCTGAACTCTAGATTCAGGGCTGCTGTGGAGCTGGAAAGCTCTGGAACATCTCTTGGTCCTGGGGACATCTCAGATGTGGTCCTCTCCTGGCACACAGAGTCCCATAGCACGAGTGACGTGCCCAGTTGGCTGCCATCTCCAAGGAGTTTGCCCAACCATGGCCCTATGAAGGGGCCTTCCTCCAGGGACCCACTATATTCCTGAATACATACACTTTCCATTCCTCCGCGACTATGTTCTCCCTCTGTCTCCTCCTTATATATGTCCCCCTTCCTGCCTTGACTTTGTCCTTTATATCTCCCTAGGAATGTTGCAACTTTCTGCAGAATGAAAATCTTAAAAGTTCAACAGGAGACTATTATGTCTGAGCTGAATAAAATAGAGACAAGAAAAGAAGCAATATACTGAAGAATTTTGCAAAAGAGACAGATTCCTTCAAAGAAGACTCTTTGATAAAGAACCTACAGTGTTTGAAAATGAAACAGAAACTTATTACAAATTGATTAGATCTACATCTGCAAGCTATTGCAAACCTTGTAGACTGAATTGTCATATTCTTAACAAAAATATCCCCAAAATATGGAAAATCAAACAAAAGTCCATAGTCAACACTTAAGTTTTCTGACTAATTTGAATCATATTTTCTGTCTAATTTGGCTGATTAATCAAAATTTGTCAATTCACTTTAGTCATAAATAATGTACCTTGATGAACACAAATGATTGAATTTTAGCAATTTTCCATTTGTTAATTCATCAAGCCATAACATGCCCCAAAGGCACCTAGATACATCAAATTTGGAGGAAATCTTCCTCAGCAATCCCTCCAGTTTTGGTAGATATTGGTTTTTTATGTCTGAGTTATGTACCCAAAATAGCAACCCCCCAAAACAATTTTCCCAGATATCTAGAGACACCAAACTTGCAAAGAAGCTTCTTCTGACTGTCCTCTACAATTCCTCCAAGTTTAGTGAAGATTGGGCCTCCCCAACCAAGTTGCTATATAGGGCACTTTCATGGGGGACACTTTGTGGGTGTATAACTTAGGTTTCTAAAACCCAGACTTCACCGGACCTGGAGCGTTTGTAGATGTGAGTTGAGAGAAGCCTCTTTGCATGTTTTGTGACTCTAGGTGCTTGGGGGCAATTTCCTTGGGTGGCCTATTTGGGGATGCATAGTTCAGAGGAATAAACCCCAATTTTCACCAAACTTTCTTGGACTTGTAGAGGAGAGTCAGAAAAAGCATTCCTCCAAATGTGGTGCCTGTGGGTGTTTGGGGGGCATTTTATAGCATTTTAAATTGGAGACAAACGCATTTGTTGATTTTTCAGTGTGTCACCAGAAGTATGTTGATTCACTATTAATTCATCAGCCCTGATAAATAATGAACCATGATGGATCAGCATTTTTTATTTGTCCCCTTTGCAATCACCATAGGACCAATGCATTAATTTCAAATGGAATGAAAGTAATGTTCAGTATGTTACATCAAAGACTTGTACCATCTATGGTCTAAAACTCCACAGATATTCAAGCTGGATTCAGAAAGGAAAGATGTACTGGAGATCATATTGCAAGTATTTGTTACAGTCTGTGTGTGCTTTATAGATTATGGCAAAAGACTGGACTGCACCGGTTATGAAAAGAGCCTTCCAGCAGAAGCAGATGTGACATGGCTTTGGATTGTTCTGATATATAACATACATTCTGGAGAAGCAGCTACAGAATAGTGTGCAACGAGTAAAGTGTCAGGCAAAGGTGTGTTTCCTCATCTTCAATCTGTATGCAATCTGTATCACATGGACCGCTGGATTAGCTTCAGATGAAGCAAGAGTGAAAATTGGTGGAATGAGTACCATTGCAGAGCACAGACATGTGTGTGTGTGTGTGTGTGTGTGTGTGTGTGTGTGTGTGTGTGTGTGTGTGTGTGTGTGTGTGTGTGTGTGTGTGCGTGCGTGCGTGCGTGTGTGCGTGCACGCACGTGCGCACTACTGTGCATGCCTTACACTTCTCCCACGAAGGTGAGGAAGAGGAGGAGGAGGGCACTGCAGCCACCACACTCCTGCCTCCGTGCCTGCTTCGCCGCTCGCCTGGCACGTGGCAGCGGAGGTGGCGGAGGGGATGGCGCCAAGCCTTAGGGGAAAGGAAGACTTCTGGGCAGCGGGAGGGTGCCTGGCTTCCTCCTCCTGCTCCCCCTCCAGGCACCCCCAGATTGCTGCGCCCAGGACAGATGTACCCTTCTGCCCCCCCATATGCCCCTGTACCAGTGTTTAAATAAATGCAGTTGCATCAATGGCAGAAAGCATTAATGACTAGACACATTTGGAGTGAACCCTTTTCATGTTGGTGGAGCGCAGTCCCAGACTTTCCCAGGCAGTATCTCCCAGAAGATGACATCTACTGTTCCTATGAAAAACTTTAGGCTATGTGACAGCAGTAAGTAGCTAGAGGTTGGAAAAATTACCCTTTGGTGGGACTTCAACACTCAGACCCTCTCAGAGAACATCTAGCCAGAGATGTGAGCTAGGGGATTCTGCGAGTTTTGTTGTAGTCCAAAAAGTAATGTTTTATGGCTCTATTTTCCACCTGCATGCTTCACCTCTCAACTGCGAAGCACAAGCGGTTGTGTTTTAGCAGTGGTGCCTTCAAGTGTTTGGTGTGAGGTCCTAGTTTAGGACTTTTTAAAACAACAGGATTTTGCCCACATAGCATCAGTCTATTTCATCACCATTGTGGTTCTTAACCTTGGGTTCCCAGGTGTTTTTGTACTACAACTCCAGAAATGCTGGCCAGCATGGCTAGCGGTGACAATGTCTGAAAATGTTAGTCCAAGAACATCTGCGGACCCAATATTGGGAACCACTGATCTAGAAGATTCTAATCTCGTGTCTTTATAGGCATGAAATAGCCATCCACAGTCAATCCTATATTTAAATTGACTTTACACATCTTGGTATCAAGGAGATTTCTTATGCAATATGTTCTGTGACTGTATTTATCAAAGTGTAGACATTTTGAGGTCCTTTCAAAGTCATATTTAACTTTTCACCCCAGTAGCATTATATCATCCTCTACATTTTTCAAAACATTTCATGTCAAGTACACCATTTTCTTGATACTTTATATCCAAAGCTGTTGGTTTCACAGAATCACAGAATAATGGACTTGGAAGGCATACACATCCATTTTTAACACACCTGACTAATTTTCAGACCACATGTTGGTTTTCCAGCCTGGTGAGACTTGGCATACAAAGAGTATTTCAAGGCAATTGGAGTCCAGGGACAACCAAGCTGTAACATATTTGCAAGTACAAATAAAGTCAGCTACTAATCAATGCCAGCATAATTATAATTATCTACCTAACATAAAGATAAATTATGAAGAAAATACCATTTTATAAGTGCAGTTTTGTAATGTTTAGCTCAGGATGGGATCATTACTCCTTCATGAACAAAAGAAAGTAAACATATTCTAGATATAATGCTAAACTTCTTTTAAAACTTTGTCAAAACACATCTCATGTGTTTATTTATATACACAGAAGACAAACATGTTAGGCTGTTATTTTAGTAGCTTGTGGGAAGTCACTCATTTTATATATTGCAAGATACTGCAATTTAAAAAAAAGACTGAGTTCAAGACCAGGCCCCCAGAGGCATGAAAATCAATGAAAAGCTTCCTTTTGTTCTTCACTCTTCTGGTTAAAATGCTGTGCTGCAGCCAAAACTATGCACATGATCAAAGGTTAGTCCCGTGTAGCTGGCACCTGGTTGACTCATCCGTCTATCCTTCTGAGATTGGTAAAGTGAGTACCCAGCTCATTTGGAGGTGATGCTGTAGCCTCCGTTGTAAACTGCCCAGAGAGTGCTTTAAACACTATGGGGTGGTATACAAGCAGAACTCTCTCTCTCCCCCTGTCTCTCTCCCTCCAAGTTTGGAGAATATTGTCCCACAAGCCAGTTGCTACATGACACTTTCTGGGTTGGTGGGGGGGGGCTTTGTGAATGTATAACCCATATGTTTCAACTCCAATCTTCACAAAACTTAGAAGCATTATGCAGGAGAGGGAGAGGAAGTATCTCTCTGCAGTTACCATGTCTCTAGGTGCTGGGAGGGGGACACTTTCCTGCTATTGAAAGGCCCTGATTTGGAGGTGCATATCTTGGACATTAAGAACCTCAGCTTTGCCAATCTTGCAGGGCTTATAGAGGAAAGTTTGGGGAACCCTCTCTGCAATTTTGGTGGCTCTAGGTGCATGGAGGCATTTTATAGGGTTTTAAATGCAAACTATAAGAATAAAAATTGGCAAAGGAATTCATTAATTCGTAAGAAAAATGTGTAAATTTGTTATTCAATCAAATTGAATCACAATTTTTCTGATTCATGCCCATTTCCATTGTTAGCTGTAGCAACTTTCTGGGTTTTTTTTTCCCTTTCCTCTTTTTGCTTTTAATTGTGATACCTGAATGCAAGATTTAAAACAAGAGATCTGTGAGTGTTGCACTCAGCTGTGTTAATGCCAGCATCATTTTCAATAGTTAATACTTTCTCTATGTTTTTCCATTGCACTGTTCCTCCCCTTTCGCCATTAAAAAAAGTGAGGCTTTATAGCCTGCTGCATTTGTGGGTTTATAATTATCTGTCATCCATCAGGGCTAGAGATGGGCACGACTTAGCGGTATTCCCGTTTCCGTTTCTGTTACTCGTATCCGTTACTCTACGGAAACGGAAACGGGAATTACTCCTATGGGAATTCGAGCTCGAACCAACGAACGAACAATTTGGTCTGATTTGTCGTGCTCGTTACTTGCATCGCGGCGATCACGCAATGCCAAGTGGCACAGAAAAAAAGTTTTTAAAAGTTAAAAAAAAACCGATTCCCGGCCCTAAAAGTAGGCGAAAACTGTCTGAGGGCACCTACCAGGCCAGAAGGGTGTTTTATTTGGGGGGGGGTTTCCCCACCCCCCTCTCCTTGGCTATTGCTACTGCTGCGCTGCTGGTACCAGGCTGGGATGGCGCATCCATTTGCCATGCGGTGGGGGGGGATCCAAAATGGCGACCGCAATTTTTTTTTTGAAATCGTTGCCCAAAACCCCACCAAAGCACCACAGAAACATGCAAAAATTAGCTATTTTGAATGCTTGAATTTTTACAGTAGCAGCAGTGGGTTTTTCTTGCAAAAAAAAGTCTCCGTTGATTTTATTTTATTTTATTTTATTTTATTTTATTTTATTTATCAATGCTTTTTTTTACACCTGCACATTTGCAATGATGGGCTCGCCCAAGGGAGTAGACCATGCAAATTTTCCACCAATCGCATGGCCACTTGGCCAGGTTGACCACAGAGACTTCTGGGATGTGCCAATCGGGCATAAACAGCCCACTAATCGTAGCCCAAACCCGAACCCTAAGCCTAACCCATACGCCAGTACACTGTCCTTCTAAGTGGGTCAGAGAGGCACCCAGAGGTGCACCCCAATACTCACCCTAACCTCACCCGTAACTAGTCTAACCCTAGCCCTTGCGCTAACCCGTCTTAACCCTAAGCCAGATCTACTTGCATTGCACTACATGCAAGTACGTGAGACACAGCGGGTGCAAAGAGTCTGCCAGTCCGTCACTTGTGGCTCTGGCTGACTCCTGCAGCTCCCTCCAGGAGCCCGCTACCCCCTTCCCAAACCAGTACTAACAACAACGAAAAAACGAAAAAACATTTTCGCGAAAAACGGAAACGAGCCAAAACGACCGGCCCGACTAACGACAACTCGAAAAAAAATTTTTTCAAGTCGTGCCCATCTCTAATCAGGGCCTTTAAAAACTTTTGTCTCTGACTTTGATTCATGGCTTACTATCTTTCTGCTAATAATCATGCCTTACTGCTATGGGATTTTAATACTGATGTGGGTGACTCCTCCTCTGATGATGTTCCTCCTTTTCTTTTCCAGATCTAATATACGGGACTGATTTTCTTACCCATATTGCTGGTCACTCCCTTGAGCTTGCTTTCAATCAAAATTGCTCTGTTTCCAATCTTCCTGCTACTGAGCCCTTAATAAATGGCTTTGCTTCTGAGTCTTGCTTATAGTCCACTCCACCTCACTGGTGTTCTGTTTCTGTTTTTGTTGAGGGATTTCAGATGCAGTGCCTTTTCTTTGTTTTATCTCTTCCAGTTCTTCATTTAATTTTATTATTTCCTCTTTCCTTTATAGGTCTGCACCACTTTCGACAAGAACTGTTTCTCCCATTCATCCTCAGTCCTTTCATGCTCCCCATATTTGTGTCTACATAGATAGATATACTAACGTCAGGATAGTCAATGCTATGGTTTTTCCAGTTGTGATATATGGAAGTGAGAGCTAGAGTATAAAGAAGGCTGATCGCTGCAGAATTGATGCTTTTGAGCTGTGGTGCTAGAGGAGAGTCTTGAGAGTCTCCTGGACTGCAAGGAGATCAAACCTATCCACCCTGAAAGAAATCAACGCCAAATGTTCACTGAAAGGACAAATTTTGGAGCTGATGCTCCAGTACTTTGGCCACCTCATGAGGAGAGAGGAGTCCTTGGAAAAATCCCTGATGTTGGTAAAAATAGAAGGGAAAAGGAAAAGAGGGCGGCAGAGAATGAGATGGCTGGATGGTGTCATTGATGCAACCAATATGGATTTGACCATAGGTTTGATCTCCTTGAAGTCCAGGGACTCTCAAGACTCTCCTCCAGCACCACAGCTCAAAAGCATCGTTTCTGCGGTGATCAGCCTTCTTTATAGTCCAGCTCTCACTTCCATACATCACTACTGGAAAAACCATAGCTTTGACTATCCTGACCTTAGTTGGCAAAGTGATGTCTCTGCTCTTTAGGATGCTACCTAGGTTTACCATTGCTTTCCTCTTAAGAGGCAGGCATCTTTTAATTTTGTTGCTGCAGTCGCCATCTGCAGTGATCAAGGATCTTCCTCTACCTTTCAGTATTAGTGTCTTGGCATAGGTCCAGTCATTCCCTTGGTCTTTATAGTTCCCTCCTCCTTCCAGGCCCGAGGGTTCCCTGTTCTTTAGCATGGACTTGTGTGCCTTCAAGTCAATTCTAAACTTCTGGTGGTGACCCTTCTCAAGGTTTTTCTAGGTGTGGTGGTTTGTCATTGCTTTTCATGGGGTGCTCTGCGACTGTGTAGTTTGTCCAAGGCCACAGGCTGGCTCCACTTGCAAGAAGCCCTGTAGGGAAATCACCTTCCCTCTTCAGCCAGATATCTAAACCACTGAACTTTCCAGACAGCTATGCTCTTTAATGTACTCCCCCCCTTAATGTCTTCTTGTTCCATACCATCTCCTTGAATGGCTTCTAAACTGCCTCCTGGCTTAGTATGTTTAAATTGCTTTTAATAACTTATTCCTTTTCTGAGGTTCCTGGTTCTGCTGAGCTTTTATTCTCATATGCAATGCTTTTATCTTTAGTTGTGTCGTGTTATTACTTCATTTGGACTACTCTATATGGCAGTGATCATTTCCCCTTCTTCTGTTTGCTGTACTATTGTTTTACATTGTATGGAGCTAGGAACAAAGATTACCTATTCTGTTTTATTTTTTCTTGCAGAGCCATGAACATAGATGTCCCTACTTTGACAACAAGAACAAATTCTTCACAGCTAACAGAAAGAACAGCTTCTCTTTTGATGCTGGATTTCAGTCATTTTAATAGTGAATATTGGAACTCGGCTGCACAATATTTCCAGCAATTCCTTGTATGGATGCTTTCCCCCCTTGGAAGCCAGATGTCTTTGCTTGTTAGTCATTGAGCGAGAACTGTGATGATAAGAGGAGCTTTTGGAGAATCTCAGCAATGCATGGACTACAAAGGTATTACAGGCTGTTTTCTTTTGGGATTCCCTTAGATCAACCCTTTTCATCTCATAATCAATCAGTTTAGGTCCTACCTCTATTCATTTAAGTGCCTTTTGTAAGTTTAAAGCCTTTGAAGAATGCTGCTCAAAGAAGAATTGCATCATCATAAGTTTCAAAGAATTTGGGGTATTAACGACCACTTTTCTGATATCTAGCACAGCAGTATTTGTGTGTGGCTTGGTTTCAGTGATAACATGCATCAGAAAGATACCCCACTCTGTTTGCCTCATCCCACATCATAATCTGAATGAAGAAAGCCTTCAGAGAATAAGACAATAAGATTGGGATATCTGAATCAATTATGATCACATTTTGTCAGCATTATTAATTCCTTGTAATCAACAGAGGATGCAACTTCTCATTTTGGTATGACTTCTGAATCCT
The DNA here is from genome assembly GCA_037367245.1 of Phrynocephalus guinanensis. NCBI lineage: Eukaryota > Metazoa > Chordata > Lepidosauria > Squamata > Agamidae > Phrynocephalus > Phrynocephalus guinanensis. Next base: position 44,537,672 of record CM074735.1, on the reverse strand, counting down.
ACAATAGACAGTTGTACCCAGAATTCCTTTACATTGGCCACTTTGGCTTGAACTTCAGTCAAAAAGTTAATCCCCCCCCCTCTTCCAAGTTTGATCATCATGCAGATAGGGGCCTAAAAGGACCCTTTTTAAAAAGGCATTTGGAAAGCAAAAGAGCAATGGTTGCTATTGCTTCAAAAATAGTTTTAAGTTTGTCATTAAAATTCTAGAAATGTTTAATAACTGGATGACAACACAGACTCTGGACAATCATAACAGCACTCCATTAAACAGAAAGAAGACAGAGAAAAGCCCCTACAGTGATGCAAACTAATACTCTAAAAATTGGGGTTGGCCAGCTATGATTTTCTCAATGTTTTTGAATGCTGCCCCCACCAATCGTCTGGTTACAGTGGATTGATCGATTGAGTTAATATACCACCATCTAGCCAGAGGCCATTCTGGGCAGTTTACAACATGATTGCAACAATAAAACATCATTACAAATATAAAAAAATAAAATCAATACAATAAATGGAATAAAAAATCAAGTAGTAAACATTTACACATATACAACATTTAAAATGGCAGCACAATAGTCTTGGTAATTGATCGTTTCATTGGGATTCCTTGATGGAAGAAAGTGGAATATCTGTCTGAACAGGCAGGTTTTTAAAAGCTTTTTTTTAAAGTTATCAGCGAGGGGGCCAAGTGAATATCTGGTAGTACCCAGCTTGCTGGGGGGGGGGGGATATGTAGTCTGCACACTGTAATTAAAATTTGTAAACCGCCCAGAGACTACTTGTAGTGGTATGGGGTGATATATATGCAGAACACTTTGCTTTTGCTTTGCTTTAGTAGTTCGTTTCAGAGTTGGGGTGCAACCACCATGAAGGCCTGGTTCCTACATGTTCCCAACAGGCCTCTTTCCCAGTCTGCAGCCTAAGCCATCCAGAGATGAATGAGCATAGTGGAAAGTTCTTGCTGGAAGAAGGTGTTCTGCTAGATCCCAAAGTCCCAAACTATTTATGGCTATGGCTGTCAGGGGCTGTTGGCAGAAATATCTGTATAGTTTCCACTCTCAAACAACAGCTGGAATCCAATATCTGATTTATACTTCTGCAAAGGAATCTAGTCTAAGTGACAAAGTTCTATTAATTAAGAAGGTCCTGTTGCATTCCTCAGTGTACACCCAACTGCATGTCTGAACACATGCCCAGGAACACAACTAGCATCTTGATAATGAGTGGCAGTTTGCCATCCAGACAAATGCAGTGGCCCTGAAGGTATCAACTGTGCGCTGCAAGGTACTTCACACAATGCTTCACAAGATCTTCCTGTCCTTTCCTGCTTCCCATGTCAGTTAATTGGTTTTCTTTTCTATTGTTCTCAAAAAGAAAAGGTGAACCTGTAGACACAGTGATGAAACCAGCCATATGTATTAATTCTTGCATTGAGAAGTAGCGATTCAGGAGTTTCTAGATGCACTCTTAAAAATACTTGGGCATTTGGTTGTATCTGCTGGTTTTTGGCTTTGAACCCCCATTGTTATGCTTTTCACAGAACAGCACAGAACCTGCTTTGATATTAGGAAGCCCTACATACGTACAAGATGTGCTGAATGCCTAGGGTACAAGACGTTCTGGAGCATTAGCAGAAGGGCTTAGCTTGTGAGCCTGGAGCTTCAAGTCTTATCCTTATATAAAATAACCTTACTTGGGTACAATAAAGGGTATTAGGTATGGCTAGAGGTGAACAAATAACTAAATAAAGGGGAGAGAAAAAAAAACCCTGCTGGTTGGTTGCCTGGGCTAGCTGTGTGCAATTTAATTGTTCAGTGTCACTGAGGGGGATGGGTGAGGTTAATGTTAACAAACTTCAACCTGCTCATTGCAGTTTCATTGCAATCAATGAGAGTACCACTGAGAACCAATGTTGACATTAACATGTTTTTCACTCAATGAGTTTCAGCAAGAGTGTAGTACTTAACATTAAGAGCTACTTATCACTTACCAGAGACTTCTGCTGAATCCTCCCACTCTCTTTTTACAACTTTCTGAGGACACAGCACTCAGTTTGCAACACAACTGAGGCCTGTGAGGTAAACCTCTTGCTAGACAGCAACACTCTGTTACATTTCCACAGCAACTCTACTGCTGATGTTATGCTAGTGGGGAAGCCAAAAATAGTGAAAAGACAATGATCTGCAGGATTCTAGGGGTTTTTTTTTTTGTCTCCTGACATGTCCCAAAGATATCAATAAATGGTGCTAGCTGAAGATGCAGTTGGAGAAAAGGCCAAGGGAGCTTGCAAACTCCCCACCACAGACTTCCTCTTCCCTCATGGTGGGATGGTTTTGTGTCTGTGTCTAAAAGTGTGATGCTATACATGACCACTGAGGAGTAAACATTGCATGGCATGGGATCCACCACCATTAAATATGAATATGATTGTAGCATAAAGATATAATTCTATTCTCACTGATCCAGATATATGCTCCTTTGAGTGAATCTGCCTAGGAGTTTACTATAAACTAACAAGCTCAATTTCTTTTCTTTGTGGAGAAATAGTTCAAAGGCTTTCTTTGGAGGATAAATAAAACATTTCTGCAAAGAAGGCATGCAAGAGTAAACACTGGGAAGGTGGCTATGAAACAATTCCTGAAGAAATTATCCTCTGCTTCCAAGAATTGCAGCAACCATCAGTGGGTCAGAAGTATCCCCTTCTTGTATAAAGTGTGTGGACACATGACTTCTGTTCTAGCCTGGTTTTAGCACAGACACAACTTTCACCTCCTGCATGTCCAAGCGGAAATAGGCCAGAGCAGTTCAATCTTACTGGGTATCTCAGAAGCTTTTGACACCATCAACCAAGGTGTTTTTCAGGAGAGTCTGGTATGAAAGATCTGAGATATAATATATTGATGATGGTCCTCCTACCTGGACAGTAACTTTCACATGATGTGATGATGGACCATTACTCAGCGTGTTATTTTATGCCTCAGGATTCTGCATGTTTCCTATCATCTCCAGGTTGGTTATGTTTAAATGAAACAATTTGCAGGAACATTAACTGGTTCAGAATTGTTTTGTAGGATCAATAATGAAATGGACAAACCTCCAGTGCAAAAGTGAGACAAGGTGTGCCCTTCCCCCAACCAAGACTTTTGTGATTTATGGAACACCCCCAGTCTTGCTTCTGAGGGTGGGAAAAGCAAGGATCTATGTAACCTTTTGGCTGCTCTCCCCTAAATATGGTAAGTCTAGAGGATAGCATGGAAAATTTCCTCTTTTGAGACTGCACATTCCCAACATTTCTCAGCTAGCATGGCTCCTGCATAGTGCAACCTACTATAACCTTAAAAAAATTTAAACATTGCTATGCTCTGAGGTGGGGGTTCCCACAACCTCTAATTTGTTTCTGAAGGTTCAGATACAGTACATGAGTGCCTCGGCCACCTGGGACTACTCTGTCCACAATGGGCAGAGGCAGCGCAGGATTAGTTATTCTGTAGTCACTCACCCAAAGTATACGTCAGGCTGCTGCTAGATAACTGTTGGATCCCAGACTGACGAAATGGGACTAGGGAAGAATTTACTTTTAATTCACTTTTGATGATAAATTTCCAAAATTTGTTGATTTATTTCATATTATGAAAGGAAAAAATTAGCGGAAAATATATTTCAAAAACTGTGTGTAGTGATTAACATAGAGAACTTTGAGTGATTCCTCTTATGTGTCTGAGTTTGGCTCTCAATATACCGGCATTCAGCCAATTTAGTACTGAGTTTGAGTTTGCCCATGGCTTTTTCCATGCTGGGAATTGCTGCTTTGGCTAGTGCCAATGAAGCAGAATTTCGTCGCAGATTCTTTTTAAAGAGTTTATGGACAGATACAAATTTCTTTAGGACAAAAAAAGAATTTGAGGTGTTTTTTTTAAAAAAAAAAACTTCAGATGCAGAACAAATGGGAATAGATAGATTATTCTGGCATCATTTGAATATTGCTTATTAAGCAGTGCTTAAACACTATCACTTGCTTCCATTCTGGTTTCGAACACAATTTGGTGTGTCGGTGATTACCTATATATTTATACCTGGCTGAGGACATCACCTGTAAAAATAATTACCTACTCCCATTTCAACCTGCCTGAGATCCTTAGAGAGTGCTTTCCCAGGACAGGAGTCACAACTGGAAAGAACCACATCACACTTATCATCACACTTGATTCAGACAAAGAGTATCAAAAAGAGAATTTAACCAGAAATTCAAGAAATGTCTGTAACATTTCTATTGTGTTCCCAGTGATCATGCACAGGATCAAAGCTATATTCTCCAAAGCCCTGTTCTACTATTACATTGTTTATATACTCTGTAGCATATTGAAGACCAATGAAACCAAAAGCAAACATAGTGAATGAACAGAGAAGTCAAAAAAACATACACAGCGCAGGCTGCTAGAATACTTAGGTCATGTCTTGAGGAACAAAAAGTGCAGATTATTACACTAGTCCATTGGAGATAAAATAAATAGGAAAAGAATTGCAGGAAGGAGAACCTCTTGGCTGGAGGACCTGACGAAAGTGGTTTGGAGGCACCACAACATCCAAATTGTAGGAGCCATGATTATTTAAGATATTACCAGCAAGAGGAAGTAGAAGCATTATTTGTACATAGCCTGTGTATTAAACATGTTCCATTCCTGCTCTGTTTTTATTGTTGTGGCATTAAGATTTAATGGAATCTTGTTCCAGTTCTTTCAGTTTTGTGATCCTCTTTGTACGTATTTGAAAGACAGGGTGGAAATTTATTGTGAACAGATGCATAGTGGTTTATTCATCTAGCCTGTCATAATGCTACAGCCCACACGTGACATTATGGCAAGCCCACTAAAATCCCACTAAAATTGTGACCTATCAAGCAGAACATATCCTATGGCACTAGTCACAATCAGCAGCTCAGCCAGCAATCAATAAACCAGATTTCCAGGTTTAAAAACAGATGGTCAGTCAAGGCCTTGGCAAGCTGCCACACTTGACTGGCAGCATGCATTCTGCTGTATGGTGCAGGTCAGACCACTTTCCCAGAGTGCAGGACAGCGCTGGAGCTCCATAAATGTTTTGACAGTAATAAAGCTGTCGCTATTCAAGGCTTCTCTTCCAGGTCTCACCAGCACTGGAGAAGAACCCCCGTTCAGCTTCCTTTTGAAGCTAAATGGGCTTCAAAAGGATGCCCATTTAGCACCCAGCATAAGATCATAAAGTAATACTGTTTCACTGTTAAAGGATGTGAGATGTCCCTTGCCTCTGAAGCTTGTAGATTTTGGTAGGAGACTTCCAGTTTCAATGACATTGCAGGGGAAACTGACAAGATTACTAGAAGAGTTGTAAATGAGCCACAAGTGAATTGAATAGAAAATTTCAAAAGAGACCCTCTTTGCCTCTAGTTTATTGAAGTGCCTCTATGGTATGCTGAAATTAAAGCTCAGAGGGAAACTAATGAGAAATGCAGGCTGCACCCTCTATTGACTTGATCTGGAAATTACACTACACGGATACATGTTGAATGCCAAAGAAAGGACTTCAAAAGAACAGTGCAAATACTTGTAAGATTTTGTACATTAACACTGATCAACTGCTGAACGGTGCAGGAGTGGAGGACTGAAATCAGTCCTTCCCACCCTTTGAACAGATGATCCGACTGGTGAGGCAAAATGACTTTTCTAGCTACTTATTAGGGACTTTTTCCCTTCAGGAAATGACTGTGCTTCAAATACTAGTGACTGTGAGGGACAGAGTTACCCCCTTTTTAAATCAGGTCTTGTAGCTGTGCTTTTAAGAGTGGCTGGATTAGCATTTCTAAATTTGCATCCATGCATGCAAAGTAGCACATGCATGTTTGTACAAATTTCTTTCCTCTTTTGTCCCCTCTTGAGGTGATACATTTAATTTCAGTGGGTTGGGTTATGCATGCATGAGCACCATAGCATACCCACTCTGCTTATTAAACTCCTGTTAGAAGGCACAAACCCAGAGTCAGCCTTCTTTCCAAAATGCTCCACTACCAAGTGACTCATTATAAGCCTTTGCTTAACTCAGGAAAGTTAACGGCCAGGCTGGCTGGAATACTCTAGGAATTATGTCCCTAAAAGTAACTTTTTCCATCTCTGAGATTACTAATTTCTTTTCAAGATAAAGTCACGCTAGCTTTTGTTCATCAGGAGGAGCAGAGGAATAACCACCTCTCCACTAGAAGTCCAGTCTTTGGAATCATGCCCTAAATTTTGTATGGTAGCAAAATGCTATTACTATTGATTCTGAAGTCTATCCAGTTCAAGTTAAAATAAATCTTCTTTCATGAAGAATAAAAAATTCTGCGAATTCTGAGTGCACTCAACGGTGATAGATATGCCTATCTCAAACGTTTTCACGGTGCATGAAATTCTTTCAAGGGTGAATGCCATCAGAGTGGGTCGATACCAATACAATTTTAAAGAGTTTCCTTCCTGTTTCTGGATTAAAGATGTTATGATCAGTCCATCATCAAAGAGTGAAAGCAGTCCATAGCTTTAAACAAGTGGAAACAGTAAATAATTTTTATAGCTGCCTGTGATGGAAATTGCGAGCTTTGACAATGTAATGCTCTAATTTATCTGGGCTGAAAACTTATATTTTAGAGTTGTTTTTAGATCATAGCTGAAATAAATGCTGCCTGTTACCATCATTGCTGATTTTGTCATTTGGTTTGGTTGATTGGATTATTTTATGTTGCATTTAGTCCTCATTTATTCATCTTTCCAATGACATAATCCATTATCATTGATTTGCACATCCATTCTTTGTTCTTGTTGTCATTAAATGTAAAAATCTACTTCAGCCGTTGTATATTTTTCAACAAGTTTTCTGACATACCTCAGGGGGCAGACACATGAATTACAAAATTGAGAGATGAGGTTTATGTACCACAGTGTGCATGGCACACAGGGTTACTTGCTTCTCACCCCACGACTGTGAGCTTTGTGTAGGTCAGGATGGTCCCCGAGACCCCCTGGGATCCAATTAACCTTCCCCACAAGTCTTAACTTTTCAAAACAAAAAAAGTGCTCTAGAAGTTTCCTCATCATGTTTTGAGAGTCCAACACATCCCTTACATACTAACAGGTTTATTTTCCTGAACACATTTGGTTATCAGAAAGCTGGAAGGAAGTAGAGATCAAGAGTGGGTATGGCCCTCAGTGGTGACAAGCATGGACAGCTATGGTCCCTGGATCTCTAGTGGAAGCCCACTTTTGCGGTCTCAGTATTGCATTTAAGGAAGTGGAAAACAATCCGCAAAAGTTCACATGACAATAAACCCATTTGCTTGACTCATGCCAAAAACTTTTCCTCCTTCATGTTTTATACAGGCTAAAAATAAGAAAATATGGCTCTTTCAAAAGTTCTTCCAGTGGACAGGTAGTATGATTCCGTGGTGCTCATTACTAAACTGCTGCCCTCACAAAAGTGTATTCCTGGGATTCATAAGAACATAAGAACATAAGAGTAGCCTTGCTGGAACAGGCCACAGCCCATCCAATCCAGCATTCTGACTCACACAGTAGCTCACCATATGCTTCAGCGTATTCCCAAAGAGATGTCTTCACCTGCTTATGATTCCCTGCAAATGATTTTGAGAGTTATCTTGCCTATCTCTCCAACCCAAAGGTTGTCCTCAGGCATATGTAATGATAGCCATTGAGACCCTTGTTCTCAATGAACTTGTCCAATCCTTTCTTAAAGCTATCAAGGCGGACAGCTGTCACCACTTCTTCTGGCAGGGAGTTCCACAGACCAGTGATCCTCTGAGTGAAAAAGTACTTTCTCTTATTTGTTTGATATCTAGCACCCAAAAGTTTCATGGAGTGCATCCTAGTTATAGTGAGCGATAGGAAAACAGCTTTTCCTTATCTACTTTGTCCACACCATGTATGATTTTATAAACTTCAATGAGGTCACCTCTTAGGCACCATCATTAAAGAGTGAAGAGGCCCAGCCATTGCAGCGTCAGATGGTAAGGAAGGTTTTCTAGTTCTTTAAGAATTCTGGTTGCCCTCCTCTGCACTTTTTCTATTTCCATATCATTCTGGAGGTATGGTGACCAGAAGTTTACACAATACTCCAGATGGGGCCTCACCATAGATTTATAAAAAAGCAAAATGACACTTGCTGTCTTATTTTCTATACCTTTCCTAATGATCCCTAGCATCGAATTTGCTTTTTGCACTGCTGTGGCACACTAGGTTGACACCTTCACTGAGTTGTCCACCAGGAAACCAAGATCGCTTTCCTGGTTTGTTGGAGAGATTTCAGACCCCATCAGTTTACCTGGGACATATGTCAAACTGACCAGTCAGTACTTTCCTGGATCGCCTCTAGATCCTTTTTTGAAGATTTGTATTACATTTGCTACCTTCCAGTCATCAGGCACAACACCTGATTTGAGGGAAAGATTATATATTTTGGCTAAAATCTCAGCAATTTCAAAGTAAAGTTCTCGGAAATAGATGCCATCTGGTCCAGGTGATTTGTTAGCATTTAGTTAAACAAGACATGCAAGAACCTCCTCCCTGATTATTTCTATCTGGCTTAATTGTTCGGTTTCCCTCCCTATTAAGATAGGCTCTTTTTGGGCACATGGCCTCTGTCTTCTTCGGCGAATATTGAAGCAAAAAATTCATTGAGTCTCTGTTTCCTCTTTAATAATCCCTTGCCTTTCATGATCATTTAATGATCCAATGGCCTTCCTAGTTGGGTTCTTACTTCTAACGGCTCCTTGTTATTTCATTGAGTGTTTTTAGGTATACACTCTTCCAAGTCTTGCTTTGCTTTCCTGATTTTTGCCTTTCATTTGTTCTGCCAGAATTTATGTTTCTGCCTGTTGTCCTTGTTTGGACAAGCTTTCCATCTTCTAAATGAGCTTTTCTTGTTTTTCATCACCTCCCGATCAGCTCCCGTTAAGCCACATCAGAGTCCTCTTGGAGCTGGCAGTGCCCTTTTTCCTTTTGGGTTTGCATTCCAATTGGGCCTCTGCTGTTGTTTTTGTGAGCAGACTCCATGCCTCTTGGAGTGTTTGGACTGTTTTGATTTTCCTTTCCAGCTTTTTTTATTCACTAGTTTCCTCATCTTTGGGTAATTTCCTTTTTGAAAAGTTAAGGTCTCTGTCTTAGATTTTATCAGTGAATAGCTGATAATCAGTCTTTAATTAAGTTAAAAGTAATTGTGTTGTGGTCACTGTTTCCTATTGGATCAGAACCATTAACATTTTGCACCAGATCCTGTGTATTACTCAGGATCAAGTCCAGGATTCTTGTACCTCTAGTTGGGTCTTCAACCATCTGTTCCAGGGAGCAATCATTTAGAATCTCTAGGAACTTTATCTCTTTATCATGCACTGACAACAGTTCACCCAGTCTCTGTAAGGGTACTTGAAGTCCCCCATTATAACCAGGCTTCCCTTCTTGGATGACTCCTTTACAACATTCTCCAACTGCCAGTCTCCCTCAGGGGCTTGGGTCAGAGGCCGATAGTATATGCCTACTGTTAGACCATCCTTGTAGCCTGACACTCTTACCCACAGAGTTTCTAATGGTGACTCAAAACCTAGATATTCCAATTTGTAAACCTTTATCACTTATTTGACAATGACATACAGGGCTACACCACCTCCCATTTGCTCCTTCCTGTCCTTGCTGTACAGTTTATAGCCTGGGATAACTGTAACTGATTGGTTATCATTCGTCCACCAGGTTCCAGTGATGCCAATAATATCAATATTTTTATCTATTGTTAAGTATTCCAGCTCCCCTATTTTGTTCTGGAGGCTTTTGGCATTTGCATACAAGCATTTATAGATGCAGTCTTTTGACTCCATTTGCACCATTTGCCCCTTGCATCCTTCTCCTGGAGTGCTGGTGACTAGCCTGCCCCTTGCATCCTTCTCACTACTCAAGTAGAGTATACTACATTATGTTCTGCTCTACTCATTTCTTCAAGAATCTATTGTTATTCTGCCGCCACAGAAGCAGCCCATCATAAACTATGCATGCAGAAGACTCCCTGTCAATAAGATGATAGTGCAGACCCATGGCAAAATGTTTTTAGCCAATTGTTTATCAATCAGTAGACATCACCAGAAGGCAGATAAAGCAGTAAATGGAAAAGTGTATATAAGAGAAGTATCAGTTTAGGATCAACATGTTCTGGAGATTCTACTCAAACTTATCTTCATAGTCTATATTACATTCTGGACATAGATTACTCATAGGAAACATAGCCTGACTAGCTAAATGACAACACATATGGCCTGTTTGGTCATATATCAAAGGACGGGGCTGGCTTTGTATTTGAAGGAACTTTGGTGGAAGTGATCTTAGCATATACAATACTGTATTTTGAGAAAATAAAAATGGTGGCACTAAATGATTCAGTCATGTGTGTAGAACTGTAGTGTCAGCACTAGTGGCTAATTCCTTGCTACTGTAGCTGCCGCAACTGTGCTACTCTTAATTATATACCATTAGATTGTGAGTGAATTGAAATGGCAGCTCTGGGAGTTTGCTTCAATGAGGGCTCATGGCTCCCACCCTGAGTTTTAGTCCAAAATTTATAGAAAGTACCCAAAGTGCTGAAACCAAAATATTTTCAAAGCAGGTTTAACACTTAGGGCGTCTTTTTAAAAGTTTGGCTGAGACCCAATGCAGATTCTCTGCCTTATAAATACTGCAGCCACCAGCCTCCACTCTTTATTGACAGTTCCTGTGTAGAGGTGTGGTGTGTCAGCACAGACCAGGCACTAGTCACAGTCATTCCAGTCTCCATGATTTACCACGAAACACCGTATCCTGTCATGAAGTCCAGCAAACAATCTTAGGCTGTGTGTGCATCTCTAGTTTATATCCTTATTGGTCTAATTTATCCTTATTATAATGTCATTCTAAACAGACCCATGGGCTGCTTCTCCTACCTGGTAAGGCTTCCTTCCTAAGCCCCTGAATGTAGAAAGACCTGAAGAATTGAATCAAAGAACAGAAAACAGCATTAAAGGAATGTCTGAAAAAGTGTAAAATGCCTTGGGCCGTTTATAGGAGAAAGTCAGGGTATAAATATTTTAAATAAATAAAAATAGAAAAAGGGCAAAGAGATCAGCTCAGAGAAAAATACATACAGAAAGATATGAAGGAAGGAAGGACCCACAAATAATAAGACATAGTAGAGATACAGCTAAAATTGGTAAGGATAGCATGAGAGTATGGAAATAGGTAAATAACAGCTGGAATTAAAAATAAGAACTGTAGCTTGTAAGTTGATATCCCAAAATATGTCAGTTGGAAGCTGATAAAGTACATTGTGATCTATATGGACTTGATCATGGATCAGAAGATCTACGGGGAAAATTATGAACTAGAATAAAACATTGCAAATCTGTGGGGTGAAATGAAACAATATTTGTAGTGAATTAAGCAAGTTAATATTTTAGTGAAAGTACAAAATGTGAAAATGGATAAAACGGATAATGAAGAAAGAGGGATAATGGGATGTAAGTAATGTTCAGAACATAATTTCCCCAGGAAAATGATAAATGAGTGATGTATGCTATCACAAGGGTACCTATATGGTTTCGTATGGTTTTATCTTAAAGTTTTTAATCTGTTTGTTGTGTTCCGTGTCATGATACGTGCTGAACTGATCAGCTTTGTAAGCCGCCCAGAGTTCCCTTGTGAAGATGGGCTGGGTATAAATGTAATAATAAATAAATAAAATAAATAAAGAAAGAAAAGCAAGATTGTTGTTGTTTTTGTTGCTGCTGCTGTTGGTATTCTTGCTGGAAAAGATGTGTGAGAGAAAATTCAGCAGCAGATTTTTTTTTTTTTTGCAAGCTCAAGATTTGAAGCTGGTTTGGAGAAATCTGATCTTTCAGGTATATTTATCAAGGCAGCAACTGTGTGAACTGCAAAGACCACCTAAGGAAAGAAAAGGAGTAATTATCGAAAGAAGATAATCAAGTTATTAGGTAGAGAACAACAAAAGCAAAAAATGCTTTTATAAGACAATGGGCACTGGATGAAAGAAAAAGCACAGAAATAAGTTTCTGGAAAAAGTAGCAAAGCTCTGGCAGGGTGATCTGGATTAAGAGAAATGTCAACAGATAATAAAAGTGTCAATTGTTGAGCCAATAAGCAAATAGGAAAACACAGAAGGTGTTTGTTTCAAGTTCTGTACATGTAGACTGGGGCAGAAAAGGAGAACAAATGTGGATTTTGCAATAGATTTTGCAATAGATTAGCAGCAGTCATTTGAAAGATGGCATTGAGAAGTTCAAAGGGACATGAAAGGCACAAGACATGTGGCAGGATAGATGGCAAAATGTGTGTCTCCAATATGTTTAATCATCTAGGAACTGGAAAAGGTGCAGAAGAGAGCGACTAAAATGATTACTGGGCTGGGGCACCTCCCTTATGAGGAAAGGCTAAAACATTTGGGGCTCTTTAGTCTGGAAAAAAGGCACCTGAGGGGAAATATGATTGAGACATACAAAATGATGCAGGGCATGAGTAAAGTGGATAGAGGGAACCTCTTCTCCATCTCACAAAATACCAGAACTAGGGGACATCCACTCAAATTGAGGGCTGGGGGAGTAAGAACAGACAAAAGAATTTTTTTTTTCACCCAGCGCGTTGTTAGTCTATGGAACTCCCTGCCACAGGATGTGGTGATGGCATCTGGCCTGGATGCCTTCAAAAGGGGATTGGACAGATTCCTGGAGGAAAAGTCCATCACAGGTTACAAACCATGATGGAGAAACCAGGGTACTTCAAGGGCCAGATGCAGGGGAGTGGTATCAGGAGACAGATATCTAGTCTCATGCGCTCCCAAACGCATCTGGTGGGGCCGCTGTGAGATACAGGAAGCTGGACTAGATGGGCCTTTGGCCTGATCCAGCATGGCTCTTCTTATGTTCTTAAAAGTGGCTGCATGAGTGGGACTGGAAAAAGAGATGCCCCACAGCTAATTTGTGGGTGATGAGGATCCATAGCTGCTGATCAAAACAGTCACCAACAACATCCTGAGTTGGACAGACCAAGTGACCAAAGCTCTGCCGACTCCAGTGGAGTATATTAAAAGTATAACATCAGGGAAGCATCAGTTCCTGAGAACTGTATCAGTTATTTCTGACACATGTGGGCCCAAATCATGCTGTTTAGCACAGTGATGAATCATAAGAACATAAGAAGAGCCATGCTGGATCAGGCCAAAGGCCCATCTAGTTCAGCGTCCTGTACCTCACAGTGGTCACACCAGGTGCGTCTGGGAGTGCACGAGACTAGATATCTGTCTCCCAATACCACTCTCCTGCATCTGGCCCTTGAAGTACCCCAGTTTCAAGTTTGGAGATTACACATCTCCATCATGGTTTGTAACCTGTGATGGACTTTTCCTCCAGGAATCTCTCCAATCCATTTTTGAAGGCATCCAGGCCAGATGCGATCACCAGTTCATGTGGTAGGGAGTTCTACAGACTAACAACGTGCTGGGTGAAAAAATATTTTCTTTTGTCTGTTCTTACTCTCCCAGCCCTCAATTTGAGTGGATGTCCCCTAGTTCTGGTATTTTGTGAGATGGAGAAGAGGTTCCCTCTATCCACTTTACTCATGCCCTGCATCATTTTGTATGTCTCAATCATATCCCCCCTCAGGTGCCTTTTTCCAGACTAAAGAGCCCCAAATGTTTTAGCCTTTCCTCATAAGGGAGGTGCCCTAGCCCACTAATCATTTTAGTCGCTCTCTTTTGCACCTTTCCACTATGTCTTTCTTGAGATGCGGTGACCAGAATTGTACAGTCAGCCCCCCCCCCGCCATTTCGTAGTTCAGGTACTGTGGTCCCACTAGATCGCAGGATCGCAGTACCTGCACCTCGGAGCCGCGTGGGTGGTGTTGGCAGGGGGCAATCACGTAAGTCTGTGCTGCCCCCATGCTCCTCTGCACTCCTCCGCGATCCTCCAAGAAGCCTCGAGCCACGCGGGGGGTGGCAGGGGGCAATCGGGTTGCTCTGCGCCCCCTGCACTCCTCTGCGCTCCTCCGAGAAGCCTCAGGCCACGTGGGGGGCATGTGGGGACAACCGTGTCACTCTGCACTGCCCCCGTGCTCCTCCGAGAAGCCTTGGGCCACATGGTGGTGGTGGTGGTGGGTGATCGCATCACTCTGTGCTGCCCCCACGCTCCTCCACACTCCTCTGAGAAGCCTCAGGGCCGCGCGAGGGCAGAGGGGGGGGCACAATCTCCATTGAAATGCATTGAGTCAATGCATTTCAATGGATAAAATTTTCTCCATTGGGATGCATTAAGCCAATGTATTCCAATGGGGGAAAAAAATTATTCATTGAAATGCATTGAGCCAATGCATTTCAGTGGAGACGGCCCCGGACGAGAAGTCTGGGGCGGCGCAGGCGGGCGGTGGTGGGAGGTCAGATCCCGCAACACCACCTGCGTGCGCCGCCCCAAAACTTATGGGACAGGTGCATGATTGCCCCCCCAGCCCCCACCTGCTTCCGCATATGGTGGATTTTCATGCATCGGGGGTGGGGTAGGTCCCTAACCCCCGCTATCAGCGGGGGGGGGGGTACTGTACACAATACTCCAGGTGGAGCATTACTATCATTTTGTATAATGACATTATAATATTGGCTGTTTTATTTTCAATACCCTCCACTCAATCACAGTGAATCACCCACTGAATCCACTGGCATTGGATTCTACTATGTAAATTTCCTTGAGTCAAGTGGGCCTACTCTAACTGATCACCACCAATTCAGTGGACCAGCTTCTGCAGTTTGTTACATTAAACCATAGAATATAGGCCACTGTGTCAGATGTAATCAATTCCACTTAGCAGGAGTAAAGTTAGAATATATATCCTGACAAGAACATCTACTTTATTCCTAGCCAGGACGAAACAAGGCCTCTAGGTTTATTTGCAAATGCAACTCTCAGCAAATGCCTTACCTCCCACCCCACCCCATCCCACCCATCTTCATCCATAAAATATGAACCAGAGAAGCATTGCTAAAGTTCTTCAGGCGCTTCAGACTCACAAGTAGATCCCACAGAAACCACAACAGCTAGATTGGAGCCAGGCAAGTAAACACTAAGTTAACACTGGTGAGAAAAATTCCAGGACTTGGTATCTGTGTCTTATTAACTTTCAGACTTGAGAAGGTCTGAGAAGAATATAGAGTGCTTGATAAAGGCAAATATTATTGTTTGATGTGCAGTACCTACAACTATAAACTCGCTGTGGAAGAAGAAGGCTTTTGAAGTTTGTGCATTCCTCCAAGAAAAACAGCCTTGCTGTTCGTCAGAAGGTAAAAATGAGACATGGTTTTGTTAGGGAAAAGTGTGGCTCTGTGAAGCTTACCACAACTAGGTTTGCAAACCACTGAGTACAAGCCAAAACTGCAGACCATTCAGGTCCGCTGTGAATACAAAGTGAAGTACTGCAACAGAAGAGTTTGTTAGTAACAGGGTTAAATACGCCAAAGAAGGAAATATTGATGCTTCAAAATAAGAAATCATGAGCTTCATGAAAACACCTTATGGATACTTTGATGTAAATATTCCCTCATTTTTCCAACCCTCCTCCATCTTCTCTGGTCTGTTTTTAAAGGAAATTGTTAATTTAAAACACACACACACACACACACACACACACACACACACACACACACACACACACACAAGAAGAAAGATTGTATTAAGCCATATTTAGAAAATTGGTTACATAGTGTGATATCATTGCTTCTCCACAGCTTTCTTCCTGTTAGAACACTTTGTTGCCTGAGGCAAAGCAATAAATGTGACTTGAATCAAGATGCATAGTAACAAAAAAATTTGGCACATAAGCGAGACATTCTTAGAAAGATCTCTCCATAGCTCTGACCATGGAAAAGCAACAACAACAAAGAAAGCAACTCAGGACACCTTCATGACACCCCAAATCTGCACAAAACAGCTGCCTCGCTTTAGCCCATGGTAAGGCTTGCTCCGACAGTTGGACGGTGATCATTGATGCAACCAATATGGATTTGACAAAACTCCGGAAGGCAGTGGAAGATAGGATGGCCTGGCGAGCTCTGGTCCATGGGGTCACGAAGAGTCAGACACGACTGAACGACTGAACAACAACAAGGCTTGCTCTGCAGCCAGTGTTTAAGCGATAAGATGTCTGTTGTGGGTAGGAGATAAGATAGGTACACTATGCAAGGCAGTGCTCCTCTGAGGTGCCACCTCCCCATTGCCTTCATAATGACACTCCAGAGTCAACTGGAGAAGATAACCAAGTCAGGTCAAAATCAGCCATGCCTCTCTCTATTAATGCTAATACTCCTGTGTCATACTGTGTTATTTGGGGGGGAAAATTGTTGGCTGTCAGAAATAGCCATTCAAAGCAGGAAGTCATCACAGCCTTGACGAGCTGATTTGGTTGACCTGATATTGCTACCTTTGCTCTCTGTGTTGAACTGAGTGGCGGTGTGTGTCTGTGTGTGTGTGTGTCCACTATTTCTCCTCACTGCATAATTTTCCTGAATGATTTTTTTTTCAAAACCTTTTGGAGGATTTCTTAGATATGCCATGCTTTGTTTCCCATGGAAGAAACAGCAGTTTGTACAGAATTATGACAATTTCTACACAAAACAACATCTGCTGTGCGGAAAACATCATGGGAAAGGATTTCTGCTCTTTCGGATCTGGCAGTTTCTGGTGCAAAAGTACAGATGAAAAATATGGGTGGGGGAGGGGGAGAAGTAGGAAATGAAATCATTTTCACAGGATGTCCAGAAATCTTGCTGGTAAAAGGGAAAGAGACATCAGTAATCAATCTCTGTGTGGTGAGATTTGGAAAACTGCTGGGATGAGGAATTGTAAAAAATATTTTTCACATGTGTATCCTGAAGGACCAATGTGCCATATATTGGTGAGGTATTGCAAAAAGAGTTAATCAGAAAACATGAGAGTGGAGAGAGTCCTAGCACCATCCCTTGCCTGATGCTGCTTCTAAGCTACCTGAAGACTTTGTTCCTAAGAATTTTTGGACTTTCCAAAATGGGATTTTCAGGGTATACAAGAGATATAGGGCGTTTATGCACGACCCCTAAACTCCGGGGCAAATGGCTTCCAGCTCCGGAGCTTAAAAATGTTTACCCACCAGCTCCGGAGTTAACAGGAAATTAAGTGCGACCCCGCCCACTTTAGCACGTCCCAGCACACCTTCCAGGTACTTGCTCTTTGGAGGTGAAAATTATTTGATCCGGTGTAACGATAGTGAGTGCGGGGCTCTCCTTGCTTCTGTAACTGGCTTTAGTTACTGTAACTGGCTTTAGTTACTGACTTGGAAAGCTTTCCAGTCAACTTGAAGCATTATTTGGAGTTATTTAAAATTAAGAAAATAGCTAGACTAAAGGATTGGATGCTCAAGATTAAAACAATTCAGGATATAAAAAATATTTTGCAACCCAGTGATTTAACATGGTTAAATTATATTCAACTAGGAAAATGGATGAAGGACTGGGGAAAGAGAAACAATCAAATCAGAGAATGCACAAAATTTGAACATTTCCTACTATCGCTTGAGTCTGAGCAGGAAAATTCAGAGAAAGGAATAACACGTAAAATATATAAAATACTAGGGGAATTATCAGAAATGAAGGAGTTAAACACCTTGAGAGAAGTTTGGAATCAAGACCTTAATGTACAGATAGAGAAAGAAGACTGGAAGAAAATTTGGAATATGAGAATTTTGAGATCATTATCGGTCAGGATAAAAGAAAACTACTTCAAATTGGTTTCTAGATGGTATTTAACCCCAGTAAGACTAAATAGAATGAATCCTGCTTACTCTAAGATATGTTGGAAATGTGAAAAAGAGCTTGGTACTTATTTGCATCTTTGGTGGGAATGTGAAATAGTCCAAAGGTTCTGGAAAAAAGTGTTTTTAGAGCTAAGTAATATGATTAAGATGGATATAGATTGTAATCCAGAGATAGCATTATTATCATTGTTAACAAGTAAAGATTATGTTGTTACAACAAAGGAACTAATAGCAAATTTTATGACAGCTGCTAGATTAATTATAGCAAAAATTGGAAGTCAAAACTAGAATTCAAGATGGAAGACTGGTATAATGAACTTTGGGATATAGCTATAAACGATAAACTGTCCTGCAGTTTAAAGGTTAAACGAGGAGAAATGAAAAAAGACATTTTCTACGATATCTGGGGTAAATTTTTAGATTATGTACTAGTCGAAGGAAAAGGGAAAGAGTCCACGAATATCTCACAACAATTCTGGAGAAGAGAACTTTAAGAAGACTACTAGAAGAATAGAAGATGGAGCAACGAATAAGAATGTATGGATGGCCCCGTGGGATGGGGGTACACTTATATTGTTTGTTGTAGTTTTTTTATTTTCATTTTCTTATGTCGTTGTATGTAGTTTAAAATTTAATAAAAAAACATTTAAAAAAAGAGCTACTTTTACAGAGACGAGAGGCAGAACGAGGTGAGCGGCATGCTTTTCTTTCTCTTTTTCTCCCTCCCCTCAAGCAGCCAGCAACTAGGAAGTGCGGAGGGGGGTGGGAACCCCCGAAGAGCGACGAACCCCTAAGATCTCTGGTCCGAATTTAAGTGGCCAGCGGATCTTAGGGGTCGTGTAAAAAGGCCCTAAGCGGGGGAGACCCCCTCCTAGCTTTTCTGATGTATCAACGAAACCACCTCTTTGGATCCTAACCATAACATATGAACATATGATTCTGTTTGCTAACAAATCACGCCCCCATTATTGAATATTTAACTCTTTCATCATTTCTTCCCACAGGCTGAATTTCTTATGTGTGCTTCCATGATCTAGGGCAGTGAAGAAAGACAAATAATGCAAAATACTGACTACTTTCCCATCATGTTGATTTTAATGGCCATTTAGCAAGTCCTGTTTTCTGTGCTGTAGGGTTTGTAGAGGTTTCACCCTGCATAGGCCATTTGAGCACAGGACTATTTTTTTTAAATCTCCCCAAAATTTTACTAGATAAGATATATTCAACATTGTGACAATTATAATATTTAGATAATATATGAATCCTAACTAGATCAATGTGTCCTCTTTATTAAAATGTAAGCTGCTGATTGGATGGTAATAGCCTTTGTTTAAACAATAAGTTTTTGAAATGGGAACCTAGCACACCTGTATCAAAACCCTGGGAAATCTCAAGTTTCTATACCAGTAGAACAATCATGTACCTACCTCCACCAGTCTCGTTGAACTTGATCTGTCGGCCAAGTGCCATCTGATATCATATTAGTAAGGCATTCTCTACAGGGAAGATATGATGACAGTATGATATCAGAGAGGGAGACAAACCTGCACTCCTGTTTCCAGTTATAAATATTTGCTCAGTCTTGTTAAAATAAATGGGGAAACTTTCTTAGCTATAAAGAGATTATCAGTTGCCTCAAACAATAAGCTAAAATTTTTGCATAGGCTGCTGCATCACAGCATGTTATTAAAAACATTATTGAGGAGACAAACACCATATTAAAGTACATTTTTACCTACCAACCACCAACATTTTATCCGAATAAGTACTGGTAAGTTATTCATTGGAGAATTCCAACTGAAGAAGCACCATTGAAACCAAGGGTGAATTGACAAATTCAACAATTTATGTACATAAAACCATTGTCCTTTTAGTACATATGATGTGTTGGTTAAATTTCATCTGGGACTGAAGAAGTGATGAGGAAGGCATATCTTTCCCCTAAAGTAAAGAAAAATTAGGAAGTCTGCATAGATGACCACTTGGCAAGACCAAATCAGTATATATTTTTTCTCATGAATGCTTTCAACTAATGCACAAGAACTGCTCTGTAGCTTTAGGTTTGATGGATCAGCTGTAAAATTGATTTTAGAAGCCAATTATTGTGTAGAAATGTAAGAAATCAGACACAGCACCTGCTCCTCTCCACTATATAATATGAAGTTGTCAAATGGTAAGCACAATAGTATTAGGTTTGCCAAGATAGATAGATAGATAGATAGATAGATAGATAGATAGATAGATAGATAGATAGATAGATAGATAGATAGATAGATAGATAGATAGATAGATATTTGTCTCCTTCTATGTGTTTCCTGGAGACAACTGATGTACGTTTCATGTCCATAAGGGGACAATGCAGGACATGGAACTAGACAAATTACCAAAGAAAAGCCCTTACATGTTGTTGTTTTTGTGCTGCCTAGTTGCTTCTGGCCGTCATCAACAGTCCTGCTCAGCACTTATACACTCAAAGCTGTTGTCAGCCTGTTGTCAGCACTAGAGATGGGCACGACCAGGAAAAATGACGTTTCGAGTTTTCGATTGTCGGGACAGGTCTGTTTCGGCTCGTTTCCATTTGTCGAGGAAATTTTCAAAAATTTGTCGTTTCCATTTGTCGTTTGTCGTTTGGGTTTGGGTTGGGGTTGGGGCAAGTGGGCTCTGGGAGGCACCTCTCTGGGTGCTTCTCTGACATCTGACCCACTAAGAAGGGAAGCAAGGGAAGCGTTTCGCGGAGCCACTGCGTACCATACATTTACATTACATTATGTTAGGGTGGGGTGGCAGAGGCACCTCTCTGGGTGCCTCTGACTCAGTAAGAAGGGAAGCATAGTAGCGTACTGCCGTACAGGTTAGGGAATGGGATAGGGGATAGTGGGCTCTGCGAGGCACCTCTCTGGGGGCCTCACTTTGACTCACTAAGAAGGGGAGCGTACTAGCGTACTGACGTACAGGTTAGGGAATGGGATAGGGGATAGTGGGCTGTGGGAGGCACCTCTCTGGGTGCCTGGGACCCACTAAGAAGGAAAGTGTACTTGCGTATGGATCTGGGTTAGGGTTGGGGTTAGGGTAAGGGCTAGGCTTAGGGTTACGGTTAAGGTTAGGGTGGGTTAGTGGGCTGCACCTCTGGGTGCCTCTGACCCACTAAGAAGGACAGCGTACTCGCGTATGGGTTAGGGTTGGGTTAGGGTTAGGGTTAGGGTTAGGGTTAGGGTTTGTGGGCTTTTAATGCCCTCTCTGGCACACCCAGAAGTCTCAGTCAAAACCTGGCCATGCGATTGGTGGAATGGGTCAAAAAATTTGCATGGTCCCATCCCATGGCCAGCCCATCATTGCGCATGTGCAGGTGTAAAAAAATAAAAATAAAAATAAAAATAAAATAAAATCAATGGAGACGTTTTATTGCAAGAAAAACCCACTGCTGCTACTATAAAAAATCAGGCATTTAAAATACCTAATTTTCAAATGTTTCTGTGGTGCTTTGGTGGGTTTTTGGACCACGATTTAAAAATAAATATTGTGGTCGCCATTTTGGATCCTCCCCCACCGCATGGCAAATGGAGACAACGAGGATGGCCCCCCCAGCCTGGTACCAGCAGCCCAGGACAGGAGGGGGGGAAGGCCGGGGACCCCCCCAGAAACCACCCCTCGGTAGGTGCCCTCACTGAGGCAGGCATATTTTCGCCTGCTTTTATGGCCGGGAATTGGTTTTTTTTTTCTTTTTTTCTGTGCTGCTTGGCACCGCGTGATCGCCACGATGCCATGAACGACAACGAAAAAACAGACCCAATTTTTCTTTTTTGGTTCGAGTTCGAGTTGGAGCGGAGTAATTCTCGTTACCGTTGTTACGTAACGATAACGAGAACCGAAAACGGAAACGAGAATTTCGCCTAGTCGTGCCCATGTCTAGTCAGCACATCTCATATTTCATCTCCCTGTTTTCCTGCTGCCTTCAACCTTTCCCAGAAAATCCTTTCTTCTCATGATGGGCCCAAAATAGGGCAGCTTCTTATTTAAAATTTTTGCCTCCGAAGACAGCTTAGATTTAATCTAGCACCCCACTTTGTGTTTCTGGCAGTCCATGGTAAGTGTACAACTCTCCTCCAGCACATTATTTCAAAAGGTTCATTTTTCGCTGTCAGTTTCCTTAAGTGTCCAGCTTTCACAGCCATACATGGTGATCTTGGTGTTAGTCTCTTAATGAGACAGACATCCTTACAATCGATCTTTTCTAACTCCATTGCTGCCCTTCCGGGTCTCTCTCTCTCTCCCCCCCCCCCCCGATTTCTTTGCTGCAGTCTCTATTTGGATTGGTAATTGAACCTCTCTCTCTCTTTCTCTCTTTCTCTCTGTCTGTAGGTGTGGGTGTATTCTCAAATAGATATATCAAGTTACAAAAGGTTCAAGCGATTGACTTTGTATGACCACAGAATTCCTGTGCAAGATTTTCCCTTCTGTTCCTTGTCCTGCATTGTCCTCTGGTGGACATTCAACATACTGCAGCCAGGTACAATGAAAATCTTGTCTCCACAAAACAGCAGTTCTCTGAGAGTTATTAGTCTATGCCAGAAGAAAAGGAAAGAAAAGGAAAGAAAGGTTATTAGGTTTAAAGGAGGTGAAACATTTTTTCTATTCATGCCATAGCTGTAAAACCCCCCAGTCTTACAGTGCAAACCCTGTGCATTTGCTGCACAGAGGTTATTCTCATTATTTTCATAGAATTTATAACTATCGAATTTATAACTATCGAATAATGGAATTGGAAGGGGCATATAAGGCCATCAAGTCCTACCCCTACCCTATTAAGAGTCCCCCCCCTCCAATAGTCAGCCTAAATCTGGCTTCTTGTATCTTGATGATTGAGAACAGATCACTCGGTGATGATTGAGAACAGATCCTGCCCATCCTCATAGGGCGCTTTTAACGACCCCTAAAATCCGAGGCAAAGGGCTCCCAGATATGGAGCTTAAAATTGTTTTCCCACCAGCTCTGGACTTTAAAAAAAATTAAGTACGACCTCACCCATGTAATCGCAGCCCAGCGCATTTTCCAAGTACCTGGTCTCCGAAGGTGGAAAAATTTCTGATGTGGATGTAAAGCAGTGAGTGCGGGCTCTCCTCGCCTTGTGTTTGTTTTTTGTTTTTGCCCCCGCCCCTTTAAGAGACTGGAAGAGACTGGAATGCTTCCGGGGGCAGCTCTCGACAGCAGAGCAAAGGTGAGCCTGCATTCTTTTCTCCCCCTTTTTTTCTCCCTCCCCTCACACAGAGAGGAGCAAGAAAGTGCAGAGGGGTGGGAACACAGGAAGAGCGACAAACCGCCAAGATCTCTGGTCCAAATTTAAGTTGCCAGCAGATCTTAGGGGTAATGTAAAAGCGCCCTTGGACTATATTTCAAGTATTTGAAAAGTTCTGTCATATCTCCCCTCAGTACATGTCCAGTTCTTTCAGTTCATCTTTTCTCACCAGGCCTGGTTTCCATCCCCTTATCATCCTTGCTGCCTTCCTCTGAACTTGCTCAGTTTTATTGGCATGCTTCTTAATATACACTGTTCAGAACTGGAAACAGTAATCAAATTGGAGCCTAACAAGTGCCAAATAGAGAGGAACTAGTACTTCACAGGATTTGTAGGAGAAAATTATCAGCCACACGGGCCAGGAATTTCTTGGAAGGGACATGCTTAGCAGAATTTGCCTTCCAACAGAGGATAATTGAAATCGCCCATTACTACTACATTGTGCCTCTGAAATTCTTGCAGTTTTTTTCAAAGGTTTCCTCTGCAAAAATTCGGTGGTGACACAGAATAGGACGGAATTGTTAATACAAAAAGGCAAATGGTATTTTAGGCTCTCTTAATAGATTTGCAATTTTTCAATCCTACGAGGCACCAGTTATCCTCTATTTGGCACTGGTTAGGCCTCATCTTGAATACTGTGTCTAGTTTTGGGTATCACAGTTCAAGGCAAACAGTTCAGTGGCAAATTGGCATAAATTCAGAGGAGGGCAATAAGGATGATTAGTCTTGGTCTTTGACCATAAATTAAGTAAAGTAAAGATGATTAGGGGGTTGGAAATCAAGTTTTACAAAGAAATATTGAAAGAACTGGGTATGTTTAATCTTGAGAAAAGGAAATTGAGGGGAGATATAACACTTTTCAAATACTTGAAAGTAGGTATGGGCACGAAATGGAAAAATAGTTTCATTTGATTTCATTTTGTTTCTACTAGCAGTTCATTTCATTTTGGTTTTAAATGATTTTTTTGTAAAAAAAAATCATAACAAAATGAAACAATAATGGAATAATTTATTACTCTATAAAATGGTTCCCCTGGGTACTAGAGGCACCATATTTGGTAGGTAGCTTTTATTTTTTTTACAAGGGAGCCATTTTGCAAAGTAATGAAACATGTTATTTTCAAAGGGAAAAAGAAGCATTTCGTTTCATAATGAAACGCTGTTTCCCCGTTTCATTTCGTAATGTTTCAAAAGCTTACAAAACAACAAAACAGCATGCCGTTTTTCGTAAGGTGACCATCTCTACTTGAAAGGCTACTGTATAGAGGAGGGGCAGGATCTCTTCTCAATCAACCCAGAGGGCCTTAGAGGGCCCTTCCAACTTCCACAAGTCTGATCTTTCATTCATTCACTATTCATTCATTCAGTCTGATCTTTTCCTAGATTAGGCAATAAGTAATAAATGCCACTCCACCGCTATTCCTTCTCAATGGGAGAACCAGGTTCACCTCCTGTATTTCTGTGCAGGAATATGTATTTTTGACAGATACTGTCACCACACCTCCTTTTCCGTTCTTTCTATATGTTTGTTCTTTTTGAACCATTTATATCCTTCAGTTGTTATAATCTATCCATGGTTGCTATCTCATCAAGATTCAGTTATCCCCATCAAGCAATATTTACCCTCCTGAACTGAGATTTCCAGTTCTTTTTGTTTCCCATATTGCTGGTTAGGGATGGGCATTTCATTTCGGAACCAGTAGATTATATAATGAACCATGCAAGCCCAGGTGGTCCTTGGAACCAGAGGATAATGCAGATTCGATTGCTTTACCTTTCTCTGTCTCACGCAGGGTTAAAATCCAATGAGGAAGTATGCTGTGATGTCATCTGTGCTAGATCTATGATGCTGGCCAATCAGGAGCTGTGCAGGGACAGGCATCATCCCGCCTCCTTCTCTGATTGGCCAGCAGCACATCACAGCATGCTCCCTGCATGAGGGGGTGGCAGGGGCAGCAGGGGCAGTGATGGGAGGGCCCGCAGGAAGAGCTGAAGTGGGACCCACTGGCACAGAACTCACTCGGCTCGACATGGGCAGTGGCAGCAGCACCACAGGACAGAGGTGGTGGGGGAGGTGTTGGCTCTCCGTGGTCCCCTGCCAACCCAGCTTGAGTCCCTGCCACTGGGCCTGCCACCCTGTGCTGATCATGGAGGTAGGCAAGGAGCCGAGGGGAGGCCACTGATGACAATGGTGCTGCTGGTGCTGGTGCTGGTGCTGGCGATGATGATGGCCGCAGTGGCAGGGGCTGGAGCTGGGTCGGTGGGGGACCACGCATGAAATCACTCATGCCATGGCAGGTGAGGGCAGCCTCTCCTGCCAGAACTGCACCTGCCACCATTTTTAGGCCTGTGCCCCCTCCCCACAACACCTGCCACACTGAACCCACCCTGTGGTGAACCACCGACCTCGTCCTCCTCCCCTCATGGGGGATGGCAGCGGGCAGGACAGGACAGATGTGGGACGACCCTCCGCAGTGACCAATGGGAACAGCACCCTGTGCAGTCCCCATCCCCACTCATCCGCTAGAGGTGCAGCCAAGACGGAGGCACAGGACCATGGCTGCGATGGCCGCGCAAGAGGCAGCAGCCCCCCAAGGTGAAGTTGCATCCCATCATGCAGGGAGATGGAACCAAGGTTTGAATAACATGGTGGGAGAGGCTCCATTTACTTTGTCTTGCTCAGCCTTAAGGGGGAGGAGGGGGAAGGCCTGGAGGGGGCTCTTCCTGCTGGCTGGCCATTGGTACAGCTGTTGCTTGTTCAACTCATTCCTGTTCTCCATCCCCCAATGGTGAAGCAGCACAGCCGGGAGCAAGGAAGCACTCTGCAGGGCAGCACTGAGATTGTTGAAGCATTCTTCTGTGAATAACAGCAGCCAGAGGGTCTCCTGGGATGGTGGTGACCCGCTTAGCCAGTTTGTTTGGAAGTAAGCCTTCTGGCACCCCAGTGTGGCTTCAGCAAGCGCCTGCTCTTCTGTGGGTGGGGTGGCGGGGGCTTCTCCAGGCCAGGGTGGTCACTGGGCAGCTTTGTGAGCTGCATCCTCAAGACCTTCTCCACCCTCTTGCACCTTGGCCACGAGCACAGACCCGCTGGGCCCCACACAACCTCCACCTCCCGCACCCTCCCCATTGGGAGGGGGAGGGAAGGGGCAGGCCATCCATCCATGGGCCAGCAAAATGGCCTGATGGGCCAGATTTGGCCCGCAGGCCAGACTTTGGACATGCCTCTCCTATGGCCAAACATTTTCTTACCAGTACCTGTGAAGTGCAATCCCTTATTTTTTAGCAGTTCATCTTCCAGGATGTGTAGCCCAGAGTCCTGAAATCGAAATACCTCACATTGGCACCACTGCTGTATTCACTTGTAGGTTCTTCCTTTCCCTTCCAGTTCCTTCCCTGAGAACTGGTAAAACGGACATTAGGACTATCTGGGCCCCAAAGTCCTTGATTTTCCTTCCCAAAGCTTCCAAGTCTATTGGTAATTGATTTGTACAGATAGTTCCTCTTAGCTGTGTCATTTCTTCTTACATGGATGAGAAGAAAGGGCTATGAATCTATGAATCAAGGGAGGCAGTATAGTTGGTAGATTTATTGATCTTCCAGGCATGTTTCAGTTTCAATCCTACTCAATAGGGAGTCTCTTATTACAATTACTCTTCTCTTATTTTTGTAAGAGGTGGGTTCAATGACTGTGCTTGTCTAAGCTTCAGGATCTCTCATGTCCTCCCACATGTTCGCATGTATGTCTTCCTTTGTGTGCTGTCTGCCGGACTCCTCTTCAATTATGAGCACTGATTTTGCAATTCCGGTGCTCAAGAGGATCTTCTCTTTCTTGTGCTCACTACTGTGACTCTTTTCCATGGTGCTTCATACACTATGTTTGTTCTCCTTTCAGCATTCTCCTCCTCTGCTTTGTCATGCTGTTCTTCCACCTCCAGTGCCTCCATTAGCTTCCTTTCTAGCAGTGTTGGCAAACCTTTTAAAGACTGAGTGCCGAAACTGTGATACAAAACCCACTATTTCACAAAGTGCCAATACAGCAATTTAACCTGAATGCAGGTGGCTGTGAAAGGGCAATATCAGGTGCCCACAGAAAGGGCTCCGAATGCCACATTTGACCCCATGCCATATGCTCACACCAACACTGCTTTATAGCCTTAGTTTTTCACCTTTCACTGCTCCAGTTCTTTGACTACTCCAACATTGATACCGGTTGGCATTTGCTGAATTTGTATGCTGTCTTATTCCTCTTCTGTGCTCTATTAGGAGTCAGTAAACAGAAATCAGTTTCAATTGGTGTTGGTTCCAACTAGATATAGAGAATGCATCAAATGGCTGAATAACTCAGTGAGTTACTTGTGAGCTGGGAGTTGTTTCCACACTGTGTCTCCCAGGAAAAGAACTAGTCACTGTGGGCTTGTGCAAGCTGGTATGGCAAACCACTTCTCAGTACTCTCTACATTGAAAACCCTATAGATACAACTTTGCTTTCTCTTTTTATGAAAGCAGAGGACCCAGGTTGGCCAAGATAGGCACAGGGTAGCATGGCTAGAATTCAAGTAAAACCCAGCCAACTAGATAAAAAGGTAACTGTGCCTGCACTATGTCTCCTTTTGTGTGTGTTTCTGCCATCTCACATTATCAGGCAAGAGGAATTCAAACTCTATTCTTTTCTATTAAGCTTCCATACACAAAGAACAGAGAAGTGAAATAGAGTGTCCCAAATGGATATTAGAATAGGCTGGTTCTTGCCCCCTCCTGCAACCAGTGACAGATATCTGGAATAAGAAATAAAATAAAAATCAAGGCTTCCTGCATATTAGAAAACCTTGTAACTCTGACAAGACTAGTATGTGCCACCTAATGACTCAATGAGTGTTACTGCAAACTACATACAGATTTCATTTAATTAAAATGGAATTTGTTAAATTGTTAAACAGAATATCCTTAAGATGCATGCACCCTGGGATCTCTAAGTATGTAAACCATGTTGCAGGTATCTTGGTTTTATGTTCTCGGAACTACGGTGGCAACAGTTACAAGGGCACACCGCCTCTATTTTGGAATCCCCTCCCTCTAGCGTCGCTTTCGGAAGGCTGGGATATAGAACAGGGTAATCTGTGGGCAGAAACTGGCAGCATATACTCTGGCTTGACTAGCTGAACCAAGTATAAATAAAGAGGGCCGAGTTCAAATATACACTCTCATTTAAGGCAGGCTTTTGCAAGTTTTCTGAGTTCTTATCTGAGGTTGGCTTGGGAGAGTTTCACTAGCAGCAGTCGCTTTATGACCTTTTGTTCATTCTCTGTGTAGTTTATCTGTAGTGCAGAAGGAATATTGATACTGCCACTTAAGGGACACTTAATAAAGAGCAGCTATCAAGAAAGAGTGGTGGAAAACAAGTCTGCCCATTTCTTTTCTTCACATCCGACCAAGGTAATTTTGAAGCTGAGAAGTGCAATGTGATTTACGACACCTGGAATCATAGCAAAGAGGAAGGATAACGCCAGCTTTTCCATCATGTATTTGTGAAGACATCAGAGTGGCTTTTCATTTTCCCCCAGGAGAATAAGGGGCTGCACTGTGCATTACTTGTCTGATGCTTCTCAAACACAAGCTGTTGCTCCTTATTGATTTCATCAAGGGATAGACATGCAGCTTATAAACCTGCAGCCTTTTGCCTCTGGAGGGGAGACAAAAATAATGACAAAAGTACCAGACACCTTTCTCCCCCCCTCCTGTATGAGTAATGTGGATGCAGGGGGGATGGTGTATTCCGGGAACTGTGCTATGCGCTGTATGACTTCATGGCTTGATTTAGACAATGGGTCTCTTGCTATAGCATTAGGATGCTTCCAGTTGTTCAAAATTGGTCTGGTGAGAGCGTCCTGGTTGGAAGGTTTTGATATGGCAATAAATCGGCAACAAAATTTCTCGAAGGGAGAGGGCTCTATCACATGTCCTTTAAAATGCTGATTAAATTTCAAGATAAAGCATTTCCAAAAGTCTTGTCCCCACGGCCACTGGGCTTTAAATTAAAAAAAAAAGTTATACCCCCCTTTAGCGAGTTTTCTAAGACCTACTGGAGAAGTTGGGGATGTTTTGCTCTGGTAAAAAATGTGAGCCAGATGTCTGTGGGAGCTTGCATATGATCTGGTTTTCTGCTCCCCCCACCCCCAGCACCAACCAGCTCGTCCTGGCGCTGGTCAGCGCTTTTTTATTTTTTAAAAAAAATCCCCTCCCCCCTCCCAATGCTGAGCAGCTGGCCTTCGGGCTGTCAGAGCTTTTTTTTTTTATTATTATTTTTTTCCCTAGCATTACCTGCTGGCCCTGGGGCTGGTCGGTGCTTTAAAAAAATCATTGTAGTGGGAACAGGGATCCCATATCTTCAGTCATGTGACCAAGAAAGAAGAAAAGCCAGACTTTCACAACATCTGGACCTTCCCCCAGGTGAGATAGCGGCCTTTGTGAGAGAAAGGGGGGGCATTCTTTACTATTCTTAGCTGAATTCTGAAAATTTGGCCCAAAAGAAAAGCCCTTCACTTAAAAGGAAAAGAAGTGCTTTTTAAAGGAAGCTCGCAAATGCTAGTAAGTGCCATTCTCTTTCATTGGAAAGCAGGAAGAAGAGTAGAACGTTGGCAATGCCAGTTCTACAACTTTTTACAAATGTACCCTCAATAACAGCCTAAAACTAATTTCAAAGAGATGGAATGGATTAACAGGCATAAAGAGGCAAAATGAAGTACTGTTCCATCCTGTTTGGAAATATATTTCTGGAATGTAAAATGCACACTTGTATTTCAGTGCTAGATTTCTAACTGTCTTTTTCATGGTTAATTGCAAACTACAAAATAGCAATACGGTAAATGAGAATTATGAACGGATTTTCTAATGTGAGAAATCAATACTGTTAATCTTTGTTGTGCCTTCATTATTCACTTTGGTTCATGTAAAAAAAAACCAACACTGTTTTTCTGAGGGGGGTGAGTATTTAACATTCTTGTTTTTAATAATATTTGAATTAGTAGACCAGCACCAGTACAAGCAGTTTGATGCATTAGAGAAGTGTTACAGATCTCATCCTTGTGTTCTCAAAATTATTCAAACAACCTTATTGCAACATGAATATCCATGTAAAATACCTAACTAGTTTTGATTTTTTCTTTTTAAAAAAGCAATGAAACAATCAATATTTGAGGTTATTAAAGAGGTCCTTTAAAAGCAGAAACTTCACAACTGTTATGTGAGATTTTCCTTGTATAGTTAAAGGATATGGTTTAGCTTTTGGACACGGCTGAGAATGGCACATGTGATGCACCTCTTGTAAGAAGAGATAATGGGTAGGGCTTGGGTAATCCCACCATTCACTGTTACATGGTACAGTAAGCTCTAGAATCTGTTGTATTAAATTTAGAGCTTGTCCAGATGGGAATTTGTAGTGTTTATGGTTTGCACCAAAAACATTCCTGTCATCACTGTGATCTGTTTTACTACTCTTCTGTTCACTCTGAAAATGTCTTTGGATCACTGGTTTACTTGCATGTACGTGTGCCCAATTTGCTCACATACGAGTATGGAGGTTGTTGACCCAGTTTACTTGCAAGTGAGGTCTATCTGTCTTACCTGCACCTAAAAGAAGTTGCATTTGAAGATACTGGGGTTGAGGCAAGCTACTGGCATGAAGTGAAAGCATGGAGGGAAAGGCTGGAGAGCCAGAAGGGTAAACCCTTGTGGAGGGTGGAGGCCATGGAGTTGACATCGCTCCCTTCTCTGCCTTTTCTCCCTCGTTGAGACCGATACTGAGGCTTTCCTTTCTATGCTGTCATATAAAATAACTGGGAGATTGAAAGAGCAACACATCCACCTAGCACCTGGTGTGAGAATTGTGCTGCATCTGTTAGGGAAATATTTGTAAATGAATGAATGAATGAATGAATGAATGAATGAATGAATGAATGAATGAATGAATGGAGGGTGTTTTTCTATCCTCCCTTATAATGCCAGCACCCACCTCATGGGGATGTCGCATCAAACAACACTGCCCACAGCTCCATTTGGCTGTGATCCAGTCTCCTCAAAGGCTATATAACAGGATAATTAGGGTTGCACCAAAATTATGCCAAAAACCCAACCCAACCCAGAAGCCCCTAGCCCTGTATGAGAAAAGAGCGGGGCACATCTTAAAGGGGCAGGATAGGTCACTCCAAGTAGAAACACTCATGGCTGATGCAGTTTGGCTCAAACTAAAGTATACAAACAGTTATCCAAATCCATATACCTACCAGGACAGGCCCTTAGATTACTATTAACCAAAGATTCTAAAGCCGCCATCCTAGGGTACCTGAGAGGCCATCCCTGGGAGGAAGATAAACAAGGAAAGAATGAAAGCAATCCATGCTTGGAGAAATATATGCAAAATAGGTGTGTGAGGTGCACATATGGGTGGATCAAAAGAGGCTTTGAATCCACAAGATGCAAAGCACTTCCATCCATACATAGAACCTTAAGGGAAAATGTATACCACCCTGGAGTTGTCACACATCCTTTCCTTCCCATTAAATCTCGTGCGGAGGAAACTGTTCAAAAGGGGTGGGAGAAGGAAAATGTGAAATAGGCACTGCCCCTTTCAAAATAAACAGGCCTTTAGATGAGATGGTTCCTCCACTTGTGGATCTTCCCAGCCTCTCAGGTAAAGCAAAGCAAAATGTTATGCTTATATACTGTCCCACAGTGCTTAAAGTACTCTCTGGGTGGTTAACAAATTAATTGTGCCGGCTACACATTGCTCCTCTCACAGAGAGCTCAGTACTCATTTTATTAACCTCGGAAGGATAGAAGGCCGAGTCAACCTTGAGCCGGCTACCTGGGATTGAACCCCGGCTCATGAGCACAGTTTTGGCTGTGGTACAGCAGTTTAACCACTGTGCCACAAGGCTCTTTTGTAGGATTGCCATGCATGGGTTAGAGTCCTATATACAGCACATGCAATATCTAGGAATAAGTTTCACTGCTTCTACATACACACTTGGGAACGGATTGGATTCTTACTGGATTAGTACAGGTGCTACATAAATCCAATTGATGGTCCCTGAGTTCAGATTTATCTAACATGATACTTTCTGTATCATACTATGTATCATTAAATATTGTTTTAGTATGATACTCTCCACTAAATGGTACTTTTCAGTTCATTGCACTTCTTTATAATCATCTAAAATGTTGGTCTGTTGGCCCAGATGTTGACTTACATATAACGGGGGGCTCAGATTCATTCAGCATATTTGACTCAATCAAGCCATAGAGTCCAAGCCATCCATGTTGATGTTCTTTCATAAGATCCATATGGTGCAAATAATGGGTTACCTTCATTATACAGGAAAGGTGTGTCAATATGCCTAAATATTTCAGATGTATAAACAATTCACACACACCCAACTTTTTGTGCAGGATGGAAATCAAATAAAGATTGGGGGCCATTATTTTTCCATGTTTACATATCTCCTAACCCTTCTTTTAAAATGTTTGCTTATTCAGATTGAGACAGACCTTCCATCATGGGTCTATATTTTACAGTAGCATCAACTAAGAAGATTTTCCCAGGGTTGTGGAACAGAGCATCTCCTTAAAAGGATGTTGGCTATAAAGTCACAGGGAGAAAAATGGATACTGAATCATTCATTAGCAAGCAAATGCAAAGTTCAGCCTAAAAGATACATTTGGCTGAATCATCACTTTTGTTTTCTAACATAAAGTGTACCATGATTGTAGTACTCCATTTAAAGTGCCACTGCAGGGCACCAGTATGTCCCTTCCTTGCCTTAAGGGAGCAATTGTCAAGATAGAGTACAACTGGGGAAAGAAAAATCCCTCTAATTTCCACAGGATAAAACACCATCTCTTGATCTCTCTACACTGCAATTAAGTTGTGGGGGGAAAGACTCCGCACTTCGTCCGTTAATGTTCCACCTTGCTAACACTTTCACAGTTGGCCCACTGTGAATAGCTGGGGAGATGTTTTCCTTTTCAAACCATTGTTCAATTATGTAGTTTTAAGATTTCTAAAGCATGCTTCCACCCAAAATGAATTCCAGAGTGTTATGCAAACAAATAACCCCTTGCTCCTATTTCCTTGTTTGTTGTGCTGCTGTTGTGAGTCCATCTCACTCATTTACTTGCCACCACAGTCTACATACACAATCCAATTACAACTGTGAAGAAGTTACAGTTCTCTTTGTTACACTTGCCCTGTGCAGGGCATTGAGAGACTTGGGTGCCAGGATTGGCAAACCCCTTGCTCCCATTTCCTTGTTTGTTGTGCTGCTGTTGTGAGTCCATCTAACTCATTTACTTGCCACCACAGTCTACATACACAATCCAATTACAACTGTGAAGAAGTTACAGTTCTCCTAATTACACTTGCCCTGTGTAGGGCATAGAGAGACTTGGGTGCCAGGATTGGCAAACCCCTTGCTCCTATTACCTTGTTTTGTTGTGTTGCTGTTGTGAGTCCATCTCACTCATTTACTTGCCACCACAGTCTACATACACAATCCAATTACAAGTGTGAAGAAGTTACAGTTCTCCTAATTACACTTGCCCTGTGTAGGGCATAGAGAGACTTGGGTGCCAGGATTGGCAAACCCCTTGCTCCTATTACCTTGTTTTGTTGTGTTGCTCTTGTGAGTCCATCTCACTCATTTACTTGCCACCACAGTCTACATACACAATCCAATTACAACTGTGAAGAAGTTACAGTTCTCCTAATTACACTTGCCCTGTGTAGGGCATAGAGAGACTTGGGTGCCAGGATTGGCAAACCCCTTGCTCCTATTACCTTGTTTTGTTGTGTTGCTGTTGTGAGTCCATCTCACTCATTTACTTGCCACCACAGTCTACATACACAATCCAATTACAACTGTGAAGAAGTTACAGTTCTCTTTGTTACACTTGCCCTGTGCAGGGCATTGAGAGACTTGGGTGCCAGGATTGGCAAACCCCTTGCTCCTATTTCCTTGTTTGTTGTGCTGCTGTAACTTGTGAGTCCATCTCACTCATTTACTTGCCACCACAGTCTACATACACAATCCAATTACAACTGTGAAGAAGTTACAGTTCTCTTTGTTACACTTGCCCTGTGCAGGGCATTGAGAGACTTGGGTGCCAGGATTGGCAAACCCCTTGCTCCTATTTCCTTGTTTGTTGTGCTGCTGTAACTTGTGAGTCCATCTCACTCATTTACTTGCCACCACAGTCTACATACACAATCCAATTACAACTGTGAAGAAGTTACAGTTCTCCTAATTACACTTGCCCTGTGTAGGGCATAGAGAGACTTGTTTGCCAGGATTGGCAAACCCCTAGCTCCTATTTCCTTGTTTGTTGTGTTGCTGTTGTGTGAGTCCATCTCACTCATTTACTTGCACAGTTCCTTGGTGCTTTTCTTTACTATCACATTATACATTCCCTGGCCTGAGCCACAAGAAGTGAGAAAAATGAGGAGGGGTCGCACAGCTAGAGGGCAGGGGAGGGGGACCCCTACTAAGATAAATAGGGGCACGTTTCTGAGGGAAGGGACAGGAAGTAGTGCAGAAAGTGATACTGGTGCAACTCCCTCCTCGAGTAGCAGTGCCAGTGGCACAAGCAGCAATGTGCCATCGTCTGTCACCGAGGGAAGCATGGATGAGGCGTACCAAATCCCATCTTCGTTACCTGACAGCCCCACCCTTGATCAGCAAGAAGACAAGGGCTCTGATTCTGAAATGGCATCAGAACTAAACTTGCCAGATTCTGAGGACCTGTTGGCAGGGACAGACTTAAGGCAGGCTCCAGGCAGTGACGGAAGGAGCAGCCCTCTTTCCACCCAGAGTACCACCAGTGAGAGCAGTAGTACTAGTCTACTTTCCCGGCAGGGCAGAGGCCACACCAGCACCACAGCAGCGGCAGCGGCAGGCAATAACAGAGGGGGTGTTACTTTCTGTAAGCCACGAGGGTGTCTCTGGGACCATTTTGAGAACAGCCCCCAAGACGCAAGGATGGCGGTGTGCAAGATATGCGGGGTGGTCTTGCGCAGGGGGATGACCCCAAACACCTCTCCTCAAGTGGGTTGCGCAGCCATCTGATGAGGAAGCACCCTGGGACTCTGCCTGGAACCCTGTCAGGCCCTTGCTCTTCAGGGAGGAAGAGAGGGGAAGAAGGGTTAGAGATAGAGAAAGAAAAACACAGCTCCGCTAGTGAGAGTGGGAAGAGGCAGGCCACTCTGCAGGAAGTGGGGCTGTTGGGTGGGACTTTTGTCAGCCCGCGAAATAGGGCCAAAGCACAGGAGACCACCACTCGAGTGGTGGGTGAAATGGTGGCCATGAACGGGTTGCCCCTCTCCTTTGTGGAGTCATCAGGCTTCAGGCACCTGATGAAGCACGTGGCACCATGGTACGAGACTCCATCCCGGCGTACCTTCTGCAGGCGGGTGATTCCCTCCCTTTATGAGTCTGTCAGGGACAGGATCCAGGCCCTGCTGCAGGCGGCCAGAGGGAGGAAGATCCACTTCACTTCCGACCTCTGGACCGGTGGGCACCACGGATATCTCTCACTGACGGCTCATTGGTGGCAACCCAAGGAGGTCCTGGAGCCCCGGTCAGCCCATGAGCAGCTGCAGGGGGAGGCACAAGGCAGCACCCCAAGAGGGTATAGGGTGGTGCTTCTCCAGGCCCAAAGCATGGAGGACAACGCCACAGGGATCAACATTGCTGACGTTCTCAAGACAGCAATAAGAGAGTGGGGATTGGGGACAGAGGGACAGGTCAATCGTGGAGTCATGGTTACAGACGCGGGCCGTAACATGACGAACGCGGTTCTTGGGGCAGGGTTCCAGGGCATCATGTGCGTAGCACACAAACTGCATCTAGTGGTGGGCGATGCCATTGGCCTGGGTGCACCAAAGGACTCCTGGAGTGAGGGGACCACGGAGACCAGGGCCTTGCTGGACAAGTGCCGGAAAATCGTGGGGCACTTCGCTCGCAGTGTCAAGGCAGCCAGGATGATGCGTGAGAGGCAGGCGGAGACGGGCCGACCGGAGCACGTCCTGATCCAGGACGTGACCACCCGGTGGAACTCCACCCACGAAATGGTCAAGCGTCTGGTGGAGCAGAAGGAAGTGGTGGAATACATCATGTCAACCACCCCAGTCCTGCATGAGGGGAGGGAATTGGACCTTGGTGCTACCGAGTGTCTTGCCCTCTCCCAGATGGCGGGTATCCTGCAGCCTTTTGAGGAGACCACCCACGTCCTCAGCAGCTACAACGCCAGCCTGGGCCACGTTCTCCCCCTGGTCAATGCCCTTCGCCAACGCCTAGAGACCAGTATCCGGGAAGAAGGCAATCTTCTCCCTAAGAGCAGGGCATTGGCAGACAGGCTGTTGACCGGCGTGGATACCAGCCTTGGCCCACTCAGAAGGGAAAAGGTGTACCAGATGGCCTGCCTGTGCGACCCTCACGTCAAGGGTTCCCTGGCGGCCAGCACTGCTGAACTGAAATCCTGGAAGACGGAGCTATGCCGTCAAGTCAGGGCTGTCTCCGATGAGGGCCAGGCGTTTCAGAGGGCGCACGGAAGCCAGAGCGATGCTGAGGAGGAGTCCTCGCAAGGATCCACATCCCTCTGTACTCCAGGAGCATTCACCCAGAGACCAGGTTCCGTTCCAGCAGCCAACTACCTGGCCTCTGCCCTAGCCATGGCAGTTTCCTCCTCAGTGGAGGCAAGGGAGGAAGAAGTAGCAGACCCCACTCAGACCATGGTGAAGGAGTACATGGCCGAGCCCCTCCAACCCCTCAGCTCAGACCCACTGCACTACTGGGCCAGAAAGGCAGACCTCTGGCCCGCTCTTTCAACTCTGGCGTTGGACCTCTTGTCTATCCCACCCACCAGTGTCCAGAGTGAGTGTGTCTTCTCCCACATGGGAGATGTCCTGAGGCCGCGCCGCTGTCGCCTGGACCCGGAGACGGTGGAAAGGTTGATTTTCATCCGCTTCAACCTTTCCACCTTGGGATTACCCCAACACTACAAGAACTAAGTTGCTGCCTGTAACCTAACCTCCTGCCTGCAATCCTCCATGCCCGCCTGCAAGCCTGCCTGCCTCCCCTTGGCCCTACGAGCCTGCCTGCCTGCCTGCCTGCCTGCCTGCCTGCCTGGCCCTGTGACTACCTGCCGACTCCAGTGCCTAATGCCTGCAAAACTGCCTGCTTGACTGCCTGCCTGCCTGCCTGCCTACCTGTATTCTCTCACACACACAATTGAAGGGTACTATTAGTGGCCCAATTTTTCTAGCCCTGGCCTGTCTCCAAACCAGGCAGGGCCACTCAAAGTGTCATTGGAACGGGTCTGTCTGTATTGGCCCAATGTTTGCCCTTTTGCCATGGCTGGTCTGAGAGAGACCCTAATACCTGCCTTCCTTGGTGCTTCACACCATTCCCTGGGGTTTAGGTGCCAATCTGCTAACAAAGTGGTGAGGAAGCACTTTACAACAACCTACCTCAAAGACTGAGTATCAGGGGACAAGCTCCCCTCCTTACAGCCTTAAAGAAATAGACCCACCCAGTTCTCCTGCTTCCACTCTGTCTCCTTGGTTGCCAAAACTCGGTCTCCTGGGGTGGCGATAGAAACTCTGCCTGCCAAGGCGGAAACAATCCTCCCTACTGGCACTTTGGCTTAGTGCCTTCCCAATCCCTAGCCTTGGAGGATGGTATCCTCTAAGCATGCCCCTAGGCTACACACACATACCTGTAAGCCAGACTAGATGCTTCCCTGCCTGCCCAGCCCTCTGCCAACCTGCCTGTCTGTCAGACTCCACCAGTCCCGGCTTTGAGCATGCCTTCAAGTTGCTTCTCATTCAACCTCCTCCAGTCTGCCCTTCTGGCCTCCCAGTCCCATACTTTGTCGTCTGGTCTGGTCTGTGAACCACTAAGAAGGGCTGTGGAAAGGGAAAGACAGGAGCTCCGCTTCTAGTGGGAAGAGGCAGGCCTCTCTGCAGGAAGTGTTGCCGCTGTGTGGGAGTTTTGTCTGCCTCCGCTACCGCTAATTTTCACTCTGAGCTGCAATGCACTGTGAAGGGAGGGACAAGGAAGCCTCCAGGCTTGGTGCTTGGTGGATACTCTGACGCACACTGACTGTGTGAGTCTGTAATTCACACAGACCTAGCTCTGTCTCCTCCGCCACTCTTTCCACTGGGCTGCCAGCTGTGGCTCACAAAGAAGGGAAACGTCCTTGTTGTGTGTGTGTACTCCTGTCCGAAAGTCCCCTGTGTGGATCTTGGTGCTGTGCTGTGTGACTCATTGTGGCGCACACTCAGTGCTTAAACATTTTATAATCATTTCTGCCCTAACCCTGGAACAAAGGCTGCCGGACAAGAAAAGTTACTGGTTGCAAATCTAGGTTGTGATTGATGATGATGATTGAGTTATGGGAACACTCTTCAGGAACAGCTGGTGGTGGGCTTAGGGTTAGGGTTAGGGGGGATGTTTAGGCCTCCGCTACTCTGTCCTCTGGCTGCACCACACTGTGTCTCACTAAGAAGGGCTGGAGTGGAATGTACTTGCACGTACCACAGTTCAGCACAATAATCGTTTGTTTCTTAGAAATAGAAGAGCCTTTCAGGAGGAAGTTCCAGGCTTGGCTCTTGGAGTTGTGGAACCGCTGTGATTCACTACGAAGGGCATGGAGATGGAATGCCGGCACGGCAGTTAGGAGCAGTCTACCAGCACACAGCTGGGAAAGAAAGTCAGAAAGCTTGGCTTGCTGTCCTTTTGAAAGCCTGTGTGGTCAAAGACTCAGACTCTCTCTAGCTCTGTGTCTTCTCCCTGCCTGCCTGTCAGGCTCCCCCCACTTCCGGCTTAGAGGAGGCCTTCCAGCCGCTTCTCCTTCACCCTAACATCATGGTCCAGTTAGTGCTTCAATTTCAGCCCTGTCGCCACTGCCCTCAACTTGCCCATGCAGCAACCACGGCTGCGCCCGCCTCTTGGTGGAAAACCACTTGAAGACCAACTGTAACAGTGCATTCACTCATCAACTATTTTGTTTAGAAGAACTGGTGGACTCTGTCATCCCACATTGGGGGGGGGGGTTATTCACGCAGTCTAGGTTGGGAAATCCCTTGGCTGAGGGAGGGGCGATTCGGTGGTTCTCCTTCAATCCCCTCTAGTCTGGCCTTCTGGCCTCCCCTACCCTTCACTCTGGGTTGCACACACTGTGCCTCACAGAGAAGGGCATTGTGCTTGTGTGCTAGAAAACAGCCGTGGGGTGGGCACGTGATTAGGCAGAACTCTGCCTTGCTCTCCTCAAGGTGGTTGCGCAGCCACCTCATGCGAAAGCACCCTTGGACTCTGCCTGGGACAGTGACAGGACTCTGCAGGAAGGAGTGCCGCAGTGTGGGAGTGTTGTCAGCCTCTGGACCGCCAATTAGTCTTCAGTGGGCTGTCATTGCCATACACTGTGGCTCACAAAGGACAACTTACTGCCATGCTGGTGGCCCTCTGTCACCGTTATAAATAGGACAGTTTATCAGAAAGTTCAAAGTTTGGCTCTTAGAGTTGTGGGGAATGTGACTCACTACGAAGGGCATGCCACTGGGATGCAATGCACTGACTGTGGCTCTCTGTGAAGGGAGGGAGCAAGGAAGCCTCCAGGCTTGGTTCTTTGTGGGTACTCTGACTCACACAGACAGTGAGCCTGTGGTTCTCAGGCCTACTGTCTTCTGTGGACAGCAAAGCTATGTCACTCACTGAGAAGGGAACATGGCTGTGCTGGCCTGCTAGGAGTTTACCGGGAAAGCAGCACACAGCTGTGTAGGAAGGCCCTCTGGCTTGCAGTCCTTTTTTCAGAGTGGTCTCAGGCCTCAGAGTCAGACACCATGTGGACTCTGCTTTTCCACTGGGCTGCCAACTGTGGCTCACGAAGAAGGGAAGCCTGCATAGGCGTACATAACAGATTGTTGGAAAGGTGCAGCCTGGCCCTTGTTGGTGGATGGATACTTGGAGTCACTGACTGTGAGTCTGTGAGGGAAGGGCGACTGTGTTCCATTTGCTGCAACCCACTGTGGCTCACGAAGAAGGGCATTTTCCTGGCATCCTCCTCAGGCCATTCAGCTACGCTGGGGAGCTGGGGCTTCCTGGCAATGTTCCTCCCC
Organism: Phrynocephalus guinanensis; assembly: GCA_037367245.1. Taxonomy (NCBI): domain Eukaryota; kingdom Metazoa; phylum Chordata; class Lepidosauria; order Squamata; family Agamidae; genus Phrynocephalus; species Phrynocephalus guinanensis. The sequence continues at coordinate 44,497,334 of CM074735.1, read as the reverse complement.
TACGGAGGCCCTGTGGCCTCAGACTCAGGCTATGTGGCCTCCTCCAGCCACTCTTTCCTCTTGGATGCAAAACACTGTGGCTCACTAAGAAGGGAAGAGTAGTTGTGTGCAGCACGCACTCCAGTAGTTTCTCGGACAGTTCCAGGCTTGGTTCTTGGAGTGGTGTTGGAGCTGGGATTCACTACGAAGGGCATGGTAGTAGTTTGCGGGGAGTTTCTAATTCACACAGATCTAGCTCTGTCTCCTCCGCCACTCTTTCCACTGGGCTGCCAGCTGTGTCTCATAAAGAAGGGAAAAAATGTACCAGTTGCGTGGTGGTGGCACCACCATTTATAAATAGAACAGTTTTCCGAAAGTTCAAGGCTTGGCTGTTGGAGTTGTAGGAGCTGGGATTCACAACGAAGGCCATGGTCGTGGATTGCTGGCCCAGCATTCAATTACTCCAGCTTGTGGCCTCCGCCACTCTTTCCTCTGGGATGCAAGACACTGTGGCTCACTAAGAAGGGAAGAGTAGTTGGGTGCCAGCACTCCAGTAGTTTCTCTGACAGTTCCAGGCTTGGCTTTTGGAGTTGTAGGAGCTGGGATTCACAACGAAGGCCATGGTCGTGGATTGCTGGCCTAGCATTCAATTACTCCAGCTTGTGGCCTCCGCCACTCTTTCCTCTGGGATGCAAGACACTGTGCCTCACAACGAAGGGAAGAGGACTTGGGTGCCAGCACTCCATTAGTTTATTGCAAAGTTGCAGGCTTGGCTCTTGGAGTTGTGTGGGAACCAACTGTGATTCACAAAGAAGGGCATGGTAGTAGACTGCCGGGCCGGCAGTTAGCAAGTCTACCAGCACACAGCTGGGGACTTGGGGAGGAAGAGTCAGACTCAGAATGTGGCTTGCTGTCCTTTTTGCAGCCTGTGTGGTGCCAGACCAAACTCAAGGTGATTGGCCTCCTCCGCCAGTCTTTCCTCTGGGCTGCAAGATGCCGTGTTTCACACTGAAGGGGGTTCCTGATTTGAACAGCGTTCGTACGTACAGCACCACCAAGACTTAGTCAAAAAGTGACATGTGGTGGACGGTGGTGCATCGCAGGCAGTGTGGTGCCAGACCAAACTCAAGGTGATTGGCCTCCTCCTCCAGTCTTTCCTCTGGGCTGCAAGACGCCGTGTTTCACACAGAAGGGGGGTACTGATTTGAACAGCGTTCGTACTACGTACAGCACCACCCAAGAGTTTGTCAGAAAGTGCCATGTGGTGCATCGCAGGCAGTGTGGTGCCAGACCAGACTCAAGGTGATTGGCCTCCTCCGCAACTCAGTCCTCTGGGCTGCAAGACACTGTGACCCAAGGCCAGTGGCATTTAAATTCCTGTCATGCCATTCAGCTCCATCCTTTTTATACTGGAGCTGGCAATGAGCCTGCCGCACTCTGGCTCTGTGCTGTGGTGCTCTCATACTCTGCCTTGTGGCCTGGCCAGAGTGGCCGCCCTTACTCTGGCCTTATGGACGCGTCAACCAGAGATAGTCCTCCTCCTTGTATAGCCTAGTGGGCTGGGCTGTGGGCTGTAAAACTTAAGTCAGAGCAACCCAGAGCCCTATCCCATTCCCATCCCTACCAAAACTATTCCTGGCTGTAGCTACTAGCTAGGTACGTAGCTTAACCACCTCAGGCTCTAACTGCTAATGTTTTTGTTGACCATGACCAAAAGCAGGGTTGCATTGGCTTTGGCTTTATTGCTTGTCCTTTAAGTGTGTGTGACTTTGACTGTGAATGTGAAGTGAAGGCAGAAGGACCTTGGTGATGGGGGGCCAATTTGAGAGGAGTAGAGTAGTAGACCCTTCATCCAGATTTGGGGAGGAACGGAATGTCTGTTTCTCCTGCTGCCTCTGAGAGAGGTGGAGGGGAGATGGGATGGATTCAAAACCAAACAACAAAAAAGTACAACAAACAGGCACGTCAGCCAGACCAAGTAGGTTCAGCACAGCAGACCAAGAGAAAAAAAAAGAAATGCAAATTTGTTTCTGCCCCACTTTGTTTGCTTAGGATGCACTAGCCTTGTTGTGCAGCAGCAAGTCCATCACCCAGGCAGGTTTAAACTGTATTCTGCCTGCTCATTTGCGGGACCCGCGCCCACCCGCCCGCCTGCCCGCGCCCGCCCGCACGCTAGCCACTCCCCCTGCCGCTGCCGCTGCCGCCGCCCACGCATGTACCCCCGCACCACCGCCGCCCGCGCTGCACCCGCAAGCCGCAAGTCTCGGTCAGACGTCAAAATGCGCGAAATCGCGGCAGAAACGGAAATGAAAAAAATGAAAAACGAACCGACTAATTTTTGTGAATTTTCACGAAAAATGGAGACGACCCGAAATGGAACCGGTCCGACTAACGACAACTCGAAAAATTTTTTTTTCAAGTCGTGCCCATCTATAATTGCAAGTACTCTGAATACACAGTACTCTGAATACACAGTTGCATTGTGATGTTGGAAGCTAAGCAGAGTTGGGCCAAATTAGCGATTGCACCGTGAATGACTGTATTATATCAGCCATCCTGTTTTATACGTCCTGTTATTAAAACCTACATTGTACTGAAGGCTCTCTTTGATACTCAGAAAATTACCTGTGTTAAAACACACAGCACCGTGACAATGAGTCATGCTCACTGGGAGAATGGGAGAGAAAAGGTACTGTAAGCTGCAGTAGTTCTCAATTAAGAAGGCCTGCATTTATTTCTTTGCTAAGCATCCCCATGCTGCGAAGCTCTGCCAAGACATTAACTACTCCTGTATAATAAACCCCAAGAGTCGGGATACAAAACATAATCTAGCAGGTAAGAAAAGAGTGCAGGTGTCCTCAATGTATCAAGACACAAAACATGTGCAGCTAGCAGAGCTTAATAAGGTTTGGCAGAAAAGCTGGTATGCTACAGAGGAAGAACAGGAAGGAGTGGCATTAAACCTCTCCTAGCATTTCCAAATATACTTTCTATAGCAAGATACTTTTGCATTGCCATAGCACGTTACATTGGCAAATGTGACCGGTTGCAGCTTGGCTGTTTCCTGTGTGTCTTTATATCGTGAGCCAAATGCTTGAACCATACTGGAGGGACCATCATTGGACCAGGGAAGAGTGAGACAAAGTGAGATAACATAGCAGATATTCTTGCATCTTCCAGCCTTACACCACATGGAAGGGGTCCAATTGTACCAATGAAAAATGCAATGGGGCTGTTGCCTGATGTTTCCACTCGCCGTTTACTACTAACTGACTATATAGAATTTTCCCTCCCAAAAGTCAGTGTCCTTGAGACTAAAACTTCCTTCCAGAGAGGTGTCAATTCAATCCTTGTCATCTCCAGGACGCCCTATGAAAGAGTCCAGCTTGAAGCATGTGACACCCCATAAGCCAGTCAGATTGAGGGCATATGTGAGATCATGGGCAGCAGTTTGAAACTATGAGGGAGTTGAAGAGTGGTTGTTGAGAGTGAGTGCTGAGAGAGCACAGCTCTGTTAGGAGTTCAGTCAGGCAGTGAGGGCTTTACTGTTTACTGGTTATTAAAGTTAGGGAGGCTTGAAGAGTTGAATTAGTCTATTCTATGTTTAAGGCAACACATACCAACATCAGTCATTATTGTATTTATTTATTTTCTCAATAAAGTTCATTATTATTTTTATGTTATACATCTGAGTCTGTCCCAGTTCATACGGCGACAATTTAAAAGGTGGCAGCATTACCAAGTGGACATTGTGAAGATTAATAAGTTGGTTCCCTACTCTTCACATTTTTCATCCCAATCACACATTTAGAAGGGAGGTGTCTTCACACTGGTCCAGCTGCAGGGCGTCTACTGGAGCCCAGGTTAGAGAAATCCCGGCCATAGAATGAGGGGTCACTTTAAGAATAATTGTGATGGTGAACTTTTGGTACTCCAGAGGTTTTGGACCACAACTCCCACAGTCCTTTGTCATTAGCAATCTAGGCTCAGAATTCTGGGAGTTGTGGTCAAAAACATCTGGAGTGCCAAAGGTTGACCACCACTGTATGATCCTTTCTGGTGCTATCTGGCCTTTGCCTTTGCAACTGCCTGATTGCACTCTTACTCCTGAACGTTAAGGTGGCCTACGGCCTGACAGGCGCCTATGTTCCCTAACACATTGGGATAATAATAGGATTCAATCAAAGTTGCCATCGTAAAAAAATAGCTAGAAGGGAAAAAGCGGGATTAGGAGGAAATGTTTCATGATACCACTTTTACTCAGCATCCCCAAATCTACTTATAGTGGCTTCTCTATTTTCTGTTCAATGACATTTTTTTTAAAAAGCTCACAAAATTAAAGGGAAAGAAGGAGAAAAAGGACAACAAAATATTGTAGCACTTTAAACACAAAGAGTTTATTTCAGTGTGTGATTTTGTGGATCAAGAGCCTTCAGGTGCAAAAAGGCACCTTTTTAAACACCCTGCCCCCGATTTTGCCAACATGTTGAGATAAACTAACTTGGAAACTGGATTTTGATAACCTCTGTTTCTCAGTTGTCTTGCAAATCCAAATAGAAGTGATTACAAGAATTTTGTTTTCTTTCACTGTGAAGAAGTTCTTGATGACATTGTGGAGCTAGATCACAGCAGCAGCATTTTTATTTTTTATTTTATTGCTCTCTTGCTGAATAGAGTGATCCCCCGCCCTTTCATGGTTCATGTACTGCAGTCCCGCTATATTGCGGACCGCAGTACCCTGAAAGGGCTTGAGGGAAAGGGGGGAAGGTTTTGGCTGCATGGCCCAGAGCCATTTTTAAAGACCGCGTACCGCTGGCCTGCATCCCCCTTGGAGGTGCAGGTGAGTGGTACACAATCTTTAAAGGGTTCTTGTCCGTGGAGCCAAGTGCTTAGCTCCGCAGCGGGGAGCCCTTCTGAAGACCGTGCACCGCTGGCCTGCATCCCCCTCGGAGGTGCAGGCGAGCACGCACAATGTTGAAAGGCCTCCCGGTTGTGGAGCCAAGCACTTAGCTCCGCAGCCGGGAGCCCTTCTGAAGACCGCATGCCGCTGGCATGCATCCGCCTTAGGGGAGGCGGGCGAGCAGCACACAATCTTTAAAGGGTTCTCGGCTGTGGAGCCAAGCACTTAGCTCCACAGCCAGAAGCCCTTCTAAAGACTGTGCGCCACTCGCCCGCATCCCCCTCAGAGGTGCAGGTGAGCAGTGCATGATCTTTAAAGGGCTCTTGGCTGTGAAGCCAAGCACTTGGCTCCGTGGCCAGGAGCCCTTTCTAAAGATTGCCCACACCCCTCCCCCAGCAGAATTGTGCCCCCCCACCTGACCTGCATCCGCATATCACAGATTTTCAATGCTCGCAGGTCGGGTGGGTCCCTAACAACCACGATAGGAGGGGGGTTACTGTAATACCTCACCTGCAAATGGAAAATTCTGCAACATTTTCTCCCATCCCATGTTGTTTTAGTTCAGTCCTATCGCAAGTTATATGACTGACAAATATTTTTGAAAGTTTGTTTGTCTTTAGGCTTGTCCCAGGAGATATCTGCAATAGTAAGAGCTACATACATAAATTTGCATGGATACCAGTGTTTCCCCAGCTTGTTGGTTATACAGTGGTCCCCCGCCATTTCGCGGTTCATATACTGCAGTTCCCGTATATTGCGGGACTGCAGTATTTGAAAGGCAAGGCCCTTGGGGTAAACTGCTTGGGCCTGTTTGAGGCCTCCTGCACTTACCCCAGGCCTGGCGCTGCCCTGAACGGGCCTCCAATGGGCTTCTCAGGCCTGTCAGAGGACCCAGAAGTTGTTTCCAGCAAACCAGAAGTGCCTTCCAAAAACCAGAAGTGACTTCTGGATCACAGGAAATCACTTCCTGGGCCTCCAACAGGTCTGGGAAGACTATCAGAGGCCTGTTCGGGGCAGCACCAGGCCTCAGGTAAGTGTAGTAGGCCCTAGATAGGCTTTGCTCATTCCCGACCCAACCCAGCCTCATATCATGGATTTTCCATCATCACAGGTCTGGTTGGGTCCCTAACCCCTGGAATAGGTGGGGGATTATTCTATTTCAAAATCTGCCTCCTCTGCCTCCCAGTGGGTCCCAATGATAATTAGTGTTTAGTGGTGCCTGATCATAGACATTTACTAGACTCTTTTATAAAGCAAACTCTAGCTGTAAGCTATGTAGTTTTAAGTACAGCAATGTCTTGGTTTGCAAGCATAATCCATTCCAGAAACATGCTTGTAAACCAAAGCACTTGTACATCAAAGCAAATTTCCCTAAAAGAAATAATGGAAACTCAGATTTATTCATTCTGGGGTCCCATAGACCACACACAGTACACACAAAAAGGCAAAACTCACCAAAGAAGTTGGCTAGAAGTCCATGTCAACACCATGGTTTAGGTGCCTAGCCATGGAATTTGCTCTGCTCGGGACTAACAACTGGAATTTACCCTGTGTTCTCAATGTGACAATAATAAAGTTTATTTTGCAACCACATGCACACTTGACTAGCTTCCCCATGACTAGAAATATTTTGAAAAATAAAAATGTTGAATACAAATTAAAGAAAAATATAAAGAAAAATAAAACCCTAATAAAGAAAAATAAAACCCTAATCTGCACTCACCTTTTAAAACTTTCATAGCTGGCACAAGGGAGACCTCCCTTTCTCTCTCCTCCCTCTGCTTTTGAGGCTTGCCTGAGACAGAACATTCCATACAATTACACATAAGCCATCAGGGAGAGAGAGAGAGAGAGAGAGAGAGAGAGAGAGAGAGAGAGAGAGAGAGAGAGAGAGAGAGAGAGAGAGAGAGAGAGAGAGAGAGAGAGAGAGAGAGAGAGAGAGAGAGAGAGAGAGACTATATTGGCTCACTTGTGATCATGTGACCTTCTCCAGTGCTTGTATTGTAAGATGTTGCTTCTTGATCAAGGCAAAATTGATTAGAAATGTTTGCTCATCTTGCAAAACACTCGTAGGCCAAGATACTCATAAACCAAGGTTTTACTGTATCTTACATTATCTTAAGACTTGAACATATATTCATTTGTTCCCAAACATCTCTAAAATAGCTAGAAACTAGAGATGGGCACAAAATGCCAAAACGGTGCTGTGTTTTGTTTTTCATTTAGTTTATTTTCATACAATTTTATTTCATTTGAAAGGTTTTTTTTTCATTTTGTTTTCCGTTTTGTTTCATTTTTCATTTTTGTTTTTCATTTTTATGTGTTTTATGTGCATTAGTCCTGAAGCAACTGCTGATCAGCTGGCAAGTGGGGCTTTGCTTCGGGGACTAAAAAAAGTTTAAAAAGCCCGCACTTTGCCCGACCCAATCAGGCACATTGGGGGGGGGGGAATGGTGCTGGCTTTAAAACTTTTTTTGCCGCCCAAGCAAGCACTGATTAGGTGACACAGGGAGGGGGGGTTGGCAGAAAAAAGGTTTAAAAACCCCCACACCATTCCCCCATCCTATTTGGCGCATTGGGAGGGTTTTTTAAAGCGGTTACCCATAGGAATGCATTGCTTCAATGCATTCCTATGGAAAACAGAAAATGAAATGGAACGAACTGAATTTTTTTTAATTTCACCATGTTTCATTCTTCTTCGAAGTGGCAGTTTGTTTTTTGTTTCATTAGGGAACAAAATGAAAAATGAAAAACAAAAAAAAACCCTCATTTCGTGCCCATCTCTACTAGAAACAAATTTGCAGGTGCACTAAGGATTTCTAAGCTTAAACATTGGTTATATCTCAAAAGCCTTTTCCCCAGAGACCCAGTTTGTCCTGCCTATTATTCACTCTTTGGAGCATTTCAGGGTGTGTTGTGCTAAGCATGTCACACAATCAATCACAGTAAGATTCTTTCTCTCTCACTAAGCAGTTCATTGGTTGTCTGCTAAGCTCCTGTCAATATTTTTTCTGTTATTACACAGTGATGTGAATTGTAATCAGTGTTTGATTGGCTGCAAAGCAAAACAAACAAACAACCATATATGCTTGCACACACACAACCTTACATTTAATATAGGCTGAAAAGACTATTCTTTAAGTTGTAATAATTGGATGAATGCCATTTTGAAGTTTATGTCCCCCAGACTTCTAAATAGGGGGATGCATTCCCATAGGAATGTAACCAAGTACAGCAAGTACAGAGTGAGTTTGGGGTTGGAGGGAGAAAAATGAGAAATTTAGAAAAGAAAAAGAAAAAAAGATTGGATGGGGAAAACGAGAGAGCCCTAGGTAAGAGTGGAACAAATAAGTCTCTAACTGGAGGGAGTCAGGTACATTCGCTTTTAAATCCTGTTCTTTATAGTGTAGTGTGAATGTCTTTGGGTAGTATTTTAGCAGTCGCTAATGAAAACCACAACCCATTTTCAAATTACATAATCTCTTGAACACACTAGTTCTAAAAATATGCTTAAATCATTAATGATATACATTCCAGTAGTCTCTCACGGCAATCTTCCCAAGGGTTTTCCAGGTGTAAGGTGCTCAGAAATGATCTACCAGTTCCACATTCTGTTGGTGCTCCAGGACCATGCAGTTTATATGCACTCTGTAAACTCTTATGGAAACTCTCACAATAACTAATATTTCACGGGAGGGGTTAATAGCACAAATATCAGTAAATAATCACTCATTGTTTTGAAGGGAGCATACAAATACAGATCCTATGTTGCTTTTAAGGTTCATTTGATCACACTGACTATTTAATTCATGTTGTATGAGTATCTTTATAAATTCTCACCAAAGCTTTCCACAAAGTTGTGTTTCACCATTTGCCTTATAATATACACTATGTATCTTGTTTTGGATTTTTTTTTTAATTCAAATCCTACACCAATGTTATGCTCAGAAAATGAGACAAAGAAATATAATAATTCTCCTTGCAACGATTGCTTGGGCCTTTTGTTTACACAAATGTCAGGGAAGACTTAGCCAAAAATGAAAATGAAATATTGGTTCAAGTGGGTCTTCAGGATGTCTGTTTGTGATGTTAGATCTGTGATTCGCTGCACTCTCACATTCAAGTCACTTCTGGATTTTGTGTTCAATAACGGATAAACATGCCATGTTTGGTGGTTGTGTGTGTTTGTGGGGGGGATGGCTTAAAATATCCATAAAGAAGCACAAGATGGAGATCTGAGTGGTTAATAATAAAGCAGAAGTGCTATACCCTCATGGAGGAAGTGTATGAAATCTACATACACACATTGAGGTGAGTATGATAGCCCCTACCTATCATTACACACACACACACACACACACACAAAGACAGGAAAGAAAGACATACGCACGGGGGACAAGGCCTTAATTACTGAATATGACTTCAGTGAGTTACACCTCTGTTGAAGAAGCAAGTTTGGAAGCAATCTCTGAGTAACTGAGACATCTGTCTACCTCAAGAGGTGTGCTTGTGGAGGTGAACCTTTGCTCTCCACAATCATGAAGAAAGAGGCTCAGAATCCAGCTGGAAGCCCCACAGATCAGTGCGTGTTTCCCAGTCTCAACCAAAGCATCAGGGGCAGCTTCTGTCAGCTTCCTTATTCTCCTGTAGTCAGTGTGGCACCAGGAGTTCTTGTGCTTCTTCAGGCAACAAAGAATGGAACTTCTGGCTTTCATTGGGTGGGGAAAAGGTTTATGGACTCTTGATTACAGGGATTAAATCATGTATAGGAATTCAAATCGCAATAGCTAAATTATGTCAGCAACTGAGAGAAATAATAGAGTGCAGGAAATTAAATACCTGACTCGATCCTTGAGTCAGGGGTGAAGAGGGTGGTTTCTGGAGGTAACGGGAGGAAGAAAGTGGTTGAAGAAATGACATTTATGAAGAGGAGGGAAACTGCAAAGTGATAAAACAGAGGAAATCATGAGGCAAGGGAAATGTTGAAATGATATGATCAAAGAAAGGATGGCAATATACTGCAGCCACAAAGAAGGAAAGAGGCAATGTATTATATGGAGGTCTGTACAAATCAGCAACCAGATCACACTCCTCCCACCATGTTGTCACACCAAGAACTTGATAATTTTCCTCAATAATTGATAACCGCCCACAGTAGCCTTTGGACTAGACGATGCAGTATAAAAATCTAATAAATAATAAATAATATTATTTTCCTATTTGGGGCCTTATTTGTGTTCACACGTCCCAAACCTCATTGCAGGGATTCAGCATGCTGAGCCACAAACTGTACTCAGCCCCTTTAACAGCACAGGGATTTGATCGTTGATTTTTTAGGCTTTAAGTAGTACTTAAGTGTTTAATTGATATACCTCCATTTTCATTTTATTTATACCAAGGATTGGCTATAAATTTTACCATGAAATACTAAGAATGAACAATCCATTTATTGGTCAGTTGATTTGGAAGTAGACATGGGCACGACTTGGCAAAATTCTCGTTTCTGTTTCCGTTACTCGTTTCCGTTACACAATGGAAATGGAAACGACAATTAAGCCGTCAGAACTCAAACTCGAACTGACAAAAGAAAAATTGGGTCTGATTTGTCGTTGTCGTTCCTGGCATCGCAGCGATCGCGCGATGCCAAGCGGCACAGAAAAAAAGTTTTAGAAATTAAAAAAAAAACCTGATTCCCGGCCAAAAAAGCAGGCGAAAATATGCCTGCCTGAGGGCACCTACCAGAGGGATGGTTTCTGGGGGGGGGGTCCCCACTCCAGCCTTCCCCCCTCCTGTCCTGGGCTGCTGGTACTGGGCTGGGAGGGGGCATCCTTGGCGTCTCCATTTGCCATGCGGTGCGGGGGGGATCCAAAATGGTGACCGCAATATTTTTTTTGAAATCGTGGTCCAAAAACCCACCAAAGCACCACAGAAACATGCGAAAATTAGCTATTTTAAATGCTTGAATTTTTACAGTAGCAACAGTGGGTTTTTCTTGCAACAAAACGTCTCCATTTATTTTATTTTATTTTATTTTATTTTATTTTTATTTTTTTACACCTGCGCACGTGCTGGCCATGGGATGGGACCATGCAAATTTTTGGATCCATTCCACCAATCGCATGGCCAGGTTTTGCTGAGACTTCTGGATGTGCCAGAGAGGGCATAAAAAGCCCACCAACCCTAATCCTAATCCTAACCCTAACCCTAACCCATACGCCAGTACACTGTGTTCTTAGTGGGCCAGAGGCAACCAGAGGTACAGCCCACTAACCCACCCTAACCTTAACCGTTACCCTAAGACTAGCCCTTACCCCCTAACCCCATGCTCTGGGAAGTCAAGTCGCGCTAAATCGCGGCGGTAACGACAAACGACAAATGACACGATGAAACGACAAATTTTTGAAATTTTTTGCGAAAAAATGGGAACGACCCGAAACGGACCCGTCCTGAAAAACGACAACTCGAAAATTTTTTTTCTGGTCGTGCCCATCTCTATTTGGAAGTATTTGCCTTTGACCCAGCAATCTGGAATAAGTTATACAATGTCAAATAAAAAAACCCAATCTGTATGTGTTCAAAGGCACTTCCTTTTATTTTTAATTCATATGTTTAAATTCTAAGGCTAGGTCCATATGGACCCAGGCTCAAATTAATCCCACGATTTACACAGAATGTACATATTCATGGGACTGATGGGGAATGAGTCCCCCCCTTGAAATTCTGCAGATATGAATGTTACATTGAGAGATGTATGCTGACCAATAGATACTGTGGTATCTTAAGGCAGATATAATTTCACGGTTCCTTTACATGGTGGATATTCAGATGAGATCATTGCACTGTCGTAGTTAGTGTTTCCACATAGAATGCAATGTATGTGAACTGGGGCGAATCTGCAGATCTCTTCTGCTGGTCTGGTTGCTTACAGCAAATTTACCTTCTCTTGTGACAAGCAAAACTATTCTATTAATTATGGAAAATGAAGGCGATTAACATTATCCTGGATTCTGAAAAAAAAAACAAGGCAGAGTCACAAAGGAGGCAGGTTTTTTGCCTGTTTAAAGAAAAGAAAAACAGAAAGGAAAGGAAAGGAAAGAAAGATTTGATACTCCCAAAGCCTGGTGCCCTTGACAGATCATTTTTATACAAACTAAGCTCATTAAGGTTTCAGTATTCATTGGTCTCAGGAGCTTGATGTGGAATCCTTTTGGCTGGGAATCCATCTTGCATTTTTTTTTTAGCCCAAAAGCAAGCTCGTATATGGATCTGTATTCATTGCTCAGTTACCTTTTGTGTCTTTTGATATCATTCAAGTGCCTGCATCATTCCCATTTTAATTCTGGCTGCCATTGCCATAAGCTAAAAAAAATTATTGATTAATCATAAAAGCTGAAGACAGGGATATTGCATAGAAACAAAACTAATGCAAGAAGGTGAGCGGAGGATTATAACATAGAAAATGATAGAAATAATAATAAAAGAGCAAGATTAATTATCACAAACATCCCTGTTATAAATGATTTTGCATCATCTTTAATCTTCCATTCTATGAATCTACATAGAGGTTATTGCATTATATAATGAGTATATTGCCGGTACCTGGGGCCTGATTCATGCTTCACTTAGAGCAGTTTTATAGCTTAAGAATTCCATTATGGAAGCTCCCCAGCAGTTGTAAATTTACAAGCCTCCACTGGCTTCAGTAAAGTTATGCTGATTTACCCCAGTTGAGTATCTCATCCACTGGAAATATTTCTAATTTATAATGCTGTGATGTGTGGATTGTTCCACTCGTATATTAAGCAGCATGAGAGATTTTAAAAAAAACAATGTACATCAAATGTATCATGCAGCATATGACGCTGTAAATGTATAGACTCTGAAGCAGATAAATTGTGAAACGTGTAGTTACAGGGAGCAATTGGATGTGCTGGGCCTACTCCTAAGACTATGATATTTCCATCCATCCTTCTGCAAGACTGTCCATCTAACACTGCAGCCTGTATTTGTAGATCAAAGAAGAGACTCTGATTAACTCCTTAAGGTCCATGGGTCATGTCAAACCTGGGCTGATATGCTAGAAATGCACATTGAGTTAGTGTCTGGGTAATTCAGTACATGTTGATGCAGTCATCTGATCGCTTGGAAGTATCAGTTTTTGGGGACTGCTGTTCCATTAGTTCTCCAGGTACAATGTCACTGGTGATGCTAGTATGGAATTTTGATTTCCGAATAAATTCATGGAAGACCACATCTGGCTCACCCTTTAAGTCACATTTGCTACATCCACCAGTCAGTACACATGCTAGGTTAGACACCTGAAAATTGTTCCCTGGTAGAGTGAAATGGTTAGCAGAAGAAGATTGAAAGTGTGGGACAGCATATAGTGCACCATATGTGGAGACTGGAAGGCTACAAATTATGTTGGCTTTCCAAACACTTACACCTCTTGGCAGCAAGATTGCCTACTTCTGGAAATTCCATAAATTGATGACTAAATACCACAAATGTTGGTAAAGCCAAACTCACGTCTGTATCAGGATGTACTGAACTTTGCATCAAACCACCTAATCTTCACTCCCATCCCATCAATTTCTTCAAGTCAATTTAATATGGTTATTAGGGTTCTAATGACAACTTCTTGTGACAAGCTTTAGCATTAACAGTTGAGAAAATAAAAGAAGCAAAGTGGTCTTAAAATCTGCATTCCTAAATGGAAGACGTGAGTACATGTACATTATCTGAAAGTGCTAGTTAAAGATATTACTAACTGAAGGGGATTACAGAGATGAACTGTAAAACTTTCTGGAGATTTATAATGGGTCTTAAAATCATCATGTTTGTTTCAAACAAAATATTTGATTAAGCCTTGCAGAATATGGCATATTTGTCATGAAAGTAATGGCTCTTCGTCACTGCAGAGGAAAGCATCCCCAGAGCCAATGGCTACATTGTTGGATACATTCTTATTAGAAATAAGGCACATTTCATAAAAATAGAACCCATTTCCAAGGCAGCGAGTGATTTTCTTCATAGTTGGTTGTCTTTCAATAAAGATTAAATTTTCACAACACACAAGCTAACCTTGGGGTCACCTAACATAGATCATGGTTGTGCAGTATATATTCCTTCAATTTATGAACCATGAACAGCTGAGTCACAGCCTGAAAAAAGAATTTAAATTGCATACATTAGGTGTGTAGCTTTATCATTTGGGTGTCTTGGTATGTGTTTGTAGGTGAAGGAGTAGTGGCAGCAGATTAAGATTCAATGTGCTTTAAAGAAAAATGTGTGACTGTTGCCATTTCATCTACAAACACTGAACAATCATTTTCTGTGCACTTAAGCAGTGATCTGATAATTATTAAACAATAACTCCACAGCCAACAAAACTAGTCCATTTTAATGAATATTTGTTCAGTGAATTTGGAGCCTGTTAAAAAGAGTTGTTGGGAAGAACAATTAATTGGTACAAATGTTAAGTGCAAATTCTCTAGATTTTTTCTTCTTCTTTTACTTTAAAGCATTTTGTTCAAAGTATACAATGTATGTGCACAATACAAAGTTCATACGGTTTTCCTGGGTGACGATAAAAAGCGTACTTTTGTTATAAATGGGAGTAAAAATTAAAATGGAAAAGAGAGGTCACAGTTTTGTCATTGGTATGTGAAGGTTGTTCCAAGGACCCATCCAGAGTTCCTCATCGTCAGACTGTGTGTGGTCACTGGGTAATTCCAATGGCTCTTTGATGTCCTCATTATCAATAACGGACTCTTGCTCTTCTGTGCTTTTCAATCTGTTGCCCCCTGATTTTGTCATTTTGTTGTCACTGTCTAGTGTTGATGATGCAAAGGATACACTACATGGCCTTGTGTTGGCTTTGTCACCAGATGATGCCCCCATTGAAAATGTGTTCAGTGGGACATTCTCTTCATGTGTCACTGCTAACTTGTCAAGTTTCTTGAAATGTTTCCCCAGCCGCACAGGGGATACAACCTTCAAGTTGTTTGAAAGGCAACTTCGCCGGGTTCTTATAACTGACCCATTTTGAGCAATGTAGATGTTGCCATTGATATTGGTTTGAATGTTGGGATTGCTGAGGCGATTCCTCTGGCTCTCGGGAGCACTGTCCTCTGCAGTGGAGCTGGACTCATACTCTGGGTCAACCACCAACTTGATCCTTTTCTTTCTGGCCCACTGTGATACAACAAGAAGAGGGAAAATTCAGTAATTTGCTATCTTTTAATAATGTACACCATTGCCAGCTTCTTAACTCCATGGAAATAATAATAATGGCTAGGTAAAATGAGATTTGTGGGGCATTTGTTCTATAGCAGCTTTGAAAATTATTTGATAGATACCTACCTCCATGGTCCAGTACAGAATTTCTTTCATGAGATTTGAGGGACACAGTTTGTTCTATAGCAGCTTTGAAAATTATTTGATAGATACCTACCTCCATGGTCCAGTACAGAATTTCTTTCCAATTCTACCCATGGGAACTGCCATTTGAGACAATACTGAACCATCAAAATAAACACACCATAAATACAGGCAGATGAACTGGCCTTAGATAGCAACAGCATGTGTGGCAATAGTGTAAATATTTAGATAATTATGTCCTTCTCTGATTCATTTTTCAAATCACTGCATATACCTGTGTGTGTGTGTGTGTGTGTGTGTGTGTGTGTGTGTGTGTGTGTGTGTGTGTGTGTGTGTGTGTGTGTGTGTGAATTCCTTTTGTTTTTTTAAAAAAAACTCTACATTTCTGCTTTTGGTCATAGCTAAAATAGTATTTTGGAGCTCAACGATCTTAATTTTATGAAATATTATATTATATGAAACTATTATGTAATGTCTCAAAGCGAATCACTCAAGTGTGTATAATATCACCATTAATTTATAATGGAATTGCTCAAACCTCAATTTTGGAATCCAGTAGCCAAAGATTACAGTAACCAAGCCTATATAAGTTACCTATAATTGCTACAATTGGCATTTCCCAAATCTGAATAATGAGTATACAAAATTCATAGTCAATGTCCTGATCTGCTATGCGGAAAGTCAGACAAGTATAGTAAGGCAGGACTATGCCAATTACTACTGTTGCACATGCAGTGAAGAAAACCGACTAGCCCTACAGGACAGAAATGGTTATAATAATATCCTATGGTCTCTGCTTGTATTTTCCACCCAGCAGAGACTCTATTGGTTTTTTTTAAAGGACTAGTTTCCATTCTAATAATTATATCATGCAGTCAGGAAGCAACAAAGACATAATATTTTAACTGTTCAGTGAAACATTGTTTTGAAACAAAATTGCTTTCTAAGGCATAGGAACATCTTCAGAAACTGCACAGCATGCATGCTCCCAGGAAAGTTTTAACACACAGTTCACACATGCTTGGATTTAGTTCAGAACTAAGTTACAACTACAGTAACTTGCTTGTGTAAATTAAATACCACAGAACAAACACCCCATGCAAAATGATAAATTAACACACAATTTCAAACACAATCCTGTTAACTGGAGTTCATAATCACCTAATTCATGGTGCAACTACACAAGAAAAATGGGAATTAACCCATTGCAAAGTCCTGTCTGGAAAGGTGGGTTTCCCAGATTAATTTGCATTAACCGGCCACATTGACAAAAAGCCTTGCTTGCATCTTATTAACATTTCTCTCTTAAAGCCACCCTGATTAGCCTTATCTTAAAGCCTTATCTTAATCAGCTATAAACAAGGTCCAAGTGGCAATCTCATTTTGTCATTCTCTCTCTCTCTGTGTGTGTGTGTGTCTGTCCCTTGGTCTCTAGGTGCTATAGCACAACAGTGCAGGTACCAAGCCATTAAAAAAGAAAGAAATGGCTTTGTTTGCTAAGATCCAGACTTCTTGATGTTTTAATACTGCCAATCACTGGACCATCATGTCAACCAGCAGTACCACTGCACACACTTTTCTGTATTAGTTCAAGTGATAAGACTGCCTGAACCAATGCAAATGGATCCACTGTTTAAAAAAAAGTAGTAGCCCCAGTGGCAAAGGAAAAAACTACAGATTGAATGAGTTGTGAATCAGAAGAGCTGTAATATCAGCTGACTAAGGGTCACTCCTGATTTGTACTGACAGAATCAATAAGATTTTGTATTAGGTTTTTTTTTTGTATTTTAGGAATGTTACCTACTATCCAAATATGGTTGCATAACATTTAAATCAAAAACTGCAAGAGACAGAAAGGCACGGAGAGCATTGGTCCACAAAGTGATCAAGAATTGAACACAACTGAACAGAAAGAATAAGAGATGTTTAAATCTAACAATTTTAGCCCATACTATGCTTCCCCAGTGCCTCTGTTCCTCTGTTCCTCTGTACAGTTGTATTTGTATGCACCAAGGCTTTAAAACGAAAGTAAGTGCATACTTAGTGTTAAGCACTTGCATTTTGCAAATTGTTTCCTTCAAAGTGGGACTAGGTGGATCCTTTTCAAATTCTCCCCTCCTTGTTTCTTTATGGTAAAACTGGCGCAATCTATACCCCCTCATTTCACACACAGAGCAATATAGAGGGCACAGCAAACCAAAACCACACTTGACTGCAAACTGTCTACCTACTGTTCTACTTGTTACTCAAAAGGACGTGGAGTCACTAGGATTTTCTGACTGTGTCGTATCTGAAATCTCTTTAGTGCCAGTCACTGTTGGTCTGCTGGACTGTGCACGGACTTTTGCATTTGTACCCTTCCCTTTTTGGACAGCATCCAAGCTTTCGGTGGGAATTCTCTCTCTTTTGCTGACACCTGGGTCAGCAGCCCTTTCACTGCTCCCACTTTGCTTGCTGGAGGCATTTGTGAAAGAATCCTCCTCCTCTTCCATTTCTTCTTCTTCCTCCTCTTCTTCTTCTATAGCTGATGATGGCTCTTCTGTTAATTCTGCTATTGTGTCATCCCGTTCACTTCCAGCTGTAGATGACTGGTTCTTGAAATCAGACCTGGGCTTCTTGTGTTTTCCAGACCTAGAGGTGACGTCACTACTGAGGGAACTTTGCATGGATGATGATATTTTTGATTCTGTGTCCTCTGTCTCAGTGTTGGATACCTTACTTTGAGTTTCTGATGATTCGTCTTCTGAGCTGCTACTTGATGTGGAGCTAGATGAATCTGAATGTTCCTCATCTGAGTCCACTGTGCTTTCAGTGGTTTCATCCTGGTCTAGTGTCACTTTCAAGTAATCTTTTTCTGACTTGGGAGCAGAAGTACTAGTTACCGATGACGATGACGACGATGAAGATGAAGATGACGATGACTCATCACTTGAGGAAGATGACCTTCTTCTCTTCCTCTTGCCATAGTCACTCTCTTCAGACTCACTTTCTGCTGTGACACTAATTGAAATTCCCGACTTTGATTCTGATTCACTAAGTTCCTCAGATGTACCATGCGCCCGAATTTCCTTCGAACGTTTCAATGCACGTCTAGTCTTCTTTGCTGATGGCACATCCGCTGCTGTTTTCTGGAAATAGCTTCCCTTAATAACCATGCTTTCTTCTCCATCTGCATGTCGCACCTCCATCAGTTCAGCATAATCCGAATCTTTGCCTTTCACCTTCTGTAGCATCATTGGGAATATCTTTGCTTTTTTCCAAGGAGAGGGTGTTGCTTCAGTTGTCCCTGGCCGGTGACCACTCACTGCTATGCGGCTCAGCTGCATCACTGCTCTTAACTTCCTTCTTCCTCGGCTGGGGACTACAGCTCTCCTTTCACCTATAGCACTAATAGCTACTTGAGCCCCTGCCCTCTGGTTTACAGCAATCTGACTTGCCCCCTGTGGAATATATATGAAAAAGGAACCTCATTATGGCTAGCGTTCAACATACATATTGACTTGGAGTAAGAGAAATATAATGACATGCTGGATTGATTTAGAACCAAAATACATAAGTATACAAGCCACTTTCATGTCATTGCAGGAAGAGTTGGGACACAATCAGATTAAAGGGGATTATATTTTTACCAAACTCTACCTTGTGGTCTGAATTGTTTGAGGTTTCCCCTTCTCTCCACCACTCTATTCTGTAATCACAGTGGCAACTGCCAACTCCGTAATCAAAGATGTATATTTTATGCAGTATTATGAGTAGCTGTGCATGTATAACATGCTGGAATTAAACAGATGGAAATTCAAGCTTTTGGTCACCTCTTTACAGTTTGCAGTGGATGCGGAGGAATAACTTGGATCTTCTGTTTCTGTTTATATTAGATCATCATGATCATTGATACAATATGAAAGGCACCCAATGCTTCCCAATTGGGGGGGGGGGGAAGGGTTTGATCCTAAGGGGGTTGCAAAGTGTTTTCTGGAAAGCAACCTTATATGTGTTATAGCCCTTTTAAAACAATTACTTCTTTGACCTTTCACCGCAGGACATTAAAGTCAGTGTGTGCGTGCACACCTATACACCGTATGAGAAACTGACCCTTTTGGGGAAAAAGAAGCCCTGCATTCTGCAAAGGGATAGCCTACCCTATTAAAAATGGCTTTGTATGCAAATGTAGTGGTAGGGTCAAGACTACTTGGCTTTTATAGCAGGCTGAGAGTACCTGATTTAGGCACTAGTTATAGGATTAACAAGATATTTGAAAAGTATGCTCAATATAGTCTTATATATATCCTGGCCACTAGAGGATGCTACAATGCCAAAAATGAACAACAGATGTAAAAGGAACATTTACAATGACTTCTTATTCAGGCTCTTCATCAGAATTAGAGATGTGATCACTGAAATGCACAGTAGAGCTCAAGTGAGTTGCCTGAACTATGATTACTCATCCAGATAGCCATCCTGAGGTAGTACAGAAAGTAGCCAGTGTGACGACCATATATTTATCCTGTTTTGTGCAGTCTCCTAACAACAAAGACCACCCCCCGCACATCACCCATGCTCAACCATCAACAGGCTTTTATCATGCCACAAACTCCAGTCCAGTCTTTGCCTCTTCTAGTGCAAACAATGCCACTGAATGACTAGGTAGTGAATACAACCCCAAACACCCCTAGATCACCTGTATCTGTCTAGTGTCTTTATGGGAGGACACAGGAGCAGAGGTGGGCAACCGTGAACCTCAAGAATATTTTTGAATTATGACCGATAGCAACCTTATCTAGCACAGCTAGGATTATGGCAGTTTTTGTCTGCTGCCTGAGATATCCCGTAAAGAAGAAAAACAAGCTCAATATTAAATCAATCAATCAATGAATCAATGAATAATATGTGTGAGAACATATGTTAGGTCATGACTGCCAAACCTTGCTCTAGCACATCCAATCCAAAAATGTGACACAAAATATGACAATGTGAATCATGTTTCCTTTATTTTACTTCTGGCAGGGTTCAAATAAACTGCCCTGTAATACTTCCTTCCCTTAGTTGCCCACTCTAACCCATTTACCTAGTTGCCCACCCTAACCCTAACCCTAATCATAACCCTAACCCCAATCCTACAAAATTCAGGAAGGTCCTGAATATATGAAGGACAGTGGAATTGAAAGAAGAAATAATCCTACCTCTGCTTCTGCTGTGGTTCCCTGTGGACTATAATAGAAGCCACCATCACCCTCCACGACCATTTCACCATACTCATCATACACTCCAGAAGGAGACAACAATCGGCGACGGCTTCCGTATTGAGGTAATTCGTACCTGGGGAAAAAGCCAGGTACAGACATTCTCTATGTTTGTATTCATGTGGATCAAGCATATTCACAAGCACAAAACAATAACACTCTTCTCATCCAAAGGTTTTTCATTTGGATGCTTACTAATTCTAGCCATTTGTTCCTATCCAAATTCTATGTTCCTCTATCCCATAATTTTGCTTTTGTCTACAGCTCAGCTTCTGGCAATCTCTTATTCTTCACAAGGCATTTTCCAAATCTGAGGTGGCATTGAGTTTGAGGGGAATGATATAATTAACATAACTTCTTCCCATCTTTCAGCTGTAGAACTCAGTCTTCTTCCTTTGGCCAGAGAATGCAACCAGTTGGATACAACCTTGATGATCCATTAGCTCCTTCTGGTGTTAATGGATCATAGGTCCTGCTCATTTGGACAGAACTGCAAGTGCAGGCCCAATGAACCTGCTGTAAATCCCACCAAACCAAGAAGAGTATTTGGAAAAATGCTTGGTGTAACAATCATGGTTACATTGCAGAAACACCTAGCCTGAATCTAAGACTATTACCTCACATAGTACTTGGGACTGCCTATGGAAGAAACTCTACCAAACATCCAGTACTGTACTAATAGGTTTTACACCTGTACAAACTATAAGGCTGCCTGTTTTAGTTCTCTGCAGATTTGTCTGTGCAAATAAACACCCAACCTGAGTCTAGACTATGACTACATCCCTTGTAGTCATGTGTTGCTTTGAACAGTGAGTACCAACTGATAACACGTATGAAAAGTTCTATACTACAAAGGATGGCTGATTTTATGCATGTGTGTCAGGAACTGGTTTCCAGATCTGTCCGAAAGAAAAAGAGTCACACCCCATTATTCTTCTGTCAATCAACATATAGGGTAGTATCCATTTATCCAAAACATGGGATGGAAGGGGAGTTGTGTACGTTTCCCCAACTCCCTCTTGCATGACCAGTTTCCTTACCTATCTTACAACCAGTGTGAGATCAGGCACATAACAGAGAGCTTTCCAAAGTGAGGAAAGCATTTACACTGTTTCCCTTCTGTTTTGTGTTCACCTGGGCATTTTAAGAATGATAAAACTTCATATTTGGAATTTCAACACTGGGTTGGCCAACAGGCCTACAAGCTTTGTTCTTGAAAGAAACGACATTTCAAAGCCCTTCTTCAACACCCCCCCAAAGTGCCCATTAGATGCCAGTGATGTTTCCCATGCCAGCACCAAGGGAAAACAATAAAGATGCACAATCTGTCAAGTCCTACAGACAATGCAGAATGAACAATACCCATGTTCATAACTGTAGTAATCTTGCCCATAGTATTCTTGGCCAGGATCAATTCCAGATTCCATAGAGAGTTCCTGTAATTCACAAGAAAAAGAAATATGAACATTTGGTAGGAATACAACCGGCCATAGATTGCTGATGTTAAAGAGCTCTGAATGCGATATGTTGGAATGAGTAAGAGCAGAGGAAGGAAGATGAAAGTTGCTAGGGTCCTTTCATCCTCCACTTTTGTCATTGGAATGATAATAATAATCCCAGAGGGTTTTCTCCCTCTCGGTGCCAATGCTCAGTTGACGGAGAAATAAAAGTACTTCTGTGGTTTTGTTTGCAATCCTCAGTTGGCACTGCAGTCAGGCAAGGTCAATGGGATCTTAAATCAGTGTCTTAATGGTATTCAGACTCTCAAAAGCATCCAGTTGGTAGCTGTTATGCATTCAGTCTGCACAGAAAAAAACAATGCTTTCTTTTGTGCTCTACACAAAATGTTCCTTGGCACGATGGGATGCTTCTGAATGCGTTTGCTGGTTTCCTACAAAAATCTTTCCTCTTCATTCCTGCCTCCTCATACAGTACATTATTGCTAATAAAATACCTTTCATATAAGAGAAAGACTGGAGTATTTAGAGCACTGCGCAATTGAAGTTGATGAGTAACATCTTTATAAGATGTCATTTATAATTATTATATTATTAGCTTATGGATTGCTACCAATACTGTCTTTGAAAAAAGATAGTCATGCATGAGAAACTGAAATCAGATGTATTTTTAAGGTATTCCTTTCTATAACTATTTTCAGGAAAATGAATGAATCTATTTAAAATTACTACAGACAGAGTGTTTTCTTTTCCAAATATTCTTCTATACAATTCAGTTGCTTTTAAACCAAGGCTGCACTTCTCATTGAAACCCTTCAACTTTCCCATGGCTATAAATTATACTAACTGCAGACCTTTGGCCTGATCCAGTGATTGCTAGGTGCTTGGGGTTCAAATGTACACATGGGTGTCTCCCTCCTTCCGTAACTGCACATTCATTCACCAAAATGGCTGATATTTGCTAAACTGCCTTCTCATATATTAGAATGAAGAAAGCAAAGCAAATCAATCTGCTTATGAATTTGTTGTAAGCCGCCTTGGGTCCCTCCAGGGAGAAAGGCGGCATAAAAATAAATTATTATTATTATTATTATTATTATTATTATTATATACGAGCCCCAGAGTACTTCAAACACTCTCTGGGCAGTTTACAATTTTTAATTTGAGTTGTGGTGCTGGTGGAGAGTCTTGAGAGTCCCCTGGACTGCAGGGAGATCAAAATTATCCATCCTGAAAGAAATCAACCCTGAATGTTCACTGGAAGGACAAATTTTGAAGCTGAGGCTCCAGTACTTTGGCCACCTCATGAGGAGAGAGGAGTCCTTGGAAAAGTCCCTAATGTTGGGAAAGATTGAAGGCAAAAGGAAAAGGGGACAGCAGAGAATGAGATGGTTGGACGGTGTCATCGATGCAACCAACATGGATTTGACCAAACTCCGGGAGGCAGTAGAAGACAGGAGTGCCTGGCATGCTCTGGTCCATGGGGTCACAAAGAGTCAGACATGACTGAATGACGGAACAACAACACATTGCACCCTCCCCAGCAAGCTGGGTACTCATTTTACCGATTGCAAAGTAACAGTGCTGAAAACATCTACCTGTTAATCACACCACACACTGGATAGAGAGTGGATTGATTAAATAATTAAAAAGCACTGAAGCTGTAGACACCATAAATGGCTGGCATTGCTCTTTTGTCTAAGGAAAACAGGGTAACACTTTTTTATCTGCCATCTGCCATCCAACTTATGGTGGCCTTGGCAGGTTTTTACGGAATGTGATATGTTGAAGGGGTGGTTTACCACTACCACCATCACTTGTGAATGTCCAGGATCAAGCAGGGATTTGAACCAAGGTCCTTGAGGTTCTAATCTGATGGTCTACACCACACGGCTCTCCAACATCACACCGTGTATCATATTCTTACAGCAACATTTTGTGATGCGAGTCTGGTTAATTTTTGTTATTAATTTTCTCAGTTTATGCCTAAGAGCCATAAAATTTGCACTAAGGAAATAGTGTCAGAAATTATTGTACATGCTGCCAGTTGCTGAGCATTGCCACCCATTGGTAACTATTATAAGATATTTTAGCAGTATACAGTCAACATTGTTATCCATGGGGGGGGGAAGCAGATGTTTGGGCCCATTACATTAATCATTTATGAAACATATATGTTACTGCTTCACACAACAGCCATAAGTTTCTAAAATGTGC
Organism: Phrynocephalus guinanensis; assembly: GCA_037367245.1. NCBI lineage: Eukaryota > Metazoa > Chordata > Lepidosauria > Squamata > Agamidae > Phrynocephalus > Phrynocephalus guinanensis. The sequence continues at coordinate 44,473,158 of CM074735.1, read as the reverse complement.
TGCATCAAACAATATATATGAAAAGTCTCCCAGATTGCTCTTACTTGGAGGGGTTGTGACATTACAAATTAATACATTTAGATCTGTGTTCACATCTTTTTCACACTGTAGGTACTGGATTAGGCCTTGATCACATCAATGGCATCTCACAATATATGGCCAGAAGACATAACAATGAATGTATTATTTGCCTCATGTCTTTACCACACACTCAGCTGGAAAGACCACATAAGTTGTGTCAGTTATAAATGCCATGTAAATATCCTTCACATGTCACACACGAGATATCATTAGTGTGGGACTGGGCACAAATGTATGGCTTCCCACCAAAACTGAATGCAGTCACTGCAGTGTAAAGGTTATCCAACCCGTGTTTGAAAAATAAGTGAGGCAGTGCCAAATACCAGCTAACTTTAGAAAGACTGAGGGTACTGTTTATCATTCTACCAAAGTTAATGGATGTTCTTAGAATTAGTAGAGCAGAAAGGATCTTAGTCATCATTCAACAGTACTGCAGCTAGCTGTGTTGTTATTGCATGTGTTTGTTTTTGTTTGTTCTTATTTGGATGACAATAGACTTGAGACAGTTTTAATGACAAATGTGTCAACTTCAAAATCACACAACTGATGTCAGCTGATGTTCATGAAGCCAACTAAAGAATGGGTTACCTACCTGTAAGGGTAGTTCTTCGAGTAACGCCTCTGTGAATTCCCACTAATGGGTTTCCCTGCATGCCTGCGCAGCTTCCCGGACCTTCTAGAGGTTTCGCTCAGCTCCTAGGGACCTCCTCCTGCCCCACTGGGCATGTTCAGGAACTCCCGCGCTAGAGTCCCCAGTTCCCCAAATGTCCGCCGCTGCAATGAGAAGAGAAGAGAGAAACGTGACGGACAAAGGGGAAGCCGGTTGGGGAGTGGGAATTCACAGAGGTGTTACTCGAAGAACTACCCTTACAGGTAGGTAACCCGTTCTTCTTCTTCGTAGCCTCTGTGAAATCCCACTAATGGGAGAATAGCAAGCTTACTGTCACGGGAGAGAGTAGGAGAGGACGGCTCTGCCGAAGGCCGAGTCAGATTTGGCTCGTACATCCAACTTATAGTGTTGAGCGAAGGTGGATGGAGCGGACCAAGTAGCTGCACGGCAAATGTCTTGGAGTGGGATGCCTCTGAGGAAAGCAGAAGAGGAAGCAACTGCCCTAGTGGAGTGACCCCTGATGTGGTCCGGCAAGGGTGTGTGAGATAACTGGTAGGCTAGTCGAATGGTCTCCACAAGCCATCTGGAAACTGTTTGTGAGGAGACAGGCATGCCCTTAGAAGGCCTGGAAGTGTGTATGAAGAGTCTCGGTGAGCGTCGGAAAGACTTAGTTCTGGAGGTATAAAACAATAGTGCTCTACGGACATCCAGCATGTGCAATGCGCGTTAGACATCCGTGCCAGGTGAAGGGAAGTACATTGGTAAAGTCAGAGGTTGGCTGAGGAGGAAATGAGAGACAACTTTAGGAAGAAAGGAGACATCAGGGTAAAGAACAAATTTGTCCTGGAAGAACTGGAGGAACGGTTGGTCAGCCCTGAGTGCTCCTAGCTCAGATGACTTTCTGGCAGAGGTAATTACCAGAAGGAATGCCACCTTCAAAGATAGTATGTGTAAGGGTACTGTGGCCATAGGTTCAAATGGTGGGGAGGTGAGCCTCTTGAGCACGAGGTTCAACGACCACTGTGGTGGAATAGGTGCCTTCTGTGAGCGAAGGTGGAGCGTCCCCTTAAGGAACTGCTTTATCTGCGGGTGCCGGAACGAGTTGGCTGACGGAGAGTTGAATGGTTGGTGCGCAACTATCGCTGCCAGGTAGACTCTCAGGGTTGAGGGGGCAAGGCCCCTGTTAAACAATAAGAGGAGAAAGCGTAAAATGGTATCAGGTTCTGCAGGGCAAGGATCTAGATGATTTTGCCCAGTGAAAGAGAGGAACGAATTCCACTTGTAGCTATACAGCGTCTGACTTGACTGTTTCCTAGAGTGAGAAAGGACTTCCTCTATAGAGAGTGCACTAGCCAGGCTGTCAGGTGGAGGGACTGGAGGGTCGGGTGAAGTAGACACCCCTCGTCCTTGGACAGAAGATCTGGTATATGAGGCAGGTGGATATAGTCCATCGACATGGTTCTGAGTGTAAGGAACCAATGTTGCCTCGGCCACCACGGGGCCACCAAAATGGTGTGTGTGGGTTCTTGACGTAGCCGGATAACTGTCCTGTGGAGAAGAAGAAGTGGTGGGAAGGTGTACGCTATCATGCCTTCCCAAGAGGTGGAGAGGGCGTCCCTGAGAGAGTGTCTGCCGATTCCCGCCCTGGAACAATAGTGGTGGCATTTGGTGTTCAGGTGAGAAGCAAAAAGATCCACTTGTGGACGGCCCCAGTGGCGACAGAGAGCATGGAAAACCATCTGAGACAGGCACCATTCGTGGTCGTTGGATGATCTCCTGCTGAGGTGGTCCGCTATGCAGTTGTCCTCTGAGGCAATATGCACCACGGTGAGCAGAATCCTTCTGAGATAGCACCATTGCATGATGTCCATCGCTAGCTGAAGCAGCTTGCAGGAGCGGGTGCCTCCCTGCTTGTTTATATAATGGAGTGCCATGGTGTTGTCGGTGACTATCAGTATTGGCTGACCGGTGATTAGAGGAGCAAAAGACTTCAGGGCATTGAAAATCGACATAAGCTCCAGGTAGTTGATGTGTTGAGTCTGGAGAGTGGTGGACCACGTGCCGTGTGTCTGGAGCGAGCCGCAGTGAGCACCCCAGGTGCTCCTGTTTGAAGGGGCGGCCGACATTGAGGTGGTCCATGTCCGCCCACCAGCACAGCGCTGAATGCAGAGTGGGCGTAACCCGGAGCTTCTTGGATAGACGGTCCCTGTAAGGGCGGAATCTGGCCAAGAGCCACGCCTGAAGAGACCTGAGTTGAAAACAGGCATATGGTATGATGGATGTGGTTGAGGACATGAGTCCCAGCAAGTGTTGAGCTGTTAAGGCAGTCACCAGCCGGTGCGGCCTGAAATGCCTGAGGGCGGTTTGGATTTTGCGCTTCCTGTCATCTGGCAGGAACGCCTTGGCCCTGGAGGAGTTGAGTACCGCTCCTATGTAGTGTACCAACTGAGTCGGGCGCAGAGTAGACTTCTTGGTGTTTATGGTGAAACCGAGAGAGGTAAGTAGACGAATAGTGTAGTGAACTTGGCTTTCTGCTTCTCGTTTTGTTGGAGAGACGATCAACCAGTCGTCTAAGTATGGGAAAATATTGACGCCTTTCAGCTGAAGGAACGCTGCCACTGGGGCCAGGCATTTTGTAAATACCCGTGGAGCTGTGGCGAGGCCGAACGGGAGCACCTTGAACTGGTAGGTGTCTCTTCCAACCTTGAAGAGAAGGTATTTTCTGTGGGAATGCCAGATGGTAAGGTGAAAGTAGGCATCCTGGAGATCGAGAACTGCGAACCAGTCTCCCTTCTGGAGCAGCGGGATGATGGACTCCAGGGTCGTCATCCAGAACTTCTTGCGTTTGATGAACAGGTTGATCACCCTGAGGTCTAAGATGGGTCGGAGCGTGTCGTCCTTTTTTGGGATGGCAAAATAACGCGAGTAAAAGCCATAGGTGTCATCTCGTGGCACTGGTTCGATGGCATCTTTCAGGAGCAGGGTTCCCACCTCTTCGCAGAGGGCCCTGGATGGTGTTGTTGTTATGACACTTCCCAGAGGGGGCCACGAGTCGAATTCTATGGCGTAGCCCTTGCTGATGATAGTCAAGACCCAGGTGTCCACTGTTATTGCTGCCCAGTGGGATAGAAAGGGGCGCAGTCTTACATCCGTAGGACATGCCTCGCTGGAGGGTGACAGGTCAGGAAGCATGTTTGGGCTTCCTATCGTAGTGGCGAGAGGACTGGGATGCCCTGGAACGCTGCTGCTGGTTGGAGCGATAGTAAGGTGAGGTAGAGTACTGCTGCTTCTGCCGCTGTTGTCCGCACTGCCCTGAGAGATGGTAGGGACGGCGCCATTGGTACAGGGGTGGGCGCTGTAGTGGCTATGCCGCCGAGCCCTGGTAAGCATAGGAACGTGCCGTCTTGCACATTTTAAGGATGTTATCCAGTGATTCGTCGGTCGTGGCTGCAAAGAGACCCTCTCCATCAAAGGGTGCACCCTCAATTCTGTTGTGCGCATCATCCGTGATGGTAACAGTGCGGAGCCAGGCGTGACGGCGCAGGAATACAGCGTTAGCCAACTGTGTAGCTGAAGAGTCAGCAATATGACAAGACGCAATCGTCTGATAGTCCAGGAGAGTAAGGAGCTCCCCATGAAGGGAGGAGAGTTTTACCCTGACTTCATCGGGTGCTTGGTCCAGCAAAGGCAGCATGTCTAGCAGGAGGTGCCTTGAGTAAGCCTCCATGGCGCAGAGATGATTAGTGGTGCGAAGAGAGGAGGAGGCCAAAGAATATTGTTTTTTGCCAATGAGATCCAATTTCCTTCCCTGCTTGTTGCTAGGAGTGGAGGTGGAGGTATTCTTGGCACGGTTCTGCGTGGCGTTGACAATCAAGGAGTTTGGCAAGGGGTGTCTGGCAAGGAAGTCTACCTCCTCTCCATGAGTACGGTAAAGACTATCCGTGCGACGAGGCATAGGGTGCATAGATGCTGGTTTGGTGAGCGAGGCCTTAGCAGACTGTAGCAGGGAGGAGATAAAATCCAATCACAGTTGAGGAGTTCGGTGTTTGCGTAAGTGTCCAAAAAATTTACAGGAGCCTTTAGGGTCGGGGAGCTCCACCTGTAACTCCATAACCTGGGCCACCTTATTGATTATTTTAGAATAGGTGGAAAAGTCCTCCTCGGGAGTAGTAGCCAGATTGTCGCCCAGTTACAAGTCCTGGGTGTGCTGCTGCTCTCTCATAGAATGGGTGGAATGAGCAGACTGCGAGTCATCCCCAAAGTCAGACAGGAGAGACCTGTCCATGAAGCAGGTGTAAGCGAGTGGTGGTGCCGTGATGGGCTGGGTGGAGGGCACTCGCGACCAGGCCGACCTTGGGGCTGTGGGGTGCGGCAGCAAGATCTAGATGACGGAGAGTGGCTGTGGATCTCCCGGGCCACGCTGGTAGTGGAGTGAGCGGTAGCGCGAGAGCGGGCGTGCTCGGTGGTGTGAGCAGTGCGCTGGCGAAAGCGGGTGTCATGGGCCACTGAGCGATGGCGCTTCGGAGTGGGGGAGCGGGAGGTCGATAACAACAAGCGCTGCCTCCCACAGTCCTTTTCAGAGTCAGTGTCAGAGCAGGAGATGACTCGGATGTAGCGCCGGCGGCGTTTGCGAGCCTTCGCGGAGGGGGCACAGCGTTTACAATGCTCGTCCTCGCGACTGGGGCATTTCTGCATACGGCGGGAAGAGGACGCTTCCCTGTCGGTGTCGCTATCAGCGGTAGAGGTGTCAGAAGCAGAGTCACATATATAATAGGAGCGCTGCCCCCTATGCCAGCTGTTGCGCTGGCAGCGAGCAGGGCGCGCTGTCGAGGCCTCTTTCTCTCGATGACGTGGGAGGCAAACTTGCTTGCGATGTTCCCTCGCGGAGTGTGTACTGAACTCCGTTTCCACCCGCAGCGAGGGGGAAAGGCCCCAATGATCGGAGGCGACGATTTGTGAGGCATGATCCCTGGTGGCCGCCTGGGAGCCTCGAGAGCCTGGAGAGTGGTGGGGGCTCCGCTGTCAAGCCTTGATCATTGTGTCCCGCGAAGGGGACGTGGTCGCCCAGCTCCCCAATCAGGACAAAACGGGGGAGCGGGATGCCCCGCGCACACGCGGGGAGACTCCGCAGTCGTGGTGAGGGCTTTCGTGCTGAGCCCCATCACCCGCAGCTGTCTCCTGAGCCGATGAGCGGGCGGTCACCGCAGGTGGAGAGCGACATTCCTGCAGGGCTGGGGCAGTCTTTTTCTTCCTCTTTTTGGAGGCTTGAGCAGCGGCGCCTGCCGCCGTACGGGCTTGCGAAGATTTAAAAGCAAGCGAGGTGGGGGGGAAGACTTCCCATGTGCCTTTTGACTCTCCATAGGTTTGTGAGATTGTTCCCAGAGATAAACTCTCAGGCGGCCTTGTCTCTGTTTCAGTGCCGGTTTGGAAAGTTTTTGGCACTCTGCACAGGTTGCCGGCTGGTGAGTCTCCCCCAGACAAAATAGGCAAGAGGTGTGCCCATCGGATGCAGAGATTTTATTCGGGCACTTGTCGCAGGATCTACACAGCGCTCCGGGGGCCATAAAACGTTCCAGAGAAGGGGGGGGAGAAAAAAGGGGGGAGGATGTTGGCTAAATACTAAAACAACAACAAACGCTAAGGAGAAGTTAGGGTACTTATCTAAGTAAAGTAAAAAGTCCACGTGTTTTCAATCCTAGGAGCTGAGGAAAATGCGTCCATTGCTGGCGGCGGCAAAAAGGAACTGAGGACTCCAGCACGAGAGTTCCTGAGCATGCCCAGTGGGACAGGAGGAGGTGCCTAGGAGCTGATCGAAAGCTCTAGAAGGTCTGGGAAGCTGCACAGGCGCGCAGGGAAACCCATTAGTGGGATTTCACAGAGGCTACGAAGAAGAACCATCAGTTAACCTTAATGTGCAGATTAATTTATAAAAACTCAGTAACGTATACTTCCTTTGTCTTTCAGTGGTAAAGAAAGATAGTTGGCCAGAGCAGTGAGGTATTCCATATGTGTGCTTTAAAAGTTTAAGAAGAGCAAGAAAAGGAGAAGGTGGTACCTCTGGTCTGAGAAGGGAAGGCCTCAGCAATTGCTGTTGCTGGCAAAGAAAATAGGAAAGAGAAATAGGTTAATGTGACAGATTTAAAATAAAATGCAAGTAATTCATTTTGAGACTGAAGGGTTACACCACAAGAACCAGATTATTATTATTGGTTTAATACTCTACTGGTGGAAATATTGTTCAAACCGTATTTAGGGACATTTAAAGTTGGATTTATTTATTTTTTAAAAAAATGGTACTTCTCACACTAAAAGTGCAACACCTCAGAAAAAGTTGAACTTCAAAGTATGATTATACACACTCCCCTTAGCTGCCTGTAGCTTTTCAAGTTGGCCAAGGCTCCTATACACCATAAAAGTTATTTGCTTTTTGAACACTGATTGCCTTGGTTCCTGTTAAAATCCATTTCTTATGATCAGATTCTTGAATACACATGCCTCTTGTGCATTTTGAAAGGTGACCATGTGCACAATTTTTATTAAGAATATTCCAGGAAAGAAGTATGCAAAAGGTACCACCCCTGTTCTGATACTTGAAACAGCATTCATCTTATAATTAGTTTTTGCAATGTTATACTACTGAAGAATCACTGGACATGATGGGGAAATGTTTCATATTATTTCTACAAGCAGCAGCAGAAGCCACAAATAGAATATTTGGACAGACTAGTCAACACAGCTTTACGTTCCTCTAATTATATAGATTGTATTCAAAAGCAGCAAGTAATGTAACAGAAAGTTACACCGAAGATAAAGGCCACAACCTTTTGCTGAAATAATTGCAGAGAGTGCACAATCTTACCTCTTGCTGTGCATATCCTCGCCTGAATTAAGAAAAAAGAAAAAAAAACATGACATTAATTCATCTTTAAAGCTGAGAATGCAAATATGCATTTCATAAGCACAAAGTTTATAAGAACAAAGAAAAATGTAAAGATGTTACAGAAAAACATTGCAACAGTCCTATAACGATCCCGTCAAACACCGTGGAGCCAGTAAAAAAATAATAATAGGAGCAATTCAGTGTATGCTACATACTCCCTTAGCTTTATGTCTGGTTTCCAAGGAAGAAAACACTGGTGCCTGACATTCAAGGTGTGACAACAGGGGGAGGAAAATGCAAAATCACTCACATTCACAGAGGCTGTTTTGATTTAAACAGCCACACTAAAATTGAAGTGCCTGCCATTCTTCCTACCGCCCTGCAGGTGGCATTGTTCAAAGGATTGCATGAATAAGCAACAAGACAGGCTTTTTCCTATCTTAGTTGCCAGCTTCGGACTTGAAGCTTTGCTAGTTTAGCTGTCTGAGAGATAAAAATGATAGCATAAACAGGAGTAGTAGGAGAAACATGAAAGAAAGAAAGAAAGAAAGAAAGAAAGAAAGAAAGAAAGAAAGAAAGAAAGAAAGAAAGAAAGAAAGAAAGAAAGAAAGAAAGAAAGAAAGAAAGAAAGAAAGAAAGGAGGCATTGTTAGGAAGTGTATGCTTATGACGGGTAAGGGACAAGAGGTGAAGGAGAAGATGCTTTATTTACACACACAAGCTCATGCACCTTAATACTCCCTTTCTGCATCAGTTCCGCAAGTGGTCATGTGAAGCAAAAGGATTCAACTTTATAAAAAGAATGTTTTTTCATGGGGAGGAAAAGCAACAGATTGGGGGTGTAGGATTATGGGTTGATTCACATTTCCATTTCCATTGTGTGATCAACAGAAGAAGAGAAGGAGAAGAAAAAAGAAAAAAAAAACAATCAGCCCATCCCAAACGTGTAGCATTTCCTGCATTTTTGTTAATGTATTTGGCATGTTAATTGGCCAACTAGTAAGGCAGGCAGGCACAACATCCTTGTAAAGGGCAGTAAAGGTATTAAGAGACATTAAGATGTGGGCATCTCTTGGGTAAATTCAGTGAACATTGTAATCAAGCTGGAAAGGAGCCAGTTGTTATGGCAACAACATGTGAAAGGGCCATAAATATATTTAGTACAAGAAAGCTGTCAATTTGCAAGCAGAGTAAACAGCACACATGTGAAGTGTTCTGCTTCTGCTTATATACCGCCCCATACCACTACAAGTAGTCTCTGGGCGGTTTACAATTTTGATTACAGTGTGCTGGCTCATGGATCATGGAAAACAAGTTCTAGTGTGGTCTTATCCACACCCTAAGCATAGGCATTCTGAGAATATATTTTGTTTTCGTCAGCTTCCTCCTCCCATGAGAATACAGGAAATTATATTATTCAAATCAATAGCATTTGAATTAGGACTTGCTTCCTTTCCCTTTCCTACCTCAAAACATTGACAACCAAGCTGCTGCAGCGAGGCACAATCAAACTGGATCCCAAATACTCCATATCAGTGGAACTCCAAAGCATGTATTGATGTTTGCATAGTTCAGCGTTTAAATGTGGTGTTTTTAAAGGAAATGGAGGCCAAAGCTTACAATAGAGATGGCCACAAAGTGTGAAAAAGAGTAAGAAAGCAGGGGCACTCACAATTGTTGGTGTGCCACTGGGTTCCTCCTTCGCCAGTGGCATGCCAGTCGGGGAGGGACCTCAGGCTGCCCTTCCATGCCTTGACAGGGAGCTAGAATTCCCTTTTCTGCCTCCACTTTGGCTTGGCCAGCTGCCTGAGGAGGTGGGGAAGGGCACCTCAAGCTCTTTCCTGGACTGGGGCACCACTGGTGAAGGAGGACCCTGGTGGCATGCCAAGGAAGGTGAGTGTCCCTGCCAGCCATGGGGGAGGAGGCAGGTTACGTGTGGCACCTGTGGTGCTGAACATGAGATTCATCATGAAACACTTTGTTGCATATAATGCCCATTTCAACTTGTAGCCCCATAGATTAACTGTTAGTAAGTAACGTACTACATACTACTGTATTGCATGAGCTGAATTGGGTTGTATGAAACTGTCATAGTTTGACCCATTTCCTCATTTACTTTCAGTCTATGACATGCTTTATCTTGCAGGAAGCTGGACAAAGTAGTGTGCAACATAACATGGGATGGAAGGAGTGTGGGTGGAAAAATAGAGCAGGGATTGAAATGGGCAGCACAGACTGTAGCTGCTTTAGTGGAAAGTTTAAGGTAGAACATATGTCTCAGTGGTGCAACTCAACTAAAATGCTTACTCAGAATTTTATATCACACTCAACCCATTCAGAACCCACTAAGACTGTATATATATTTTTAAGTTTAGGTACTTTATTATGTGATTATGGACCATTTATTTCAGTCAGTTTTAAGAGCACTTAACATCCTTTGGACAAAGGATGTTTTATTTTATTTAGGCATTCTATTTTTACCCTACATAGACATGTCTGAGACAGTGTAAATCAGGTATGTCCAAACCTCGGCCCTCCTGATGTATTGGACCACAACTCCCAGAATTCTAAGCTTAGATTGCCAATGACAAAGGACTGTGGAAGTTGTGGTCCAAAACATCTGGAGGGCCGAATTTTGGACATGCTTGGTGTAAATGCTCACTATTACGTGAAGTCCAAACTAGTGGAAATACAGCATATGAAGGAAATAATTCAATTATGCCTAAAGGAAAAAATAAAGAGCCGTCTGGATGATTATTTTTAAATTTTAATATTGCCATCTGCAGTGCTTTTTCTATTAGCATTCAGCTTGTATAGTGGATTATCAGAGGCATAAATTATTGCTGGAATGCATGCATGTGATAAGGAAGTAGTGAGTACCAAAAATGAAGATTTGTCACCCAGATGATCAATGACTTTTCAAAGTCTCATGAGCAAATGTGCACTGGTTTATTCTTTTGTGAGCCATGCTCCATTATCCCAGTGTTCGGAAACCTGAGTTGGCACGTCCCCTCTGAGAAGGCATATTGGCAGTTTGTAGGGCATGGCAAGGAAGGGAGTGTCACCTTTCCTTTGCCCTTGTGCAGTTGTACCTCAGCTTGGCTTTGAGCCCAATGAAGAAATCAATCAGGGAAAACCAGGGAGGAAGGCAATTGGCAGAAAGCAGACAGGAAAAGTGGAACTAAACCTGTTTGTTATCCATTGATTTCCTCTTCCATGACCCTTTAGGGGATTTATGGACAAGCACATCTGATCTCGCCTGATTTCGGAAGCTAAGCAGGGTCGGCCCTGGTTAGTACTTGGATGGGCGACCACCAGGGAATACCAGGTGCTGTAGACGCCCGGAGAAGGAACTGGCAAACCACTCCAGTATTCCTGCCAAGAAAACTCCATGGTCATGGGGTCACGAAGAGTCGGTCAGGACTGTAATGACACAATACACACACACACACACACACACACACACACACACACACACACACACACACACACACACACACACACACACACACACACTAGCTAAGACTTAGGGACAAACTAGAATAAACAAATGATCAATTTTTTCCAATATACTGTACCAAGTGATCAGAAAAGAAGATACCCATCAGTTTTAGTTTTCATAATTTGCACTTGGCATTTTTGCTTTCAAGAGTCTTGTTTTTACAGATAATCTGAACTTTTGAACATTTATCAATATCTTTACAAGTCACAGTTCTAGTCTTTATTGTTGCAAAGAAAACCTTGAAACCAACGTTATGGTAATTGCTAACCATGCACGTAGCGTCATGTTTCTAGTGGTTGATAGATCTCCTGCCCATCACCAGCTAAGTATCAAACAACCAAAACCGTTTTTCATTGAAGAAGTAGAGGACAGCAAACATTGGATGACGTTCAGGATATGCAACAGACAGGAGAACACTTTCTAAACATATCAATGATTTCATCATATAATGAAACATTATTTGCACAATTGGCTACATGCTGTCCCTGCAATATTTTGCTTATATACTATAGATTTAAACGGACTCCGGTTTATTACCTAAGGTATCTGAGTGATTAGATTTCTATTTATTTTTCTTTGTATTATTTTTCATATTTCAATAATGATTATGTCAACAACCAAAAAGAGAGATAAAAATCAAAGGCAATACAATGATTTTAGAATTGGGAAATGCCATGTTTACCTTGCTGTTTTGGAGATAAATGTTTTTTACTATTTGAAGCCTGGAAGATACTGCCTTTGCAAGCGTTTGATAAAGGCAAGTGCTTAGGTGCAAAATAACCTTTGTTTCTCTTTAATCATCTCCCTTCTACTCTTTTTGTGCATCAATAAAAATAAACACCCAAAAATTTGAAAGCAGCATTGTCATCATTTTCTGTTCATCTATAGCAGTGGTTCCCAAACTTGGGTTCCCAGATCCTCTTGAACTAAAGCTCCCAGAAGCCTTTGCTACAAGCTGTGCTGCTCAGGATTTCTGGGAGAAGCTGTCCAAGAATATATGGGGAACCAAGGTTTGGAATAACTGCTGTATAACATGGCTTATAAGTTTCCAGTTGTAAACTGTTAATTTGCTTTTCCAGTACTGAAGGTTGCAGAGTCATTCTGAGGAAGGAAGTAATGAACAGAGTCTAAACATGGTTCCTGTTGATTCAATGGACCTACATTAGTGAGATTTATGATGCAAACATGATTTTGGCCAGAGTTGCACTGACATTGCTTGCACTTTCCCTTTGCCCTAGTTCAGGCATGTCCAAACTTCGCCCCTCTTGATGTTTTGGACCACAACTCCCAGAATTCTAAGCTTAGATTACCAATGGCAAAGGATTGTGGGAGCTGTGGTCCAAAACATCTGGAGGGGCAAAGTTTGGACATGCCTGTCCTAGTTCCTACTTTCACGTACAGTACATTGAAAATCCTTTTTTTGTAAAATGCACGATGACTTAGGTATACAGAAGGCATGCATTCTCCAGAAGTGAAGACAGCACATATTACTGAGCTTCATTGCTTAATGTTACAGAAGTTCGACACGTGGAAGTGTACTTCACATCTACTTCATGCTTTAGGGTTGGTACATGAAAACCACTTTGTACTTTAATATCAATGCTATGTACACCAAGATGGGGAAGTGGTTGCTCTGCCGACATTGAATTATTTCTGCTGAAATATTCGAACAATAGACATGTCCACTGGAGTTTATGGAAAACAATATTTTGAGAGTCATGATTGCTCCACCACTGCAGCAGATGAAAGCATTCATGGAGTTGACCATGAACCACAACATCATCAAAGTTGTGTCTAAAGTTTTAGAGGTGAGGAAGAACTGGTGGGGGAAATTTGCAGTAGGAGATAAAAAGAAGTAGGTCGTGTGTAATTATATTTGCCGGTAAACAAGCAGGATTATAAGAAGTCCACATACAAGAAATCTGATGTTATCCTATTTTCAGCAATGCATTAAGACTAAATCTATAATTTTCTCTATATAGAATGCTAATTTATATTGAATGTTAAAACATTTCTCATACTATGGAACATTACTTAGAAAGGTAAAGTGCTCATTTGACTCCTACTCTGGGCCTAAATAAGGAAAATTTTGTAAACAGGCTTATTGGATATTCGATGGCCTACCCACATATGGAAGGTCACACATGATTAGAAACTCATTATTCCCTTGATGAGATTCACTAGAAACTAATTTTGTAAGGCAATGGCCATTTGGTTTGAAATTATTCAATACCTTCAAGATTATGTTTTTTAAATAGATTTCGCGAGCTCTCTTCTGGTCACTGTGTATCAGCTCCTTAAATCCATATAATTATGCTCACAGTAAGTGACTTTATGGCATCTAATATTCATATGCATGTTACAAATACATGCTTTAGAACACAGCAATATGTAGTAGACATAGCCTTTGTTTCAAAGAATCAAAGAACTGTAGAGCTGGAAGTGACTTTGAGAATCATTGGGTCCAATCCCCTACCCATGCAGAAGTTGTACAGCTAAAGCATTCCTGGCAAATGGCATCTCAACTTTGTTTTAAACTCTCCAATGAATAAATGTCCACCAATTCTAAGGAAACCCACTCCGATGAAAAACAATGCTTGCCATCAGCAGATTCTTCGTAATGTTTAGTTATAACCTCCTTACTAGTAATTTGAACCCATTAGTTTATTACTAAGATTCTGGAAGTGTGGGAAACATGCTTTCTTCCATCTTTCATACGGCAGCCCTTCAAATATTTGTAGACAATGATAATGTCACCTTTCAATCTTCCACCGTGCCACTACTTTCAAACTTTCAGCCTTCCCAACTCCTCATCCTGGTACTTTGCTTTTCAGAGTGTTTGCCATCTTGCTTTCTTTTCTTCATACACATTCCACCTAGATCTTATACTTCTGTTTTGCCCAGAACTAGATACAACATTGCAGCAGGTCAGGTCTGGTCAAAGCAGAAGAGACCCTTAGTTATTTTTCATATGCACTACAGCCAAGCTAGATGTCACCCATCCCATATTTGCACATCAATTCCCCACCCCCACCCCATCTAAATCTATAGCCAGGCTCTAGGTTTCCTCCTCAGTTTCATCCTTCGTTGAACAGCAGTAACTGTCAGCCTTTATAATCACACAATGTATCTTACAGAGCAATTCTATATATCATTACTCAGAGTAAGCCACAATGAATTAGATGGGACTCTTCAGAAGTCTTATATACTTTCCCCCCTTCTCAGATGTATCTCTAAGTCACATATGTTTACAGGGAATGGATATTTTGGGGGTGGCACGTGACAATTTCCCTTCTCCCCTTTGGCTTTACATTTTGTATGTCTTAACTCAAGCGTGGAACTATCACTACTAGAGATGGGCATGAATCAAAACAATGGCGTTTCATTTGTCGTTTGTTGTTTAGAGGGTCCGTTTCATTTCGTTTCCATTTTTCGTGAATTTTTGCAAAAAAATTGTTTTCGTTTTTGTTTGTTTCATTACCATTTTGTTACCATTTATTTCAATTTTTTGTGATTTTTTTTTAGCATTTAAAGCAGTTCACTGCATTTCCATAACGAAAACGAAACACATGACAAAATTTCCGGTGTTTCTGTTCGTTTCATTTCATTTTGGAGACAAAATTTGTTTGTCGTTTCATTATGTAACAAAACAAAAAAAATGAAAATGGAAATGAAAAATTGTTCGTTTCGTGCCCATCTCTAATCACTACTCATGTGCTTGCAGCTGTAGCCTCCTCCTCTGTAATAATGTCTCAAAATAATGTATTGCAGTGTGTTGTAGGATGGCACTAAAAGCCGAAAACTTAGCCAGCATTGTAGCATTGTTTTCAATTCCAGTGACATTGAGAAATAACGAAATAAAGCAATTTGAAACTGACAGATTTACTAACCTCTTATCTCATGAGTTTCTGCTGTTCCTGCAGATGTGCTAATACACAGAGTGCTCTAAAATGTTAAACATTTGTTAGGACAAGGAAAGAAAATGGATTGATCATTGTGCATCCTCCACATTTGGCTGCTATTGCTGCTCATGATGAACGCTGGATCTGAAATCGGCTCCACAGTGAATGGGGGACTTTATTAGGCACAGAACATTCCTAAAGTTTCAGCAAAACCCAAGTGATAAAGTTTGCAGAGCTTGGCTCTAGGACAAAATTGAAGCTACCTTCAGCAATTTTTGATAGAGCCATCCATACTTGTTCCAAGCACGGCTGGGGAAAAGTCAGCCACCAAAGAAAGGCAGCATATTTTTATACATTTAACTGAAGCAATTTTACAGTGACTTGACTGTCCATAACTGATACTGTTCACCTAACAAACCGGTTTTAAATTTCCAAGGATCATTTGGTCAAACTACCTTGATTCTGGCAGTGATCAATGAGACAGATTGCAAGTGCTACTTTTACCCTAGTTCTTTAATTTGGAGAGGTCATTGTGACCTAAAAATATATTACTTAGAACCGAATTTGAGGCAACATCCAGGATTCAGTCATTAGTCATTAGTCAGTCATCCTTTTGTTTGACTAAAAGGTTATTTCAGGTGAGGGAGATTTGTACCGGGACCATGGTGCCTGAGGAAGGAGGTATAACCCTTTCCCCCCATTGAAAACATCTAATTTCCATGTTTATTATAGTGCAGGTAAAACATCAGCTTATAAAGAAAGCATTATTTCCCCTCTTTTTCTGTGACTAACTCCAAAAATTTTTTTTATTTGGAAAGGGCTGCTTTCTAGTTTGGTAAAATAGTTAACCATCTCTCTTCTTCTCTGACCAAGCTGTTTTTTTTTAAAAAATGGCATCAGTGATTTGATAATAAAAACAACCTCCCATCTCACATCTATTCAGACCTTAGCATTCCTTCCCCTCTCGCATACATTATGACTGTAAAATCTGTCTGAGTTAAGTTCTGCTCTGTTAAGGTTGAAGATGTCTTCAGGTGGGGCAATTTTCCTTCCCATTCTGAGGCTTCCAAGCAATCCCTTCCATCGCTGGGAACCTATGGAGGCTGTGGGGGCATTGCTCAATTTTGGGAAATCATGGCATGAGTGGTGCTGGCATGAATTTTCAGCAATTAAAAGACTCCCACCCCTCTTGTAGCCCCCAACAACTTGTGCACAATCCCATTGGATCCTTGGGACCTTCAGGGGGAGGATATGTTCATTTGGAAAGAAAATGCATTATTTCCAAAAGAATGGTTGCAGCTGTGACCTCCTCAGCTTTACACAGCATATCTCCACAAACAGGATTTCAGCCAAATATGTATTGACAAAGATCCAATCAAAATAAGAATTAAATGAATACATTTAAGCTAGAGCACTGGAAGCCAGACTATTATAATGAGGCTATCAAATCATCACATACACATATAGAATCCTCTCTTTATAGTAATGATTCATATGAGTTTATTAGACATGAGAGAAGGGGGGGGGAGGAACTGTCCAAAAGAAATATGCTGACCAATAGAGTATGCAGCATGGAGCCATGTTTACAATTTTAAAAGGATTTTTTTCTTTAAAAAACATGTTTTAAACAAAATGAAATACAAAAGTGAAGTTTTGGATCATGCAGTGTCAGTATATAAAAAGTAATTAAAGGCATGCTGTGGAAAACAGAAAGGAGAGGAAGAGAAAGTTGAAGAAAACATAGGAAAGATACAAGGATTGTCTTTTTATGAAAGATACAAGATTGTCTGTGTGGCACAACATTTTCCAATCTACAGAATGAGTGGGTACAGTATTGTAATAAAGTTTTGTGTTATCTCCCTGCACTTTTTCTTTTTTTGCTGAGTCTGGTTTTCTTGCTTATCATTTGATTTCTTGTGACAGGCCACATTTTACAGTGAAAAGTTCAGATCTCTTCCCTTGTGAACATTTTATATGGAAGCAATAAAATGCTGCATTCCCCCCCCCTTTTTTTTTTGCACTGCAGGATAGTTTTTTTCACTTGCTGTTACAAACCGGTTTCACAACATGATGCAAAAGAACCAAATCTAACAATGGTATTGCAGCCATGCTGCCATGCTCTTCCAACCGTGTGGAATTTAAATGTGAAAATGTCCCCCTTTCCTCATGTTATATTTCACACCATACTAAGAAATAAAAACAGGTGTTTTTTTTTACAAAAATAATAATAATAAAAAACATGGGCAGCACTTCCTTTGGGGTATAGCTAAACATTACAAAATTCAATGGACCCACTAAAAAAATGGACCAGCTGAAGAAGAAGGTTTCACTCTACAAGGATTTGCAGATAGAAAAGTCAAGGTGAAAAAAAGGAAAGGTAAAAAGGAAGCAGAAACTCTTCATGATGATAAAGCAGTCTGGATCTGAAATACACAGAGGAGGGCACGCAGTCTGCAACAGAACCAGGGCATCCGTCAGGCAATGTCCATCAAATTATACAGGACTGTCATAATGCAGTGGACTGAGATGGAAATCGTTTTTCAAGTTCTTCCACTATACAGTTCAAGTTTCCATTCTCCTGGCTGTGATCAACTTCAGCCACCATTTCAGTGCTTGGCGGTTCTGGGGTTGCAACTGGCCTCAGCTTGGCTATGTGCTTAGGTAGAACATGGTTTTGTCTATTTGACTGTACATGTTGGCCACTGATTTCTCAATATCTGCTAAGTTCTGGATATTTTTCAGAATCCCTTTCAGCTCCCTGCGAGGAGGGGCAGGTGGTTCAGACCCACAAGCTTGCAAGGCTTCTTCTTCTTGTTGCTTGGAGGGTGCACAGCTCTCTTTTTCTGGGGACAGAAGCTGGATACTAAGATTAGATGAGGAAGATGACAAAGAAAGACTAGGAGGGGAAGGAAACGGATGTGGTAATGGAGGAGGGGTTGGGAGTGGAGGAGGTGGAGATGGAGGAGGGGGTGGGGGAGGAGGTGTTTTGGGTGGATCTGGAATGGTTTCCATTTCTTCTACGTTTGGTTGTAGGGTCAGGAGAGTCTGATAAACAGGTGTTTTGATCCTAAAGGAAGGAGGAATCGGTCTGTGACTTGGTGGTGGGGACAGTTGTTCCGGAATGTCATGATGGGTGATGATTACAGAAGGGATTGGGGGCATTTCGAGTTCTACCACTTTAGAATAGGGAGTGGGGGAGGACCATGAAATTGAGAGATGATCTGGTGATGGAACGAGACTTTCAGAAGAGAACTCCTGTGTGCTGTCTCCATCTTGGGTGCAGCTGCTGTTTGTTGGGGAATGTAAACTTCTTTTATCTCGGCATTTTACTTGCTTCATTTCCTGAAGGGCCTGTTGCTCAAACTGCCGCGCCTTCTCTTTAACTGAGATCTTTGCACCAATGAACTTTTTGAAGATGGGGCTGCTCATCTCAGCCCTGCTCTGCTCTATTTCAGCCCTCTCACTCTCCGCCCTCAGTCTCTCCTGCTCCCACTGAACTGGGTCCATAATGACCGCTTTACTCAAAGCATCAGAAATGTGTCTTCTGGTAAGATGAGTTGGTAAAGTCCACGCCCGATGAATGCCTCCCAAACGGCATCCCAAGAGGACATTTTTCAAGGCTGACCTTCCAGGAGAAAAAGGGATCAAAGTCTCTTTTCTTCCTTGCAGAAACCCAGAAAAGGTGGAATCTGGGGTTGTACCCTCCATGTACAGAGGGTTTTGAGTTGTTAGTGGATTCTCATCAGACAAAAAGGTGACATTACTTGCAGATTTGGGAAGGTTATTGTGCAGGGCTCCATTTAGATTGGACTGCTTGTGGGCCTCAATAGCGCGCAAAGCAAAGCTGCTTATAGCTCTTTGACGGTCTCCTTCTTCTAAGAATGACTTTTTCCCCCTGCTTTGTTGAAAATGGTAGAGAAGAAAAAGACTTGAAAGAAAAGAAGATAATTACAGGTAAGGAAGCATGCATGGAGACTGATTCCCTTAAGAAAATAAAAGCTGAATGCAGTGAAAAACAAACAGTGATGCCTACAGCCTTTTATCTATGAAGCTACATCTCAGTTAATCTATGCACAATGAAACAACTAAGGCAAAGCATCTATTTATCAAGATTTGTTGTTTACTTCTTCACCAAAGGAACAGAATATAAGAAGATAAACAAGGGAATTGTCAATCTACAAAATGACTTAAAGCAATTAGCTTGCAAAAGATGGCACTGTGTAGAAATATGACCTTTGTCCTAAAACTGGCATCATGTGAAAGATCTGCAGCAGGTCATGAGCAGGGAACATGAAATGGACCAGACTGAAATTTTTTCCCCCCACTCTGATCATTTTGTGGCATTTTGTATTTTGGTAGTCCGAATCTGTTGCTCTCTTAAATCTGGCTTTCCCCATTATGTTATGATGTACCTTAAACATGGGCACGACCAGAAAAAATGATGTTTCAAGTTTTCATTTATTGGAACGGGTCCGTTTTGGGTCATTTCCATTTGTCACGAAATTTTTCAAAATTTGTTGTTTCCGTTTGTCGTTTGTCGTTTCCACTGCAATTTAGCACGATTTGACTTCCCAGAGCATAGGGGTGTCCCGCAATCAGGGCCGGCACTAGGTGTTTTTGCACCCTAGGCAGTGGGCGGCGGTGGCGGGGGGCCATGGGTGGGCGAGTGGGCGGGCGGCGGCGCGGGCCGCAGGCGGGTGGCAGCGCGGGTGGATGGGCGAGTGGGCAGTTAGGATATCACTTAGGATAGAGGTTCTGTTCTTGGCTTGCACCCCAAATGTGTGTGTGTGTGCAAGCAAATTGAAGTTGGGAAAATAGAAAATAAATGGTAGTATATAATATATTTTTAAAATAAATCCACACCTCCCACTCCCAGTCGAACCTCCCCCTTTATCCAATATCAGAAAAAAAATCCTCAAACTGCCAGAGAAGAAATAAAGAATAAACTGCTATTCCCTTCAGCAGACAAAGCTGCAGGGAATCAAAGAAATTATCTTCTAAATTCAATTCCCTCACTGCCTGCCTAACTTAAATCCTAAAACCTCCAGCCTCCCTCCTCAATCTCGATTGGATCACACCAGCACCAGCAGCCAGCCCTCCTCCCTCAACCACATCCATACACCCGACTGTGATTTCTGGAAGGTGCCTCGGCTTTTTATGCCCTCCGAGACATCCAGAAGTGTCAGTCAAAAACCTGGTGATGCCATTGGTGGAATGGTTCAAAAAATTTGCATGGTCCCATCCCATGCCCAGCCCAAATGGGCAGGTCTAAAAAAATAAAAAATAAAATAAAATAAAATAAAATAAAATCAATATGACGTTTTATTGCTATAAAAACCCACTGCTGCTACTATAGGTATTTAAAATAAATAAATTTCACATGTTTCTGTGGTGATTTGGTGTGTTTTCTGACCACAATTTCAAAAGAAAAATTGCAGTCACCATTTTGGATCCCCCCCACCGCATGGCATGCAGCGAGACAAACAATGAGGATGACCCCCCCCCCAGCCTGGTGCAAGCAGCCCAGGACAGGAGAAGAGGGGGGGAAAGGCCGGGGACCCCCCAGAAACCACCCCTCTGGTAGGTGGCAAAGCCTCAGGCAGGCATATTTTCGCCTGCTTTTTTGGACGGGAGTCGGGTTTTTTTTAAAAAAAAAAAACTTTTAAAAACTTTTTCTGTTCTTCGCATCGTGCAATCGCCGCGATGCCACAAACAGAAACGAAAAACCCGACCAAATTTTTCTTTTTTCGGTTCGAGTTCGAGTTCTGATGGCTTAATTATCGTTACCGTTTCCATTACGTAATGGAAACGATAACCAAAAATGGAAACGACAATTTCGCCAAGTCATGCCCATGTCTAATGTACCTCTATAATTAGGCTACTTCCTTAGGTTATTCTGATAGCTGTTCTTGGTGAATATGAAAACAGGTATCTTTTCCCATGTGAGGGGGCTGCTTGCTTACCTTCTTATACTGTAGATTCTGGCATGAAGTTATACATGCTCCTTTTCTGTCCTCTCCCCTTGCCCAGTTTCTAGCAGCTTCCACAATGGGAAGAACACAGTGGGTTTAAAACCTTGGTGACCAGAAAGTTCCCCTGCTCTACATCTGAGGTGAGAAAGAAGTGACCTCTATATCTGAGGTGAGAAAACAGGTGACCTGATTAAGTCCCAAAGAATGCCTATCTCAGTTGGAATCTGGGGATTCTATCCAGCACTTTTGCTGCACCGGATGATCATAAGATTTCTGACCAACAATATTAACCAGAAGTTCTATCTATATCATACATGAAGCCGTGTCTTTCCCCAGATGTCTCCAATTTTGTTTTGCCTGGGAGCTGTGACCAGTGACTGAATTATTATGACAAGGTGCCTGAGTGCAGGCACAAATGTGTCCACAGAAATAAGGAGTGAATTATGTCCAACAAAAATGATGAAGATAGTGTGCAGGGCTTATACAAAATGCTGCAGAAGCAGTACATAATTTTATTTTTAAAAAAGAGGATTGACAATCACTTTGACCCAACGATTTCGTATTGATTTCATATTGTTGTAGGATCTGATGTAAAAAATGGAAAGAGCAAATGGCTTTACCATTCATTTCAGTGAATGGTAAACTCCATATTAAAAGCTGCCCCTTGCACCCAAATAATCAAACACCCATGTGCATATGAGTTCTATTGCTCATAGGTGCAAATGTAAGGGGCTGGATGCAAACATTTGGGGTAATAACACACTAGAGTATTTATTGTGGTCCCTGAACTGTAGTTTTCCTTGTCTGAACTGAAACAAATGAACTGTGGATCAAATGGACTGGGGTCAAGTCACTCTGACTCAGTGCTCCTCATTCCAACTGGGTTCAGATCAGGAGAAGGCGCTTGTCCGTGTAGTGAAAATCTGTTGCCAGTATGGTTGGAGGAGCATGAGTCAACATAGAATGGGCCTTTTCAGTGGATAGATATTCCATCCCACTCAATTCCTTTTCATGTCTTGTGATTTGCACTTCAGATCAAGAAGCCTTATTCATTCATAAAATGTGTGTAATACTGCATTCGGCTGTCAGGCAGCATTCTTGCGAAAGCAATATTCAGGAAATTTCTATGGCACTTGCAGGGTAATTTTGAGAACTGTAAGCATTTTGCAGGCAGTTTTAGAACTGTCAAGTTCAGAAACAGAGAAAGGACAAGAGAATGCACTTCATTTGCATAGTAGATACTTAAAGTTTTAGCCTTTTATCCATATTGCCCTTTGTAAAAACAGTAAAACAAATGAATTAGAAGTAAATGACTACTAGGAACTACAGTACTAGAAAAAAAATTGTAATTCTAATAAGAAAAGCAGCTACTTTCCCGTTTTCTACATATTGCGCACAACAGTGGGAGTTTACTCACTGATGCCTATGGATCCAAGAAGAAATAAGGGGAAATGAAACAGAAAATGCATTTTGGAGCATTAGTCATGCATGGTATGTATAAACACAAGGCCAACAATAAGAAAATAAGATTTCACAGTGGAATGAGAAATAAAGGAATCCAGAAAGTGATCAGCAACAAGTATACTCTATGGAGCAAGTACTAATTAAAGTTTGGACATATCACTTGACCACTGGTGCCTAAGTGTCATGCTGGATAACTAATGAACATATGCTTCAATAATATTCTACAAAAGCACAAAATATTCCTGGCAACCATCACCTGCCTATAGACACCCTCTCCCACTTGATTCCTGAAATGTTGCACTCACCACATTTACAAGGATTAAAGTAATAATAAATGATATTGTTCGGTCAAGTGGCTGTACAGCAATTTCCTTACTTAACAACTGCCAACGGAATGCACAGGCAAAGGAGAAATCCAGACACCCTTGAGACACAGCATCAATCAGTCCAGAGTAGATGACAACATTTTTTGGCAGCTCACATCCTTATGTTCTTCTTAATTGCAGACAGTATACTTATGTTCCATACTTCCCTTGAATACTGCTGCCAGGTATGCATCTAACACAGCAGGCAAGAAGGTGGGCATGTTTGCAATTGGAGGGTAGGCAGACTTGCTGGCAGCTCTGTATTGTCTAGCTCTGCATCTGCTGGCAGCTCTGTATCACCATGAAGCACAAAAATCCATTTGTGCCTCATGGCTGGAGTGGCTTTATGCCCAGCTCTTTATTCATGGTCATGATGAATATGGGGACATGTCCACAGTAAGAAAATGGTAAAATATGCCACATAAGATGCCCAGTTAGCAACAATGTTAATATTGTATTCAGAATGAGTTTTTCTAGCATTTGGATTGGTGGGCTCTTGTTCACTGCAGATTTTCAGGCAGAGGCTAGATACCTCCCTCACCCCAATTATAGATGCTACAGTATTGTTTTTCCATCATCATCAGCACATTGTCTTAGTTCACTCTTGACGTCTCTTTAAAATATGTGATGCAAACATACCCTTTAATTCCCCCATTCATGGTGTTTTTAAATTTTAAAAAGGGTATTACATAGTCTACCTATAGTGACCCACAAGTTACCTATAGAATGCTGATGTTTTCTAAAGCCACCAGAAATATCCGCGCTAATTTCCTGAGATCCATCGTGGTTAATTGGGCAGGGGACTCCTTGATATGAAAGGTACCTATGTCTGTTTTCTCCCCCCCCCTTTTCTGTTAAGTTGGCCATACAGTGGACCTCCCCGTGGATAGTCCCCATATTTTATACTTGTGATTATATTTGTTTTTTATCTGATTACAATGGTACATCAGTTTATGAGTAAGTTGGTTTATGAGTATTTTGATCGACAAGCAAAAATCTCTGATATTTTTGCCTTAACTAACGAGCAGCGTCTTGATATATGAGCATTGGGGCCGCTGGCAGCTGGTTGCTAATCAGGTAGCCTGCTTCTGGCCAGTGCAGCCCCAGGACTTAAGCAGCAGCTCTGCTGTTCTAGGACCCACTGCTTGTCCCCTCACTGGGTCAGGGCTGCCATGGGCACTGGTACCAACACCAGGTTTTCCCTGTGGCACTGGTCTTGGATGGCAAAAAGCCACTGCCACCAAAGTGGAGAAAAGGCTTTTTCCACTTTGGTGCGTTCGGCTTTGGGGTGCCTACTCCAACGCCTCCTTTCCCCGACAAGGAACCCTGCAGGACCTGGGGGTAGATGGCAAAAAAACAAACCCACTAAAGAAGGGGAAAGGCTTTTCCCTGTTTTTTTGGGGGGGGTGTGTGGCTTTGGGGCACTTGCTCCAATGCCTTGCAGAAGCTGGGGATAAGTAGCAAAACCCAGAAGCTACCAAAGAGAGGAAAAGGCTTTTCCCTACTTTGGTGGATTCGGCTTTCAGGTGCCTTCTCCAACGCCTCCTTTTCCCCACTGGGCAGCCTGTGGGAGATGGACGTGGATGGCAAAAGCCTCTGGCCCTGACTGCCAGTTCTGGCTGCTGTGGACGCTAGGACCCCCTGACAAAGCAAATTTCTTCATAGGAAATAATGAATACTGGGGACCCAGAACAAATCGTCTGAGTTTCTATTATTTCCTATGGATAAATATGCTTTGATTTACAAATGAGCATGCTTCTGGAATGGATTATACTCATACACCAAGCTACCACTGTATATGTGTAATTGAGAAGGCTTTTAGCTAATACAATAAACTGACTGAAATGAACAAGTCTACCTATATAAAAAATCGTTCATAAATATGTTTGCAAAATGTTTACATGGGCTACTTAAACAAACCTAACAGAAGAAAAAATGGTCATCACATGGGCAGATAAAAACAAACTATTATTTGACTTAAAACAACTCTTACCTTTCTGTTGATGAAAACAGACTAATGTGAGTTTGCCCATGTCTTCCAGAAATGACTAACACTGAGTTTCTCTCTCAGGTCTGGCCATATAATTTTAGAATCTTTCTGCTTTCAATAAACTGCATAGGCTTTCCCACTCTTGGATACAAGCATTACTAAACGTATGATGCTCTAGATCATATGATTGATGTTTAAAATACTATTAATCACTTGTTAATTATCCTCTGTTCTGAAGAAAATCTTTTAATTTACATAGCAATAATAACTGTAATCTCTGAAGGGCCAGAATTAGATCATGAATTACTAGCATTTTAATCATCAAACTTCGCTGGGTACTTACATGGTGCTATCACCAAGTTCTTCATAGAGATTATTGGCAGGAGTGCTGGCTGGTTTGCCAGCTGGTAAGGCCATCTGGAGGCGAGCTGTCTTTGCACATTCAGCTTGTCTCCTTTAGTGGATTGCACAGAAAAGAAATAAAGAGCATCAAAAATCCTCTCTCCTCATGGCCACATCAGTAGCAAATTGTCCATGTAAAGGATATTTACTGGAGGCTTTCACCTCATAATTGGTTACAATGCTAAGAATATGATTTTAATACATCACAAAGCAGAACAAAATCTGCTCTCCCTCACTTGATCCATTTGCTTCAGTCATACTAAGCTCTTACAATGAAATAGCCATTTCATGCTTTGCTAGAAAGTTAGAAGAGCTGACATACCAACTCACATTTTCTGCAATTAACACCTGAAATATATTGACTAGAATATATAGTACATCTTGCTCTTATCCGTGGAACATTTCCAAGTAACTATGCCTAAGAAAAGATTCTACGCTGGTGTCATAAAGCAATTAAACTAATTTATTTGTGTATTTTCAAATCTATATACTATATTAATTAGTCAGTGATTAGGTTAATACATTGAGGCTTACTTTTTATGCAGTCATACTATCAGACTGTTCATGTCTTTATCATCCCTTTTCATGTTCAAGACTCAACCTTTTGTTAAAAAAAAACACCAACAACTAACCAACCAACCAAAGGTAATTCTGTCCACTCCTTTTACACACACACTGAGACACCACAAACCAAAACATGGTATATACAGTTTTGATAAATGCTACTACACATTATGCATTCCAACTGTATTAACTAGTTCTGCAGTTTTCTGCCCTGTAACTGCAAAGCTGTTTAATTATGGATGCATGCAATGAAGTAAGTTTTTTTTAACAGCTGGACACAATTCTTTTCCTGTACCAATACTTCAGGGGGCATTTAAAACTGTATGTATTGTCTAAGGTAACCTTTTTCAACATCCAATGACTGTGAGACACACAACTTGTCTAGGTAAACTCAGGCTTTGATGAGGGTGCTGGAAATGACCAGACTGTTGTGGTGTTTTGGCTGCATTTAATGGACTTTAAGGAGGCTGGGGGATTCGAAGTGCCACTTCTAATTAGAGATGGGCACGACTTGAAAAAAAATTTTTTCGAGTTGTCGTTAGTCGGGCCGGTCCCGTTTCGGGTCGTTTCCGGTTTTCGCGAAAATTCGCAAAAATTAGTCGGTTCGTTTTTTCGTTTTTTCGTTGTCGTTAGTACTGGTTTTGGGGGGGGCTCCTGGAGGCACCTCTGTGGGGTGGGTGCCTCCTCTGGCCCGCTATAAAGGGAAAATGGGCTCCTGGAGGCACCCGTGGGTGCCTCCTGCCACTAGGAAGGGGAAGCAGGCTCTAAGAGAGAATCCCTCTACATGGGGGTCTCCCCTCCTCACCTGCTGCTGCTGCAAAATGCTATGCAATAGCCATATGGATATTGCATAACATAATGTGCAGACAGTGAGACCAGTGTGAGAGTGATAGCGTCATGCCCGCCCTTCACAAGGCTCTGGCACCACCATGTCTCACACAGAAGGGAATTGTACTTGCTGCGTGTAGTGAATGCAAGCAAGTAGATCTGGCTTTAAGGTGGCTTAGTGCAATGGCTAGGGTTAGGCTAGTGACGGGTAAGGTTACGGTGGGCTAGTGGGTTGCACCTCTGGGTGCCTCTCTGACCCACTAAGAAGACAGTCTGTGACGTATGGGTACGGAGTCAAGGGTTAGGATTAGGGCTAGGGCAGGTTTTAGGGGGCTTTTTGGCACATCCCAGAAGTCTCCATGGCCAAGTGGCCATGCGACTGGTGGGATGGCTCCAAAAATTTGCATGGTTGTCCACTCCCACATGGCTGGCCACTCGGCCAGCCCATCATTGCGCACTGCGCAGGTGTAAAATAAAATAAAATAAAGTAAAATAAATGGAGGACAGAGGAGGAGAGGAGAGACATTTTGTTGCAAGAAAAAACCCACTGCTACTGTGAAAAATCTGGCAGTTTATAAATTTTCGCGTGTTTCTGTTGTGCTTGTGTGTTTTTGGACCACGATTTCAAAAACAATATTGCGTTTGCTGCCCCATTTTGGATCCCCCGCCCGCACCGCATGGCATGGCGAAATGGCAACTCGAGTCCGGCTGCCCAGGACGGGGGGGAGGCGGGACCCCCCCTCCAGAAACCACCCCTCCGGTAGGTGCCCTGCGCCCTTAGTCAAGCAGGCATTTTTCCGCCTGCTTTTTTGGCCCGGGAATGGGTGGGGGGAGAGTTTAAAAGTTTTTTCCTGTGCCGTTCGTGCCGCTTGCTTGCGCTTTAATTGCGGGCGGCCGGCGGCGAGACTGGGCTTTTTGCTGGCTGCGAGCCTGCGGCGAGTCCCACCAGAGCAGCCCAGGACGGGGGATGAGGGGGAAGGCCGGGGACCTCCAGAAACAACCCCTCTGGTAGGTGCCCTGAGGCACGGCAGGCATTTTTCCGCCTGCTTTTCAGCCGGGAACCGGTTTTTTTTTAACTTTTAAAAACTTTTTTTCTGTGCCGCGTGGCATCGCGCAATCGCGCGATGCAAGGAACAAGCACGACAAATCAGACCAAAATTGTTCGTTCGTCGGTTCGAGCTCGAAGTCTGGCGGAGTAATTCCCGTTACCGTTTCCGTAGAGTAACGGAACTGAGTAACGGAAACGGAAACGGGAATACCGCTAAGTCGTGCCCATCTCTACTTCTAATGCCCTCAGTCTACCTCAGAAGAAAACCCACTGCCTTTTATCTGAAGACTAAAAATCCTACATACATACTTTTCTGCTTCTGACAATATCTTTCACCTCAATATCATATTTTCATGTACAAAAGCTTCTGAAGCAAAACCTATAAGGCAGTCATTATTACCTTTCACTTGCAAGGCATTAAAAAGGCCAAAATCACATACTTACTCTTTGAATCTGTATTGTAATGCAGAATGGTAAAATAGAAAAAAAAAATAATTAGTTAAATTAGTCAGTTAAAAGCATTTTAATTGCCTAAAAAATAGAGCCCTGATGATACTTCAGGCAGCAGATTTTAAAAATAAATAATTTATCGATCGTAAGTAAACCACAGACGGCAAACAACAACTTAATAGTATTTCTTTACTTCACAGAAGAAGGACTGCTCAATTCCTGCTAAATTAATTATATAAAATAACAGAAGGTTTTTGCTGTTGTTGAAAGAGTCTTGTGTGAATGTAAGCAGATTTAGGAGGCTGAAAGTTATATTATTAACCTTTAATGGAGTGGCATCATCGCCTTTTATAAATAACACCAATTAGTGTCAATAAATAAACAAAACCCTCTGGTTCTCCCTTGGGTCTAGTGATTTAAGAAAGAGGGTAATCTGAATCTCTCATACAGAGATTGAAGGGAACTTGTTTTTTCTCCCAAAGCATTGATAAGGGCACGCTTGAAACTGTCTTCAGTAGGAAGGTCTGAAAATTTCAAGGCTGGTTGAAAGTTAAAGACCAATAACAATGCATGCCAATAATAATGCATTGTTTTATGTCACTTTAAGATTATTTTTATTTTTATTTTTATTGTGTTACTATTTTGTGGTTTTATTACATGAATTGTTTGAATTGTTAATTGTTGTAAACCGCCCAGAGTGACCTCGCTGCCAGATGGGCGGTATAAAAATCCAATAAATAAATAAATAAATAAATAAATAAAGGGAAAGTGGAGGGTTTGATGTTGCCCACCACCCCATTTTTGTTGTTGTTGTTGTTCAGTCGTTCAGTCGTGTCTGACTCTTCGTGACCCCATGGACCAGAGCTCGCCAGGCCTTCCTATCCTCCACTGCCTCCCTGGAGTTTTGTCAAATTCATTTTGGTTGCATCGATGACACTGTCCAACCATCTCATTCTCTGTCGTCCTCTTTTCCTTTTGCCTTCGATTTTTCCCAGCTTCAGGGACTTTTCCAGGGAGTCCTCTCTTCTCATGAGGTGGCCAAAGTACTGGAGCCTCAGCTTCAAAATCTGTCCTTCCAGTGAACATTCGGGGTTGATTTCTTTCAGAATGGATAGGTTTGATCTCCTTGCAGTCCAAGGGGACTCTCAAGACTCTCCTCCAGCACCACAGCTCAAAAGCATCAATTCTGCGGTGATCAACCTTCTTTATAGTCCAGCTCTCACTTCCATAAATCACTACTGGAAAAACCATAGCTTTAACCATCCTGACCTTAGTTGGCAAAGTGATGTCTCTGCTCTTTAGGATGCTATCTAGGTTTGCCATTGCTTTCCTCCCAAGAAGCAGGCGTCTTTTTATTTCGTTGCTGCAGTCTCCATCTACAGTGATCAAGGAGCCCAAGAAAATAAACTCTGTCATTGCCTCCATTTCTTCCCCTTCTATTTTCCAGGAGGTGATGGGACCAGTGGCCATGATCTTAGCTTTTTTGATGTTGAGCTTCAGCCCATTTTTTCACTCTCCTCTTTCACCCTCATTAAGAGGTTCTTTAATTCTTCCTCACTCTCTGCTATTAGAGTAGTATCATCTGCGTATCTGAGGTTGTTGATATTTCTTCCGGCAATCTTAATTCCGGCTTGTGATTCATCCAGACCGGCCTTTCTCATGATGTACTCTGCATATACAGTAAGTTAAATAGGCAAGGGGACAGTATACAGCCTTGTCGTACTCCTTTCCCAATTCTAAACCAGTCAGTTGTTCCATATCCAGTTCTGACGGTTGCTGCTTGTCCCATATATAGATTTCTTAGGAGACAGATAAGGTGGTCAGGCACTCCCATTCCTTTAAGGACTTGCCATAGTTTGTTGTGGTCTACACAGTCGAAGGCTTTGGCATAGTCAATGAATCTGTATATTTAAATTACTGTAATTATTTCTAAATGTCTGCCTATAGAAGATGCAAATGTTAGACAGTGGTATACTCTTCAGTCCTTCGTCTGGGCAATACCTTTCTTTCGTTCTTTTTAAAAATTGCATCCAAGGCCAGAGAGCTGCTTCCAAAATGCTCTTGTTTTACACAGGGGGTCAAGTGTGGCAACACATTTGAAATTGCCATTGGCTTTGTTGTTTTTCTGTATTTTTGTAATCACAATGCAGACAGGATGCCATTCAAATACTTTGCAAAGGAGAAAATGCAATTGTTACTGAATCATCATCAACCACAAACAAACGACTGAAGGCAGCTTTTTAAACTTGTCCTTCAATTTTTAAAATTAAGAGACCAACTAAGAACTATGCTTTATAATATTCTTCTTATTTTAAATTAAACACAGACTAGTAAAGCAATATAATATTTTTAAAGGGATGTTATGCATGTTGCAATCTATTACAAATTTGTCATCCTCCTATGATTAATTTATAATCTTTGGTTCATAATTATTTTTGTCTTTTGTGCAGGATACTGACATTTCAAAGGCACCACTTAATGGGAAAAGAGCAATGATAATTTCTTGGATTATTTACAAGCAGTCTCCGAGCAGAGATACAACAATGGTAATTCATGTTGGAAAATAAGCAATATAAAATCCATTACTTCACTGTTCTTTTTTTTAATCTGTAAAAATGTAATTCATTGAATATTAAGCTGATCAGTGGGTTAGAAAGTATTAAAATGTGGCTATGACACACAAGAAAGTTTTCATATAAACCAGGTCTTAATGTTTCCAATTTATATGCACAGTTATGTTCATTCAACTATAATTTTTGCACTAAACAGCAAACTTGAAAAGTTAATTTGCCAATTGTGATGTCTGGTTATGTCAAAGGCATAAAAAGAAGACAAAATTATTTACAATTTCCTCATCCCTCAGGTGCTTATTTTAAAAATTTGGCTTTCATTAAAAAACATGCCACCACAACCACCTATAATCGATAAATATCTAGTACTATAGAAGTTATAAGCCCTCTTTAAAAATTCATTTCTGAATATATGAAGTGCCCAGAGGAAGTGATGGGGTTCCACCCTATAGATGCTGCCCATAGTGGCAGTTATTCTGAGGTGTTGCCTGACTGGCTGAATCTGATGGGAATCACCTTTTTTATGTTTCTAATAAATACAGGGGCAGGGCTCTGAGGTCTGTTGACACACTGGGTTTCAAAGATGGTAACCCCTGGTGAAAATGTTACTTATGTTTAGAGATGGACACAAAAATGAATTTTAATTCATTTTGTAATGAACCCCACTCTGGAAGAGAAAGGAAAGAAACGTTTCGTTTCGTTTCTCCATAGGAATGCATTAGCCCATTCCTATGGGGAAAACCTGTTCCCCCCCATCCCCCAGCGATCAGCTGTAGCATGGGCTGGGGGCTTCTCTACAGCTAATCAGGGCTATTTAAAAAATGCCCCAATCACCTGTAGTACTGGTCGCTTGCAGGAAAAAAAAATAAAAAATTTTTTTTTAAAAGTGCCGAGCATGGAGCACACGAGAGCTGGTTGGGGCTTTTTAAATAAAGCCCCAGTCAGCTGTAGTGCAAGCCCGCTGCTGGGCTTGCAGGAAAAAATGAAATAAAATAAAAATAAAAACATTTTTTTAAAAAATTGCCGAGCACAGGCACGCTAGATCTGGTTGGGGCTTTTTTAAAAAAGCCCCGATCAGCTGTAGTGCAGGCCCCCTGTGGGTGCTTGCAGTAATAAAAAAATAAAAATAAAAATGATAAAAATTAAAAAAGCACCAATGGGGTGTGGGAAGTCCAAAAAACAAACAAACAAAAAAATGAAATGAATTACGAAACTAATTTGTTTTTAAAAAATTTGTTTAGTAATAAACAAAATGAACTGGGGCAAGGTGAAGATCTTTAAAAACCTTTCTATTTCGAGAGGCCTTTGGCGAATCTTAATTTTTTCCCCCCTTCTTCTTTTTTCCTTTCCCGCCATCATCACCAGGATTTTATATTTTATACGTGTTTTTAAATTATTATATTGGATTTTTGTTGAATTCTGCTATGCTTTGTTCGCCGCTTAGAGTCCTAGTTGGAGATAAGCGGGATATAAATATAACAATAAATAAATAAATAAATAAATAAATAAATAAATAAATAAATAAATAAATAAATAAAAATAAAAATATTTTTTTTAAAAATTGCCGCGCACAGGCACGCTAGAGCTGGTTGGGGCTTTTTAAAAAAAGCCCCGATCAGCTGTAGTGCAGGCCCCCTGTGGGTGCTTGCAGTAATAAAAAAATAAAAATAAAAATGATAAAAATTAAAAAAGCACCAATGGGGTGTGGGAAGTCCAAAAAACAAACAAACAAAAAAATGAAATGAATTACGAAACTAATTTGTTTTTAAAAAATTTGTTTAGTAATAAACAAAATGAACTGGGGCAAGGTGAAGATCTTTAAAAACCTTTCTATTTCGAGAGGCCTTTGGCGAATCTTAATTTTTTCCCCCCTTCTTCTTTTTTCCTTTCCCGCCATCATCACCAGGATTTTATATTTTATACGTGTTTTAAATTATTATATTGGATTTTGTTGAATTCTGCTATGCTTTGTTCGCCGCTTAGAGTCCTAGTTGGAGATAAGCGGGATATAAATATAACAATAAATAAATAAATAAATAAATAAATAAATAAATAAATAAATAAATAAATAAATAAAAATAAAAATATTTTTTTAAAAAATTGCCGCGCACAGGCACGCTAGAGCTGGTTGGGGCTTTTTAAAAAAAGCCCCGATCAGCTGTAGTGCAGGCCCCCTGTGGGTGCTTGCAGTAATAAAAAAATAAAAATAAAAATGATAAAAATTAAAAAAGCACCAATGGGGTGTGGGAAGTCCAAAAAACAAACAAACAATAAAATGAAATGAATTACGAAACTAATTTGTTTTTAAAAAATTTGTTTAGTAATAAACAAAATGAACTGGGGCAAGGTGAAGATCTTTAAAAACCTTTCTATTTCGAGAGGCCTTTGGCGAATCTTAATTTTTTCCCCCCTTCTTTTTTCCTTTCCCGCCATCATCACCAGGATTTTATATTTTATACGTGTTTTAAATTATTATATTGGATTTTGTTGAATTCTGCTATGCTTTGTTCGCCGCTTAGAGTCCTAGTTGGAGATAAGCGGGATATAAATATAACAATAAATAAATAAATAAATAAATAAATAAATAAATAAATAAAAATAAAAATAATTTTTTTAAAAATTGCCGAGCACAAAATGAACTAGGGCAAGGAGAAGATCTTTAAAAACCTTTCTCTTTCGAGAGGCCTTTGGCGAATCTTAATTTTTTTTTCTTCTTCTTCTTTCCTTTCCCGCCATCATCACCATCTTTATTATTGCTTGCTGATTACCAGTGCCTCCAATCTTAATTGGTAGGATTGATGTCCTGATGCGCTGGGATGCACTTGGAGGCACCAGGATTTTATATTTTATACGTGTTTTAAATTATTATATTGGATTTTGTTGAATTCTGCTATGCTTTGTTCGCCGCTTAGAGTCCTAGTTGGAGATAAGCGGGATATAAATATAACAATAAATAAATAAATAAATAGAAATGAAAAATGAAACAAGACACCATTTAGCCGTTTCGTGCCCATATCTACTTATGTTCCATCTACGAAATAACATACTAATTCTTGCTAAAGGTAAAAATGTTGTGGTGTGAACTTGAGGAGTTTGGATTTTTTTTAAAAAAAAATCTAGGCTTTTTCTTGACAATTTTAGGCAGACCCCTTTGAGTGGAAAATAAACCTACCAGAAAAGTAGAGCAGAATATATTAAGGAATGAGGAAAAACTGAGTTACAAACAATAGCAATATTTAAAACTTAGTCATGATGATGAGAAAACCAGACTAACAGGTGGTAGTAATTCCTTCTATGATGTCATGTTCCAAGATTTGGTGAGGTATCCTGAAGAAAGTAAAGCTATTCACACCCAGTTCAATATGGCCCTTCCTGTATTTTGAGGTAAATGCCTCAAGAAGGCTCCAGTAAAGAAACTGGGAGATGGAAGAGGAGAAACTCATTAAGCTCTGGTGTCTTTGTGAGAAGAACCCATCTGAAGAAGGAAACCAGTGGCCTGGGGATCAATTATAAAAACAATTCAAGAGCCCTTCTGAGAAGCAGTGATGAGACGCAGAGGGCAAAGCAAAGACAAAGTACTCAGATCTTGTGGATCTAATAGAAGCCACCAGTAGTTCAGCCAAGAGCATTTGTTTATAGGGAGCCCCAGATTAACCGTTAATCAAAATAAGCACATGGTTATGCCATCAGCAAGATCACCAACCCTCCCCCCTCTCTGGCCAAGAAGGGGCCATTAGCCTCAAATTGCCACATGGAGAGGGTGTGTGAAAGTGTGTACGTGATCTGTGACATGTTATTTGAAGGACTGGGACAGTAAAAACATGACCCCTTACTTCAGATGCAGTTTCATAACATGTCAGCTCCAGGCCTCAGCTAAGAAACTCCCTGCCTTTTTTTCCATCTTGCCAAGAACTTTACATACATCTAAGGACTAACTCCTGGCAACTCCATCTTTTGCCATGTTTGAACTTTTGGTAGAGCTCTGAGGAAGATGGTGTTGCCTTTGAAATATTAGCAACTTTTTGTTATTTTATGAGTAGCCTAAAGGTATCACCTGGTCTACTTTTGTATTTGATTCTTTAATGTTGCAATGATTTGTGGTGTGGGGAGAGAATGGGGGAGCTTGGGACACAAATTTTAAAAAAATTACTTTCCCTTAGTTCCTGATTTGATCACTCAGCATGTTTTACCACTACTATCTCTAGTGGAAAGAAGATGGAAAACATAGACTAGGGAACCAAGCATACTGCTACATGGTGTGGTATATAATAAGTATTATGTAGTGTAAATATTATGTAATAATAAATACAATAATGATGCATACTTACTGTCTGTAACTGACCATAACTATTAAAATAGCAGGCATGCAACAAAGGATTATGAGGACAGCCAGAGCTAGCAACGCCCCTTCTGTATAACCCACAGCTTGTGCCTGCTTCTTGACATTGGCCACCACATCTGGAGTGCGGATTTCCAAAATACGTCCTCCTTGCCCAAGGTATGGCTGAAACTCTTTATTGATATCTAGAAGCTTGCCATCCAGAAATCTTCAGAAAGAAAGAAAGAAAGAAAGAAAGAAAGAAAGAAAGAAAGAAAGAAAGAAAGAAAGAAAGAAAGAAAGAAAGAAAGAAAGAAAGAAAGAAAGAAAGAAAGAAAAATAAGTACATTAGGAAATGTCAAGTTATTGCTTATTTCTGTTGTGGTCTGCACCAAAGAGTCATTAATTTTAAGCTTTGATAAGAACTATTAATTGTTGATAAACTAATTGCCGAGAAAAAAGGGTAACAAAAACTTGAAAGCCTATTTAAAAGCAACTCTAAAAGAAAATCTGTAATCATGATGAATGACAGGGAAATTGCAGTTGAACGAAGAACAACCCCCCCCAAAAACATTAAAACTATTTAGCTACTAATTCTTTAGGTTTATTCATATATGTTTTAGTGTCAGCTACTTATTACCTTTTCTCGTGTGCAGCAGGAACACAACTGTGCACCAGCTTAATTGTTAGGCCTGTGATTATATCTTGTCAACAATTATGTTGATCTTTATTGTTTTACTGTATGAAAAAATATTGCTATTTGCTATTTACATGTAGTTCCACTGATTCAATGGACCTACATGAGTTGCTACTTACAACTGGATTTCAAAGACTGTGTAATCCCTGTCCCATCCCATCATTATTCATGTCACAGATAGGGCAAAATTGTGTTCATACAGACATAATATAAACTTACACTTGCATAAAAGCTGCCTAGATGCCCTAAGCATATCCGATCTCACCTGATTTTGGAAGCTAAGCAGGGTCGGCCCTGGCTAGTACTTGGATGGGCAACCACCAGGGAATACCAGGTGCTGTAGGCGCCTGGAGTAGGAACTGGCAAGCCACTCCAGTATTCCTGCCAAGAAAAACTCCATGGACATGGAGTCACAAAGAGTTGGTCCTGACTGTAACAATGCAACACACACACACACACACACACACACACACACACACACACACACACACACACACACACACACACACACACACACACACACACACACACACACTTGCATAAATGGCAACAAGGAATTGCGTGATTCAACTGCATGATTGGTCATATGTCCCTGGAGCACGCAATTGCACAATACATCTGAAGACCTGTTTTAGTCACTTGATTGCACTCCTATTTAACTTGAAAGACTTCAGTGGCAAATGAGACTGTTGTTTATAGGTATGACGTTTGCATCGGAGATAGAATAATAATGCCGTATCAAAATCATAGTTTTAGAAGAGGAAGCAGTTAGTCTTTAAGGTGTCACAACATTATCTTCTTTATTATTTTTGTTTCTGGCCTAGCATATCAAAATCATGTGCATCCCCATTATGGATCACATCATGAAACCATAAAAAGAAATAAAATATAACCAGGACACAGGAACAAAAGAAGAGCATCAATTGATTTCTAAACAGGATGAGCATAAACACAACAAATAACTGAAACAGTAGTCAGAAATCTATTCAACAAAATTTCCCTAAACGTTGAAAGTCTATGTAAAAAAAATGACCAAAACAAAGGATATAAAACTTATGCTTTTATGCAAAGAGAGTGTTTTTAGAAAATACTAAGTGCCCAATACTTTCAAACTGGAACATTTAGAAAACTTAGATGCAACACTAGATGAAACCTTCTTAACAGACACTTGCTGAAGTACACTACATAATATTTGTAACGTTGAAAAAGATGCAAGTATATTTCTTTGCAAACATTATACTTCTGGGAGGTATAACACTGTCTCTTAAAAATTCTGTAAGCAATTCCTTTACAAACCTCTATTTTAAGATTTTTATAGCTCACCAGTCTATATCCTAGACAAAAGTTGGCATCCCATATAAAATGAGACAGGGGACCTTTTTATTTTCAAAAATCAGCTATTTTAAAGAAGATGGCATGCTTGAGAAAATATATCTCTTTTTATACTGTTAAAGGCTAATGCAGGTTTTTAAAATGAATAAATCCTGACTGTTTTTTTGTACAAGTAATGGAATAGTCATGTAGGACACGAAGGAAAAAGTATAATCAAAACACTTACATAGCTTGAATGTCCTTAATGGCATTCATTTCAATTCCACAATGATATTATTAATCTTATCTGATATAAGACTTTGTCTACTTCCTTGGAATAAAATGCCGCTTGTATAGAACTTACCTATAAATAAGTATGTATGAAGGATGCTATTTAAGTGTAGTAGATGCAGGCTGTCCTCTTGCACTTCACTTAATGGATTGGAAAATAACCTCATATCTAATAGCTTTATACCAGTAATATATCAACATGGATAAACAACGTTATGGATCAGAGTTAATGTTTTGATTGAAATTGGTAATGCATTAGCAGCTTGCAATCAAAGTGGAAGAAGCAACAGCTGGATAGCTCAGTGGTTAAGGACTCTGGAAGTGGAATCGTAGAATGGGAGTTCAGTTCCCCACTTGAGAGGGGCTGAACTTGAGGATTCATAGGGTCCTGTGCAGCTCTACAGTTCTAAGGCATTGACATCTATGGGCAAGGCATTCCTTCTTCCATCTACTACCAAGGCAGGGAACATCTAGCAGTCAAAGGTAGTCAATCATCTCAGAGCTTTATCTGAAAAGAAGAACCTACTGTTGATCTGTATTCTGGGTCAAGACCTTAATGAAGGTCCAAGGAGGAGGTGGGACTACAGGGCCAACTGTATAACTTATCAGTTTCTGACCATTTGTTATCACACTTTTTTGGTATACTGACAGCTCAAAACTCTTGCTCTACTCATGTGACTATGCTCTACTTTTTGAGATATATTGCCCTAAAACCTATTCCTTCTCCTCCTGGATCTGGAAGTTGAGTCATGGTAACTGGACTTCTTTTTCTTGAGAGATTGAAATGTTTCACTACTCATCCAAACAGTTTTGTCAGTCTGAAAAAAGCTGGTTGCGAAACCTCCATTTCATAACTCACTAAAAATGAAGGACTCGCAACTTGCTTTTTTCACACTGATGAAGCTGTTTGGATGAGCAGCGAAGCGTTTCAATCTCTCAAGAAAAGGAAGTCCAGTTGCCATGATAAACTCACCTGGATGACTGAGAATTTTCACAGACATTCTCCTCCTGGATGTTATTCTTTCCTCACAAGTGATGAAGCATTTGAGCCTCATTGATTGTCTCAGCAGGAATCAAATATCTATATACTAACACCAATGTTTCTCTTTACTGTCATGAAGCCATGTTTTGTCTGAACCAAATAAACTATTATTTATGGTTGCTTTGAGATACCCAGTTCAGGCAAATGATAGATTGCATAAACAGTGGCTTATGAGAACCTGGAAATATAGAAGGAAATAAAAGTATAGAACAGGGCTGTTCAACTTTGAATAGCCCGATGGCTACCTGCTGCTTCTGTAGGCCCCCCATGGTTGACAGTAGCAGAAGGTCAGCGGTGGGGGGCGGGGCCTGGGGTGATGGCAGGGGTGGGGGCGGCGATGGCGATGTGGGCGGTGGGGGGTGGCGGGGTCAGTGAGCGCAGCCTGGGGGGATGGCAGGGGTGGGGGGATGGGGCAATGTCAGCAGGCGGGGGCAAGGGTAATGGCGATGGTGGCGGGGTGATGCAGGTGGTGGTGGGGGCATGGTGGCGGCTCCAGCGTCGGGTGGTGGCCATGGAGGCGGGCCCCAGGGCCACCCCTTGCCATTCGTTGCTGGCAGTAGTGGCAGCAGCGGTGGCGATCATCACATTCCCCTCTCCTCCTCCATCCACGGGATCCCCCCTCCCCCAGTGGAGTTTGCTCCAGCTGTAGCTCCTGCAGCCCAGCGAGGCAGGGAGGCAGGCAGACAAGCAGGTGGGCGACTACCTCCCAATGCCAATCTGCCCGGGCAGGTGGGTGGGGAGGGAGGGAGGGAGGGCTCTACTTGGGGGGCGCGATCAAGCCTTGGTGCAGGAAGTGGCTCCCGATTGAAGCTGATGCCGCATGAGCCAACGGAGAGTGAGTGAGCACCCGCCGGTCCCAGCCATGCAAAACCTCTTCTGCCCAGCTAGGTGGAGGAACAGAGAGTGAGAGCGCAAGAGCGTGCAAGCACACGCACACAAACACACCCACACTAGACTACTCAGGGTGACGGCGGGGACCCACATCAGGGGGGCATCCAACAATGGCATGCTGAGCCCAGAAAAAGCAGGAAGAGGCAGGGGGAGCTGCACCAGGAGTAACAGCAGCAGCGTACGCACACACACCGCTTCCCTGCCTCCCAGGGCTTGGTGGCACCTCCCCCCCTGCTTGCTCCCTCACAGTGACCACCTAGTAGCAGCAACCAGCAGACCCGTGGGGGAACTGGTGGGGCTGTGAGCGATTGGGGAGGGGGGCAGGGACTGGGCAAAGGAAGAGAGGAACTGAGCCAGGAATTCTGCGATTGCTCACTCCCAGCCACACTGGAATTCTTACAAAAAGAAACCTTGGCGGGGTGCCCCTCCCCACAAGTGTGTGATTGCATTTCTCCTGCCCGCCCTTTTTGGCTGCCCTCCGGCGCAGCTTCTCTTTCATCCTGGCAAGGGGGGATGGGAGTGATTGCAAAAGGGCAGAGGTGGTCTTCCAGAGCCTGGCTGCCCTCATGCTGGAACGGCCCTCCCAAGAAGGGCGGCAACCAGAGAGCCAGCCACTGCTCAATCAGGGTGTTCTTGGGGAATCTGCGGAAGTGGGAAAGGAGCCTGCGGGGCTCCAGACTCAGCATCGCTCATGCACACAACCCCAGGCCTCCCTCCCTGTTCCTTCCACCACACCCCCCCACCACTGCGCACCTGAGATTAGAGAGAGCCCACACTGTGCTTGGCAGGTCGCTGGAGGCTTTTCCCTGCTGCGGCCCCACAACATGGCCAAAAGGGCGTATATCTGCCACTTTCTCATACCTGGGCTATTGGGGCACAGCGGGCAGAGGCAGGGGTGATTGCAGTGGCAGCAGCGTGGGCAGGGTCCGTTGGCGGGGCCTGGGGTAGGGGCGGGGATGAGGGTGATGGCAGCAGGGAGTGATGGTGATTGGGGTGGGGTCATGCAGGTGGCGGTGGCACGGTGGCGCCTGCAGCGTCAGGTGGCAGCCATGGAGGTGGGCCCAGGGTGGGTTTCTGGGCCCACCGCCGCGATTGGAACCGCTACCGCCACAACTTGAAAGGGCGAATGAGTGGGGGAAATTCCCCCCTGCGCAGGGGACCTGGCGGGCAACCCCTGAAGGTGCTGTGGTCGACTGGTCGCCCGCGGTTGACATCTTGGACAGCCCTGGTATAGAAAAAGGGAAGGAAACATGCAAATCTAAACCTCATTCATAAAGCTAAAACATGGTTTGGCAACCAAGGTGTTGTGCAATGTAGTAGAATGCAAGCAAAGATCAACAGAACCAAACCTTGGAAGGATACCATGTATTGTAATTGAAAAGAACAGGCAATTTACACAAGCAGATTGAATGTGCTGCTGCTATGTTTGAAATAAGGTGACACTCACCAGGTCCTTATTCACCATTTTCAATGTTGCTAGCTTGAAAAACATTTTTCTTCTTTCAAAAGCTGTTCTTTGGGTTATACAATTTCTGTTCAGCATATCATGAAATCTAGGGTGAACTTCTACAAGAATAAGAGTTCCCTCTAGAGCAGGGGGGGGGAACCTTTGGCCTTCCAGATGTGTCGGACTCCTAGTATCCCAAGCCTATATTGCCAATGATAACGGACTGTGGTAGTTGTAGTCCAAAACATCTGTTTATAAATTAACCCCTCTCCATTTCTTATGGTGTCTCAATTCTCTAAACAAAAATGTTAAATTTATGTCTTGGGGGTGGACGGACCTAGGAGCACTCCCTGCCCCCCCCCCCCACAAACCCTTGACAGAATTGCCTCCTAGAAGACATAAAGGGAAATTCTCATAATTTTGTAAAATGGGGTGCAGTATATTGGGCATAGTTTGTCCACTCCTGGTCTTATGGCTTCTAAGGCAAATTCTCCTTGTGAAGAAAGTTTAAAAATATTGCTGATACCCACACTATATCCTATTATAACTAATAATGTTTCATATAGGAACATAAGATTTCTGAGAGACTTTCTTCACACAAATAAACCCTTTCATACAGTGTCAAATTCAATCTTACCTCCTTTTTGTAGCATTCTTAAGGATTAGTCACCAGAACAAATACTGGTAACTTGGAATGACTTCACCAGCTTACTATTATGTCATATCACTGTTTTGGCGCCAACTAGAAAATAAATCCATTGACCAAAGGCTTATGTGTGTGAGCTGCATCTTTATTGTAAAAAGGAGGCATTTTTGTATTGTGGGAAGCCATCTCCACTCTTATACTATGCAACCTTTTGCCTTGGATTAGTTTGTTGCCTTTATTTATAAACAGAAATTTCACATCAATTTAGAACAAGGCAAATTATCATGCATTTTTTATTCCTCTCAAATTATCCTTCTGCAAAGCATCCATTCCCTGAAGGCAATACTTTAGATGAGAAGGTCACAAGGGATGTTAAAAAGAAAGAAAGAAAAGGAGAGAGAGAGAGAGAGAGAGAGAGAGAGAGAGAGAGAGAGAGAGAGAGAGAGAGAGAGAGAGAGAGAGAGAGAGAGAGAGAGAGAGAGAGAGAGGAGCATGGCTGCCTCTTCCCAAGGACCCTGAAAGTCAACTCTAAATTATCCTTTGAGCAAGTGCAGCAGGGCAGGAAGGGTCACGGAAACCCCTTCAAAGCTTCTTAATCAGGATTAGGGTGAAAGAAAGGACCAGTGAAGTTGCTTTTGAGATTAGGATAAGCATCTAAGTTTATCTGAACCAAACCTCTGGAGGTTCCCTGCCACAAGCTAGAACATGTTAATGCTTCAGACTGAAACGTTCACTCATTTTTCTCCTTTATTTTGCTAAGCTGATACTCATTCACCTCTACCCCAAAGTCAAGAAACTATTCCCTAGGATTTTGTTGATTTGAATATTTGAAAGCTTTTGAGGGGGGGGGAGGCAAGAATAAATAAGCTGACTGTGCAAACACAAGAAACATTTTAATTAGGTTGCTTCTTAGCCTGTGTTAATCAGTAGCTTTCCAAAACAAGAAACTGCACACCTTCCTCACAGTTTTCATTTTAACCTCCTTTAGCACAAAGTCTGTATATTAAATTAAAATCTAATTATGCAAGACGTTGTCTTGGCTCATTTTTTTTAATATACCAAATCTCTAAAATCTCATAATAATGAACAAAGGCTGATGCCGGTAGAGATGAAGAGCACTTGTCTTGTTTGGGTTCCCATGCTGTGTACACTTAAACTGAGAAAGAGTCCAGGTAAACAAGCATATAATTAAACAGTTAACCATTTAGCAATTAGGTTGGTTGTAGCACTTAACAAAAATCCTGGCATTTCCCCAACAAACAGAAGGCTGTTGTGAAAAGTCATGAATGGGAACAGTGCTTAGTTTATCTGATGAAGAAAGTAACTGACCCAAAAATCATTATAGTGTTCAGGTTGAAGACCCACACATACCTTCTTGGGAGTAACTTGGATTGAAATAAAATAACATTTGACTATTATCAATTTATTTAACATCAGTCCTCTCTTTTCTTCCCAAAATGGGACTCGAGGGTCAGTATCTTATCACTAATCCCAACTAGAGCCCACCCATCAACTCAATGGGATGTATATAAGCATCAACTTACTGCTCAGCAATTAATTTCCTGGGTCTATTCTTAGCTGAGATAAGCAATATGACACTGGTCATTATGATTAAAGTGTGCTATTTCATCTGTATTTGACCAAACTCCGGGAGGCAGTAGAAGACAGGAAGGCCTGGGAAGCTCTGGTCCATGGGGTCACGAGGAGTGAGACACGACTGAACAACTGATCAAAAACAATTTTATCTGTACCCTTTACATTATTCTAGTCTATAATAAGTTGGGAACCTTGATATTTTATCAGTTTGGAGGCATTTTAATGCTGTTTTTTTCAGTCCTTTAGTAATACAGATGAAAGGATGGCAAAAAAGAAGGACTGAGGATGTATTAATATGATTTGAGATACATTTACATGGGTATAATCACCTTGATTATGATAACTGTGGAATACAATTGATTGTTGTTCAGTCTACATTTTTGGAAATGCAATGAAATAGTGACTGTTCTTTGTTTGTTTGCTTGCTTGGGGTGAGGTGTGAAAAAGGCAAACCAATATCATCAAGAGGTTAAGAATAATAAAATAAAACTGATGTTTTCTTGTATGGTCCTGTATGTTCCAACATTCGTCACTGTCAGTCTGTATATTTGCTACTTGTCTTTAGAATATTAGATTATAAAGCACTCTCTTATCCAGTGACTGCTTCTAACCTCTCACTCCATCCATCAAGTGGCTATATAGAGCAGTTTGTCTTCTTAACATCCACCTGCTTTTCTATCTCACTTCTGATGTAATGCATCCATGCATGGTTTGGAACTCTGAGGAATAAGATTCCTCCAATGAATCTCAATGCACAAGCTAATCCACAGGTTTTTGCTTCCTAGGCACATGACTGACAGGTACCCTCACAGGTACTCATGGGAACTCATGAAAGGGTCTTTTCGACTGCTGTGCCCAGACTCTGGAACTCCCTCCTACTAGAAGCCAGGACTGCCTCATCTCTGTTGTCTTTCCAGAAACAGGCAAATACCTTTCTCTTCAGACAAACTTTCCCTGAATGATGGACTGCCATGTGTATTTTATATGAATCTATAGGTTCCAGGTGAAATAAACTGTGCAATCAAAATGTCTGTACACATGTCTATACAAATGTGAGGTCCCTCACAAAAGAGTTCTCTG
This sequence comes from Phrynocephalus guinanensis, assembly GCA_037367245.1. Taxonomy (NCBI): domain Eukaryota; kingdom Metazoa; phylum Chordata; class Lepidosauria; order Squamata; family Agamidae; genus Phrynocephalus; species Phrynocephalus guinanensis. The sequence continues at coordinate 44,429,212 of CM074735.1, read as the reverse complement.
CAGCCAGCATCATAAATTTGCAGGCTGTGGGCATATTTGACCACCAAACCTAGAAATAAAGAGGAAAGACATGTTTGTGGGATTTAAATTGGGCCACGATGTATTGAAATAAATTCACTCAATTCAACTGTTAAACATCCCTTAAACAAGGAGGCCTGAATGTAGTGCAAGTGGTTCAGTGAATGATTCCTATTATTAGAAGGGCACTGCCCACTTGTTAAGTGCCCTCCCAAACCTTGACGTCTGGGCAGCTGTCATTCCTAACAGCTAATGTTCCTAATGTTCCTAATGTTCCTAATCTGTTTCCTAATTCCTTTTGAGGGCTACCGTCCCAATAAGGGTATATTATTCAATAACTTTTACCTGACTAAAATTTACTGCTTGCACTATCCACGAATTGTGACCAGTTATAAACCTTCCCTTGGCCTTAAAGAGAATGGGATCCCCCCCCCCCAAAAATTGCCACTCTGGTCCAATTTGAGTGCCAGCCAAAAATTCTCATCAGGCCATTATGCAACTAGCTAATCACATTCTCTTGTTAGGGAGGGAGGGTGGGAAGATGCCTAGATCGCAAAATAGGCCTCTCAGCATGTGGTGAGGCTTTATCTAAACTACCATCCCTATAAGCAGCCCTGTAGGCTGCACAAACATGATACCAGCCCCGCTCTGCACTATGGCCGATTGGAGGTACTGTCAGGACCACAGAAAGTCTCAGGCAACGTTTGTGATCATCTCCAGTATGAAAAACGTATCAGTCGATTTTAACAATAACCAACACAGGATTGTCGGGATCCATATTAGACATGGACACGACTCGGCGAAATTGTTGTTTCCGTTTTCGGTTATCGTTTCCGTTACGTAACAGAAACGGTAACGATAATTAAGCCGTCAGAACTCGAACTCGAACCGAAAAAAGAAAAATTTGGTCGGGTTTTTCATTTCTGTTTGTGGCATCGCGGCGATCGCGCAATGCAAAGCACATAAAAAGTTTTTAAAAGTTTTTTTAAAAAACCCCGGCTCCCAGCCAAAAAAGCAGGCGAAAATATGCCTGCCTGAGGCTTTGCCACCTACCAGAGGGGTGGTTTCTGGGGGGTTCCCCGGGCTTTCCCCCTCCTATTCTCCTGTCCTGGGCTGCTTGCACCAGGCTGGGCGGGGGGTCATCCTCGTCGTCTCGCCATGCTATGAGGTGGGGGGGGATCCAAAATGGCAACCACAATTTTTCTTTTGAAATCGTGGTCAAAATACACACCAAATCACCACAGAAACATGTGAAATTTATTTATTTTAAATGCCTGAATTTTTATAGTAGCAGCAGTGGGTTTTTTATAGCAATAAAACGTCGTATTTATTTTATTTTTATTTTTTTATTTTTTAGACCTGCCCATTTGGGCTGGGTATGGGATGGGACCATGCAAATTTTTTGAACCATTCCACCAATGGCATCGCCAGGTTTTTGACTGACACTTCTGGATGTCTCGGAGGGCATAAAAAGCTGAGGCACCTTCCAGAAATCGCAGTCGGGTGCATGGATGTGGTTGAGGGAGGAGGGCTGGCTGCTGGTGCTGGTGTGATCCGATCGAAATTGAGGAGGGAGGCTGGAGGCTTTAGGATTTAAGTTAGGCAGGGAGGGAGGGAATTGAATTTAGAAAATAATTTCTTTGATTCCCTGCAGCTTTGTCTGCTGAAGGGAATAGCAGTTTATTCTTTATTTATTCTCTGGCAGTTTGTGAGGATTTTTTTCTGATATTGGATAAAGGGGGAGGTTCGACTGGGAGTGGGAGGTGTGGATTTATTTTAAATATATATTATATACTACCATTTATTTTCTATTTTCCCAACTTCAATTTGCTTGCACACACACACATTTGGGGTGGAAGCCAAGAACAGAACCTCTATCCTAAGTGATATCCTAACTGCCCACTCGCCTGTCCGCCTGCGCCACCACCTGCCTGCGGCCCACGCCGCCGCCCGCCCACTGGCCCGCCCACGCCACCACCCACCCATGGCCCCCCGCCACTGCCGCCCGCCTGCACCTATCCCCCGCCGCCCGCCGCCTGCCCCGCTCGCTGCCTAGAGCACAAAAACACCTAGCGCCGGCCGTGATTGCGGGATGCCCCTATGCTCTGGGAAGTCAAATCGTGCTAAATCGCGGTGGAAATGACAAATGACAAACGACAAACGGAAATGACAAATTTTTGACAAATTTCGTGACAAACGGAAACGACCCGAAACGGACCCGTTCCGACAAACAGAAACTCGAAACATCATTTTTTTCTGGTCGTGCCCATGTCTAGTTCTCAGAAATTTAGTTTGAATTCCCTCAAGGGAACTCAAGTTGGACTGGACAAATAATTGAGCACCATATGTCACATGAGCAAGCACTTTGGCCTTAAAAACCTGGAGAGCAGAGGGAATATGTTGGCCACCCTTAGAATAGAAGAATCTAAGTAAAGCAGTAATGATTTTTCTAGAATTATTTGTTGTATTTCTGATGTGGGGAAGCCAAGATCCAGAGGAGTGGAAAAGAATACCTAGGTATTTAAAGCTAGACACCTGCTCAATCAGGTTACCATTAATGTAACAGTTATGTTTGATTATTATTCTAGTAAATATCAGTACCTTTGATTTAGAATAATTAATGATTAGTTGTTCATTGGCAGAAAAGGAGGAAAGGGCTCTTAAAAGACACCGTAAACCAACACTAGATAAAGATAATAAAACTGCGTCTTCTGCATATAAAAGAATAGAAATTAGGTGATGAGATAACTTAGTGGGTGGAAATTGGGGTTTGATAAGCTATCTACTATCCCATTAATATCACAATGTTATTAGATACATACTTGAAAAGCTCATTCCTCATTATGGCACGATTTGTTTGAGGATCAATGGCATAGATCATAAGGTCGGATTTCAGATAATCTTCTTCCGAGTAGCCATCTCCATATCTGCGAGCACCAATAGATTCTACCACAACTTTCGCACCAGGAATCTGGTCCTGAACATAGCGTTCCAGAATCCTGATAATGGAAGGTAAGGAAAACATCTTTTGTGACTTCATTGGCATTTGTTTATTTTGTAGTCAGACACAAGTTTAGATCTTGGATGATAATACTCTACAGACCCTAAAGCACTGGATTGGAGAACCAATTTTTAAAGGGAATAATTTACAATTAATAATAACAACAGAGAAATAGTCCTCAAACTTTGTGTGCTTGACTCTACTTCTTTATATTTATTGATAGCATCCCAGTATTAAATACCTTTGGGGAAATTCCTGTTCTATTTTACAACTAAAACTGCTAGCATTATATAGGAGTTGGCTTCACCTCTTTAAAGAAAACAAATAAATTATCTTGCACCAAATTCACCCACCATAATTTGTAGTGGAATATTTCATAGGCCCAGGTAGCACAACATAACAGAGCCAGTAGTAAGTACATCTAGCAGTTCTAAAGACATAAAGTAAGTTCTACACTAGGCAAAATAATTGGAGTGGTGAGCTGACAGGTTTACTGTAGGACAATAAAATGAGACTTACAGTTCACCTACACACATTATGCAGAAAGCGACATGTTGTTGAAATGTTGCTTAAGCTGTGTAACTAGAAAAATGCACAACATAACAGAGATGTCCAGCACGGTTCACAATTGTCCTGGACCTAGCAAGTGAAATCCATTCCTGGAAAAAGCCTTCTTCAGAAGAAGCGAAATAGATGTGCATTTACATTTATAAAATTCAAAACAGATATTCTATAAACCTCTATCATCTCAGGCCAGTACTAAATGCTGTATTCGAACCACTGCTTGTTGAAGCATCTTTCTTCAGTGTAACCTGCCCAGCCCACCAAATCCTGCCAGGCAATGGAACTCCAAGAGAGGCCCAGAAGTTTTTTAATGAGGCGTTGGGCCTTCTTCACTGTGGAACCACCCTGTGGAACCAGCTTCCAGTGGAGCTGTGCCTGGCCCCTTCTCTGCTAATACTGTATTTGTCCGTGTGTGGAGGAGAAGCCCCGCCACCAAGCAGCCTTCCACTTCTTTGCTCACCAAAATCTTATCTGGGTCGCTAGATAAGGAAAAATCAACCTAAAGAGGCATATCTTTACCAAGCTAGTGCACAAACCCCAGAACAGGCATCAGAAATTCAGGCAAAAGGCAGTTGCCACTGCCTCTCCCCCCCCCCAACCCCTGCCTCTGGCCAGCCAGTTTCAGATAAGAAAAATCTTTATTGATCCCACATCTGGGGGAAATTTACTTGTTACACAGCTCCCAATATAAAAAAAACAAGTAAAGATGGCTAGGTGCACAAAAAAAGTATACGGTGTGTGAGAGAGCCCATGATTCCTCTGCCCTGGATGTGTGTGCATGCATTTTGTTTGTACATTTCTAGCATATGTCAGCCACCTGTCACCAATGGCTCTTCTACTTGCAAGGCACCACTGTGCATGCAATGGCTTTTCTAGCACAAGCTTGCATGGCTGTCACCTATTGCACTGTCTTCTTCTGGGCACACCCACCCAGGTTATACACACATACATGCCAGTCCACCCACTCACCGGCCTCTCTGATTTCCTTGGGTTGAAGAGAGAGAGAGAGAGAGTCCACACTACACAGATCTGGTGAGGGTATCCATTCAAAAATGCTGGACTAAACCTTTGCTAAAGTGTCTCAGAGTCACTTTAAACTTGCACCAATACATATTTTGAACTATTGCTTTATATTCATTGGGACCTCAGTGATTCAACTAGTGAATGAGGCTGGCCCCAAAGAATGCAGCTCTTACTGTTCACTATTATCATTCTTCAATTACTATTTTCACATTAGCTTGCCTGCCCACTCAGATATTTTAAGAGGTCTCTGCTTCACCTTTTTTTGTCTTTCACACCTTTTGTCTTTTAATAGTCTTATAGAAGTTGAAGGAAATGCTTCGCATGATGAAATCCACCTTCCTTTACCAAAAAGAAGCATATTATTACCCTCCATATTGGATTTACTACATTAACATTGTTAATAATCCATTGATAAAGGGCTTTTTATAAAAACAGCTGCTGGGCTCATTAACAAGTTCAGAAACATTTGAAGATTTATGAAATGCTGTCAATATGACTAATAAAAGAGATTCCCCCCAATTTCCTTAACCATTCTTTTAACAACAGATGGCATTGCTTTACTTCGGTATTAACAAGCATGATCTGACCGACTAGCCATTGTTACATTAAATTTCTTTCTTTTTGGGGGAACTATATCTGACACAAAATTATATAAAAGAAACTTACAAACTTGTTAAAGTATAGATGGACATTGTTATACATCTGTGGTTCCCAAACTTGGGTTCCCAGATCATATTGGACTACAACCCCTAGGAATTTTGGCCAGCACAGCTACTGATGAAGCCTTCTGGGATTCTTAGTCCCAAGTACACCAGGTGACCCAAGAATGGGAACCACTAGTATATGAGGTCATTGGATGAAATCCTCTGGTGCAGTTACACAAATGGTGTAAATTTTGAAATCAAATTGACCTAATATGTTAAGACATTTCCATAGGTCATATTTGTTGCATATGGAATCAATTTGGCATGTATTCGATAAGATCTTTAGAAATGTTTTAACTTATGTCAATTCAATAATAAAAACCACCCAATTTCTGTAAGTGTACAACAGAATTTCAGCTGTTATATTTTATAAGAAGCCTATTCACACAACATTTTCAAATCTGACAGGTTCCTAAAAATTAGTTACAGATGTGATGCTTTGTTATAGACACAGAAGGTAAAAGGTGTAACATTCAGCCATGCCTTCCTGGCAATTAAGGAGTCTCTGTTGGGATTCTCAAGCATGCACCAAAGCAGCAGTGGGGCACTGAAGGATCCCAGTGGTGACTGTTCCTTTCAGGCTAGGTATAAATGAATGTTATGCATTGTGTCTTCCATGTGCATGACAAAGCAATAGGAATTCAGCCATTTTTTTTAAACAGTGTAGTCAAAAAATCATCATTTGAATATAATAAAACAGCTCCATACTTGTTATGGGAATAGTTAGCATAATTGGTAACAGAAAATATAGTTTACCCATTAAAACTCAGTAGTACTAAATTTTATATTCTTTCTCATAAACCAAAGCTGTCAATTTATTCATAAAGATGTAAACATAGTTCTCCAAGTCCTATAGTATGGAGGATGAAAGTGGAACCTAATGCATTATCTATGCCATGTGGACAGCAAGGTATAACAAATGATAAAATTCTGAGACTATATTTTGTTTGGTATCCAACTGATGGAGGATAGAACAATTGAGTTGATGGGCCACTGATGCTGCTGCTCAACAATCTCTCTTTTTGAGCCCAATTAATCTGATCATGGGGGCTGATGGTGCTAGAGTTATTTTGGGCTTTGATACTGGGGGATTTCAAAACCCATGCTGAGATCATCTTGTTTGTAGTGGTCCAAGATGCTTGGTATTTCCACTGAGATGGACTGCTCACCTGTAATAGTTTAAATTTACTAGAACTCTCAGCCATTTAAAGGATGAGGGTTCCATTAAGATGGTTTCCCCCCAATAAGGTGACAAATCCAAATGATGGATCCTGGGGAGGTTTCTGCTGTGTCAGCAATTGGGCTTGTCAATGTTCTGGTTGGCCTCTGAAAAGGGGTAATGGCAGGGCAATGGCCACAATTGCTCCTATGTATCCCATTTCAGTGTATAGTCAAGACAGCCTTCTTTTCCTAGGAAGGCCGTATTGGCGAGATGAATGGGATGCAGAAAATTCAGGGCAAGTGTGCCTAAACACATCCACTGAAAGGTCCATGCTCCAGCTACAATAGTGGTTGAAAAAAGTAATTTCCCACACTATTTTATTTGGCCAGAGTTGTCCTGGGGAGCTGTCTTAAATGTTCTGGCCCCCAAGAAGATGCAGATCACTTGACAGCCTGCTATGCAGAATTTGCACAATGCTTGCAGCCAAAATTGTTCCGACCTGGATAATGCACTTGACACAGCTACTGTGGATGCAACTGTGGACCCTGCTTGCCCCTTGATTATGAGCATGAGTTCTGGTTTCTGAAGTTGTGGACAGATCAGTTTGAAGTTGTGGGCAGAATCCTTGGAGAGGCGAGAGCCACTGCATGCAAGGACCTTTGCCCTTCCTGGCTTATAAAAGCTAGCATTACTGGCCAAGGGTACAGAAAGCAATGAATGCAGATTTCAGGCATCTTAGAAGCAATAATAAGACTGCTACTGAAAAAATACCTTTTGAATCTCACCCTATTCATATGTAAGAGCCAATCTCCTATATTTCATTCTTTGGCTTTGGAGTCCCATGGAGTTTTGTCCTGTCCCCCATGCTATTTCACATATGTATGAAACTGTGGGAAATGTTGTTTCCAACCAAAATCAAGGAACCTGTTTCTTTCTAGACCAGTGTTCAGTGTCAGTAATGGGCTGGGCAAGGGTGAATAAACTGAAGCTTAATCCAGAAAAGCTTGAGATGTTCCTGATTAGTCAAAAGGTAGTCCAGAAAACAGAGATTCAGCCTCGGCTGGGTGGGTTTACACATTTAAATACTCAGATTCACAGCTCTGGTGTGTTTCTGGATTGTTCTATGAGCCTGGCTGCCTAGGTCTTGGTTGTGGCCAAGAATGCATTTGCACTGTTAAAGCTAGTCACTAGTTATGGCTGTTCCTCGTGATGTTTGTTCAGGACAATGTGACATGCACTTTGGTTACATTCCACTTCCATTACTGTAATGCAGCAATGTTCAAATGTGTTTGAAGTGCCAGTGGTTCTAAGAGATTGTGCAGATGCAAAAAAGCACCGATTCATTGGCTGCTCTGAAGCTGAGAAACTTCAGCTTGTGTCCTGCAGTTCAGAGGCAAACCTTGTATTCAAATAGGGTTTTGTCAAATAACTATCCATGAAAGGGGAAAAATTGCTTTAATGTGTTTTTAATTGTTTTCTTCGGGTTTCAATTGCTTTTAAATATTGGGATCCATTTGATTTTGTTGTATTTTAAATCTATTGTACTTAAGCCATCTTGAGTCCTTTTATTGGGAAACAGGCAGGTTTTGAATAAAGTGAAGAACAGAATGAACAAATGGAAATGTTTGCAATGTTCTTAAATATGTGATGCAGGGCTGTCAAACTGACAGTTGTATCTGTTTTTAGTAAATACTATAATTCAGTTTCAATTTCAGCTTGTTGTATGTCATCTAATAATGCATCACTCCATTTCTAAATATTGTGGAAAGGGGACAAAAACACACCATGGCTGAGAAATGGTCAGGATAAGTACCATCTCCATCTACTCTAATGCCGTAGCTATTCTTAACAGGAAAACATAATCCATCGGTGTGTATTCTGACATTTGCACTTTTTGGTGGTATACCCTCCACATATATTTCAGCTGAACATTTGAACCCATAATTATTACTTCTCCAAAACATTTTATTGGTTAAAATTTAAGAACAGTCAAAGAAAGATAACAGTTGAGAAGAAAATACTATAGAACAAGAAGTATAAAAATAATATTTTTCCAAAGAAAGGAAGGGGAAAGAAAAAACTGAAACATATTTGGAGGCTATGTTACTAAAATGTTCACATGTACAAAGTACATACTCAAGCATTTGACTTTTATCATACTTTTATCATATTTGCTAAATTTTGCTTCCCCACTGACTTTCTGAAATGAATTCTGGTTCTTTGCTCATTTTCATGTATTGAGTAATGACATCTCTGTACTATTTCCTCATATCACACAGGGATGTCCCCTTTCACCTCTTACATTTGATCTGTGTTAGAAGTCCCGTACTGTGTCATTAGACAAAATGGTAAAATCCATAGCTTTATACATAAATCTATAGTATTTAGAATATGTCTTTATGGAGATTATCTTTGATCGTTCACCTGTGAATCTAACTCTTCTATTCCATCATATTAATTAATATGTTTGGCGGTAGATCCAGATATTCAATTACAGTAAATGGAACAAAATCTGAGTTGTGGCCAAAGGGGGAGGATACGTCAGAATTTTATTTGTTTGTTTGTTTTTTGCTTTTAGACAGGCACTTCCAGGAGTACTCAGACATGATTGCATGTGTTGGAATACTGATTCCTAGGAATATTTTACAGATAACCACACTAATTTTAATAAATTGATTTCAGAGACATTATTGGATTGGGACAGATGGGCACCTTTAAATTTTTCCCTTGGGACAAAGTAAATACACTCAAAAGGAATATTACACCTCAGGTTATATATGTTTATTTGTGCAATCTATCTCCATATATCTAGCAGATATTTCCATAAAATCAATACTGTGTTACAGAGATTTATGTAAGGCTGTATACCACCATCCTGAAACTCTTTGAAGAAGGTACAGCCTGCATTCACTCATAGTGGATTTGGCTTTCTTAGTCTTAGTTTATATCATCAGGTCAAGAATTATCCAATAGCTGAACTGGGCTCTTTTGGAAGCCTCCTGTCTGGTGTCCTTTTCTTAGTGTATGGCTTTGGAGTCCACATATGTTGAAGCAGACTTTATTCCCTTGACAGTGTCTGCAACAAGAGAATTGTAGCACATCACTATGTAGCTGCACTGCTTCGTACACTATATATTGCATATTTCTATTGTGTTCTGCATTGCATTATTTATGACTTTTAATTACCACAGTCAAAGACCAGCACTAATTTATTTAGTGCTGATCTTTGATGTAATATAAAATTGCCTGAAGTGCTTTCTTCTTAGGAATGGAAAGTCAAGATTGTAACAAAGAAATTGCAAATTATTTTCAATTCTGTAGGACCTGAGCTACTGATGCTAACAGATGATTCCCAGTCAGAATGAAAAGCCATCTATCTGAGAAGTTATTGACTCTGGGACATTCTACCTGCACTTTTAACAGCCGTTAGCTACTCAAAAGCTAAATCCATTATTAAAAAAAAGAATCAGGAACATAGAATTGCAAGAACATTTAATTACTAAATATTGTGCTGTAGGCGACGACATTTGTGCCCTCTTGCTAATTAATCATTTCCTAAATTCAGAAGAGCCTCGACTTCAGCCCAGTTTAATGTTTTACCTGTTTTGCTTCTACATAGGAAATTTTGGGGATGTGGAAACTGCCAGGCATGTCCTGCTATGCTGCTCCTTATATTGCGATCTTCATCAAGAATTCCTTGAATCCATTCCTCAAAAATTCCCAGGCATATCAGAGGAGTTTTTTTTATTTCATTTCTCTTTTGTGCTTAGGACCCATAGATTACTAATAGAGATGGGATCAAAATGAATTCTTTATTTGTTTCATTCGTTATTCATTTCGTTACGTAACTAAATGAATAACGAACCACCCTCCTCAAAGGAAAATGAAATGAAATTAAACAAATAATTTCATTTTGTTTGTTTTGTTTGTTGGATGTTACCCTCCAAGCTGCCGACCAGCCCCCATGGAGGGGGCTTCCAAAGTGGCAGTGCTGATCAGCTGTAGTGCAGCTGGCGCTTGTTTAAAAAGTGCCCTTAGCTGGCCCTCGTTACAGCTGATTGGTGCTTGGGGCTCAACCAAAAAAAAAAAATATATTAAAAAAATCCCACCTTCCCCCCCCCCCCCACACACGATTGGGTGGGGAGGAAAGGTAGGATTATTTATTTATTTATTTATTTATTTATTTATTTATTTATTTATTTATTTTGCTGTTCCCCAAGCACTGATCAGTTGTAGTGTGGGGTTGGGGGCAGCAAAAAAGTTTTAAAATTGCTCCTTTCTCCCCACCTGATGGGGAGTGATTTTTAAACTTTTTTTGCCAGCTTAAAAAAAAAAAAACAATCCCCTGGTTTCCCTATGCCCAATTGGGTAGGGGAAAAGGCAGGATTTTAAAACTTAAAAGTACAGCACTAAAGCTGATCAGGGCTTGGGGTGGCAAAAATATCTTTACAAAACCCTTTTCCCATGCCCAATACACACAGAGAGAGAGACAGACACAGAGTGCATAAATGAAAAATGAATCAAAACGAAAAATGAAACAATTTTTTAAACAATACATTTCAAACAAAATCAAACAAAACAGAATGGAATAGAATGAAATGATAAATGAAACAAAACGCTATTTTAGCATTTTGTGCCCATCTCTAATTAGCATTGCCATGTGCACTTTCCCTCTAGTGGCATTGGGTGTAGTTTTATTTGTGTGTGAATTATCAAGCCAATATCAAACAATGCAAAGTACAAGAGTGCACTATTAAAACATTGGTGTCAACCTAGGACAATCTCTCATGTGGTCACATCCAAAGTGAGTTTATCTGCCCATCATCTATATCAGGGCTGGCCGACAGCGGTGGAGAATCTCAATGCACTGTGCCTTAAACTTATTTGTTGGATTCTGCTGAACTATAATATTAGGTATTAGTGTGACATGGAGAGGCCAGATTTCCCACAGGTATACCTATCTCCATGACAACAGGACAGGACAGCTCAGATTCTCCTTTCAACAAAGCCATAGCTATTTGTTCATTCTTAGAAAATGGAAAGCCTGGTGGGAGTATTAATGTTTCATTATATGAAAGAGTTTTTTTCCTCCACCACTGGAAACTGAAATTTACAGAGAGATTATTATAATAGACTCAACAAAGCCCTAACACTGTATATTGAGATTTGTTTCAAGATCTTCACCATGCTGGAATCCCAGCAGAGGATCAAAGCCGGAACATACACATGTTGGATAAGGATTTGCAGATAATAATTCTTCATTTAAAAATAGATATTGTCAAGCCCTAAGAAATGTCATTGTGTTGAGCGACACAGCTAACTGCAAAAGTTACTGGTACCTGTGATATTTAATCCTGACTTCAAAATATTGATGCTATCTACATTTTTTATTTTCATTGGAAAATGCTTCCAGGAACACTATTGGGGAGGTAAAAAGGAAGATCAATCCATAAATGGGGAAAAAACTATCTGGACAATGTCCAAGCATAACTGTTTGAATAAGCCATGCCATAGCATAGGTTTTATTCAAGCTCTCAAGCTGTCTATTATGTATAAGAAGTCAATGATAGAACTCATTAGGAGTTTGGGAGTTAGGTACCACTGGTATGCTAAGGACATTGAGTAGTAGTCAGAGTCATCATCCTTGTAGTCAGAGTCAGCTGAAGTTACACAGGTGCTGGACCACCATCTTGATGTTGCAATTGGCTGGATTAGAATAAATAAACCAAAGATGAATCCTGGCAAGATGGAGGCTCTGTTGTTGAGAGGCTCTCCCATCTGGGACTTACTGCATGACTTCTTACTGGGTGTGTACTGTCCCTGAAAGAACATGTGGATAGTTGGGGAGTAGTGCTGGGTCTATATCTGTCACTGGAGCACTATGTGAAGCAGTAGGTTGCTGTGATCAAGGGCCAGCTTTGGTTGCTTCAGTAGCTATAGCCATTCCTCAACAGGACAACAAGACCACAATAGATCATGCTTTACTAGGAGCCCAGTTAGAACAATTGCAATGCACTTTACAAGAGGCTGTAGACACTGAGAAATGCAACAGAGAATTATCAGTTAGACTGATAACAAGAAAATATCTCCAATCCAAACCACATAATGCTTAATTGTGAAACAATTCATCTGGTTGCCAATATACTTTTTGCCTGAATTCAAGGTGTTGATGATAACTTCCACAGCCAAAAACAGCCTGAGAACTGAGTATTTGAAGGTGTGCTCTCCCTGGCTTGGCAGCAATGCATGTGGAAATGATTAAGATCTCAATAGACCTTAAGCTAAACAGTCAACAGTGTGTGATTTTAGCAACAAATTTAGGGTGAAATAAAGCATCCAGATTATGTTGTTAGATGCTGTCAAATCATCTCCAACATATGGTGACACTATGAATGAGTAATCTTTAAAATTTTCTCTCCTTAACAGCCTAGCTCAACTTTTACCAAGTCAATGAGATGGCTTTATTTTTTACTAAATCAATTTCACATCTGTCTTTTCCAGCTGCCTTTAACTTTTCCTAGCTTTATTGGCTTATCCATCTAGTCATCTACCCAGCTTTCATATTTGTACATAGCAACCAGGAATACAGCAGTGTGGATGAGCTTGGCCTTGATTTTCAATGGTACATCCTTACACTTGCAAAACCAAGGACAGGTGATATCAAGCTAGAGAAGGAAAAAAAATAGGAAAGAACCCCAAATTATGGTGGATCTGTTTCTTTAAAATGACCCCCCAAATGTATGTATGTATGTATGTATGTATGTATGTATGTATGTATGTATGTATGTATGTATGTATGTATGTATGTACCTATTTAAATACCCCAGAGACCTTTCTCTCCAAAAGGTGGAGAGAAAATATATGTTTCAAATTCTATCCCTGGTGACGATATCGATTTCATTTAATTTATATCTTCTTTTTTTGTCCATGCAGAGTTGATGCAGTGCTAAAGTAGTACACTTACTCATATAATGATAAATGGTTTAATATTAAACTTGGTAGTTTTAATTTTTTTTAAAAAAAATACTTTTGCTCCTAGGGAGATAGATTGTGGGGGTAGGTTTTCCTGCTGTCAGAAACATGATGTCCAGCTTAGCATGTCACCAGAATACCACCCAAACTCATGTCCCTTGCTTTTCTGGAAAATGAAACAACTGATCACATGACAGAAGGTGGATTAACATTATTCTGGGTGGGAAAAAAAGAGTAAAAAACCCCAATAACAGACTGGGGGGAGGATTACTTCCACATTAGGTGCAAAAAGGACCTGTGTGATCAGTAAATAAATGAAGAAGAAAAGGAAAAAAGTTAACTCCATTTTAAACCCACTGCAAATCCTGCAACATTTGACTATGTAATCACAACCAGGGTCATAGCTTCCCCGTTATTTCAGAAACCATAACCTTTTTAATCTTAGCTATCTTTCAAAATTTAATGATTTAATAATTGCACTACAGAGGGAGAAGAAAAAATTCATTACCCTATCAGCTGATCTTTGTTCTGTTCCACGAGAGTAGGAGGAACATTTGAGACAATTACTTGCATATCCAACTGATTGACCACAGAAACCTGGAAACACAAAAAGAAGAAAAAGTAGTTGAGCCTCCAAACATACATTAATTCAGAACAAGAACAAGGATCTCATATTCTGTGAGACTCTCCATCATCAAATATAACTGTCATGGATGTGGAGCAGAGATGCAGTTTTGAGTCATGGTTAATGGAACAGCTAGTGCAGCTATCAGGTTCTTCCATTAAAATTGATGGGATTTTGAAACACTTTTGGTTTGGCTAAATCACGTCCTTTATTTTCAGCAATCTATCAACACATAAAGAACCCACCGTCTCATAATTAATGCGGAGCATGCCTACTGTTGGATTTTCAGCATATTTTATAATTTTTGCTTTATATCTATTCCTGCACAACAACGCCTATTAATATGCAAATTCATCCTTCTCGTTAAACCTAATTGTAAATAGATTTTGAGCGAAAAAACTGACCATCAAGATCATCAGCAGTTTTTTGACAAAAAAAAGTTCTTGTTTCCTTTAGGTACCAATTCTCGAAACAGCAAGGCAAAAATTCTGAAAAATTCTTATTTTGATGTGAGAGAAACAAAAGTATGCTGACAGTTTTGTTTAAGCATTTACCAAAAGAAAAATATATATTTAGCTACAGTATAGTTTTCTCAAAGGCAGTACTGTATAGCACAATTTGCAAAGATCAGGTGAAGGAAGTATGCTATGTTGCAATCGTAAAATATGACTGCAACATAGCATACAAATTGCCGAGGACCTCCAGTAGTGCTAATAAGTAGTGATGATGATGATGATTAGATAGATAGATAGATAGATAAAATATAAAAACAGTCACAAAGTGGAGAATGTTTTAACTTTCAGCAAACATAATAATAACATATTCATATACTTTTAAAAAATGTAAAATGTGAATGACGCCAAACATGTCAGCAGACATGAGTACCATAGAAGTGAATGTCCCATAACTGGCTGTGTACATGGAGTAACAAACCTGTGCTTTCCTCTTTGTAATCACTGAAATGACACTATATCATCTCCCCTGTTTCTTTCCTGAAAGAGTGACTGAATGACATGGGAGAGATGGCAGAGAAGCAGCTTTATTTTTCATATTGGTAAAAATATTCCTCACTGTTCAGTTGTTCTCACAAAGCTAGGAAAAGTGATGTTAGATATGTTATACATCTAACATATTTCTAGTGGAATATATAATTCAGTTGCTTAGAATTCCAAAAATTCAGGAAAAGCCATAGTCTACTTAATATTGGCAATAGTTTGTAGAGACTGTGCAGTCATTTGCCTTGCCTCTCTTTAGAAGATATTGGTTATGGTTACTAAACTCTCTCTCTCTCTCTCTCTCTCTCTCTCTCTCTCTCTCTCTCTCTCTCTCTCTCTCTCTCTCTCTCTCTCTCTCTCTCTCTCTCTAAGAAGCTGAGATGACAAATGAAATTTGAAATATGCACTTTTGGGACACTGTTATATAGCCAAGCAGTAGTTGAAACAGTGGTATTCAGAGCATGGAGCATTAATTCTACTGAAAACACTCAAGTAAAGCAATCAGGTTGAATCCCAGAACAATGTATTCATGAGACTGTTGGGACTGTGCTACTAAGTTTAAATATAGCCAGGCCATTGTTGGATAACTTGGGGGGGGCAGTATCTCCCTGTGTAATTTATTTTATACAGTAATTCTGTGTATATCAGTTTCTCTTACTTACTGCCCTTGCTGACTCAAGCTGAGCACTAAGGGGCTTAATTTATCATTGTGGTGTAAGGCACCCATTTCCTGTTTGAGCTTTCCCTCCTTCACTGAAACCCAACCTGAAAATTAGGAAGCATCTAGAATAATATCTAATAGAGATGGGCACGACCAGGAAAAATTATGTTTCGAGTTGTCGTGTGTCAGAGCCGGCCCGTTTCAGCTCGTTTCTGTTTGTTGAGAAATTTTTCAAAAAATTGTCATGTCGTTTGTCGTTTTTTCATCTGTCATTAGTACTGGTTTTTTTGGGGGGGTAGCGGGCTCCTGGAGGCACCCCTCTGGGGTGGGTGCCTCCTGTGGCCCGCTATGAAGGGAAAGCGGGCTCCTGGAGGCACCTCTCTGGGGTGGGTGCCTCCTCTGGCCCGCCATGAAGGGAAAGCAGGCTCCTGGAGGCACCTCTCTGGGGTGGGTGCCTCATCAGGCCCGCTACAAAGGGGTATGCATAGCCAATTTGATATGCATACCAAGTTGCAGTGGCAGGCAGAGGCACCTCTCTTTCGGGTGCCTCTGTGACTCACTGCCTGCCGGCATACGGTGCACTTGGGCTGGGGATGGGGAGGAGGAACAAAGTGAGAGAGGACCCCTATGGGCGCCCTCTGGCTCACTAAGAAGGGAAGTGTACTTGCTGTAGTGCAATGCGAGTACACAGATCTGGCTTAGGGTTAGGGTTAGCGCAAGGGCTAGGCTTAGGGTTACGGGTAAGATTAGGGTGAGTTACTGGGGTGCACCTCTGGGTGCCTCTCTGACCCACTAAGAAGGACAGTGTACTGGCGTATGGGTTAGGGTTAGGGTTTGGGTTCGGGCTAGGGTTAGTGGGCTTTTTATGCCCAACTGGCACATCCCAGAAGTCTCAGTCAAAACCTGGTCAAGTGGCCATGCAATTGGTGGAATGGCTCCAAAAATTTGCATGGTCCACTCCCATGGCCAGCCCATCATTGCGCAGGTGTAAAAAAATAAAAATAAAATAAAATAAAATAAAATAAATGGAGACGTTTTGTTGCAAGAAAAACCCACTGCTGCTACTGTAAAAATTCAGGCATTTAAAATACCTAATTTTCGCATGTTTCTGTGGTGCTTTGGTGTGTTTTTGGACCACGATTTCAAAATAAATATTGTGGTCGCCCCATTTTGGATCTCCCGCCTGCACTGCATGGCATGGCGAGCGAGTTGGCGAGACGACGAGGATGCCCCCCACCAGAGCAGCCCAGGACAGGAGAGGGGGGAGGCCGGGGACCCCCCCCCCCCAGAAATCACCCCTCTGGGTGGTTTTCGCCTGCTTTTTTGGCCGGGAATCGGGTTTTTTTATTTTTAAAACTTTTTTAATCACCGCGTGATGCCAGGAACGACAACGACAAATCAGACCCAATTTTTCTTTTTTCGGTTCGAGTTCGAGTTCTGGCGGAGTAACTGTCATTACCGTTTCCGTTGTGTAACGGAAACGAGGAACGGAAACGGAAACGAGAATTTCGCCAAGTCGTGCCCATGTCTAATATCTAATGTAGTGGGGTGGGATAGGATGAAGGTCTATATTTGGAAGGGTACATAGGAAGGCATCTGATAACAAGAGAACCAGAAAATTGTCCAGGACTTCAGAATTTCTTTACCCTAACTCAGGATGCCAAAGACAGAATCGGGAATCTTTTCCATCTGCTGCCTAACCATATACAAATTTCAGTGCAACGAGGATTGCAAAAGAGAAACATATAGCTCCGTTGACACTATACATGAGATATAAGGGTGGGGGAAAGCAGAATAAATAAAATATAAATCACTTGGATGGTTACATGGAGGGCCATAAGCAATGAATCAGAGTATAATTAAACAGGAGAGTAAATACCAGGTTCAATTTACTATTTATTTTATTTTATTTTATTTTATTCAATTTTTACCTTGCCCATCAAATGAGCAGATCACCACTCTGGGTGGTTTTTAATAAAAATATCCACAACACAAACCAGGAGAAGGCACTCTAAACCACTAAACTGTTGTGTACATTGTTCCTTCTCAGTACTCCACATCTTAAAAGTGCAAGGATTATTACTTCATTGTCTCCCATACTCACATGCCCATAAAGACTGCATGCAAATTGTTATTCTGAGAAAAAGAGAGTTAAGAAAAATATGCAGTTCATTAGCTAACGATCTCTCCATTGAGAACAAGACAGAAAGAAGCCATGTTATTGGCTCAGTAAATAAAAGTAGTACTGTTGGATAGCTCAGTGGAGCTAGAGGTTATGAGTTCAATTCCCCATTATGCCTCCTTGAAATGTGCTGGACTCAATGAACCATAGGCTCTGCAGTTCAAATGTTATTTTTATTTATTTCACACACACACACACACACACACACACACACACACAATCTTAAGGTTTTATCTCAGCCTAATATATCTTCCTTTGCTTTTATATTTTATATACACAACCAAAAGGAAAGGAGAGAATGAGCCAACAAGGAACTCTGGTCTTTGCGCTCCATGGCTCAGATGGTGAAAAAGGAGCATGTTAAATGTGAAGATTCATTTTGTCAGTCAGTGGGATCATGAGGAGAGAAATGGAAGAGCTGAGATGACTTCAAGTCATAAAGTTAAGCCTGTCTAAAGGGAATTGACTTGGCTTGTACTTCCTCCAAGCTCAGGAGGAAGTACAAATGGAGCAACTGTATAAATAGCATATCCACATTGACCCATGTCTCATAAGACAAAGGGCAGATCTCAGAAGACAAAGGACATTCTCAGTTCAGCTTTTTACAAAGCCAAACACCATTCTCAGCCATTCACAAAGAAATGCAAAGAAGGGAACTTCCTATGGTAGATGCTGGTTAAGGTATTAACTCTTTGAAACTTGATAAACTGACTTCAGAAACAGCCAAGGTATGATATAGTGTCTGGACAAAAAATAAACTGGACGAAAGTGAATTAACTGAAACTGAATCCAAACAAAATGAAAGTTATGTGGGTAGCTGGCTTCCGTATTTGGGAGCTGGACAGATGATGAGTTTTGAATGGCTATATACTTGAGAATGTTGGTCATGAGACAAATCTAATGCCTAGGTTTTAGTCCTACAGTTTTCTGTTTTTACCTTAATCATTTAAACTGTTAACCTGTTTAAGGTTACTAAAACATTTTGTTTTAATTTATTTTTACATTGCCTTGTTTCCTTTTAAGGCCATTTTATCGATTAAGACCAGTCAATAAAGAACAACTGAGAAAGATATGAGAATAAAGGTACACAGTGTGCATGCATCACCCCCTTCTAAAAAGTAAAAATAAGACTAAAAGGCCACCTGTTGCTACAGACCAAACAGACAACAAAGATTTACTGAACACCTAGTAGGTGACTACACATAGGTCATGGTGCTTATTTGAATAACCTCCTGCTGCTTATAGTGGGCAAGTATGTCAGAAGCCCCCCCTCCTCGCCCGCAATCTGTTAAAAGGATGGTAAATGCCTGCAACACAAATACATTTCATTCCCATCATGCAATAAGGATATGCCTGCCATATGTACTTACAAGTACGTCTGATTTGTTACTCAGTCCTTTTCCGTAGTTGTCAGTGGCAATGACCTGAAACTTGAAATAAGACCGTCGCATGTTTTTGAATAACATTGCAGTTTTGATAAGCCCTGTGTACGGCTCAATCACAAAGCCTTCTTTGCCATCCTTGATGGGAGGAATGATGAGTCTATACTGCATAGCACTGTAGTTGCCCATATCTTTGTCCTTAGCCTGATAGGTGAAAATGACAAGAGAAAAAAAGAAAAGAAACTGCTAAGATGAATGAGTATATTCGGGAATGTTCACTTTTATCTTTTAAACAATTTATTGACTCGTACAGTAGAAAAAATTCCAGTGAATTCCACTTCATAGCAGATTTGCAACATTCAGAATTGAATTTCAGCGCTGTCATGACTTCCCAAGGAAAACAGACATTAAAATAGCATAATGTGGAAAACTACAAAGCTATATGGCAATATTTTCAGTTTAAAAAGCTGCTAGGCTTACAATTGAGAGGAAACTTTTCCTCATATCTATAAGCCAGTGGAAAAATTCAGTTAAAATCTGGTATTTTTTTTAAAGTTTGGTTGATTTCAAAGAATACTTAAGATTTTGCTCATATCTCATCTATTAAAATGAATATGGTATCAAAATGTAAACCTTGGCCAGATACCATATTTTAAAAATAAAGGCTGGGCTCTTTTCCTGATTAAATAGGCTTAGTGCCATAGTATCTACTGTATTCTATGTCCATGTTTAGCATGCAAGAAAGCTGGCATTATGACCATTGTCCACTCTGCTAGGACAACATAGGCTGGAATCAGGAATATTTAAGACTCAAAAATGGACCAAAACAGGGATAGCCCAGAACCCAGTTTTGGAATACTACATACACATGGGAAATTTCAGAAATGGCTTTTGCAATTTTCTGTCTTTCTGTCATATGCTCATTACCTATAACTGAGTACATAATTCAGATCTAGTACCTGTATATCCCAGCATGTGACAGCCAATCAGAGCAATTGCACATGTAGTTATACAATTTTGGACTCTGTGTCAATGTCAAACTCAGTCTTGTCATTATTAAGTGTAGTTTTGTATCCAGAGGTACAAATTCATACTCGGGTTGAGGTTATTTTAATTTTGTAGCAGCCACCTTTCTCCCATTAAGGGGATTTAAGGCAGTTATTTAAACTGCAGTAATGCAGTCAAGCCTCTGCCCATGACCTGCATTTGATCCCAATAGGTTCAGGTAGCCAGTTCAAGGCTGACTTAGCCTTCCATTTTTCTGAGGTTGGTAAAATAAATATCCAGCTATCTGGGGCAAAGTGCTGAATGTATAACTATGTTGCAAACCACCTAACGAGTATCTTAGCACTATGGTACAGCATATAAGCAATGATGATGATGATGATGATGATGATGATGATGATGATGATGATGATGATGATGATGATGGTGGTGGTGGTGGTGGTGGTGGTGGTGGTGGTGGCAACAACAGCAACAACAATGACAATAACAGCAGCAACAACAATGGATTGAAATTTTTAAAATATAAACCACACTTCTTAATAGATTTCCTGTTTGTTCGCATGAAAGAAGATATTTCATTGCATAGGTCCAGTTCAAATGTAAAAGCAGGTGATTATTTTCTGCTATAGAAAAACAATCATGGTGATACATGCCATTTATCCTTCTTCTTTGCAGATGGGAAGAGGAGATTGGAAGATTTGTTCCTGATTTTAAACAACCAACAATTCCTTATCTGGCCAAACTTAGGGAGCTGTGGTTTATTTAATCCCTAGTTACTGGGAACAAATCAGGATTAATACATGATTTATGATTTTGGAGTCTTTGATAACTATAGTTAAATACATTAATGTACAGTGGTGCCTCTTAAGACGAATGTAATTCATTCTACAGGTCAATTCATTTCATGAAAAATTCCTCCAACAAAACACGGTTTAACGCATGATGAAGCTGTTTGGATGAGCAGCAAAATGTTTCTATCAAAAAAGAAGTCCAGTAGCCATGACTCAACTTCCAGATTCCCATAGGAATGCACCAAATTCATCTTGTGAGGCATCCCATAGGAAAAATTCATCTTACAAGGTTTTCCTGTGCCCAGAGATTTCATTTGTCTTACAGGTTTTTCATATTAAGGGGCATTCATCTTACAAGGTACTACTGTATTTGAAATACTTCATTCTCCCATTATAAACTGGCTACATGGAGGATTCTATGACTGAGTCCCTTCCAAAAATACCATCACCATTAAAATGTGATTACAATGCAGCAAGTGGTTTTGGAGCTATGGAATGCCCTCCCCAGAGAGGTACACCAGGGAGATGCCAGACAAAAATTGTTTTGTTGGCACCAACACTTTAGAACATTTTAAATATTTTAATAGTACAATGCTAGCATGTTTACTTAGACATAAACCTCACTTGTTTAGATAGGCCCTACTTTCAGGGACATAGGTTTCGGTTTCCGGACTTACTATTTAAAATGTTCTGAATTTTAATTATAATTTTATTGATTGATATTTTTATAGGCATTACTATTTTGGGCTCTGTGTTTTTGGATAAACTCATAGAATATGAATTGTCTAAAATTCATAAGGGACAGCTTCTGATTGTCCCTTGGCAGATGCAAAGAGAGGGAATAAACATGCAAAGCAAGACTATGCAAGCACACAGTGCCCCCCCCCCACTCAAGTTCTGTTATGAACAAAACAAAAAGGATCATGATGGGTGCTTGGGTGAGGGAGAAGCATAAATACTTGGACTCAAGCTTTAGAGGCCACTGAGGTGCCACAAAAGAATGCAGACAGAGATTGGTCCACAACCTGGGGTTTAGAGACCCCTGGTTTATATAAACGAGTAGCCAGATAGCACCTAAGCATGAGAATGTCAAGATATCTTGATCTTGATAGGCTGGAGCATTGGGCTGAAACCAACAGAATGAACTTTAACTGGGGTAAGTGCAAAGTACTGCACCTATGAAGAAGCAACTAAATGCACAGTTACAATATAGGGGGGCACCTGGCTCAGCAATACTATGAGTGAGAAGGATCTGGAATTCTTGTAGATCATAAGATGAATATGAGCTAACAGTGTGATGTGGTTCAAAAATGGCAAATGATATATTAGGTTGCATCAACAGAAGTATAATTGCCCAAGAGGTGCTCGTCCCCCTATATTGAGCACTGGTTAGGCCTCACCTTGAGTATTGTGTCCAGTTCTGGACAACACGTTTCAAGAAAGATGCTTAACCAATTGGAACAAATTCAGAGGACTGCAACAAGGATGATCGGGGTCTGGAACCAAAGCCCCAAGAGGAAAAATTGAAAGAATCGGGCATGCTTAGCCTAGAGCAGTGATGGCGAACCTATGGCACGGGTGCCAAAGGTGGCCCTCGGAGCCCTTTCTATGGGCACCCGACATCGCCCTTTCACAGCCACCTGTATTCAGGTTAAATTGCTGTATTGGCACTTTGCAAAAAATTAGTGGGTTTTGAATCGCAGTTTGGGCACTCGGTCCCTAAAAGGTTCACCATCACTGGCCTACAGAAAGGAAATCTGAGGTCTGATATGCTAGCACTTTTCAGGTATTTGAAGGTTTATCATACAGAGAAAGGGTATTATCTGTTCTCAATCATCTCAGAGCACAGAACGCACCGTAATGGGCTCAAGTTACTTTCTTGAGGAATATCAGGAGGAACATCCTGTTAGAGCACTACAACAATGGAACCAATTACTCAAGAACTGGTGAGTGCTCCAGTGCTGGAGGCATTGAACAGAAATTTGAAGTTTGGACCACCACCTGACAGATATCGTTTCGTTTGTATTCCTGTACTGAACAGAGGGTTGGACCTGATGGCCATGTAGGCCCCTCCCAACTTCACTATTCTATGATTCTATGATTTTAAAAAAACAAAACCAAGAACTGGTACTTGGCTGTCTCAGAGATGGAAAATATTCAATTTCCTGCACTTAGCAATGCATCCAGTAACTGTTCTGAGACTTAATCCCTGTTGCAGTTTGTGTCTTGTGTATCTTTTACAGATAAACCACAGTTGGAAAACTGTGTGTATAGCAGTGGGCTTTTAAAACAGAATTCCTGAAAGAGAAAAATGCTGTCCCTCTCCCTGTGAAAAACCTCAGGCATAAAGAGACTTGGTAAAAATGCCATGGAGTAAGAAGCAGGTTGTGTGTCTGGAGGCATTGTCAAATAATCCACCTGCTGTTTTCCTAAACTCCACGTTTGATCTTGGAGAAAAATACCTGCGTGCTGAAACTGCTGGAGTCAACAAAGATGGTACAAAACAATGTGTTCCACTGACTTGGTGGCCAGCTGAAACAAAAGCTTATGTAGAGAAATAAGTAACAGATGAGCCAGTGCCAATTTAATGATACCTTTCATGGGCTGGTTTCAACCACTGGTTAATAGAAAACCTTGTTAGCATTAAATATAGCTAAATAGAATTTGAGGCAGCAAGTGTAAGTTACATGGAAATGATGACAACTTTATCTTTAATATCTTTGCTTTTTTGCTTTAATAGTTGTGTGGAAGCAGGAATTTCCCCAGATGTAGCCTGAACACAAGCAATGCTTGCTGTCCTTTTCATTTTCAACATAATCATTAAATATGTAGCAATCTGTCTTCCTTTTCATATGGCTAACATGCTGGTCACTTTGGAGCTGGATAGGAATATTGAACGCCCCATCATCAACACACAGAAACACAAAAGGTGGGAACCTAAATTTTGCCTATCCTGTACTGACTCCCTACAGGTCATAAAAGGGCAGATGGCACAGTTAAATAGGTCACAATACAGGGTAGTGTGCAGTGTAAGGTGGAGTATGATGAGGCCCTGGTACCAATTCTGTGGTTTGTCTGCATCCAATACCTTGACACTGAGCTTCCCAAGATACTGAGGATTGGATGGGAGATTCATATGGAAACCAACCACAGCTAATGTCCCGGAGGCTTAGATGGAATGGTGGTTCTGGAAGGCCACACAGATGTTTGCCAGCACAGCAAGGGTGTCTAAGGGCAGCAGGGCTGTGACCCTTGAGACTTGCCCCTTTAGGTGAGGAGATGAAGTCTTGTGGGACCCTTGGCTCCTGACTCAGGAATCTGCACTACAGGAGAACCCTTTCTGCAACTGGTAGGAGGTTAGAGTTAACAGTTCATTAAAGTAGTTGCCTGATGAGATTTTAATCTCTCTCTCTCTCTCTCTCTCTCTCTCTCTCTCTCTCTCTCTCTCTCTCTCTCTCTCTCTCTCTCTCTCTCTCTCTCTCTCTCTCTAAATTTAATGTGTTGCACAAATGGATGAAAAACCTCTAGTCATGTTGTACAAAATAGGTGACAGCTGCTGAAATCACATAGAATGTACACTGTATATATTGTATTTATTGCATTTACATGTTTTATTGTTCTAATTTTATTGTATCTTGATGTTTTAATTGTTCATTCTGATTGTGAGCTGCCCAGAGACCTTTGGGTAGTGGGCGGCATACAAGCTATATAAATAAATAAATAAATAAAATAAATAAATAGGTTGCCAAATTATTTGCTAATTTATGTACACATGTAACATACGCTGCCCAATTTTACTTACGGCATTTTCCATGTATAAGATGCCCCCAATGTATAAGATGACACCCACTTCCCAACCCAAATTTAGAGCTTTGCGACTATGTGGTTCTCTCCTTGACTTACTTTCACATCTAAGATGACCCTCAACTTTTAGTCTAACAATTTTAGACAAAATATAGTCTTATACAAAAAATGTGTGGTACATGCCTCCAGTGATTTTTATCTGCTCAAACTCTGCTGTTTTCTAGCCATATCATATTTTAACACCCTAATCAAAACCTATGCCTTGTTTCTTCTTTATTCTAGGTTGGGAGGAAGTGTTGCATATACAGAGAACTTCTCCTTTTCATGTGTCTACCATGAGTCAGGGTGAAATGAATGGTGGGTGGAGAAGGGTCTGGATGAGAGGTTTGCGTGATTCTACATTCCCCTTCTTTGGTTGTTGTTGTGTCGTTACAGTAGTGACTGACTCTTCGTGACCCCATGTCCATGGAGTTTTCTTGGCAGGAATACTGGAGTGGCTTGCCCATTTTAGAATGTTAACACATGTACATAGGCTCAGGTTGGTGGCGTGATCAAAACTGTCCAAGCATAATTACATGCAAATGTCTCTACAAAAATGATAACATGGAGCTGTCTCTAGTTGGCTTCAAGTTGTTGGTGCTATAAAAAACACCAACATCCTGTGGGAGTTACGTTTCTCATATGGCTGGAGGCTCTTCCATGAATACATAAATCAAACCTCATAGAAGCACATTTGAAGTTTAAAACAAGCATAAGTCTGCAATTGCTCAGCGAGGCTTTTTCCAGAAAACAGTTCCCAAGAGTGGCTCATCACTCCCCCGCTTTACAATATATGGAAAAATAATTTCTAAAAAAATTAGATGCAGAAAATGCTACCATAGTTGGATGGAGCAGATGAAAGCGATAAGGCTTTAGGAATATGCAGGAAAAAAGGAATGCAGCCTATCAAAACATTGATTTCTGGCATAGCTCTGGAAACAGTGACAATGCAACAATGAAAATAAGGGATGCTTAAGTGATGCTACGACAAAACAAATGCCTAGATGGGAGGAAAAAATTACTTATGATGATGTATGAGACAAGGCATTAATGCCAGAGCATTTAAAAATACCAGGATAGCAGATGAAGCTGATCAAACTAGAAATGTATATCAAGCTATCAATTCCAGCAGGGAGAAAAGTATTCTTGTTTTAAAAGCTATTATATTTTGCCAGAAACTGTAACTGGAAACATCTGAATTTGCCATCTGCTTTAGTGGTGCTAATGGTGAATTTAAAAAGCCCATTCCTTTTATGGCCATCTTCATTATATTCAGACCAAAAGTAAGCATGGGCCTCTAAGGGAGACTGGAATGCACAGAAGGACCTGTAGTTGTTTTTTTCATTTTCCACTCTGAGAAGGCAGAGTGGAAACTTTTTTAAAGGTGGGGGAAATGGTTAGCGACAGATGCCTGTCAGTGCCAATAAAGTTATAATTCTTCAGTTGCCTTCAGGCTCTGAGCAACATTTTGCTGAGGTGAAGGAAAATTTAGGGCATGGGGTCAGTACAGAAGTACTTAGAGACCCAATAAAAGTGAAGGAATTGTGTAATATAGTTCTAAAGTGACATAGATAAATTGCATCACTTTTTATAGCACTTTTATTGCAAAAATCAGAAACTGTTTCATGGAGGCATAGCTTCTTGCAGAACCACTTAGCACAGTTCAGCTCAAAGATCAAAATGGGGTAGTTTTATTATAGGCTCCATCTCCCTCCTGGGGAAAAAATTCTGAGTTTTTCTGAGAACTTAACTGTTGTATCCAGAACAAAATAGGGAAAAATGTAAATACACACAATTCTGTCTGATCAAGTTAATATATTCTTGCCATGCCAACAGCACATTTTTATTCTAGCCCAATGCATAATATTATTTGAAACAACATTGAAATCACAGCACACAGTCCATAGTAAACAACCACAACAACCACAACATCAAATGCCTCAATACTTTTCAAACAGGAGCTCAATTGCCATCAAAATAGATGCTTTCCATACAGTACAAGGAAAAAAAATCCAAGATGGAATGGCCGTAGGCATGAAAAAAAATCTTGATTTTGTCAATTTAGGTTGTCTCAACCCTTCAGAGCAGAAGATGAAGTGGGCTCCACCTACCCCACATTCCACCTTTCTAAATGTCTCATGATACATTTAAAACCAATAAAGCAAAATAGCACCCCTCTCTCTTTCTCTTCTCCTCTTGCTCAAGAGAAGAATGCTTTTAAAATTTAGGATCTGCAAAACAGATGCCAATTCCAGGTTAACCTCTGCTTTGTTTTGCTTTGGGGTCCACATCATACTAGTCTTGACCAGGTGCATTGCGCTACCAGTACCGAAATAAATACATGACACAAATAACTGGATTTTAAATTGGGCCACAACTTTATTAGAACTTATTATAGAATCTGTCCTTCAAGAAAATTTTAAAGGGGGCCTACCATAGTGCAAATCCTTTGATCTAAATGAACTTGCCTTAAGGCCATAAACAAATTAGGTGAGTTCTTACCTGCCTATCGTCCCAAATGACGTTAGACAGTATCCGAACCTATTTCAGGAGACTAATTCTCCCCAGGGCAGCCATAAACCAATTTTAAAGGTTCTATTATCTTATTAAAGTTGTATTCTCCTAGATTAACTAACCTTCTATTAAAGGCTGCCCCTTTTCCTTAACAGGACCAAAACATGAACTCACCTATATCAGAACACTTTGCACTACCTGCATGGTTGTGACCATTTAATGGTAAATCCCTGCCACTAATATCCGGTAATGAGAATGGGATGGGCAAAAACTCACCACCACCCAATCACCAATTAGGGTGATGGTCAAAAATTCCCATCTGGCCCGGAAGCAACCAGGTACACTCATTCTCATTACCATTGGAGTGGGCAGGTGGGGTACTAGCGAGCAGTGAAGGAGTACGGTCCGTTCATGTCATGCGTTTTTAAGGCTGCAAGAGCCCATACAACCGGACAATTTTTGCACTGCTGCGCTTGGTCCAGAACTGCAAAACGTCCCCTGGCATGGACCATCAGCCCCTGGGGGACACCATTGTAACCATAAAGTGAGGCAAAGAAGGGAACAACCATGTGTGCAATGGACCGTTGTGTGCATTGTAAAAACAAACATAAACACCTTTTCCAATTAATCTGGGCTACAGATTCTGCATTAGATTAGAAGAAATTATTCTTATGCTTGCTCCTGGAGAGACACAGCTTGAATGCCACCATGAGAGAAAGTGAGAGGACGAGAGGGAAGAAGTAGGGGAGAATTCTGAAGATAAAGGAGTCTGAAAAGAACTGGAGCTTTTTGGGATGTCTGGAAAATATTCCAAACCAGTGACTGCCCTACATTTATTTATTTGAATTATTTTCAAATAAAAACAGGTACAAATCAAAACCCCATACAAATTATAAAATCAATATTATCCAAAAGGAAACAAATTCCTTGCTCTTAAGATGTTTTAATGCACATGGCTCTAACCCCATGCAAAATGTTTGTTCTGATCTGACAATGACTAGACAGTTAGTCAAAACCTGAGGTATGACTTGGTCACACAGCCAAAAAAACCTGGGATTTGATTTGTGCTGAAAATAGTGCAGGGCTTCAGGTTTACATAATTAATTCAGAAGTGTGTTTCCCCCCCCCTGACTTGTTTCATTTGCTTAGCAAGCAAGTTAAAATAAATGGTCATCAGAGGGCAGTTTTTTAGCACACTGTCTTCTTAACTGACTCAAGCCCATTCTGAACCTCAGAGCTGGGTTGAAAGGGGAGCATTTCAATTACTCAGTAGGAATGCAGGAAACAATTCAACAACCCATGAGTTGGTTAAAATTAAGCACTACCTATTGTGGTGTTTTTTGAGAAATGTAGGCAGGCTGTCTTCCTGAACTAGGACAATTCTAAATGCTGTTGAAATACTACCACACATCTATCTTCACAGTTAAAAAAACAAAATTAACTACTGGGCCTCGTGGTGCAGTGGTTAACTGCCTGTGCTGCAGCTAAAACTGTGCTTATGACCTGGGGTTCAGTCCCAAGTAGCCTGCTTGGTTGATTCAGACTTCTATCTTTCAGAGGTCAGTAAAATGAGTATCCAGCTTGTTGGGAGGGGGATGTGTTGTCTGCATAATTAAATTGTAAACCACCCAGAGTGTGTTGAAGTGCTATTTGGCAGTATATAAGCAGAACACTTTGCTTTTTACTAATTGTAATCACACTAATATCTGTGGATGTAACTATTCAATACGAATAGCCTACTATGTTTATAATTTATATTAGCTTGCCATATTATATATATATCGGGTGTGCCTAAACTTCGGCATTCCTGATGTTTTGGACCACAATTCCCAGAATTCTAAGCTTAGATTGCCAATGACAAAGGACTGTGGGAGTTGTGGTCCAAAACATCTGGAGGGCCGAAGTTTGGGCATGCATGATATATATATATATATAAAATGAACTCTAACTTTAAGTATATACAAATAAGAATTTGCATACAGGGCCATTTCAAAATATGTGCCCTAACTTGCATCAGATGAAAACACTTGAAAAATCAGTATTTTATTAGTGTTTCTAAATTTTTTTTTGAAAAAAATCCCTATAGAGAATTACAAATGCAGTTCGGAATAGACAAAGCTTTTGAAGAGTTAACATGCACTTCAAAAAATTATGGTACAGTCTGTACTTCCTCATATGTTCATTTCAGACATTCATTTAGATTTATCATTGTCAATGACCTGCTGTTTTCCTGCTGAGAAACTAGCAGGAATAACAACGACAGCATATCTATATCCCAACAAAGCATGCGGTCTTTCTTCACTTTAGGAGATCAAGTGCTTCTTTCCTTACATCTTATATTAAAGTATGCAAATTCAATTATTTCCCCTACATTTACAATGATATGACTTCTTTTAACATTCAGAAGCAAGTATATCTTTAATTTATTTCCTTGAACTTTCAAGTCAAAATGACATCAGCTGATTTCATACTCATTCCTTTCTTCAAAATAATAAAAACAATTGTTGAATTCAGAATACTAAATTACCATAGGGAACTTTCTGAGAACATTATTTTTATATTCTAGTTATATAAAACATAATCCTTATTTAACTCCATAAATGCTACAAGAGGTTTTTAATTTTTTTTTTTGCTCTCATTTCACATATTTCCCTTTTATATGAAATCATACTGGAAGAAAATTAAACTGTAGTGTTATACATGTCACGGTAATATGTAATTTTATATTGGCTGATCCCTACCTACCTGCTGTATATTTATGAAAATATTGACTTCCTTGGAAATGTGTACCTGTAGCCAGTGATATCATTGCATTAGTGAAAATTGCAAATTGATGCAAATTTATACAATTGGTCCAAATGTAGAGTCTAGGACAGCTTTCCCTTGTGCAACAAGGTGCACAGGAGATCACATGTGCCTTCTATCCCCTGTACTGCTGCTTGCACAACAACACTATCAGCACGATTGCACAATAAAATAGTCACATTTTTAATTACTCTTAATTTGCATTTCTCTCACAAATATTTTGATAATTACTATAGTTAAATCCTTTAGCCATAGAATTCAATAAGAAATTTATGGTAGCAAAATGCTTCTACTATCTTCTTCTTTCTCTCTTGTTTAAGAGAAAATGATTTTGGCACAACACTTCTACCTTCAGGGTTTATTCTCTTGGTATCTTCATAGTTTTCTTTCCAGTAGACCTTTTGCCTCATACAACTAAAGAGACAGAGTGGTGAGAAAATGTGAATTATGAAAGATGCTATTTTTTTTCAATGCTAAATCTTAACCTACCAGCAATACCTCTGAGTTAACATTGTGAAGGATTACCAAGAGGAAAAATAATGTCCTTGAAGAAAAATAATGGTTATCTTTAATAAACACCTGCCATTCTCCATTAGACTCTTAGCTTCCTAAATCAGGAGCAAATAAGAGAAAATTCTTGACAGGTCAACCTTCCATTGCCATTTTTCAATAAATTGGTCAGCAATTTACACTCAATCTCAGGTCAGCTGTGCAAAATATAAGATGAAAAAATAGAAATATATATCCAGAAATGTAGTGGACTGTACTGGGTTCTACGTTACATTAAAAACTGTGGCCACAAGTCATAATCAAATCAGGTTTTTTTTATCTAGGAGTATTATTATATGTACCACAGAACTTTTTTCATTATTTCCATGTCATTATTTTTCATTTTATTTCTGGCATACAGATATAACTAATGAAACATAAAACAGTGAAAATGATTATGGGTCAACTAGAACACATATATACCAAAAATATTCAAAGATTATTTTCAAACAAAAGAAGTTCCCCTGTATGTTTAATAATCAAATCATTCTATTGTAGTATTGGATGCCCTTGGTGGCATCAGGAAAATATAATAAGGTAAATAGGGAAGAGACAAACTGCATTACAAAATTGAGGGGCGTCAAAGTTTGAATTTTAATCTGTATAGAGTGTTAAAATAATTAAGATATGAAAGTGCTTTTAAAATGAAAGTGGTTTTAAAATTGAGGCTTAAGTAACAGCTTTCAACTGTCATTTCAAAACAATTCGCTGGCTTTTGAACCAGCAAGATTACTGAATGGTCGTACTCCTGGTGGCTGAACTGTTTATGGTATAATGAACTTGTTTATGTCACAATGTGTAAACAAAAATAGTCTTTGGGTGGTTGTATTTTGAGTTCATAATAGTCTGGTGCGTTGGGGTTTTAGGGTGACAATATCATAGCACATCAAATGGTACAGAGCATTATTACTCTAAGCCAGGGGTCCTCAAAGTTTTCAACCAGCGGGCAGTCCACCACCACCCAGACACCACTGGGGGCCCAGATCACAGTCCAAAAGCAGCTGCGGAGGTTGGCTTGCTCACAAAACAGGGGGTAGTTGCAATTGGTCCCAGGGGCCGGATTCAGGACCTTGGGGGGCCGCATCCGCCCCCGGGGCCTTAGGTTGAGGACCCCTGCTTTAAGCTCTGCAAAAAAATGATCTAAAAAATAATGTTATCAGCATACTGGCAGATTGCCAGATCTCAAGGTACAGACCCCTGAAATAACAAAGGCTGCAATAGCTATTGGATATCTCAGAGATTTATTTTTCTTTCAGAGTTCAAGATCACTGGATTTACAGGCCCCTGGAGAGAGATCCTGTTTATGAATTGTGGTGTGAACATCTGAGTGAATGTTAACTATAGGGAGATCACACACACACACATACAGAGGCAGTCAACTCATCAACACAGTAAGGCTTCATGCTACACCTCACACATCAGATATCAAAAAATGATATTTATTTATTTATTTATTATTTACACTTGTATACCGCCCCATTCCCACAATGGGGACTCTGGGCGGTTCACAGCATCAAAGTTAAAACAGCAAAAATCAATACAAACAACAATAACAAAGCTACAATGTCCAAAAATAATTAAGCGGGGTTACAAAATCCAGAGATATTTAGGCGGGATAAAAAAACAAACCAGAGTGGGTCCTTAGACATCGCCGTAAGCTTCTCGAAAGAGGATGGTCTTCAGATTCCTCTTAAACGCTGCCAGCGATGGAGCCAGCCGAACATCACTAGGAAGTTTATTCCAAATGGATGGGCCCACTACTGAGAAAGCCCGCCCACGATTACCAGCCTTACGGGCATCCCTCGGTGTGACCGTCCGCAGTGATAAGGCCACCGAAGCTCGGGTGGGTCGGGCCAGATCTAATTGTCGGGAGAGACGCTCCGCCAAATAAGCCGGGGCCAAGCCATGGAGGGTTTTGTAAACCAAAACCAACACCTTGAACCTTATTCGGGAGGCAATGGGTAACCAGTGTAGGCGAGCCAGAATAGGGGTGGCGCGGTCATAGCGGCGCGCACCAACCACCAACCTGGCCGCTGTATTCTGGACCCGCTGCAATCGCCGAACAAGGTTCAAGGGAAGCCCCATGTAGAGAGCGTTGCAGTAATCCAACCTCGACATGACCAGTGCCTGTACCACAGTCCTCAAGGAGCCCTCATCGAGGTACGGGCGAATCTGGGCGATAAGCCTAAGATGGTAAAAGGCCGACCTGACCACGGCTAACACCTGAGGTTCCAGGGTCAGATCCGGGTCCAGGACGACGCCCAGATTCCTCACTCTTTGTGCCAGCTGGAGGGCGGACCCATCCAGACTGGGAAGAGGGCCAAAGTATCCCTCCGACGAGCCCCCGAAGAACATAACCTCGGTCTTGCCTGGGTTGAGCCTGAGCCTGTGGGACCTGGTCCAGTCCAGTACCGCAGCCAAGCAACGATCAAGGGTTCTGACGGCCTCCACTGCACAGGTGGAAAAGGAGAGATAGAGCAGCGTGTCATCAGCGTACTGATGGCAGCAGACTCCATAACTCCGGATGATCTCAGCCAGCGGCTTCATGTAGATGTTAAAGAGCATTGGGGAGAGCGACGACCCCTGAGGCACCCCACAAGAGAGTGTCCAGGGAGCCTACAACTCACCCCCCCCAAGCTCACTCGCTGGGTGCGGCCCCCAAGGAAGGACCGGAGCCAGGCCAAGGCCTGGCCTCCAATACCAACCTCAGAGAGCCGCTCCAGCAAGATACCGTGGTCGACGGTATCAAAAGCCGCTGACAGGTCAAGAAGGACCAGCAGGGTAGAGCAACTCCTGTCGGCCCTCCTCAACAGATCATCATGCAGCGCGACCAGGGCCGTTTCGGTCCCATGACGCGGCCTGAACCCGGACTGGAAAGGATCCAGGACATGGTTCTCCTCCAGGAACGACTGGAGACGCAGGGCGGCGACTCGCTCAATTACCTTGCCCAAAAAGGGAACATTGGCTATGGGACGATAGTTGGACAAATCGTCCACTGCCAAGCCGGGTCTTTTAATAATGGTAGATAATGTAGAATTTGATAATGTAGAAGGGCAGCAAAAATCATCACTTTTTTTTTATTCATAGATGCAAACTGGCACAAGGGTGGCTTGACTGGGTGAGAACATAATTTAGAGTTTTTTTCTATTTCTGTTCTTAATAGAGACTAAGAAAGTCATGATCTTTAATATATATTTTTTCTTCAGAATAGAGCTGTGTTTTCAGCTTGTTCAGTATGCCTCCTTTAGGCTACAAACTCCTTTATTTTTGTTTTCAAACCTGATGGGATATTTTCCCTGTGTGTGTTATCGCTAAAAGCTTACAACTAAAATATATTTTTCTGATTTGAGTTCCATCTACACCTTAAGTAGAGTTTTCACATATTTTGAAGAATTTATGTCTACCGTTTTTTACATAGCTGTAAGATATTTCTATGTTTCCACAGTTCTGAAGTATTTTGTGATTATGGAATATAGAAACAATGAAGAGAAATAAAGCTTATAGAATTTGACAAGTTAATATTGCCTGGAATTATTGCAACCATAAATAATCATGTCATGACACTCAGATGAATTTTGATATGATTGATAATGATTGTTTCATTTCATTCTGGAATTAAACCTTAATTGGGATAAAATGCCAGCTATGACAAAGACAGGCCTCTGATTTTCCCTAGAAGTCTATAAAGTTCTGTAGGTGTCTTAGGAGTATACTGAAGTGTCAGAATTTCTAACTCAACAGTACTTTCTCCTCCAAGTCCTTCATGTAGTCCTCAGCAAAATCTCCCAGTCCAATCCCATGAGTTTTCAGGGATGGAAGTGATAGCTCAGACTGGTATACACCACATCCATTAATTTAAATGCACTGTTGGACAACTTGCTGAGATTTCTGTAAAAGCAGGAAATGTGCATTTCATATTATTCCTTCAGTTCTAAACAGAATGGTAGAAGGTACCACTACAGTGATGCCTTGAATTACAAAACTAATCCATTCCAATGGGATTTTCTTAACTCAAAATGTTGCATCTCAAAATATGATTTCCCATAGGAATGCATTGGAAACAGATTAATTTGTTCCAGAAGCTTGAAGAAAAAGAAAAAAACACCTGGGGTTTTGTGCAGGTTTTGTGCAAAACTCTTGATAAAGTGCACCCCCAACACAATGGAAAAGATCAGCTCCCCCCCATTCCACAACCAAAAGAAATGCAAGGCAAATGCTTATAAAAATCATAGAATCATAGAATCATAGAGTTGGAAGAGACCTCAAGGGCCATCTAGTCCAACTCCTGCCATGCAGGAACCCCCTGTCAGTGCTCCTGACAATGGCCATCCAGCCTCTGCTTAAAAACCTCAAAAGAAGGAGATTCCACCACCCTCCATGGCAGCATATTCCACTGCCAAACAGCTCTAACTTTCATGAAGTTCTTCCTAATGTTTAATTTGAATCTCTTTTCCTATAGTTTGAGACCCTTGCCCCACATCCTAGTCTCTGAAGCCATGGAAAACAAACCAGTCCCTTCTTCAATGTGACATCCTTTCAAATACTTAAACATAGCTATCATATCCCCCCTCAGGCTTTTTGTAAGGCTAAACATTCCCAGCTCCCTAAGCCACTCCTTGTAATACATTTCTTCCAGACCCTCAGTCATCTTGGCTGACCTCCTCAGGACCCATTCAAGGTTGTCAACATCCTTTTTAAATCGAGATGCAGGGAAATGGTGGAGATCGGCTTCCCCCTCCACTCTACAATCGAAAGGAATGCAAGGGAAACACTTACAAATAATCTGGGAAATGGCAAATATCAGCTCCCTACCTTTCCACCACTTGAGAAATGCACAAAATGGCTTTCCAAAATGGCTCCAAATCTCCCTCAAGAGGGAGCTGACCTTAGAAACCTTGCAGGCACAATGCATCCTGGAAGGAACTATTTTATTTTTTTTATCTCAAAAATGGCTATTTTTTCATAATTCAAAATTTTCCTATACCCAGAGATTTCCTTTCAGAATTCAAGTTCTTCATAATTCAAGGCATTTGTAATTCAAGGTATCACTGTAATTTACTGGGTAACATCCCCCCCGAATCCCCCTGGATCACATCACATGGTGCTTACAACCTTCTAGAAAATATATTCAAGTGTTCATGAGAGAAATGGGAGCAAAGAAGTTTCGTTCCCTCCAAGAAACTTTTGATGCTCAGAGCCTTAGACTGCTTGCTTTGAAATATGCCTCACAGCCTTAGAAGCATGAGATGTGCACTTGCCTTCTCATGCTTTTATATGAATATGTAGTGTTGGGAATATAAAATAATGTAATAATTATAAATCTCACCTGGACTTTCATCACAGAAGAAAACATTCTGGCATCTTCAGAGACTCCTCCTATGTACAGTTTTTTTGTGAAAACAGGGGCATGGTCATTTTCATCTTCTACTTCAACAAATACCTTGGCAGTATTGCCTGAAACAAAACAAAAATGTTGTTACAGAACTTGGATAGTATTATGGAGGTATTATGGAGTCTATCAAGGTATTATGGAGTCTAAGTAGGTATAGCTAATAAGATATATGTCGTGAGAAGGGAAGCTGGTAAGAAGAAGAAAAAGAACCCATGGGTTAGCACAGCTGGTCTGAGAGAAGTCCTGAAAATTAAGGAATATTTCTATTGTGACTCTATGTCATGTAAACATTTTAGCAGGTATCAGTTAGGATTAGGAACATTTGCCTCCTGAATTAGATCAGGCATGTCCAAACTTCGGCCCTCCGGATGTTTTGGACCACAACTCCCAGTATTCTAAACTTCTAAAATGGCAAAGGACTATGGGAGTTGTGGTCCAAAACATCTGGAGGGACGAAGTTTGGTCATGCCTGAATTAGATAGTAGGCAAACAAGTTGGGCCACAGGTCCCCAAATTCTATCATCACAACAGCGTAACTGAGTCATCAGTTTAATAAAATGGAGAGAGAACTCGTCCGAACCGAAATCTAAGACAAGCGATCTCTTTGATTTGAAAGGACCTTTCCAGTAACCCTAGGCCAACAGTACACAAAGCTTCAGCAATGATAGCAAAAGGAATTGGCAGTCTTTTTATTTAAAAAAAGCAAAACAAAACAAAATAAAAAAAATTCCCAACAACCAAGCAACCTCCAACACATCTTTTTCAAACTCCGTAATCAAAGAAGTTGACACACTGTTGAAAACAGTGAAAAGTCAGTTTGCTGAAAGAAATCCCATTTGCCAGTGAGAAATGATTTCCTTTCAGAGCTGATTCTTTTCCATGACAGCAAGTTGTGCCTTTTTTTCCTGCAGTGATGTATATGAGGCATGTTTTCTTCATAACTGTCACCCTGATTATTTTGGTCTTGTTTCTTTTTGTATAAGGTTCTGAAAACATTATTCCTCAACTGTAACTGGAATGACGGCATGCCACTTCTCACCACTACCAGAGTTATCCACAATATTATGTCATCGAAAGTCCAGCCACAGGGAAAGTGTAACTTGATATGAACAACAGAGTTGTATGCTTTTTTGCAGAAGAAAAAGATGTCACTTCAGAAGACTCAATTGCACAGGAAAAACATGAATTGGCAATACTTCAACAGAGTCCATTAGTCCATATCTTGAATCTAGCTGAATCTAGATATTTTTGTTGTTAAAGGAGTGTTGTATCTCTTCCATGAGAAAGTCAATGCTCATTTTCATTCTCTTGTTCTAAAAACCATAATGATTCAACAAATGTGTTTAAATATGTTAATATTCCTCCCCTTGCCCACTTAACCTGATGTAATATTTATTGCTAAAACTAGAATAATCTGAGATATTAATTTCAAACAGGCTTTCAAACATCACAATGTCCATGTGAATTATTGCATTAGAGATTTGTGCTTTTTCCAAGTCCTATCGGGACTGGAAGTTGAGTCATGGCAACTGGACTTGTCTTGTGAGATCAAAATATTTAACTACTCATCCAAGTAGCTTTGTCAGTCTAAGAAAAGTTGGTGCAAGAACTCCAATTTATAGTTCTCCTTGGATTCATGCCACCCCGGTCTGAAGAGGCTTCTTAGGTGGAGAGTGGATTGAATAGGCTCGTTAGGTGGACAACGGCCCATATAGACTTTTTAGATGTACAAAGGTCTGGGTTGTGTGAAAGCCCCACCTATTCAAACCTTCCCAGCACTCATTAAGCATGGGAGGTTAGCCGTGGCCTTCCTGGTGGAGGTGTGAAATGCTTTTGATTTGTGCCCAGACTCAACCTCCAGATAACCTCACCTGGTTGACTTAGAATCCTAACAGTCCCATCTGGGTATGTTACAAGATAGATATGTCTTACTATGGAAATGGAAAAATAGTTCAAGTCCCTGAAAATGTCTGAAATGCTTTACCATCATGTATAACAAAGATAGTGGTTTTGAGATAATAATTTCTAGGAACAACAATGGACAACAATGGAGCTATCCCATTCTATAGTAATCAACATTTACAAATGAATCCAGTATTGTGTCACCTCTACTTAAGAGTGGCTCTACTTACAAGCAATTTGACTTAAGAGCAGGAAACCGTTGGTTTTTTAACTGCTACCTTAAAATTTTTAGATGCGGTCTGCTCTACTTACAATTTTTTAAATTTTTAAATTCTTTTTATGTATTTATTTATTTTTTAGATACAGGTGCTCTACTAACGAGTTGTTCAACTTATGAGCATGCATTCGGAATGGATTAAACTCATAAATAGAGGTACCACTGTATTTCATTTAGCTCAGTCCTACATTGAACTGGAAGGCAAATACATTACAGACTATGTCAAATCACAACGTTTGAATGAAATAGCTAGAAGTGAAAGAACAGAACAGAACAATTTTTTCTTGTCTGCATAAAACAATACTTATGAAAAATAAAAAATGCACATTCTTTCGTTTTCTGTATAAAAATAAAGTATGCTCTTCTGGTCAAATTAAGCTCAAAGACTAGCTCCTTGTTCTATTACTGCAGTCCATTAAGTCTGACTAATTGGAATGATTCAAACCTTCCCAGCACTCATTAAGCATGGGAGGTTAGCCGTGGCCTTCCTGGTGGAGGTGTGAAATGCTTTTGATTTGTGCCCAGACTCAACCTCCAGATAACCTCACCTGGTTGACTTAGAGTCCTAACAGTCCTATCTGGGTATGTTACAAGATAGATATGTCTTACTATGGAAATGGACAAATAGTTCAAGTCCCTGAAAATGTCTGAAATGCTTTACCATCATGTATAACAAACATAGTGGTTTTGAGATAATAATTTCTAGGAACAGTTTAGAGAGAATCAACTGAAACTTTTTTTTAAAAAAAATTATGTTAAGGACACTAGAAGCAAGATCAATTTCTTTATTTAATATTTATTTAAATTATTTTTACCCAGCTTTTCTTCTTAAAAGGACCCAAGGTGGGTTACATCATAAATA
Organism: Phrynocephalus guinanensis; assembly: GCA_037367245.1. Classification (NCBI taxonomy): domain Eukaryota; kingdom Metazoa; phylum Chordata; class Lepidosauria; order Squamata; family Agamidae; genus Phrynocephalus; species Phrynocephalus guinanensis. The sequence continues at coordinate 44,389,983 of CM074735.1, read as the reverse complement.
TCATAAAGATATGATATTTTAAAACGATAAGCAATATGCATACAAATATCAAACAAGATAAGTATTATATTAAAAACAACAATTAAAATCAATACCAAGAACACATTTAAAAGCAACATAATGCAACAATCTGGACTGTAATAAATTATTACAGTAGTTTATGCTGAACGTTTTAGCATCATAAACTATTACAGTGACAGAAAATGAACAGTAGCATTAGGATGACCCACTAGGTCAGGACTTCAATGCAGTAGCTTTCTGCAGGTCCAGATGTTAGACAGAGAATACAAGTTTAACAATACACTGTGTTTTTTTTTTAAAGCTGACTGAGTTCAGAACCTAACTGTTCAACACCATGCAGGGCCAACTTCAAGCTGCCACTGTGCCACCAGCTATTTTACACATACTTGTCACCACACTGCTGTTTCTTCCCTTGCCAACAGGCACCTTTGGCAGAAACACAAGAACAGCCAAATACAAACAGAAGGACTGCTCTGTGGAGTTGTCTATTATATTATGACGACAAAGAGAGCAGATGTTTTTAAACTACCAGATAATTCTCTCTAAAAGGATGGAAAGCTACAATTTTGTTTGTGACTCTTGATTTATGGCATTAAACTCTTAAAAGCATGAGTCACTACAAGCGTATCCCCTTTCCTGTTTAAACGTCATGGATATTTAATTTTGTTGACACTTTGATTTCAGTGTTACATTCTATTTTTGCACATGATGCACATTTCATTGGCTTTGGCAGACTTGGAAGACAGTGGCTACAAGCTTTAGAAAAAAATATTCCTGTTAACAAGGCTACAATCAACATCTGACTTCAATCAAATAACTATGTATCAAACCTGGATTACTGGTCTGTATAATTGTAACCTTCAAAGAGAAAAAGATACAGTAACATAAGAACATAAGAACAGCCTTGCTGGAACAGGCCACAGGCCATCCAGTCCAGCATTCTGTCTCATGCAGTGGCTCACCATTTGCTTCAGGGTATCCCCAAGCAGATGTCTTCACCTGCTTACGATTCCCTGCAAATGGCATTGAGAGATATCCTGCCTATCTCTCCAATCCAGAGGTTGTCCTTTTGGCATCCATAATGATAGCCATTGATACCCTTGTTCTCCATGAACTTGTCTAATCCTTTCTTAAAGCTGTCAAGGCTGGCAGCTGTCACCACTTCTTCTGGCAGGGAGTTCCATAGAACAGTGTATAGACCATAAACCATGTATTTTTATTATGGGGCAATTATTGTATGCTACACAAAATATCTGTGAAAAGCCTAGCTTTAGGGGAAAGATATTTAATCACCATTCATCCTATGGGCTACATTTATTTTATGATGTGGTTATTTATCTCTTAGTTTTCTCTTCTTTCAAGAAGGTTGCTTTACATTTTTTAAATTGTATTTGATTTTGATTTATTTTGTATTTGTGTCACTTTGAGATAGGGCATGTTACTAATCAAATAGATAAAAAGTAGGCTGTGAAGTGGAATCAAGAGTCAGCATTGTGACTCTTTGGATCTTAAAGCATCCCCTCCCCCCTGAGACTCCCAAGGGCCACCCCAAGTCAAAAGAGATCCTTGGGGAACTTGGCTAGATAACCAAGATTCTTAAGCAAGGTCTGAAGCAGAACCAAATGCTGAGAAACAAAGCCACCCTCCAAGACCCTTTCACTGCCCTATCATTTCAGACTAAAGAGTTTCAGACTAAAGAGAGGCTGTGAGTAGGAAGTGTACCATCTGTGCCCCACTCCTATCCTCTTACCCATCCTAAACAAAGATGCTCCATTTCCACTAGCCGTGACTGCCTTTTTCACTGCTATTCCTGGAAAAGGAGGGTTGGTTCATTCCCCAGCACTTCTCTGATCTTGAAGCTCCAACAACGACTTAGAATGTCTCTGTCCCCCCTACCTCTACAGATCACAGTATCCCTTCTTCCAACAGCTTGGTTTTCCTGCTGGGGCATCCGGTCTCTAATTAAAAGCAGGTTCCCTCACAACAAAGCAACTCTGTTCAAGAAACCTAGTCCCATCACAGTCTTATCCATATCTTAATCCCACTCCAGGCTTTGGGTATTTGTAAGGAGATGGAAGGCCCAAGGCAGATTCAGAAAGGGAACTTGCATTCCCCCCTCCCTCACCTTGCCCTCCACTCATCTCAGACTAGAACAGGCTGCTCACCGATTTCACGGAGTACCAACAAAAAAGAGGTCTGCCTGCATTTATGCGCTTGCATAAACAGAGTGTTTTAATACAAGACTAGACCGGTTGATACCTTTAGACAACTAGTAAAATAACAAAAAAGTTGCTAATATTTCAAGGGTAATACCCTCTTTTTCAAAGCTGTACCAAAAGGGTGTTTTAATGAAGCATCCTGCTAGTTACTTTGTGAGGAAAGAGACAGAGATGGAACTCTCACACATGTAAAAAGTACACCAGTTATTGCAGAATAAATGCAAACCCTAGCACATAATTTTGGAAAACAATGTAACTTCTTATTCACACCTGTTATTCAAAGGGCATCACTGAATACATTCTGAGAGAGAGAGAGAGAGAGAGAGAGAGAGAGAGAGAGAGAGAGAGAGAGAGAGAGAGAATCTAGTAGGAGCTCTTAAAAGAAAATAAAGAGTTAAAAGGTTAAATTTCAACATAAAGATCCAGGCCATGAAAGCCTTCGAGAACACATAAAGATCAAACTTATTATGATCTTGAGAACTACTTATCATTTCTATAAATACATTTTTGAGCATGACAATTGCTGCTTGAGCTGATAAAACTGAAGATAAATTCTGTCTTTCAGCTAGACAGCTGACACAACAGGAAGGAAAAAAGGAGATAGTGAGTATGCTAACATTTGCCTAAAATGAAATTTCCACTAGGCATCATCTGCAAACTGACAAACACCTTTATCTTTGTGGACTTATCTTTCACCTATCTATTTGTATCCATGACTATTTTTAAACTGACACTAGAACAGCCCGGAGATGCCTGCCATGGAATCACTGCCAAAACGCAATAAAGCTGGGTGTCACATATAACAGGAAAGATAATTTAAGATAAGATAATGGACTCTGACAACTACTGTCAGCAGTTGTACAATAAGCAACCATCAAGCGCTATACCTGAGGGGTCACAAGAATCAAATAGGAAATAAACAGCCACCTTCATTCTTGGATGTCATAAAGTTTGGACAGAGGAAAACAGGAAAGCAAAGTCCTTCGAGTCTACTCTATAAAACATGAAAGAACACTGTGATGTACTCTAGTTAATCAACAGCAATGGAACAGATAAGGTACAAGACCCTTGAACATAAGATTGCAGCCAAGTAACTGATAACTAATACACTAAGTTGTAATTTGCAAAATATCTCTATCAGACCCCTTGTGAATATATAAAGTTGTACCACTATTTTCCATGTGCCATACAGCTATACTGACAACTGGCTGTACTCTGTGAAAAATATTTTGGATTGGATGCAGACTTAGGATGTGATCAATGGTAGAAACATACATGTCTGATCACACCAGAAAGGGTTTCATTTCTGGGAGTCATTTCCCTTAAAGTAACGCTTCCATCTGTCAGGGAATCATTCCAGCTCAGTCCCCCAACTCCAAATAGTGGCCTTACTGCTGGACCAAAAAGGTTGAGTTTGGGCATGTGTCAGGGTTGGGCTGAAGCACTATTGCCATATTATCATCTAATCACAATCTGAAAATAGGTCATATCAAACCAATGTGAGCTCCATGACATTTGCCCACACCCTTAGGCATGTGTAAAATAGGTCCATTGAGTAGCAAAACATTTTGATCTCTCAAGAAAAGTCCAGTTGCCATGACTCAATTTCCAGACTTCGTTAATACAGTATGCTTCTGCATTGCCTGGTTCACTTGATTGGCCAATCAACGTTGATAGCCTCAACCTTATTAAAGTTGGAAGGGAGGTCTGATCTGAATAAAGTTTGCTACATGTTAACGGCGGAGATGACTGATATAGTAGAAAGAGTCATAGACGTCCTTGACTCTATTGTTAGTAGATGATCTGCTGCCGCTTCAAGAATGTGTAATGTCCCTTTGCTCTCTTTAATTTCTGTAAATGTGATCCCAATAGTCTCTCTCTGTCCGTCCCCCCCCCCCCCCCCGCCTCAGCTTCTCTTTAAACCATGATCTGGTTTCCAAAAATCTCCACTCTATTAATCTCCTGTGTTCATTATTGCCCATTGGAAGAGTAGATCCTGCACTGCTTTTCATAACTAAGCAGCACCATCCTTCTCTTAAATTGGTATTCATCTGTGTTAGTCTTTTATCATTTACTGAGACTGGATACTAGTGTAGATCTGATGGGTGACTAACACGTATTTTCCATAGCATCAAGATAAGGAGGAAAAAATGATAATAAAATCTGCCACGCTACAAGAATGTATATATGAAATGTCAACTGTTTGAACGTGGACTTCCCACTCCCTCTTTCACAGTGATTAATTTGGCGACACGTGTGTTTGTGTGTCTGTGTTCAGGTTGCCTTATGCCCTTTTTATTCACTGACTTTCATTTTAAGGGAGATAAAAAGTTTGTGGCCAGATTCATTTAGAGTAACAGATTTCAAACCTTATGGTTGCACCTGGGAAAGGGTTAATTAATTTAAGTATACCTATCACATAATGAGGATGGAGCAGATTTTATATACAATAAGATGCTAACACTATTGTGTCATTCCTTTTGCCAGGTCATATGGAACACATCACTGAATGCAGCTCATAGAATGATAAACTAAAATTAACCATACAGTATGCACTATATTCTTGACAAAGAAGTGGGTGGCAGAAACAAGGTGTAGGAGCAGGAAAAACTAATGAACTACGCACAAAAGATCCCGTGCAACCACTACATGATGTTGAAAGAATCAGCATTCCCCAAAGTTTTCAATAAGGTTCCATTTATTTTCACCACAATGAATACATGAATATAAAACACACAGAGCAGGCAACACTGTACTAAGACTACTTCTTGAATGGAATATTCAATATGCACTGATTTTTTAACATTGGTCCTCTGTGATTAAATAGGCTCTGAAAGTCATGTTGAACATATTTTAATTGCTTCTTCAAATGTACATCAAATTGCATTCTTTGCTCAGCACTGTGGATATTAAAGTATTTCAGATAAGCAAATGGTTCATGAGGTTTTATCAGCTGTTTCTCACAAGGCAAAGCAGCTTTTATTTTACTTGAAAGAAAGGAAAGGCAGAGTATAAAATGATTTCCTATTTGTATCTCAAGTCACCTACGCATAGGAACACCAATACTGCCACTCCCACCCCAATAACTGCAAACCTATTAATGAACTATAAGCAGAATGTGCCACAGTGATACATTCTGCTTGTAGCTCATTAATAGCAAAGGCCCTTGGCTTTCCTCAGGTTAAATATCCACTTGGCCCATCCGCCACTTTTCTGCCATTTGTTTTATTTATGCTTATTGCATGTATGCATCTCTATTAGAGATAGGACACAAACCACCAAATGGACATTCTGGCTAGTTTGTTTTTTGGACTGAACAAGTGTTCAGCACTTCCCAGGCCTACCTCCTCCTAGTGGGCACCCTTTCAGAGACAGCAAGCTTTCCCAGAGTGACTGGCTACCTGAGTTGGGGTTTTAAATGGATGGTTGCTCCTAACTGTGTTGCATCGTGTGTGTGTGTGTGTGTGTGTGTGTGTGTGTGTGTTGGGGGGGTTGCTTTTGTTTGCATTTTTAGCATGCCATTTATTTGATCCTTTTCATAATTTAATACTTACTTGGTTTTAGCTTTAAATATGGTTATCTAATGATGTAAGCTGCATTTGATCATATTTTAAATAAAGAATAATTTAAATAAAATGCATTTTATTATGTTAATTGGGATCACCTGTCCCACAAATTTACCACTGAGAAGCATTCCTTTTATAGGTTTTGATTTGTTTGTTGACAAATAAGAAAGTTGGAAGTTAGATTTTGTTAGATTCTTTCCAGGTAATGAAAGGATCTCCAACTTGATGCCCAGGGTAGTTTCTGCAACATCACTATGTATTTATTTTGCCATCCTTCCCTCTCTTCCATGTTTCGTGTGCCAGCTAAAGTTGTAGGAGATGCAGATATCTCTTAAGTCCCCCTGTCCAAAAAGTGTTGGTTTCAGAAAGTTTGGGATTCTGCTCGAGGCCTCAGGATCAATGTTTTGATGCTAGAAATCCAGAAATGAATCTTTTGTAAAAGCCAAGCTTTCATAAAAAAGAAAATGAAATCATCTGAATTGTGAAGACTGGCTGAATATGTAAAAAAGCTTCAAAACAGTGCTCAATTTACTTAACACATTCTTTGGGAAATGAAGGTTTTTTTTTCTTTTAAAATTTGGTTTTTTTTTCCATTTTCTAGAAAATGTACACACACACACACAGAGTGAGAATTCTGTAATATAAAGGCATCATAAGCTCTTTATCCATGGTGGTATTTTAAGTGATAGTAAATAAACTAACACAGTGCAAGCTTCCTTGCTATAGAACAGGCAGGTGAGTGATATTTCCTATGCAAGCTAATTTTAATAAGAATTGCACTTATTCACATCAGTCTGGGAGATCATTTCTAGCATACTGCCTCTGTAAATGAAAAACATTACAAGGATATGCCCAGAAGCAAAAACAGAAAAAGAAATCAATTCACGTCCTCGTCGCAATATTTACTTTAATTGCCCTGCAATTCATTATTATTTAGAAGGCTGATTAGCTGAGAGTTTTGATGTTCTCGTACATTGTGTTGTTGTGACTCCTAACATTTTGGTACGTGGTTACTATAATTTAGAGACAAATGGAAAGACTGGATTACTTCCAAAAAAAGAAAAGAAAAACACCTCTTCATGATACATGCTGTGCCTCATTATTTTTGAGCACTGCTCTGTACTCATTTCCAGTTGGTAGCATATCTAACAGAAATCTTTAGAGAGATTTTTTTTTTTGCTATCATAGGAAATTTCCTTATACTGAGTCAGACCAGTGGTTCATCTAGCTAGCTTCATAATATGTAAAGTCCATAAAAAACAAAAAAAAGCAAAGTGCCCTGCTTATATACCACCCTACAGTGATTAAAGCAGTCTCTGGGAGGTTGACAATTTATTAATGCAGGCTACACATTGCTCCCCCAGAGAGCTGGGTACTCTTTTTACGACCTTGGAAGGTTGGAAGGCTGAGTCAACCATGAGCCAGCTACCTGGGATTGAATCCCAGGCCGTGAGCACAGTTGTAGGTGCAGTACATCAGTTTAACCACTGCAGCACAAGGCTCTCTAGGGATTCAAATAGGGTAATCTAATCCAGAGGCTGTCGGTACAGAAGATGTTAGCCAAAATCCTCTTACACCCACCCACTGGTGCACATTTGCTGCTGAGCACAATTATGCAACTCAGCATACAAGAGCAAATGCCGATGCTGACCTCTTAACTTGAGGCAATTCACTGCTAAGATTTACACCAATCACATCACACCGGGGTAAAAACATAATAGGATTCCAGCAATTCACCACCACCAATAATAATAATACCAGAGGCCAGGGCCTGCCAGTGACACTGGATAGAAGATTCAAAACAGTTGGAGGTTCTTCTTCATCCAGTGTGTATTGAAGCTGCTATTTGGTAATGGCTGCCAACACTGAGAGTTTTAATAGATGAATGGAGAAATTCATGAAGGGTAAGTCCATGAGAGGTTTGCTAGTTCTGCAGGCTACATCCAACATGCATTTCAGTATCAGTTAGTGTTATTAGTATTCTCTCCTGCTTTGGGGCAGTGGTGCACCGGTACAGGCAAATATGCAGATGCTGCTGTGACAATCTTCCGAAGAATCCCCAAGTGCAGAGAGCTGGATTGGGACATATCAACAAATGATGATCTGGTCTTTTATGAAGTCAATGGAAGAGCAAGCAAGCCTGAAATCATTTGCCCTAGTACAAGAATAGGTTGAAACAGGGCAGCAGAGCCTGATGGAGATGGTGGCTAGTGCCATACATAGTCTCTGCTGCTCACAAAGTATTGGGGTTTTGATCCTCTAAGACCTGGCTTGACTGCTTGTGGACTTTCTGTAGGTTGCTTAATGTATCAATATTCCTGGACTAGACTAAGCCAGCATCTTACATTCTTGTCAAAATATGTTTTCTTCCGTAGAGCCATGGGCTCTTCCAATGAATTATCTTTCCACTAATAACATAACTTTGTTAATGAAACAATGGACAACAATGGAGCTATCCCATTCTATAGTAATCAACATTTACAAATGAATCCAGTATTGTGTCACCTCTACTTAAGAGTGGCTCTACTTACAAGCAATTTGACTTATATGAGCCTCGTGGCGCAGTGGTTAAATGCCTGTACTGCAGGTAAAACTGTGCTCACGACCTGGGTTCAATCCCCGGTAGCAGGCTCAAGGTTCACTCAGCCTTCCATCCTTCCGAGGTCGGTAAAATGAGTACCCAGCTTGCTGGGGGGGGGCAATGTGTAGCCTGCACACTGTAATCAAAATTGTAAACCGCCCAGAGACTACTTGTAGTGGTATGGGGCGGTATATAAGCAGAACACTTTGCTTTAAGAGCAGGAAACCATTGGTTTTTTAACTGCTACCTTAAAATTTTTAGATGCGGTCTGCTCTACTTACAATTTTTTAAATTTTTAAATTCTTTTTATGTATTTATTTATTTATTAGATACAGGTGCTCTACTAACGAGTTGTTCAACTTATGAGCATGCATTCGGAATGGATTAAACTCGTAAATAGAGGTACCACTGTATTTCATTTAGCTCAGTCCTACATTGAACTGGAAGGCAAATACATTACAGAATATGTCAAATCACAACGTTTGAATGAAATAGCTAGAAGTGAAAGAACAGAACAGAACAATTTTTTCTTGTCTGCATAAAACAATACTTATGAAAAATAAAAAAATGCACATTCTTTCGTTTTCTGTATAAAAATAAAGTATGCTCTTCTGGTCAAATTAAGCTCAAAGACTAGCTCCTTGTTCTATTACTGCAGTCCATTAAGTCTGACTAATTGGAATGAAGCAAGCAAATCTTCATAAATTAAACTGCCATAAATTTTAATCAATCCGAGTCACCAATTAATGCATTGTTCTTTTATTTGGTTTCATTAACATTTAATTATGATTATTGAAAAGTTCAAAAGGCTTTCATTGCTCAGTGACTGTATGTCAGAAGATAAGCTTACATGAAATTAATGCGGAATGCATCACAACTGTACTAGATCATAGGCAGCCCAAATCTAACTCCACTCCTTTTGGTCAGGATTTTTCATGCACCTCTTCTGCCAGCAAAGAATCCCTTTCACCATCCAACTGTTCTTACTTTTCATAGTTCAGAGATCCACTGACAGAACCATCTCCACTCCACTGAGCTATCCAGCAGCACAAGGAAAGCTGCTGTGGCCACATGTTCTGTTTTAGTGAGGACAGTTGAGAGTTGGGAAGATCACAACTGAAAATTAATTCATTAATGTTAAATATTAATAATCATGAGATCTATTTTTGTTGTTGACATTAGGAAATGAAATACTCAGCATTGGTCAGCTTCTTAGTTACATCCTAAGTCATTACATGGTCGCTGGAAGGAGAGGAAATAGTACGCAGAAGAAAAAGGAGGAGGAGCTGTTGGTGTCCTTTTATGAGGTGACCCCATATTTCCCCTCACATGGGAATCAGTGGGATCATCTGGATCCAGGCAGGAGATCTCTGTGTAAAGGGATCCCTTCTAGATTATGAGAATGAAAACAGCCACAAAACACTTTGGGGCCTGAAAGGAGAGAAGGGAAGGAGAAGCCAGAAAAGAAAAGGCAGGAGAAAAAAAAGTTCTCCCATTGGAACCAGCAGCAGAATCAGGGCCCAGCCTCTCTCACCATCTCCTGTGTTTTCAGGTATTTTGGCAGCCATAAAACACGTGGCACCACACTTAGTTCCACAGGAAGCATCACAGATTGTTGTGCAACTATCTGGGGAAGATGTCATTTTATGGAAAAGAGACTTTGCAAGACAATGAAAGGAAACCTATTTCTACTGTTCTTGGTAAAGGAAGACATGGGAATCATAAGGTTCACCAACGTTTTATAAGCCAGAAGGACTACAGAGTTCTGGTAACTCCCAAGGTATCAACAAATTTAGAATGTTCTGTAAACCTTGATGACAAGCTCCCTGGACAAAAAATATTGCTGTGGAATGCAAGATCTTGGAAGAATGTGCTGATCTCACTTGCATCACAGAGACTTGGATGGATGAGGCTGAGGGTGTCAATCTCACTCGGCTCTGTCCTCCAGGTTTCTCTGTAGAACAACAGGCAAGACCAGGGGGGCGGGGTGGTGGAGTGGCAATAGTCTATCGCAACTCCATCCCACTTACAAGATGTCACATTTCCCAGTTCCCTGGATTTGAATGTATGTTTCTAAAAGTAGGAGTCAGTGACAAGATAGGAATTCTCTTGGTATACCGCTTTCCCTGAGGCACAACAACTTCTCTACCTCAGCTAACTGAACTGATAACAGGGGTGGCATTTGAATCCTCACAGCTTATTGTGCTGGGGTACTTTAACATCCATGCTGAGGCAGCTCTGCCAGGGGTTTCTGAAGACTTCATGGCATCCATGACAACCATGGATCTATCTCAAGTGGTGTATGCCCCTACTCATTCTGCAGGCCACACCTTAGACCTGGTCTTCTGCCCCAGTATGGATATTGGGAACCTTGGGGTAAAGGACCTTTCTGTAGTTCCATTGTCATGGACAGACCATTATCTGGTGCACTTTAGGCTCACTGGAACTCAGAGCCAGGTCAGGGGTTTAAGTCAGACAAAAGCAATTTGTCCAAGAAGGTTGATGGATCCAGATGGTTTTGTAGCTACCCTAGGGGAGTTTCCCTCCTATTTGATTAATGATTCCATTGAATCCTTAGTTGATCTCTGGAATGGGGAAATGAGCAAAGTCATTGACCTGATCACCCCTAAATGTCTCCTCCCTTGAAGTACAGCCAAACTGTCTTCTTGGTTTACTAGAGAATTGAAAAATATGAAAAGGGTGGTCCGTAGAGCTGAAAGGCGTTGGCGAAAAACCCAGAGTGAAACACATAAAGAAACAGTGAAAGGCCATTGGAAAGCTTATTCCAAGGCAGTGGAAGCAGCAAAGAATCATTTTTCTCTACCACCATTGCTTTGGTGCAGAATCGCCTGGTGGAGCTTTTCTGAATTGTTGAAAGTCTGTTACATGCTGGCCACATGCTGACCAGGTGGATAACACAGACCACTCTGTAATTCACTGTGAAGAATTTGCACACTTTATAGCCAAAATTGTATAGATCCTGGCTGAACTGGATGCTGCTATTGATCCAGAGTCTATAAATAAAACTTTCCCCCTTGCCTGCCCTGCATTAATGGATGAGTTTCAGCCCGTATAGCCTGAGGATGTGGTAGGACTCTTGGGGAGATGAGGGCTCTTGAACCCTTGCCCGTTCTGGCTCAGCAGTCAGAGAGGGTCTGGTAGACTGGTTAGGAAGAGTAGTGAATACCTCCTTGCAACAGGGCTTGAAGGAGGCAATAAAAAGGGCTGTTTAAAAAAGCCCTCTTTAGATGTAACAATACTGAACAATTACTGACTAGTATCTAACATCCCATTCTTGCATAAAGTACTACGGTGGGTTGTGGCCTCACAGATCCAGAGGTTTCTGGATAAAATAAACTATCTGGATCCAGCTCAATCTGGCTTCAGGCCTGGTTATGGGACTGAGATGGCACTGGTTGAATTGGTAGATGACCTATGTAGGGAAATGGATAGGGGATCGGTGTCCCTTTTGGTCTTACTGGACCTCTTAGCTGCTTTTGACACTATCGACCACAGCATCCTCCTGACTCATCTCTTTGAAATGGGACTTGGGGGCACTGTCTTACAGTGGCTTCAGTCCTTCCTACCTACAGGAGAGAATGCAGAAAGTGGTGTTAGGGGACTCATGTTGAACACCATGGCCATTGTCCTGCAGGGTACCTCAGGGTTCTGTTCTATTTCCTATGTTATTTAACATTTATATGAAACCACTGGGGAAAAATATTCAGTTTTGGGGTGACGTGTCACCAGTATGCTAATGACACTCCATTCTACCTCTCATCACCTCCAGATTCCAAGGAAGCTATTTCAACTTTAGATCAGTGCTTAGCTTCAGTAATGAACTGGTTGAGGAAGAACAAGCTGAAACTAAACCCAGACAAGACAAAGGTGTTTCTAGTCAATTAAAAAGGAGATCAAGTGATAGGGATGCAACCTGTACTGGATGGGATTAACTCCCAATTGAAAAAAGAGGTACATAGCTTGGGGGTGCTCCTGGACTCATCCCTGAGCCTAGATGCCCAGGTCACAGCTGTGGCCAGGAGTGCATTTACAAAATTAAAACTAGTATGCCAGTTACACTTGTTTCTTGAGAAATCAGCTCTGGCCACTGTGACACATGCCCTAGTGACCTCACAGCTGGACTACTATAATGCACTCTATGTGGGGGCACCAATGGAAAGTCTCAGGAAACTTCAACAAGTTCAGAATGCAGCGGCCAGATTGCTGACAGGGGTTGGTTACAGAGATCACATTACACCCAATCAGCCATTGGGCAAAATTCAAGGTGCTGACAACCTACAAAGCACAAAACAACCTTGGTACAAGCTACCTCAAAGATCGAATATCGCAGTGTGAACTGGCTCCGGTGCTAAGGTCATCAGGAGAGGTCTTTCTCTCCATCCTTCACAGGTGCCTCTCAAAAGAACACATGAAAGGGCCTTCTCTATTGATGCTCCTAGACTTTGGACTTCCCTCCTGCCTTCCAGAAGCAGGCAAAGACCTTCTTCTTCAAGCAAGCTTTTCCCTGAATGGGGGACTACCTACTATGTGACTTTATATGGATTACCATACATGATTGCAGACTGATTTCATAAGAACACTAGTATTTTCCATGTTGCTTTTCACCCCTCATAATGGATTTTACTTTTCTTCTTGCATGCTCTTTATAGCTCTAATATTACATTACCATTTAATGTTCTAAGATGCCTCTTCAAACTTGAATATGTCTTGAATGTTCTAGACTGTATATTGTCCCTGATTATTGTACGCCACCTTGGGTCCTTTTCCAAGGAGAAAGGTGGGGTAAAATATTCAATAAATAAATAAATAAATAAATAAATAAATAAATAAATAAATAAATAAATAAATAATAGTGGGATTTATAGCAAAAGTAATGCAAGATGTCAGCATGTGTTACAAGTTCTTTTGAAGGTTTTTTCTTTCTTTCCCAGTCTGGCAGGATTTTCTCTCGAGATGGAGAACAAATAGAACATAAAACATATGTTGGCTGGATCAACATGTCATAATATTGTAATATTGAGGAAGGCATGGGTCTAACATTGCAATCTAATCAACTGTGTCCTGCCACTGTTGTGCATTCCTCTTCTTTCGTCTTCCATCTTGCACCAACTACAGCAACTGTATCCCTTTGCTCCATAATTATTCACTTCCTATGTCTCTGTATCCATTCATCTATCTATACAGTTGCATGCATTGCATATACATACAGTTTGAATTGACTACGAAGTTGAAAGTGTAATTTTTTGTTATTCTCCTGCAAAATCAGGACTATCACTTTCCATGAGATATGCCAGCATCCTGTTGAATGTCTCTGCTGAGACAGTGAGCATGACACCAGCCTCCTGCTAATTAAAAATGTCTGTCTTTAATTCTGGATTGTACACAATTCACATGCAATGAGAAGAAGTTGCACACCACCCAACATCAAAGCAGCATCTCTTTCAATTAGCCGCAATCTTTAATTAGCAGTATCAAACAGGATAGTGGCCACAGCAGAGGGACCAACGTGTCAAATAATCTTTAAGAATAAAAGGGAAACTGCCAGTTTATGGCTTCCTAGGCAGATGACACTCTGATGATTAACAGTGATTAATGAGAGAAAACCTCATTAAGTTTACATTAAAAGTGTTAAACTAGTGCCATTATTATGCCTGCATTGAGCAAAGACTTAACACATTAAATGCCAACAGATTCGAATTAATGACTTATTCCACAACTCTGAAATAGTCTTCTATTTGAAGGTGACTTCAGTCCATGCTTGATAAAGATATATGAGAAGGGAGACTAGGAGGCTTGAACTCCTCTTGCTGGACCACCTTCAGTGAACCCCCCCCCAAAAAAAAACACCAGCAAAAAGAATTGCCAAATCCTGCAGGTCCCCCGAACCCATGAAGCTCAGCTCCTAGAAAAATATAGCTCAGTGCTTGAGTTGGAAGAAGAGGATGTCCACCACAATGGTGGCTCTGATAGGCCCTTTGCCAGGAGGGGCTCCCTTGTCCACCCACTCATCATGGATCAGTTTGGACAGGGGCTGGTGGTCATGAACGACTGCCCACAAGCTGGACTTCTCAGGGTCTGGGCGGACCGGAGAACGCATGGCCAGTGGACAGAGGAATAGCCTCTTTGTTCGCAGGCTGCTCTCCCTCCCTCCCTCCCCTGAAAGAGAATGAGATTAGCTGGTCGCAGAAGGGCCGGATGGGAATTTTTGGACACCTCTCTGATTGGCCATGAACGGTGGTGAGTTTTCGCCCATCCCATTCTCTTTGTTATGGGGTCCCCCACATCCCTAAAGCTCGGTCACGATTGGCAGTCAAGGCAAGTGGCTAAATCACCTCAGGATAATAGTAGGCAAAATTAGAGTTAGTACAGTGGCAACCCTCAATGCTTTCAGGAATAGAGGATAAGATTAGATATGACCAATTAGGATGATTTATGACCCAGGCCCAAAAGTGGTTTACGAAGGCTGCCCAGTCACAATAAGCTTGGAAACCCACAGATCCACTTGCACTTGTAGGTTCCCTTGGAAAAGGTAAGAGAAACAATAACATGGATTAATACCAATAAATTGTGGTCCTGTTTTAAATCCCACAAATGTGCCTTGTCTCTTATTTCCAGGCTGGGTTAACAAGAGCATCACAAAATATATGTGCAAGCCCAGCTAAACTTACCTTACTACACCTTATGGAAGAAACCATGAGCATTGGTTAGAAACCAAATGGATTCTTCCACAGTCGATTCAGAGGATGACCTTCAATGCATAGGATTCAAGGCTGTCTGTCTCCTTTGACAAGCTCCATGTTTGGTCCTTAGTCTACATAAACCCAAACGTAGCACCAAATAATCCTCCTACCCTTTATTACATCAAGAGGGGAAGATTTTTAAAATCCATGAGAGTGTGAAGCAAACAAAAACCCAAGATTCCTGTCCCTGCCTCTGCCCTGGGCAGAGAAGCTGGGGGAGGAGCACATGCAAATGTTCAAATCAACCTTTATTGGCATTAAAATAAAATAAAACAACACAACAAGGTCAGCAAGGAGGGTAATCAAACATGGAACTGGTGATTCTAATATATGCATTAGCTACTCAAGCCAATGAGATGGGGAATAGGGAGGCCCAGATCCTCGTGCTGCTATAATTTCAGAGGCAAAGGAGGCCACCTCATCCAGATAAGAGGTGACTTGCGTAGAGAGAAGGAACCTAAGCTTAACCAAGCCTTCCCACCCTTGCATTCTATCGAGGATCGAGGATAGATATTTCCTACGAAGTGCATCGTGAGTTGGGCAATGAAAGAAGATGTGTTCAAGCGTTTCAACGGCATTAGTTTGACATGGACAGATCCTCTGGGAGTAAGGGATTCCATTGAACCTGCCTGACAATAGTGCAGAGGGGAAGGAATTGCATCTAGCAAGTGAATAGGCTCTGCGCGCTTCGGGACATGTTAGGTAAGTCAGAAAAAAAGCAGGCTTCCCAGGTAGGACTGGGATGTTAAATTGAAGTGGGGAGCTGGTGGTATTGGCTTCGCTGCACAGTTCTTGCCATTCGATGTTCAATAGCCTGTCTTTAATAGTCCTATATGCTTCAGATTGACTTAACATGCCAAGCTGCTCAATATCCAATCCCGCTACTTTAAGAGTGGTAAGAACATCGGAGATCTCGACTGGGAGGTCAGGATCTATCAAAAGTTGATATAATAAACGGGTATGAACTGGGTTGTAAAGGATTCCAAGCCAGAATTTAATAGCTCTTAATCTGGCCAAGGTCTTCAGCCTTATCATGCCAGTTTCTAAGCAAAGAACGGCGTATGGGACACATTTAGGGAGGCCTAGGATTCTTCTCAAAAAAGAGGCTTGAATACTCTCCACTGTGCGATCTATAGCTTTATACCAAATTGGTGATGCATATAAGATTTGAGATAGGGTTTTGGCCTTAAATATTGTCAGGGAAGCTGGTACATAGCGATTGCTATAGCTAAAAAAGAACCGTGAGATTGCGCTAGCAGAGATCTTGCTAGAATTTAGGACATACTTGCGATGGGAGAACCAGGTGTGCCTGTAGTTGTAGTGAACACCCAGGTACTTAAATGACTTTACCTGCTCTATAACATTACCCTTACAAAGCCATTTGTGGGCAGTCCATTTTCTCGCAAAGACCATTATTTTAGATTTGGAGTAATTAACCTCCAATTTATTGGCTAAGAAATAGTCCGTGGCACCATTAAGTAAGCGTTTAAGACCTATCCTAGTGCGAGAGAGAAGTATTGCGTCGTCGGCGTACAAAAGCAATGGAACTTGTGTCTGACCCAGTTTTGGGCAATGGCTATTCACATTCCGCAGATTAGGAGCTAAGTCATTTAGGAAGAGGTTGAAAAGTGTTGGGGCCAGAATGCAGCCCTGCTTCACTCCTTTATTTGTTTTGAAGGGTTGAGTTAGTTTGCCATTCTGAGAGCATCTAACCGTACATAAAGTATCGGCATGCAAGGCTCTAATTAGGAGAAGTAGCCTTTGATCAATATTCCATCTGGATAATTTATCCCAAAGTAGCTCTCTATCTACAGAATCAAAAGCACCCTTCAGGTCAAGGAAAGCCACATAGAGCCTAGCCTTAGATATCTTGACCTGTTTGTAGACCAAGTGTGAAAGGATAGTGCAGTTATCTAACGTGGATTTGCCCTGACAGAATCCTGATTGCTCAGGGCCTAAGATGTTCTCGGCGTCTATCCAGGAGGAAAGTTTATTGCTTAGGTATTTGGCATAAACTTTGCCAATTACCGATAATAGGCTGATAGGTCTGTAATTCTCTGGGGAATTAGGATCCCCCTTTTTGTAGATGGGAACAATTGTGGCAGTTGTCCAATCTTTGGGTATAAAGCCAGTTTTATTGATGGTTGTGAAAAATGGGGCTAGTAGTAAAGACCACCAAGCTGGATCACATTTTAGGAGGTCAGGGGGTATACCGTCAGGGCCTGCAGCTTTACCTGACCGTAGACCTACAATAATTTTATAGATATCCTCAGGGCATACTGGAGGCCACTCGGGCAGGTTGGGGGAGGAAAAGTCAGGACAGTTGGCTGTGGGCTTATTTCTATCAAAGAAAACGTCAGAAAAGTGTTGAACCCACCTAGATGGTGGAACTGCATCTGAATCCTCCACCTCTGATCTTGAGAATCCCGTAACAATAGACCAGAATTGTCTAGTGTTATTATGAGCGACAGCTTGAAATAGCTTATTCCACTGGTTATGGAAAAAAAATTTGCTTTTTCTTAAGGAGTAGGGCCTTTAATTGTTGATGATACTGAAAGTATTTTACTAAGTCACCTTGGGCATTGGTCTGCCTGAAAACCATGAAAGAGGCACGCAATAGAACCTTGAGCTCTCTGCATTCCTTGTCAAACCAGTTAAGGTTATTATGTGGTCCCCCATAGCGGCACAGTGTGGGCTTATGACTCAAGGAATGAAAAATTAGGTTTATAAAGGATTCAAAGAATTTAATTTGGCTAGAATAGTCAGGGTTCACTAGAATGCCTTGTAGAAGTTTTCTGCTTCCTTGGGCTATCACTAATTGATGGAATTTAGTGGACAGATCTTTATTGACCAGGATTTTAGACCTAGGCATCAAATTATCAGCCTCCCTGGCGGGTGATGCCCTATGCTCTAGCAGATTTAGAGACAATATTAAGGGAAGGTGGTCACTGATGACATAATCGCCAACTGCAAAGTGTACTACTCGCTGTTTTGTTGATGTCGAAACTAGGAGATAGTCGACAACGCTGGAGCCTCGGGGGGATACAAAGGTATGTTCGCCAGCATTAGGGAAGTCAAGGAGACCATTAAGCCAGATCATATTGGTGCAAATAGAAAATCTGGCAAGGGCTAATCCACCAGCATTGTAAAACGGATCTTTTGACCTCCTGGTCAGACCATATAAGGGAGGCAGAGAGTGTACATCCTCAGCCATCCCTGTTTTATAAAATATTTGATTAGTGGTCCCGACTCTTGCATTGAGGTCACCTCCCAGAATAAATTCAGCAGAAGGGTGGGAGTGCTTTAAGTTATCAATACATGTTAGGAGATCGCTCCAGTGTGCTGATCTCCTAAGGGTATCAAGAGAGGGAGGCAGATAGACATTTACAAGGATAAGCTCAGCTCCCTCTATAGCTACCTTGACAGCTTGGATTTTGCAAATCCCTGGGGAAATAGTTAGACAACGTGCTTTGTATGAAGCAGGGACCAAGATAGCAAGGCCCACAGAAGGCCTTCCCTTGGGGTTGGATTTGACAGCTGGTGATGCGAAAGTTTTATATCCATTAAGATTAATTCTGCCCACATCTGTTACCCATGTTTCCTGCAACATGATGATATCAAAGGACTTGAGATAACGTGCAAAGCCAAGATCAGTTTTTTTGTTAGCCCAACCTGCAATGTTCCACGATAGAAGTCTTAGGCAAGCCTGCGAGGATGGGCAGGGTGGAAAGAGTGAGCCAGAAGGGCATGTTAAAAGTCAGGGATCAATAGGTGGCAGGCTCATCGATGATATAGCGGCTGAAGGCAGAATTCCAGTGGTGTCCTGGTCCACTGCTAAAGGCAGGCAGGTGTCAGTTGGATCAGTTATAGTGTTAAGAGATGCAGTCAGAGCTGTTGCGTGGTGAAACTGCTGGACCACCGTTTGAGCTAGGGAGATTAGAGACTGAGGGGCATGGACTTTGACAGGATGAGCAGATGTCACGGTGAGGGCTTTCTCCTCTTCTTTGTCTGCTTTGGTCAGTGGAGCCAATGATGGAGAGCAGGTCTCAGCAGGGGGACAGGAGGACTCAGTAGGAAAAGTGGAGACCGAGTGCTGAGCTATGTCCCCAGTAGACAGAAGTGCCAGGAGAGCCTGATTAGATTGATCTTTTAAGTTGTGAAATTGATCATCTTTGTCATTGTCCATACTGGCAAATATCTCCGTTTGGTTGTCTTGGGAGAGATCATTTGGGGCTTCCACTTCGCTTGCCCCTATGTCGTTACTTTCCATGTCCACTTGCGGTGGGAAGTCCTTTCCAGTCGGTTCAGTTGAGGGCTTACTCTGTGCCCTTGACAGGTTGAAATTGTAATTCCAGAGTGTAAGTGAGGAGTCACACACTGGGACACTCAGCACTTCCTGTGCACCTATTACTTCGTGAGTGGTTTCTGAAGGAACTTCCTTCGTTAATAATACTGAATTCATGTCCTTTGAAATGGCACACAGGGCTGATGAGATTCCCGCTAAGGATTGTTCAAGGTTTGAAGTTAGCTTCTCCAGGTGGTCGCCCTTCTTTATAGATAAGTTGTTTTGGGTGGTTTCAGTTTGGTGGTTTTGTTTCCATTGAGGTGCAATTAGCTTATCAGCTGTGTTCAAACTTGGCTGCAGTCCAACACTGCCTGACCTTGCAGCTGGCGAAGGAACGGCTGATAATGTGGAATCCTGGCTTGGTAATAACAGAGGTTTAACGCCCACATCAGAGAAGACTCTTCTAGCAGCTATGTCGAAAGTGCCCAGGAACCTTCTCATTCTGAGCAACATTAGTGGAATAGTTGGTCTGTCGAACACCAGAAGGAGCCTTGTTGTGTGGTGGGGACTGGGTAAATATTCCAGAGCTTTCATATCTATTTGCTGCACATCGGTCCTCAATAGTTTGCTCAGCGAGATTGATACCCTCTGTCTGTTGGTCCATTTCCCTCTGTTGATATTATTGTTTTTAATCTCAAGAGTTATTTGTGCTGTTTGAAGCAGTAGGGGAGTGGCTGCATTTGCTTTTTTTTGATTTTTTCCATAAGGTTTGCCCACAAGTGCAGTATAATCATCAATGCATTTCTCATCAGCACCTTTTCCTTCTCTCCGTTCCTTATGTAAGCCAGGAGGGGGGGGATCAGAGCCTGCAATTACTTTGTCGCTGCTAATTAGTGTATTCTGGACCACAGCCAGTTGGCTGGTAATATGTTCAAGTTTCCGAAATATAGCCAGGACTGTTTTCCCGGTAAGAATACTATGTTCTCCTACCAGATTCAACAACTGACGAGTGGTCAGATTATCCGGGGCTAATTGTGGCTGACCAGCAAAAACCCAAGATTCCTGTCCCTGCCTCTGCCCTGGGCAGAGAAGCTGGGGGAGGAGCACATGCAAATGTGTGGACCTATTACTATGGAACCCCCCCTCGTAAGTTAGGATTGCTCCATTGAATTATCATTTCCATAGGTAATACTTGATATTGCTAGTGATAAACTTATCAAGTACTTGCTAACCCAAAGTATAAATGTTCTTTACATAAACCAGGACACCAATACTTCTTCAGAGAGGGGGGAAAGAAACATCAGGAGGGTAAAATAACAAACAAACAAACAAACAAACAAACAAACAGGTATTGTATTGGTGGCACATTATACTGCATAGATGATAGATAGATAGATAGATAGATAGATAGATAGATAGATAGATAGATAGATAGATAGATAGATAGATAGATAACATAACAGCCTGGCTTGTATGTGTACAAACAGTAAGGACATTTACTGTTGTTTTGGTTTACAGTACAACCTTTAAAAAAACAGCATTCTCTAGCATTGTAGTGGAGGACTGCTTGTTGGTATAATGCTGATAACAGCAGACACATTGTCAAATCACCAAAATGTTGACAGTAACACCAAGGATTTGAGGTTTGTTTGTTTTTATTTGCAGTGAAGAAGCTACTTTAAACCATACAATTACCAAACCACCCCCATTGCTATTAGAGATTCACTAAGACAGTCACACCCAGTTCTTAAATCGTATGTGGCGTTTTTAGGGTGGAAAATATATAAAATAAATTATAAGCACAGAACCATTTAGCTGCAGTGTCCTAGACATTTTTTCTACTATTTCTCAGAAGCTAGTTGCACATTTGGCAACTGAGGTCATTAAGTAACTGTGTAACAAAACCAACACAAAGAAACAGACAGAAACAGACAGAAAACCTGTTGAAAAATAGCCTTACTTTTGGATGGCACTGGCAAATTGGAACGGACCACTTGTAATGAGTCTGCTTGCACACGAAGTAAATAGGTTTTCACATTTTCATAATCCAGAGATCTCTGGACAGAGATAACACCTGTCCTATTATTAATAACAAACACACCTAGAATGAAAGAACATTTTTAGAATATGTCAACATGGTTGAGACAGAATTGTAAGATCTCTGCATAAAACAAAGCGGAGGGAGAAGCAAACTTGTAATCTATGTCCTTCAAACAGTGTCCGTTTTGGCCTTAGATTACCAAAAAAAAAAAAAGAAGAAAAAAAAAAGAAAAGAAAAGAAAAGAAAAGAAAAGAAAAGAAAAAGAAAAAAAGGCTGGAGTTGGGAAGCAACCAACCAACTACCCAATGGACAAAAAACAAAACTCCTTAAAATAAAAACGCTTGTAGTAGAATATAAGTAGCTGACATACTTCTGCCCAGCTTTTTCCCTTTGTTAATAACAATACTGTATACCTAAATTAAACATATTTTCAATGGTCCTGATTTGATGAGACGTTGGAGATCAATGAACACATCTCGTCTCTTTTAAAATCGAAGCAGCTGGAGGTTCTTTGGAAAAGAGGCAGAACTGTTTCATATATCCCTGTCACAAGGTGATTTGTACTTTAGAAGACATTGGTTCCATTCCAAAATAAAAAACAACAACAAAACAACAACAAATGGAGCCATAGTATTTTATCTTAAAGGGGCAAACACCAGCTGTGTGGGAGTGATTTACACCAAGAAAACAATGTCTGCAGAAGGATAATACCTCCTGAACACACTTGATGTTTTCTGATCTGGGGAGATGAGAAATATTAGACCTGATTAGTACTGTATTTTCTTGGGAGGCCACCAAGGAATACTGGTGATGGGCTGTAGATCTGGTAGTAGTGCAGACTGTTTGCATGAAGAAAACCCCGGATTCCATGCCTGCATTGCCCAGTAGGACCAGCAATAAATCCTGTCTAAATTCTGGAGATCTGGTTCCAGTCTGAGTTGACAATATTGAGCTAGATGAACCAATGGTCTCACTTGCTGTAAAACAGATTCCCTTGACCCTGTGTTCCTCCTTCTCCAGCTGTTCTAATTTTTGAGGCAATCCTCTTAGAGGACCCAGCCTCTAACATCTTGTCTCAGATCGCCTTTAAAATATCAAGTTTCATTGTAAAGGATCATAAGCTTTCTAAACACTATGGAATTTGACTCATGTTGTCAGCTATAAATACAGCAAGGTTCTGCTTTATTGCTCTGATTTGTGTATTCTAAACTGTGGCTGTGATCACACTGGCAATAAGAACTGCATTATGCATCATTTAAATCAATTTAGATTTTATTGTTCACACAATGCAGGGGTGAAATCAATTTATATGGGCTGCAACAGTGCGGTTGTTCCCCCACCCCCTCAACTGGCCAGCAAGGGCTTTTAAAAATACCTTGCTTCCAAAACTGATTGGATTCAGTGTGATTTTGTGGGGATGAAGGCTGTCATTTTAATCTGTGGATTTTGGGTGGGAGGGGCACTACTCTTTTGCCTTTTAATTCCCCCTCCAATTCTTTTTCCCTGCAGGTTTCTGTTGGGTATGATATGAAACCAACTGGCACCTCCTGGACCTTCAATTTATCAATGTATCACTTGCCCCCTTTTTAAAAACAAAAAAACAAAAAAACCCACAACCCTTTAGGAATAGTATGCTCCTAAAACAGAAAGGGAAACAGTTTATTTCAGCAGTGTAGATGCTAAAGCTCTTTTAAATAAAATAAATTGATTTCCAATCCATTCATTTGAACATAGTACAGGGGCATGCAGGCGCCAATTTAAATACAATGGGACATGGACCTAATTTTTAAAAAGTCTGAACAGAAATCAATTAAAAATTGCCAGGGTGAGCACTGCCTGTGTATTCTAAAATTACATGGTTTATAAACCTGTTGTAGCACATGTATACTGCACCATTCTATTAGTTTTGTACCAGTTTAATGATCATTATTTCCCTCCAAGAATTCTAAGGGTTGTAGATTGGTGAGCTGGCTGAGACTTTTCTTGGTGATACCCCTGTACTTATTGGTAGAGTCAGGGTTCCTGTAGGTTCCAAGGTTTTATTTTAAATCCCCAATGAAAGAATAATATAGTATTGTAGGTTTAATGCCACAAAACACATTTACAAATTTACTTCATTTGATTTAAGAGTATATCTTTTCTTGTAACCTACCTATAAAACCCATTTTATTTCTATATGAGACATGACCACCTGGACCATATTACTCACCATCTTCATTCCCCGAAACAATAGAATAGATAATAGTCTGATTCAAGGCAGCTGCAGTTACTACAACAACTTGAGTCCCTTTGGGTGCAGCTTCACTCACAGGAGGTGGTCTGTAGAATTGGAGAAAACAGATTGTTTTTGCTTAGAGCCACGTCCTCAGTAATCTGCTGATGTTCTTAATATACACAAGTGTCCCCAGCCTATGTCATCTATGTGTCTGAAGTAGAAACAGGAAGCTATGTGAAAATTGTATCAGGTAACTTCCGTACTTCTGGCTGACAAGAAAGAAGGAAAAGATAGGCCTATAAAATAAAGCAATAAAAACGGCTTCATTCATTCATCCAAGCACTACATTGCTGCCTAAATTTACTATTGGATTTGGTTTCCCACATGGATTCATCTGGTTCTACAGGAACCAGATTTTCTTATAGCTGCATAAACTGTCCAACATTTTAATTTTGGTGGCGATTGTGGCACTACTTCAATGCAGCCATTAAGTCAAAGATTGATTCTGCCCTTTGCAATAAAACATTGCTACACAAAGGAGAGCATGAGCATACTTGCCCAAAGAAGTAACAACAGATGAAACACAATTATAGACTTTGGTTGTTGGGATTTCTTTCCCCCTGCCCCCATTTTTGCAAAACAGCTATGGACATCTGCAAGTTTTTCGAGAAATATCTGAAAGTTTGATTGATAGTGACATACTATTTTCTATGCCTCCAAACAATGAGAATATTCCCAATGTGGTGTAGTGGATAGAGTGATGGACTAGGACTCTAGAGAAAATGGTTTGGATTCCTACTTGGCCATGGAATCTCACTGGGGAAGTACAGGTAGAACTGGTGAAACCATTGCTTAAATGTCTCAGTTGGCTTGAAAGCCCCGTCCTGAGGCTTATGCGAGTCTTCTGTGGGATTAAGGGCTGGTAACTAGATCCCAATTAAATTGCTAGTATTTGAGCAATCTGCAAACAAATCCTCTGTTAACTGTTTTAAAAAAGAAACATTTATAGCCATCTATCCCAAAGAGATACCTTTGAATAGCATCCTTTATCTGCAAAATAGGTACAGTACAAAATTTCCCAGAAAAGCTGGGATCTTGCTTGTTCACAGAAGTTTAATTATCTAAATTGTTTTTATTTTTTGAAAGGAAATAATCAAATATCAGAATAATGCTTGGCGTGTGACAGTCCAAAGCTGTACTGTTAATATTATTTGCTTTCAATTTCTTCACAACATATATGAAAAGTCAAATCCTGTTGCCAGTCCAGGCCGAAATAAAGAGGTGACACACGTTTGTGTTGGGTTTAAACAAGGGGGACAATTTATTATTGACAGGAATGAACTCTTGAACTTAATCATAACTGAACTGTTACTTTGAGAGGGCCTGTGACATAGCGCAAGGTTTATGATGACAATTATCAATTTCTAGGTCCCTTCTGTAAGCAAATTTCCTGCGGCCTGTTATACTGCCGCAGTTGGGATGCCTTAAAAGTATTTCGGGCATCCTCCAATTTAATTAAACATTAGCAGCCCTCTCGAGTGTGGTAGGGTTTTGATTAGTTTAATATCTAGCTAATTCCTACTCTAGCTGATTAATTGAGGGCTGCCCAGCACCTTGAAGATGCCAATTAAAGAAGGGACCTAGACGATTAACAATTTATATGTGCTACCCGCCAATTGTGACCGGGATGTTAGAAGGAAAGCCCAGCACCAACATGTGCATGATGGGATGGGCAAAAACACGCCGTCACTCACAGCCAATTCGAATGACAGTCAAAAATTCCCATCTGGCCCCAAAGCGACCAGCAAAGCATCACCATACACAAAAAATATGTGGCGGGAGGGCGGAGGATCCGGTGACTGCGCAGGCAGGGAGTGGAGAGAGTGCCAGGACCTTAAAAAGGCGTGCTCCCCTTGCGTATGCTACGCAAAGAGTGTAGCCAACCGGCGCCTCATTCGGCCAGCCGGCAAAGGCGCCCCAGCTCTGCCAAAGCGGTGCAGAGCTGCCATTATTGGCAGCAGATGCCCCTGATTTCCTGTCAAGATCACAGACATTGAACAGGAATATCCAAAACTTTTTCTTAGCTGAGGGTCAGCCAACCCTTTTCCAGATGCTTGAACAACACCATAGCCTCTCTCATATCACATTTGATATTATTTTCCTGGTGTAGTGCTGCATTATGGTGTTTCCTGTGAAACAAATATAACATCAGAAGGGACCTTAATGGGAGAAAACAAAACCATTCTCTTATTTTTTTTTAAAAGATGTTGCTCCCCTCTTGGACATTGGATGTCCCAAAGGCTATATTGACTTTGGGGGCAGTTGTTCCAAACAATGAAGTTGTGCTCCACTCGCCTGGCTCCCAGTTCCTTCAGGCAATAAGCCCTGCCATTCCCAATTTACTTCGCCTTAAGTGAATTATGAGCTGAAACAACTTGTAACAGTAAAATACTTATTTTCTCATTACGTGACAGCAGTCTTCTAGCTTACAGATGAGCATATCCATAAACTGTATATAAGTACAGTACACAATGGCTGGAATTCTGTTGTCTTTTTAATGCACATAGAGGATTCATGGAAAGCAGCACAGAGAATTGACCTAATGCCAGGTGCATGCTTTCTGATGAAAGTGGTCACACACCCAGCGTTTGCTTGGCACATATTTTGCCATTTACCTACGACTCCCTATGGCAGCTGCCAAAGTTTCCCTTTGTGCACAAAAAATACAACAGGATTCTAGCCAATGAATCTTAACTCACATTGGTAGAGGAAGCAATACATATTGTATTGTGCATCTTACAAATGGCCAAAAATCCACTTAGAATAGTGAGATAATGTGGGCGGAATGCTGCTTCCCTCTCCTAGGAAACGGGTGGGAATATTTTGATGCTGGACACAGGAGCTCAAAACAATAAAGTTATTTTGCATCAAAACTAGTCTTCTAGATCCTTTAGCTTTTCTTCTACCCCCCCTCCCAATTTATTTTATCCTGAACAATTTTAGCTGAAACAACCTGCACATTTTTATTTTATTTTATTGTAACCACACAACCCAAGTTTTCTAGTTTTCTGTTTTCTACTGTTTTATTGCTCGTCTTCATTAGCCTTAGTAATTTTCTGTGGTTGGCCATTCACAAAGAATTCTTAGCCTCTTGATGGATCCACTTTTCAAAAGTTTCTATTGTAATATAGTAGTCTGTGTTCAAATCTGCAGTTTCCTGCAGTATAGAAGAAGGTTGAATGTATAACACTGCACAATGTCTATTCTTAAAGCCACTTCTAATGTTTATTGTTGGAAATGCAATGGTGAGAGTACACATCCTTGTCATGCTCCTCTTTAGGCCCTTTGTTATTTGATGTTTAGTGTCTGTTGTAATGTCTACAATTGGCAACAAGTATAGGCTGTCAATTATAGGTTTCTTTCTTTCTTTCTTTCTTTCTTTCTTTCTTTCTTTCTTTCTTTCTTTCTTTCTTTCTTTCTTTCTTTCTTTCTTTCTTTCTTTCTTTCTTTCTTTCTTTCTTTCTTTCTTTCTTTCTTTCTTTCTTTCTTGTTGACAATAACTCCATCAGCTTGCCATGCTAGATTTTGTGGAAAGTTGTCTCAAAGTCAATAAAGCAATGGTATACAGGATGGCTTGATGTCAGGAGCTAATTTACTGCAAAGATTAGAAGATTAGTTGACATATTTTAACCCTCGTTCACCCACAGGGGATATTTAAGTCCACAGAGTCACTTTTAGTTGCAGAATTCAGAGAGCATGAGAACTATGACACTAGCTTTTTATGACATTGTCATCTGAAAGGCTGTAAATAATGTTAGTTAGCTTCAACAAATCCCCCACCCCCAGATAAACACTATCCTAAGATATCTACTGCATTTTGCTATTTGGGGTACATTTTAATGTCCCAACTAATATAATGCATTGGGACAAAAGAAAATCCCACAAAATATTTCATAAAATCATGACGCTGAGAAGCAGAAAGGATTGACTCTGTTATCAATGAGCTGGCTGAACCCACTAAGTGGGTTCAAGAAATACGTAATTGTGAAGAGGACAAGTTTATGACTAGAGATGGGCATGACTTGAAAAAAAATTTTTTCGAGTTGTCGTTAGTCGGGCCGGTTCCGTTTCGGGTCGTTTCAGTTTTTCGCGAAAATTTGCAAAAATTAGTCGGTTTGTTTTTTCGTTTTTTTGTTTTCGTTAGTACTGGTTTTGGGGGGGGGGTAGCGGGCTCCTGGAGGCACCTCTGTGGGGTGGGTGCCTCCTCTGGCCCGCTATAAAAGGAAAGTGGGTTCCTGGAGGCACCCGTGGGTGCCTCCTATCCTCACCCACTAGGAAGGGGAAGCAGGCTCCAAGAGACCCCTCAACATGGGGGTCTCCCCTCCTCACCTGCTGCTGCTGCAAAATACTATGCAATAGCCATATGGATATTGCATAACAGAATGTGCAGACAGTGACTGTGAAGACTAGTGGATGGCACTGAACCCAGAGCCATAGTGAGATGCCTAACTAAGGCTCTCGCACCACCTTGTCTCACACAGAAGGGAATTGTACTTGCATGTAGTGCAATGCAAGTACATCTGGCTTAGGGTTAAGGTGGGTTAGGGTTAGGGCTAGGGTTAGGCTAGTGACGGGTAAGGTTACGGTGGGCTAGTGGGTTGCACCTCTGGGTGCCTCTCTGACCCACTAAGAAGACAGTCTGTAACGTATGGGTAAGGACTGGAGTCAAGGGTTAGGGTTAGGGTTAGGGGGCTAGGGCAGGTTTTAGGGGGCTTTTTGGCACATCCCAGAAGTCTCCATGGCCAAGTGGCCATGCGATTGGTGGGATGGCTCCAAAAATTTGCATGGTCGTCCACTCCCACATGGCTGGCCACTCAGCCAGCCCATCATTGCGCAGGTGTAAAAAAAATAAAATAAATAAAATAAATGGAGGACAGAGGAGGAGAGGAGAGACATTTTGTTGCAAGAAAAAACCCACTGCTACTGTGAAAAATCTGGCAGTTTATAAATTTTCGCGTGTTTCTGTTGTGCTTGTGTGTTTTTGGACCATGATTTCAAAAACAATATTGCGTTCGCCGCCCCATTTTGGATCCCCCGCCCGCACCGCATGGCATGGCGACTCGAGTCCAGTTGCCCAGGACGGGGGGGAGGCGGGACCCCCCCTCCAGAAACCACCCCTCCGGTAGGTGCCCTGCGCCCTTAGTCAAGCAGGCACCCGCCTGCTTATTTGGCTCGGGAATGGGTGGGGGGAGAGTTTTTTCCTGTGCCGTCCGTGCCGCTTGCTTGCGCTTTAATTGCGGCGGCCGGCGGCCGGTGAGACTGGGCTTTTTGCTGGCTGGCTGCGAGCCTGCGGCGACTGGCGAGTCCCACCAGAGCAGCCCAGGACGGGGGATGGGGGGGAGGCCGGGGACCTCCAGAAACAACCCCTCTGGTAGGTGCCCTGAGGCACGGCAGGCATTTTTCCGCCTGCTTTTCGGCCGGGAACCGGTTTTTTTAACTTTTAAAAACTTTTTTTCTGTGCCGCGTGGCATCGCGCGATCGCGCCATGCAAGGAACGAGCACGACAAATCAGACCAACATTGTTCGTTCGTTGATTCGAGCTCGAAGTCTGGCGGAGTAATTCCCGTTACCGTTTCCGTAGAGTAATGGAACCGAGTAACGGAAACGGAAACGGGAATACCGCTAAGTCGTGCCCATCTCTAGTTATGACTGCTCTTGTTGGCATGCTGCCACTCTCAGGCCAAGAACCTAAACCCTTCAAAACAGCCCAGGATAAGGCCCCACAAGCACACAAAATCGTGGAAGTGTTGCAAAACATTGTAGTTTCTACACATATTAGCACACAAATGGATGCAAGGGTGATTCTGTCAGGCCTGGGCATTAGAAGTAGGCCACAGAGAACTGACAGGATTTTGACTACCCCCGGAAGCCTTGACCCAGGTGGATGGGCAGATACAGATGAAAACTAAGGCACAGGACAAGTCTCTTTGGAGAGGAAGAAAAAAAAGTGGGGAGAAAAAAGAGAATTCACCAGAATGAGGCAGAGACAAGAATCCCTACTGTCATTGAGTCACACCCTGGGAGAGAACAAGATGGAGAACATGAACCTCTCTTGGAAGAGTGGGAAACCACTTTGAGGAGATGTATCTCACTAACTTTTGGGCAGGCACTCAAACCTATGGAGCCCAGGGAATAACTGACTCAAAAAGAGGAGGTTGAGGCCCCAGATGATAAAGACTGAGAGACACTGAGGAGGACTGGGCAGAGGACAACCCAAAGGAAAAATTCCCAGGAGACTGGAACTATATTTACAAAGAAGATCCTTGGTAGGGAATTTGAGTTCAGCTTAGAACATTGATGGCAAACCTTTTAGAGATCGAGTGCCCAAACTGCAATTCAAAACCCACTAATTGTTTACAAAGTGTGAATAAAGCAATTTAATCTGAATACAGGTGGCTGTGAAGGGGAGATATCAGGTGCCCACAGAAATGGCTCCAAGTGCCACCTTTTGTACCTGTGCCATAGGTTTGCCAACACTGGCTTAGAGTATCCAAAGGAGAGGCCTCCAAATATCTGACAAACACCCTCCTTCACCTTCTTATCAGTGAGAATATGAAGAGGAAGTGAGGAGAATATGAGAGAAGGGAAGACGTTTTCAGCTCCCTT
Organism: Phrynocephalus guinanensis; assembly: GCA_037367245.1. NCBI lineage: Eukaryota > Metazoa > Chordata > Lepidosauria > Squamata > Agamidae > Phrynocephalus > Phrynocephalus guinanensis. The sequence continues at coordinate 44,359,628 of CM074735.1, read as the reverse complement.
CACATCATTCCTAGTGTGGAAATAAAGAGGCTGGTCATTGAGTTCAGGAAGTGAGGGAATGAAGACATATAAAGTGAAAGACTACCATATCTGCTCTCAGTGCAGGCATACCACCTTTCACTGAGAAACACAACTAGTAAAGGACTGAGTTACCTCCAACATGTAGAGACTGGAAGAAAAGACTGTAGACCAGGCCTGCCCAAAGCCCGGCCCGGGGGCCAAATCCGGCCCATCAGGCCATTCTGAGTGGCCCGCGGCTGGCCGGCCTGCCCGCCCCTCCCCCTCCTTCACCCCATGTTTTTTTTTTAAAGAAAGTGGGTGGGGCTTGCAGTGGGGTGGCAGGGTTGGGAAGCAACCGGCCCCTGACACATTCTCAGCCACCAAATCTGGCCCTCCTTACAAAAAGTTTGGGCACCCCTGCTGTAGACCCTCTGATGGATGCTAGTCCTTTTTAAGTGAAGGTGGCAATCCCAGTGAAGAGAACTATAGGATGTCTGAGTGTTAAGGAAAGTGCAAAACTGGACATGAGAACTGAGTTAGTTGATGTTGTTCGAGATGTTTAGTCATTCTCTACCCCTTCTCATGCTTTCATAAACCCAGTTAGATTTTTTTCTTTGTTGGCTCTTTGTATAGACTTGGAAATGGAGGTTGGCAACCCCACAGAAGTCCCAGGACCTACTGGGACTCACAAAGACATATGAATCCCTAAGCAGTCCTACTGCTCACCCTCAATATACTGCAGTTCACATCTCACTCTATACAAGTTCTTTTCTTATTACTTCTAGTGCATAAAACAATATGCAATTAACCTTTGAAAGCTTTCCATGCTTCCTTGTGCCACAGCACTTGAAATAACATTCACTGCTACCCAAAATTCAATCTAAATTACATTTCTGTCCCCCTCTGTGCTGCATTATTTGCAAAGTACGTCGGATTGTGTCTCTTTCTTTCACTGTCCCCTTTTCTCATATCGGTTCATGAAGTTTGACCTTTTCAGTGGTATTTACCTCTAAAAAAGATGACAAGAGAGTTTAGGTATTATTACCAAGAACCCCTGACATGGCCTATTATTCTTAAAGATAAATGTCAAACTTCATTCTGATGGACTTAATGCCACCAAGTACAATGCATCCCTGTGTAATTTTCACAATGATTCATAATAAAAGCTACAAATGGACTCTCTTAAAATATTTTTGTCTGAGATTCTTTAGAATCAAAAGAAGGAGATGATATACTGTACTCCTGAAATGACTCTTCAGCAGTTAGATGCTATGGCATAATTATATAAATCAATGTGGAATAGTCTCTCTCTCTCTCTCTCTCTCTTGAAAGATGGTGGAAAGGAGATCTATATTTCTATCTGTGGGCAAGGTGCAGCTCTCAGGGTCTTCCCTTTGTCTCTCAAGGGTGCCACTGAGGGCTGTTACAGGGCTCATTTGTGTGCCATTAACAGAAGGTTCATTAGAAGTGTCCAATTCTCATGCATTGTTTCCCAGCAGAATAGAACATCTACCAATGTCAGTAACAGAACAAATGTTCTAAAGGGACAGAGAAGAGGCAAAGTATACATTTAATCAAGGATGCTAACAAGGAATTTAAGAAAATTAATGCTGCATTCCATGGTAAACAGTAGAGATGGGCACAGAACGAACATTTTTTCATTTCCGTTACCGTTTGTCATTTCCGTTATGTAACAAAATGATAAACGAAAATTGTAATGAAAATGAAATGAAATGAACAGAACCACGAAAATTGTGGTCGTTACATTTCGTTTCTGTTAATGGCGACGCGCAATGAAATGAGCTGTTTTAAATGTTAAAAAACGCCCTGGACATCCGTAAAAATGCAGCAATAATTATTTATATTGTCTGATAATACCTACCAGGGGGGTTGGGGTCCTTAAAATGTTTGTTTTTGTCTGCTCCCATCGCGATGTATTTTTCTTTTCCCTTTAAAATGGATGTCGCCACCAGCCACAAAATGGAGGCAAGTCATTTGATGTGCGATCATGTTCAACCAATAGCATGCCCAGGTTGCAGACTGGGCGGGCAGGTCTGGCAGCCACAGAGGGCATAAAAAGCTCTGGCCACCCCCGTCCTCCTTGCAGTCTCTGGTGGGAGTTAGGGTGGGACTGCTGTCTCTGCGACTCTAGCTTCAGTCCTGCAGCCTCCCTGTGTGCGTGTGTGCTGCGTACCTCTCGGTGAGTACCCTCCCCTGCCCCGCAGTGCAGTCACTCTGCGGCTGCCTTGCACCCTGGGCAACGCCCGCCGCTGCCTTTGCAGCCTCCCTGCATACCTAGTCTATACTGTGTCTCTGCCAGCATCCATTTTTTTAGTGTTTTCCCTCTGGTCTGGGGCATTGGGGGATGCCTTCGCATGGAAATGCTTTAAAAATTGCGCAAAAAGCGGGTAGAAATGACAAACGAAAAATCAAAAACCGGTAACAAAATTTTTCAAAAAATTCCCGACAAACGGAAACAAACCGAAACAGACCTCTCAACGACAAACGAAAAACCGAAACACCATTTTTCTGTTTCGTGCCCATGTCTAGTAAACAGACATACAAAGCTTGTATTTGTGGAAACAAGTCACACCAATTATTATATGTTATAATTTTATAAATATTAACCTTAATATTAACCAAAGTCAAACTGCAATAAGGAAAATGTCTTTCAAGGTTGAGTTGATACACAGATATTTTCATGGCATACAGATTAGACAGTACAGTGGTATCCTGACTTACGATGTGCCTGACATATGGAAATCCCACGTTACTAGCGGGTTTCCATAGGGTTTTAAATGCCACTTCCTTACAAGCAAAAGATAGGGTTTCCCCGACTTACAATTTTTTTTTGGGGGGGGGGGACTCTTTCTCCTGTGGCACTTTGCGTTTGGGAGGTTTTAAAATACCTGTGCCATTTTCCTGCACTTCTCCACTGTGAGAAAGGTAGGTGGATTTTTCCTCTGTTATTTTGATATACTGTATACTGTACTGTACTGTACTGTACTGACTGATATACTGTACTGTAATTTTTGTGTGTGTGTTTGCCGGTAGGGGGTCTTTTTGTTTTACAATTTTTAAAGAACCTGTGCTTTCCCCCTCAATCAGGCATGTTGCTGAGAAAAGCGCAGCTTGTTTAAAATGTCTTTGAGCCACTGAGCCAAACAGTTGCCTCGGTGGCATAAAGACATTTTAAACCACCCGCCACTCCCCCACACACACCATGCACATTGGGGGGGGGGAGAAGTGGTGGGTGGTTTAAAATGTCTTTAGCCACTGAGGCAACCACTTTTCTCTGTGGCTAAAAGACCACCCACCATTTCCCCCCCCCAGCCGCTTTAGCCATGGAGACAAGTGGTTGCCTTGGTGGCTAAAGATATCTCAGACCACCCATCACTTCTCCCCCCAATGCGCCCGATGGAGGGGGGGGAGCTGCAGGTGATTTAAAACAGTTTCCCATAGGAATGCATTGACATCCGTTCGTCCGGAATGGATTAATTGACTTTCAATGCATTCCTATGGAAATCGCTCCCCAACTTACAAGCTAATCGACTTACGACCATATTCTTGGAATGGATTAATTTCGTAAGTCGGGGTACCATTGTAGTTAGTTTTGAACAAATGCAGCCAAAACTCTCTCAACACAAGGAAAATAAGAACAAAACAAGACAGCTGCGCCCTGGCACCTATGTTTTTTTTTTTAAAAGTAGTACTCTAAAGATACAGAAGACAAAGCTGCCGTAGATGCAACTAAGTTGTTTTTATTGTAACCTCTGTCTTTGATGATATGGAGCAAATGGAATAACAGACACAAAATGGACCCATATTTTCTGTAAATAGATCCATATGTTCCTGCCCTAATATTCGCAACAGGGATCCTGGAAATATTTTAAAGTGTGTGTAGGATGGTAGGTAGAACTCAAGACCATCAAGCAGACAAATTATTTTGATTTTAAATCTGCTTATTACTGAATCAGTGCAATAAGTGCAAAGTTATTATAATAGGGAAAAATAGGGAAATAGGAAAAAAAAAGAAAAAGGTATGGAAACATTGTAATATAAGGCAAGGGAATATATAAAACAACCTTGGGCAATACATAAAACAGAGGGGATATTAACTGAACTAGTTAATATAGTTATATCTATATAAAAAACTGGAAAATCACAGGCCCAGGATCAGGAAGGGCCAGTTCCTCCTTCTTTAATTTAAAAAATATGAATGCATTCCTAGTCCCTTCAGATCATTATTTTATGAATGAATGCAAAGCAAAAAAGCAAAGTGTTTTGCTTATATAGTAGAAGTACAGAAATCCACATAAACAAATACCCAGATGCTCTTCAGATTATTCACCCCTTCCTGATTAACTGGCAACAAAGTCTGACTATCTCATTCTTTGACATTAGTAAGAGAGAGAATAAAACTATTTCATTGCTTACAGTTGGGAACATATAACAACAAACTAACAAACAAAACAAGAAACTAATTTCCAACAGACAAAAGAAAGGGAAAGAGAACACTCAGCAAAGAGGCAGGGCTCTCTTTGAATTCTGAACTAGGAAGAACGGTTTAATGCTGGATTTAATGCTGACAGTCACCACAGTTTAGAAAAGGTCAATCCCAGCCAAACAAACTACAGGCAGCATGTGAAGTTGTAAAAACTCCAATAGAATCAGCAAGCAATTCCTAGCTAGTCTCAGGGCAGTAGTAGCTTTGAAATTCAGAGGGGGTCTAGCCTTCCCCCTAGCAATAGTTATCTTTGTGTCTCTTCAGTTGCTTCTCCCTATCAGATGTTTGTCCTTTCTTTTATGCAGTGGTTCTCAACCTGTGGGTCCCCAGATGATCCTGGACTGCAACTCCCAGAAGCTTCCACCATGCACTGTGCTGGAAAAGGTTTCTGGGAGATGCAGTCCAGGAACATCTGAGGACCCATAGGTTGAGAACCACTACTCTATAGACTTCCATTGAATGATCAGTATATAAAACAGTATGTCAATGGATCAAAACACATTGTTTCTCAACAGAATCTGCAGAATTGAGAAGGACATGCATGCTGAGGAAGTTGCCCCTGAAAGGAGGACTTCTAGCTCTAGCAATACCGAGCAGCATCAACGGGCATGCTACCGAGGTCCATGGGAATGTCCAGTCCTCGCTCACATGTGCCAGTAATTCTGCTTGGATGGAAGTAAAAACAAAGCTTTTGTTCCATAAACCACAGTAGCATCTCTTGGGACAGTAAGACTTTGAGCCTGCTCCCAATTCCTATTTTTTGCTTGATATTATTGGGACAGGGGAATAAATTGTCCTTCCCACCCCATGATCTCCAGTTGTGGCTTTGTATATGTTTGCACTTATAGATGTGTATGCATTTCTCTGTGTGTTTATGTTAATTTGATTCATGGGTGTGTGCCTGCGCACATGTCTGCACAACTGGATCACTGATCCTGGTGACACTCAAAAAGCCTGGGGGCCCAGTGCGACCCTCAGGGTCCAGAAGGTGTTTACCCCATAAATAAATAGAACAATGGGTTCAGGATTATAAGCCTTATGTTATAACATGTTTGTTTGAGTTGTTAAAAGAGCCTTTGCCAGCAGTTGTTCTGCAATACACTAAGAGCTGCAGAAAGTTTTTACTTCTTTGTGAAGGTCAGAAGAAAGTTTTCCTTTATTGTAGCAGCTGATGCAGAATCTTGCTATGATTGCATGCCTCGTGTCTTCTGTATTAAACTCCTTTAGGGAGGTGTCCTGAGATTCAGTTATCTGACTTTGAAGGAAGGTGGCGAGGGGGTGGTGGAATCCTCTTCGGACAAAAATACTTTGATTTGTTGTACCTTTTTAGAGCATCTCCAAAAGAGAAGTACTGCTGCTTTAAATACTTAAGAGTAAAAGGCATTCTTAGTGTTCTGCTGAATTTGAGGTCCATGCAGAGATTGCACAGGAGCCCATTAAAATCATTTTTAAAAATGCAACCACCAATATGGGGATTAAAGCTATATTTTAACATCATGTTCCAAACAAGAGGTTCTCTCGGTTGGCTGGAGCATGTTGAGGATGACGGCAGTAGAACAGTTACAGAATAGTCATGAAGGTGTTGATCATGGGCTGCCAAACTGACCCTGACTTAGGACAACCTTTTCCAGGGTTAAGTATCGAATACACAAACTATATATATTTTTTCCTCCTAGCTTAGCACTAAAGTGCAAAATCAATACAGCAGTAACCCAGGATAGCACGACATTTTTCCTGCTTCAGAGCCACAAAATTGATTTTCAATATTTTTAAAAAACACCAATTATGAGACAGTCAAAATGCTATAATGACTAGGGCTAATTATCATTTTAGCAGAACCGCACCCACAGAAAAAGAATGTGAGTTCTAGAGCAAGTATCACCAAAATAAACAAACCTATATTTTCACCAAAAACATTCTTAGTTTTAGAAGGGGTGTGTGAAACACACTCTTACTTTTGCGGAGCTATAACAGGACTGTGTGCTGCTTCCCTTGGTTAGTGGTAGGTATAATCAAAGATAAGAAGTGCATGTTCACAGGTTTAAATGACAAGTCCAACTAGTATAGGGATTTTCAGGTGGTTGCCATTTGGTAACTGCATACACAGGTAGCAAAGGCACATGGACATCACACTGACTTTCTTTTTAACCCTACAAATACCAAATGGGATACAAAGGGTCCATTGCTCCACCCAGTCCAGACATGAATTTCGGAGTTGAAATTGGGCCACAATTTATTAATTAACTGTTGCAGGTAAACTGTAAAGAACATAAAACAAAGGGTGCTATGAATAGTGCAAGTGGCTTCAATTACAAGGTCTAATCAAATTTAGAACCTCAAAGAAATGGTCTCATCAGCCCTCATTTAACCTCTAGGGACCAATTTTATTGCTCTAACTCATATTCTTAATACCCTAAAATATTAGTATTGAGGGCTGCCAGGTAACTTATGAACTGTCTACTTTCTAATACTGGCTTGCCACTTGCACTAACCACCAGTTGTGACTGGTGTAAATATAAAAGGCCACACAACTTGCCGGGATGAGCAAAAATCCACTGTCACTCCTAGCCAATCTGTGTAGCAGTCAAAAATTCCCATCCAGCCCTGAGGCAGCCAGCTAATCTCATTCTCCTGCTAGGGTGGGCGGGTGGGAGAACAACACGATGCAAAAGAGGTAAGGGAAGCCTCTCCTGAGCCTTATATAGGCTCCTATCTATCAGACCATGTGGTTAACAATTCAAACATTGTGTCCGGTCTAGGGAGGCAAAGGGGACTCTCCCAGCACTAAATGGCTGTTCAGAGCAGCCATTCTGATATTGGAAAGCACCACCTCGACTATTAGCCACAGGCTATAGCCCTGGGAATTGGTGACCTTCAATAATTCTTTCATTAACAGGCCTGCTTAGCTCCTGTAAACTCAAGGCCATGGTGTCCTTTCTTAGGCCAATTCATCTCAAATTTGATCTTCCTTTTTTTCTGCCTTCAACTTTTCATATAGTATTGTCTTTTCCATTGAGTTTTGCCTTCTCATGATGGGCTCAAAAAAGATACTCGCGGTTCAGTCATTTAGAGATTTTGGGCTTGATTTGATCTGGTATGTTTCATGCTGTGGAGTTGGCATTGATTTATAGAACTTGAGTAGTTCTATATATTTAAGGAGTGGTTTTATCAGTGCCAAATTCAGCCAGTTTTAATACCCACAAGGGTATTCAAGCACAGGCTCCCTGAGTCCTAGCCCATCATTCTATCTAGTACACCACACCAAGAGTCTGGTCTATTGTTAGTTTGTTTGTGGCCCATGGTATCCATCAAGCTGTCCTCCAACACCCTATTCCAAAATAAACCTTGCCCCCCATCAAATGTACTTACTGTTCAATTTTCAAATCTTTGCACAATAACTGGGAATATTGTAGTACTGATTATCTTTGTCTTGGTCTTCCAGATTTCCCCTAAATTCCAGCATAGCTGCCCTTCCAAATTTCAGTATTCTGAATGGCTGCAGTTTCCATTTGAACTGACAACTGAAGCACGGTACACACAATCTTTGGCAATTTTGATTTCTTTGTTGTGAATACCCCAAAATGGAGCCTACTTTTACCATGCTATTCAGGAACATTAGAGAGACACCATTGTTTGCCTTTAGTTGATATAAAACAACTTAACACCTGTTAAATGTGCCCATAGGCAATACTTAATGGTATTGATTGCAATTTTAATTAGCAATTTATTTCTACCTTCACAGTATATAGCTGTTCACTATGACTTTCTAGTAGTGGAAGAGGGAAAATTATGTATTTATGATTAAACAAAATTCGAAGTTCTTGTATGTTCTTATACATTTCTACTATTTTTTGATTCCATAACAGAGACACCGTAATAGAGTGTCTCAGGTTTGCTGTGAGAGCTCTGTTTTATGGAGTTCCTACACTATAGGAGGCTGCTCCCACATACATCGAAACATATATTGTATACATGAGGAAGTTTCCTGCTATCTCACAGAACAGAAATGTGCATAGAACAGAACATATCTGAAGCTTCAGAACAGAAATCCCCCAAAATGTGCTTTCAGAATGCAAAGAGAAACACAGTACATTAAACAAGTGAAATTTGGTGTGAGCCAGACATTTCTTTATGAATGTGCACCGCCTGAGGCTTCTTTCGTGGTTCCTTTCTCTGACCCTGCCTCCTTCTAAGACTCATTCTGAATAGACCAACTTGTCTTCACAACTCAAGCAGCTGGCAGGGATTTTGATTCCTACCAAGAACACTTGGATCCAACAAAACACTTGGATCCAACAATCATTTATAACCATCTAACACAGAACTGAAATAACAGATGGAAATTGTAGCTTGGTCTCAGGCACAGGAGACAAGAACTAGTGGAAAGTGACATTCCATGTCCACCCAGCCCAGAAAAAAGTGTTTATACACATTTGTGGGATTTAAAATGCCGGCACAATTTATTGTTATTAATCCATGCTATTGTTCCTGTTATCTTTCCAAGTGGCTCTGTGGATATTCAAGCTTATTGTGACTGAGCAGCCTTCATAAATCATTTTTGGGCCTGGGTCATAAATTATCCTAATCTGTCGTATCTAATCTAATCCACTCTTCCTGAAAGCATCAAGGGCTGCCGCTGTACTAACTCGAATTTTGCCTACTATTTTCCTGAATGATTTAGCCACTTGCCTTGACCGCAAGTTGTGACTGAGCTTTAGGGATGTAAGAGACCCCATAACAAAGAGAATGGGATGGGTGAAAACTCACCACTTCAGAGGGGTGGTCAAAAATTCCCATCCAGCCCTTCCACAACCAGCTAATCTCATTATCTCTTAGGGGATCGAGGGCGGGAAAGCGCCCGGTGAACAAAGAGCCTATTCCTCCCCTTGCCGGACCGTAAAAGAGGGCTGTGGCCACTGGCTATGTGACCTCTGGTCAGCCCAGGTCCTGGGTTGTCCAATTTAAGGGTGGGAATTTTTGACCACCCGGCCCCTGTCCAAACTGCCCCAACACGAGTGGGTGGAAAAGGGAGCCCCTCCCGGCACAGGGCCTGTCAAAGCCACCTTTGTCCTCTCAGCCTAGAAATAAGAGATGGGACACATCTGTCGGATTTAAAACAGGGCCACAATTTATTGTATTAATCCATGCTATTGCTCCTGTTATCGTTCCAAGGGGACCTACAAGTGTAAGTGGCTCTGTGGATTTTCAAGCTTATTGTGACTGGGCAACCTTTGTAAATCATTTTTGGGCCTGGGTCAGAAATCGTCCTAATCTGTTGTATCTAATCTAATTCCACTATTCCTGAAATCCTCAAGGGCTGCCACTGTACTAACTTTAATTTTGCGTATTATTATTATTAGGTGATTTAGCCACTTGCCTTGACTGCCACAAAAAGGTGGGCTACTCCATATGCCCCCTTTCCCCCAGCAGGCTGAGTAATATGGCATATAGCCCTCCTTGGATATCGGTAAGAAAGTGATCTAAACCTGGCTCAGACAAGCGCACCCCATCTGCTTTATACAGATCAGGGTGACTGAACTTCATGGATGGGTGCCTGATGACTATCTAGCCACACTTCCGTACCAACTTGGACAGCTGTCTGTTGACATGCTTGCGTGCCCTCTCAATGTGCCTGGGATTGCACACTCCTCTCCATACCAGATGACGCAAGATTTTGGACCATATAATTCTCACAGAGAGAGAGACGTTTTTCAAAGGCAGCAGGTCAGCAGTGGCTTGCAATATGAGGGCCTTGCCCACCCGCTGGGCCAAATTGTTGCAACCAAAGTGGACAACCAGTACTTCAGAGGGTGCTGTGCTTAGGGCGTTGGAGGTGGCTTCGAAGAACCCCTCCCAGCACATTCCCTGCACCCCTCTCCACTCAAGTGCAGCCCATGCACCCAGGCCAAGGTTTGCCCCCCAGCTGGAATGTGTTGTATATGCTGCTGCCCAAAAGATGGAAGCTGTGGCCCAGCAAGATGACCTGTCTGACCTGGGGGGGGGGCATTCATGACCGTCCAGCCCCTTTCCAAACTGCCCTGTCATGGGCAGGTGGAAAGGGGAGCCCCTTCCAGCACAGGGCCTGTCACAGCTACTTTACTATGAAGAATATTACCTGAAGATAAAGAACAACAAGGCATCATCCATTGGACAGAGAAAGAATGTGCAGAGATTGTTCATTTTCTCATGTTTTGTGTTTGGAAGAATAGTTGGATCCAGCAACTTTCAGATTACTAAACCATGAAACAGAATGTTCTGTTTTGTGTCTCTCTCTGTGTGTATGTGTGTAAAAACCCAGAGAGTATATTACAGTATCAGTAACTTTGGAACCACCTCTATCAAAAGACAGAGCAAATAGTCAAAACCTGAAGCATTGCCTTAAAAATAATTTTGTCATCATTTTCCCTGACAGGTGCACCAGAGTGAGCAATGTTGGAGGTGACATCCCCATTCAGCAATGTTGGAGGTGACATCCCCATTCTAGACTTCTTTTGTGCTAATAGGGATACACACAGAAAGTGAAAGAAATCGGAAACATTTACCAAAAAAGCAAAAAAGTAAAAAATAAAAATAATGCTGAAATAGTAGTACACTATGAATGCAAATAAATGTTTTTTAAGGTAATTAATGTGGACAAGGAGTTTTGGGGAGAAGAATGGTGAGAGTATTGCAGTATACCTCGCAGGGTACTTTTTCTTTCAAAACCCGACAGGCTAAAATGCAGCAGAACCTTAAAGGGGGGGGGAGTGAGTTAGTTATCATATGGAAATCACTGCTTAAGGATTGGAACAGAGCCTGCCCTTAGAAAAGGTAATAAATAAAACCTAACAGGGTGGAAAAGAAATCAGTTCATTAATCCAGAGAAGATCATGCATAAGGTCCAGTGGCTTTGACAGCTATCCAAATCTCATGTAGCAGGCTATTCTCTCTTGAGTCCTGAGATACATTTCTAGTATCTCAGGCAAAAATACAGTATAAGTGTAAATACATAATGCCAATATATTTTCAAAAGAGGAGTAACACAGTTATAAGACTTTCGTATCTATATAATTGAGCAGTTGTAAACCAAACAAAGAGTGTATCTAATTAAATATAAGTAACCAGATGAACAAGACAGAATTTCTGTTACTATTTATTTAAGAAAATGAGATTTTAGGCAATTGTCATTAAGGTGTAATTTTTAAGTGTGCATACCGGACAAAGAGCTCAGTATTTCAAACTTTCGATGCTAAGTGAAGAGATATAACTTTTGTACAGGATACTGTCCACAGCCTGCTGTCCTTCTTGCCTTTTTCCTTTTCCAGGCTTTGCCAAAAAAGCTTAATGAGATGCAAACCATAACAACTCCAGTGGCAAGCATGTACAGTCTCATGGAAAATTGCTTTGAACAAACAAGCCAATTAAAAATTCAACTGCAGGCAACTTTCAATAGAATATTATGGTTTTATACAGCAGTCCTGCTACTGGTCAACCAAGGGGCCATTTGAGGTAGCCCACAATGTCTCAGGCCTCCTGATCTGTGTGATGTTTAAAAAAATCATTGGCCTGCCTGGCCTTTCAGACCACTGGGAAGGGAACCAAGGAGATTTGGCGGAAGTAGGGAGGAGGAGGAGGAGGAGCCACCTTCCTTGGGCAAAAACCACCCACCGCGTTCGCAACCCCAGCAGCAGTGGCACAGGCAAGGGACCAGGCTGGAGAGCCCACTCCGTCCAGGTGCCCTGCCAAGAAGCAAGGGTAGCAGAGGTATGGCTGCCCCCTACTCTCTCCCCATTGCCCCCCCACCCACATCCATGATGCCATGCCCAATCCTCCTCCATGGGCTCATGGGGGAGCAAAACCCAGGCTGGGCGGGGGAGATCCAAAGCAGGAGGACCAAGTGGATCTGCGCAGCAAATCCCTGCCCTTGCCATCCAGGAGGGGAGGAAGGTATCCACCATGGTCCCCCCATCCCAGATCTCCCCCTGCCCAGCCTGGTCCCCGCTTCCCCCCTGAGCCCATGGAGGAGGATTGGGCCCAGCGCCATGGCTGTGGGTGGTGGGATGCTAGGGGAAGGACAGCCAGAGGCAGCCATGCCTCCACTGCCCCCCCCCACCCACTGGGTGAGTCACCTGGGTAGAGCAGCATCCCCAACCCGATCCCTCACTGCTGCTGCCGTCCGTGCCACTGCCTGCATAACTGACAGATCAGGCCCAGCACCACGTCTGTGGGTGGGAAGAGACAGGGGAGGAGAGCTGGTAGTGGTCACCGCGAATTGCGCACATGCACACTTTGTGCACATGCAATTAAGGTCGACTACGGAGGACATTCCTCATGGTCAGGTAGCCCATAGGCTGTTCAAATTTGGACAGCCCTAGTATACAGTAAATGCTGGAATAGATGCAGTGTGGGGCACAATAATAGAAAGGAAGGCCCACCTTGCTGGGGTCATAATAAAAAAGCACTTGCACCTGCCAATCAAATAGACTTTAATGGTTAGCAAGTAACGAGGGCCCTGGTGTCTGTTTTGAGCTTTCAGGAAGAACTATATGAAGAAGGGTGTCCTTTTAAATAACCTGCTCCCCAGCTGTTTCGTGCTTTAAAAGTTATGACTAATGCTTTGAATGCAGTTGTTCAAAGAGGGATATTCACTTGGCTCCAGGTTCATATTAAGTATTAATAACAGGAGTGGAAGACACAACATACCTGTATTCATCCTGGGTAAACCGTGGAATAACTGAGGGTTGCAATACTGAAATTTCTACAGTGGTGGTATTGAATTTCACAGGGTCACCATCATCATAGGCAACAACCACAAGCTGTTAAAAGAGGGACACAATGAGGGACTCGGTGTGCATATCATTCTCAGCTTCTACAGGTATAAACACTACTTTTTTGGTGATCTTAAATAGTTTTTATTCTTGTTTGAAGGTAAATGTAGTTACCAAAGTAAGACATTCGTAAGAACTCTGAAAACGTCACATTGAAACAAATGATAATATTTGACATCAAAATGTATTCAACAGTGTAATTCTAATTGCAAACCTAAGCTCTCTCTATATCAATTAAAAATTAAAGTATATAAGGTTTTTTAAAGGTGGATACTATTTTAATTAAGGATGTATATAAGTCTTGAGAGAAGTTTCCTACAGAAATGAAATCCATTTTAATTCTCTCAAAATTCTTCAAACGACTCCCCCCCCCAACACAAACTTTCTCTTGGCATTTAATTTCAGTGAATCAGAGTGTAAATTCTGATCATCTATACTTCACTGTATATATGGGCAGCCCAGCTCATTTGGATGGATGTGCAGACCTTCTGCCTCCCATCTCATAAGCTAAGAAGCTCTCCTGGATAGGGGAGTTATAAATAAATGTTCAAATAGGCTACCTCTCCAGTGCACAATCCATACCCCCCTTTACCAGAAATAGCATTCAGTGTTATACCTAAGTGTTTCTGAATGCAATTATTTGAACAATTAAGTGAGGCTGAATAAATCAATAGTTGGTTTTCAGATTTTATTTTATTCTATTTTTGATTCCCCCTTTCCCCCCAAAAAGCTGACTTTTGATTCGATGATACTGGGGGGCAGTTTTCACTGCCTTGCGCTTCCTTGTTAAGCCTCTTCTGAGAAATCTGCTCTGGCACATTGGGAAACCCACTAAAATAAGAAGGGTTGACCTACTGGTCTTTGACCAGCAAGATCGCCTACAGATTTCCATTTATGGAAAAATTATTGTTAGCAAGGATAGCAAATGCCCCTCACATGATCATTATAATGAGACTTACAAATAAGGAGGGAATGTGTTCACCCGATTACCATGTAGAGCTGATCTTTCCTAAATACCTGTCTCAACAAAGAGGGTCTTCTCTCTTTCTATAAATTCTATACATGTAAATAGTAAATAAATTCCCCAAGACAAGCATGTAAGAATCAGCTAGCACTCAAGAGGTGCACAGTGATGGAATTCTCAACTACCAGGGACCCTGGAGGAGAAGCCGGTTGAATTTGTTGCTATGGTGCTTCAGCACCTGAGGGATCCAAGTCAATATATGCAAATTGTATTACCAAAACAGTATCTGACTTCCAGGGTATTTTATGTAATATTGTATACAGATGCAAATTACACGGAAAGAATTATAGCAACAGCTAATTCTCTAAATACTCTTTTAATACTAGCGTTCAGAGAAATCTTGTGCCCTGAGAAGAAAGTCCCATTTTGATTTTAGTCCTTAATTGGTATGTTTAGTATTGCAGACATAAATTACTGAAAGCAATTTCATAATTCATAAATTACCTTGGTAATTTTCAGTGATAATAATCATAATATACATTTCTATCATAATATGCATTTTATGGATTATTCATGGAAATATGTTCCTCTAGCAGGGAAATAAAAATGTTTGAAAGCCATAAAGGCACATTCATTTCACATATCAGAAGTAAAATAGACATCAAGTCATACACACACACAAATAAATTAGGAAAACACACAAGTTAGTAAAAAAAAAGGTGCATTCCTCCCTACCCCCCATTAAAACTGATGACTGGGTTAAAGCAGTCAAAAATCACTGAGATATGCCTTTTCTGTTTGCATGTTGATGGTATATTATTCAGATGGCAAATATAGGAACTATTTTAATCAAACAAACAAGAAAATAAAATTATCAAAATTTGAACCTGTTTCTTTTTTGCCACAGTAATTGGTCAACTCTCCTCCACCCAATGAACCTGAATATTTTTCTGTAACTACCATATTCTAACCTAAACTTTCAAAGTGATTTTAGCATTTAAAATTACACAGCCAGCTGGATGACAAGATTAATCATTGATTGATTGATCGATTGACCTAATATAATCATGAAATAAAGGAAATCTCAGCATAGGTAATAGCAGTAAGAAATAGAAGGGAAAACTACAAAAGCCTCTGAGAAATGTTACCCATTTTTTGGACTGGAGATTAAAGTAGAGCCAGAGATGGAAAAGAGCCTTGCTGAATCTGTACATATATATTAATTTATCTGAATATTTCCCCTCAAAGATGTGTACATTTTTCAGGCTTGTGGTATAATTTAGTAAAAAAGAACCATGTGTAATTTGGGGGGGACACGTTACAATGCATAAATGTACAAATGAATTAAATTGTCCTCATAATACCGTATTTTTTATTTATACCATGTGTCTGAAACAAGGTTCATTTATGACCAATGGAGTAAGTTCCATTGTTCAGTGAAAGCACATGAAACAACAAATCAAACACCCAACATGTGGTATTGACTGAGGTAATTGGACTGGGAAACAGCAAACTGGTTCTATATTGTATCAATGAAAGTGCACTCTCATTCACAAATATATTAATGTACATAGGCTATTACCTTAAACAATGTACTCGGCTCTTCATTAAGGTTCACTCGAGTTACTACACGTCCAGTATCTTCTTCAACATCAAAGATACTTGCACTATAAGGGAACTGGACCACATCTACTTTGTACCTTACTCGACTTGCTGGTGTCCCCTGTAAGAAACACATATTTCAATTATATTTAGTAAGGCCTGAAAAAAGAGTAAAATATTTCAATATATGTCCTGCATCTTACTGCATTTTTCAAACGCTAGCTGACAATTTTTATATACACATCATAGAATGCACATCAATGTTATTGAAGGCATGTGTTGCTGATGTATATGGCTAAATTATACTATGTACTGCAGGTAAAACTGTGCTCACGACCTGGGTTCAATCCCTGGTAGCAGGCTCAAGGTTCACTCAGCCTTCCATCCTTCCGAGGTCGGTAAAATGAGTACCCAGCTTGCTGGGGGGGGGGAATGTGTAGCCTGCACACTGTAATTAAAATTGTAAACCGCCCAGAGACTACTTGTAGTGGTATGGGGCGGTATATAAGCAGAACACACTTTGCTTTTACTTATGCTTCTGCAGGGGACAGTCAGATATATCCAGTAAGTTTTCATGGTTGATCTTCATTTGTAAATTTGAAAATATATGGTATTTTGGAATTTCAGTATTAAAAACCAAAACTTGTTAATTTAAGACTACCATTTAGGAGACATAGGCCATGTTTGAGATTGTAAGTGACTACACAAAGTTTGTAATTATGCTGTTAAAGATTTTACATATTGGTTTTTCTCCTCTCCGCAGGCAGAGGAAATAAAGGCATCACTGCACACCATGATACATATGCATCCCTGGACGTCATTTCTGGTTGCTCGAGATGAGGAGATGAAAAATAAAGTTCCTCATGATCGAAAAAAAAAGTAAACAGCTTTAAAGCGCTTTGTTTTCCTCCAAAACTTGTAACTCTTATGTTTTTAAAGTGATTAAACACAGGCTGGAGTGAACTGGAATGTTAGTGACTTGATTGCATGCCAGCAGAAAGTACTTTCGGTTTTGAGCTTTTAGTTTTGAGCTGGCAAAGGTTGTTAATTTTTTGCTTAGAAGCTATATAGAGCTGGGACTGGTTTTTTTAAAAAATCTGCTTAATGAGAAAAAACAGGTCCCTATCTGTTTCTCAAGTATGTGGCCTGTGACTTCAATCCTTATAGAGAACAATTTCAAATATAATTAGGGCCACCCAGTATTTATCAAGATTTGAAAGGATGGGCTCCGTCATAAAATTTACTCTCCAGAAGGAAAACATCTGTTAGCTGCATGGGGCCTGTGGCAAGAAGATCTCATTGAGTGATTAAGAAAATAAATGCCATAGAAAGAAGGTAGATTCTTCTACCTATTTCTCCCTATTGATCCCCCACCCCAGATAATTTCCCCCCCCCCTTGTATTTCTTTCTTTCTTTTCTAAAGTTTCCCCTTTGGAGATGCTATTGTTTCTCCCCACTTCCCCCTTTTTTCTTATTTTTTTCCATTTGCTTGGAAGGGGAATGGGTAGAAGGAGAGTGATGAGAAGGGTGAAAAAATATTATAGACCTTATAGAAATGATAAATGATATGGGGAAAAACAAAAATACAAATTAGTTAAGATTGTGCAGGTGTGGGGATCTGGCTGTGGGTCTGGTTGCGAGGGATGGCATTCACAAGTGAGGGGGAGGAAAGATGGTTAATTGTAGGGTGGTTGGGTATGGTTAGAGATGGGTTTGGGTTGATCTATATTGATGTTTTTTAATGTGTTTTTCTGTTATGTGTAATACAACAAGACCACAAAAAATCTGGGACTTAAAGAGGACATGGGAAAAATATATATATAAAAATAGCTACTTTAAATGTGAAAGGCCTAGAGTCGGTTATAAAGAGAAGAATAGAAGCTTTATTGAAGAAGAGTAAAGTGGACATTATTTTCCTTCAAGAGACTCACCAATCAAGAGATGAGATCAACAAATTCAAATTACAGAACATTAATATTTATGAAAAGGGGTATTGGACTTCAAAATCTAAAGAAGTTGCAATTAGAGATGGGCACGACTTGAAAAAAAATTTTTTCGAGTTGTCGTTAGTCGGGCCGGTTCCGTTTCGGCTCGTTTCCGTTTTTTGCGAAAATTTGCAAAAATTAGTCGGTTCGTTTTTTCGTTTTTTTGTTGTCGTTAGTACTGGTTTGGGGAGGGGGTAGCGGGCTCCTGGAGGGAGCTGCAGGAGTCAGCCAGAGCCACAAGTGACGGACTGGCAGACTCTTTGCACCCGCTGTGTCTCACGTACTTGCATGTAGTGCAATGCAAGTAGATCTGGCTTAGGGTTAAGACGGGTTAGCGCAAGGGCTAGGGTTAGGCTAGTTACGGGTGAGGTTAGGGTGAGTATTGGGGTGCACCTCTGGGTGCCTCTCTGACCCACTTAGAAGGACAGTGTACTGGCGTATGGGTTAGGCTTAGGGTTCGGGTTTGGGCTACGATTAGTGGGCTGTTTATGCCCGATTGGCACATCCCAGAAGTCTCTGTGGTCAACCTGGCCAAGTGGCCATGCGATTGGTGGAAAATTTGCATGGTCTACTCCCATGGGCGAGCCCATCATTGCAAATGTGCAGGTGTAAAAAAATAAAATAAAATAAAATCAACGGAGACTTTTTTTTGCAAGAAAAACCCACTGCTGCTACTGTAAAAATTCAAGCATTTAAAATAGCCAATTTTTGCATGTTTCTGTGGTGCTTTGGTGGGGTTTTGGGCAACGATTTCAAAAAAAATATTGCAGTCGCCATTTTGGATCCCCCGCACTGCATGGCAAATGGATGCGCCCTCCCAGCCTGATACAGTCAGCAAAACCTGGCCATGCGATTGGTGGAATGGCTCCAAAACTTTGCATGGTCCACTCCCATGGGCGAGCCCATCATTGCGAATGCGCAGGTGTAAAAAAATAAAATAAAATAAAATAAAATAAAATCAACGGAGACTTTTTTTGCAAGAAAAACCCACTGCTGCTACTGTAAAAATTCAAGCATTTAAAATAGCTAATTTTCGCATGTTTCTGTGGTGCTTTGGTGGGGTTTTGGGCAACGATTTCAAAAAAAATATTGCGGTCGCCATTTTGGATCCCCCGCACTGCATGGCAAATGGATGCGCCCTCCCAGCCTGGTACCAGCAGCGCAGCAGTAGCAATAGCCAAGGAGAGGGGGGTAAAATATGGAGAATGAGAATACTTAGATCTATGTCAGTTAGAATAAAGGAAATTTTTTAAGTTTAAGATGGTATTTGTCACCAGTTAAATTTAATAAAATAAATGCTAATTTTTCTAAGCTTTCTTTGAAATGTGACAAGGAGGTTGGTACTTTTTTCATTTGTGGTGGGAATCTAAAATTTTGGAAATGGATTTTTAAAGAATTAAGTATAATATTAGAAAGGAATATAAAGCCCAATTCTGAAATTGCTTTGATGTCAATATTTGTTGATAATAATTATGCTTTTAAATCTAAAGAGTTGATTACAAATTTATTGACAGTAGCTAGATTAATAATAGCTAGAAATTTAAAATCCAAGCATGAACTATATTTAGATGAATGGTATAATGAAATATGGAATATTGCTTTAAATGATAAATTGACATGTACTTTAAAGATTTAAAAAAGAGAGTTAAAAAGAGATATTTTAATGATATTTGGGGTAGATTTATTGAATATGTGCTTGTAAGAGATTAGGGTAAAATTTCCGCGCAACAATCAATTCTGTTCTAGAGGGGAGGATAATGAATGAAAATAAGAATGGTCCCCCAGGTGAAGGGGTGCACTCTTGTTGGTGTTTTGTTTTCTTTGTAATTTGTAATCTGTAATTTGTAATTTGTATTTTTTTGCATTTTGTATAAATAATATATAAAAAGATACATACACATCCCTGCCCTCAACATTAATTGAAACATTTACACATTTCTAAAAATAACAAAACACCAACACTGCCCCTAAATAATAATAAAAACAACCCATGTAGATTGGATCACTCACATCTACACATTACATTTTGGGGTGATGTGAGATTCATGTTGCTCTTGATTTTACATTCTCATTTTTTCTCTGTTGCATACATTGATTTATTGTAAGCCAGCCAAATTTATATTATTGGGTTAACATATGAGTGTCATAAATAATTTTTAAAATCCTCTGAGGACCAAAAAATGGGATGCCATTGGGATGAGCAGGTATCAATCATCACTACCTTCTGGGAACTGTCATTGAAGGACAAATAGAATTATTGAAATGAAGCATTGGCCACATCCAACTCAGGTAGCCATGTCAGAAGGCTCCCATGCTTGATGAAACTGAACACCATACCCTTTCTCTCTTCTAAATAAAGTGCTACGCAGAAAAACGGCTTTTTTGTCAGAACCAATTCTGAATTTTAAGTGCAGAAGCACCAGAACATCAGTCTCATCTATGAGTGTTTGGACATTTTGTTTATTTAGGTGCATCAGTGTTTATGAACAACAGGGCTTCTTAGACAGATCTTGCCAAAATTAGCTTCAGAAAGATAATTAAATCTTGAGTTTTCTGTCACTTTTCCTCTTATTTTTTCCCCGCTATAGTTCTCTCAGGAATAGCTACTGTAATCTCTGCTATTCAATCACTGTCATGTTTTTCCTTGCTAAACATAATGTGGTATTCCTTAAGTCACATTCTCCTGTCATCAACTGAGGTGCCAGATGCTTAGGGGACAATTGGCAACTGGATCCATCAAGCAACTCCTTGCTATCATTAAGAGATCCCCAGAGAAAACCTGTCCAAAGTACTGTCCCAGCAGAAGAGTAGCCTGCTGAGGTTCGTTGACTGCTGTAAACATGTTGCCAAACTCCTATTAAAGATATTATTGCTAATATGTGCTAATTGAAAAGAATATGTTTAAAAATTATGCAGAATTGTTTCCCCTCACGATTTCCTATTAACAGGTTTCACTGCAAACCATTTTGAAAACCCCTTCCGCCAATGTTAGCTAGTTTCCTATGCTGGAAAAAAGAGGTTAATAATGTTTGTGAAGGTGAGGATATAGGAATTGCAGCAGCTCAGGACCAGAGTCAGCAGTACACCTCCACTTGAAGGACAAAGGGCACTCATTCAAATATGAGTATGTACACCTATTAGAGAAGAGTTGGTTTGAGAGAGGGCCAGGGAAGTTATTCATGTGAGTATTGAAAACCCCTCTCTCAACAGAGGTAGGGGGGCTCAGACACAGTCTATCCGCTACTTCAACAATACCCAAGCAACTCAAAAATATTTCATGCCTCCACCACCAAGGCCATAGCTAATGACCCATACTTTTGAGTTTCAGCACCTTAGGCCATTGTCCACCTAATGGCCCACTGAGCCACCTAATGAGCCAATTCAGGCCATTGTTCTTCTTATGAGCCTATTTCAGACCAGGGTGACACGAGATCAAAGTGAACTACATAATGGAGGACTCACAACTAGCTTTTCTCAGACTGACAAAGCTGTTTAAATAAGAGTGAAACATTTCAATCTCTCAAGAAAATAAGTCCAGTTGCCATGACTCAA
Organism: Phrynocephalus guinanensis; assembly: GCA_037367245.1. Classification (NCBI taxonomy): domain Eukaryota; kingdom Metazoa; phylum Chordata; class Lepidosauria; order Squamata; family Agamidae; genus Phrynocephalus; species Phrynocephalus guinanensis. Next base: position 44,338,211 of record CM074735.1, on the reverse strand, counting down.
CTTCCAGATAAAGGTGAGAATACCAGCCTCATCCCTCCACTCTTTTCCTCTCTTTTGGGGGTGCTGACTGAAAAGGGAAAATGTCTGTTGTGTGTGAAGTTTCCACCTACACTCCACAATCCTTCCTCATAACCTAGTATTTTTAGAGGAATGGGAAGTCCACGTGGTGCAGTGGTTAAATGCCTGTACTGCAGCCATAACTATGCTCACAACCAGGGGTGCAATCCAAGGTAGCAGGCTCAGGGTTGACTTAGCCTTCCACCCTTCTAAGGTCGATAAAATGAGTACCCAGCTTGCTGGATGGGGCAATGTGTGGCCTGCATACTGTAATTAAAAACTGTAAACCGCCCAGAGACTACTTGAAATGGTATGGGGTGTTATATAAGCAGAACACTTTGCTTTGCTTTTGCTTTTTTCTAATCAGGAGTCCCTATCAGCTGTATTACAACCTTCCAAAATATTTGACAGATGTGGCTGATCTACACTTGGCTCAAAACTACTTAACATAGGGGTACAGTGGAAAATGTATACAATATAAATATACAATATACTACAGGCTCAAACCCAGTAGTAAGTTTCACCAAGGGTAGGTCTATTGAATCAATGGAACCCATAAAGGAATTGACTCACCAAACACCACTGATTCAATGAGCCTACTCCAGTTACAACATGGGTTCATTACAGGGTTTCAGCCATTGTTTCAAAAGCAGGGATATCAAGGCAGTCATAATAAAGTAGGAATATTGTTTTTCTTAGTAACTCTCATAGGAAAACATGCCAAACCTTTCTTATTTTCTTAATAGCTATCATACCGATTCCCACATACTCACAGTGTACCAGAGTTTAAGACATCATCAATTACAGAAATGGGACATTTATGTGTCCTTGGACACATAAGGAGTTCTGACCAGATTGGAATACACAAAGATGATTATACTGTTAGTGTGAGAAGAAAAGCTGATTTTATATATATATATATCAAAATGTACAATTAGCATTAAAACATCTGCACATTGGTTAATTTTTTACTGGATTTCTAAAGCTGGCACAAGATAATTATTTGAGATAAAGCTACTTTTCTTTTATGGCTTGAAAAAACAGCAATGTTAGGATACCACACTGCTGTCGATTGATAAACAACATCAAAGGGTTTTTAGGAGTACATTTTAAAAATGTACTAGCTCTAATTGTCTGTCACATTCATTTTATCTTTCCAATATTTTTAAGGCACAAAGGAAACTAGCTTATTGCTGTTTTGAGCATCAAAAAAGTTTAGACACTTGGGTTAGAAATTATTACGTATATAGAGAAGTGTGATATCCCCATGACAGAGGATATGCAAACAGTTGGTGTATTCTAGTTTATAAAAATTAGAATATTTGCAGCTTCCTAAAAAAGAACATCCAAGGATTAATTCCTATAAAAGAAATATTAATTTGTAGCAACTAATAGTGAACTTCTGTGGTCTTTCAAATGTGGTTAAATTTTGCTTAATTTCGAACTTATTAGAACAAGCAATGGCAGAATCATTAAAATAAAATATTGTGGTTAAAAAAGCATTAGTGGCTTATAAAAGGAATGATATCCTTAACTACCTGAAAATGTTTAAAAGTACATTAATTCTGACCCATGCTCTAAGAAATAAAGTAACATCATGATGGAATAATAAGCAGCCTCCAGTTCAGATAGGACAATGGTTCTGTTCAAAATGCTGATTTACAAATGAGGAACCAACCTCAAGTACACTTGTCCTCAGCCAAAACAACAATTTCTACATTGTGTCAGCTTCAATATAGGATGTGATCACACAAAGGAAATTTTCTTTACTTATGTCCAAGTCTGTGAAGATTCTCGGTCATTCAGATGAGTTTGTCTGGACATTGAGTCATGGCAACTGGACTTCTTTTTTGTGTGAGATTACAACATCTCACTATTTATCCAAATAGTTTTGTCAGGGTGAGTAAAGTTGATGTCAAGCCTCCAATTTATAGTTCACGTTGATTTCACACCACCCTCATCTAAATAGGCCTAAACCAGTGGACAATTAGGTGGACAATGGCCTAATTAGGCTTGTTCAGTGGACGATGGCATGAATAGTTTTGTACAATGGCCTGGGTGCGTAAATGTTCCACCTATGCAACCCTTAACAAACCCCAAATCATAGTACATCTAACAAGCCTAATCATGCCACTGTCCACCCAACAAGCCTATTCAGATCAGAGCGGTGTAAAACTAAGGTGAATTATAAATTGGAGGCTATGAATCAACTTCCCTCACATTGACAAAACTACTTGGCTGAGTAGTGTAGTGAAACGTTTTGATCTCACAAGAAAAGTCCAGCTGTCATGACTCATCTTTCAGATGCTTATGCTCAAGTAAGATAATAGATAATTTTGCAGCCATATGATGCCAGTAGTGATTAATTTTATTGGTCAGTGGTAACTGCAGATCAAGTCACACTCACTGGAAGGCTTCTACTTCTTCTTCTTCTTCTTCTTCTTCTTCTTCTTCTTCTTCTTCTTCTTCTTCTTTTATTATTATTATTATTATTATTATTATTATTATTATTATTATTATTATTATTATTATTATTATTATTATTAGAGATGGGCATGACTTGAAAAAATTTTTTTTTCGAGTTGTCGTTAGTCGGGCCGGTCCCGTTTCGGGTCGTTTCCGTTTTTCACGAAAATTCACAAAAATTAGTCGGTTCGTTTTTTCATTTTTTTGTTGTCGTTAGTACTGGTTTTGGGGGGGGAGCGGGCTCCTGGAGGCACCTCTTTGGGGTGGGTGCCTCCTCTGGCCCGCTATAAGGGAAAGTGGGCTCCTGGAGGCACCCGTGGGTGCCTCCTATTCTCACCCACTAGGAAGGGGAAGCAGGCTCCAAGAGACCCCTCAACATGGGGGTCTCCCCTCCTCACCTGCTGCTGCTGCAAAATGCTATGCAATAGCCATATGGATATTGCATAACAAAATGTGCAGACAGTGACTGTGAAGACTAGTGGATGGCACTGAACCCAGAGCCATAGTGAGATGCCTAACTAAGGCTCTCGCACCACCACCATGTCTCACACAGAAGGGAATTGTACTTGCTGCGTGTAGTGCAATGCAAGCAAGTAGATCTGGCTTTAACGTGGGTTAGTGCAAGGGCTAGGGTTAGGCTAGTGACGGGTAAGGTTATGGTGGGCTAGTGGGTTGCACCTCTAGGTGCCTCTCTGACCCACTAAGAAGACAGTCTGTGATGTATGGGTACGGAGTCAAGGGTTAGGGTTAGGGTTAGGGGGGTTAGGGCAGGTTTTAGGGGGCTTTTTGGCACATCCCAGAAGTCTCCATGGCCAAGTGGCCATGCGATTGGTGGGATGGCTCCAAAAATTTGCATGGTCGTCCACTCCCACATGGCTGGCCACTCGGCCAGCCCATCATTGCGCAGGTGTAAATAAAATAAAATAAAATAAAATAAAATCAATGGAGGACAGAGGAGGAGAGGAGAGACATTTTGTTGCAAGAAAAAACTGCTACTGTGAAAATTCTGGCAGTTTATAAATTTTCGCGTGTTTCTGTTGTGCTTGTGTGTTTTTGGACCACGATTTCAAAAACAATATTGCGTTCGCCGCCCCAGTTTGGATCCCCCGCCCGCACCGTATGGCATGGCGATGGCGACTCGCGAGTCCGTCTGCCCAGGACGGGGGGGGAGGCGGGACCCCCCCTCCAGAAACCACCCCTCCGGTAGGTGCCCTGCGCCCTTAGTCAAGCAGGCATTTTTCCACCTGCTTTTTTGGCCCGGGAATGGGTGGGGGGAGAGTTTAAAAGTTTTTTCCTGTGCCGTCCGTGCCGCTTGCTTGCACTTTAATTGCGGCGGCCGGCGGCCGGCGAGACTGGGCTTTTTGCTGGCTGGCTGCGAGCCTGCGGTGAGTCCCACAGAGCAGCCCACAAGGACGGGGGATGGGGGGGAGGCCGGGGACCTCCAGAAACAACCCCTCTGGTAGGTGCCCTGAGGCACGGCAGGCATTTTTCCGCCTGCTTTTCGGCCGGGAACTGGGTTTTTTTAACTTTTAAAAACTTTTTTTCTGTGCTGCGTGGCATCGCGCGATCGTGCGATGCAAGGAACGAGCACGACAAATCAGACCAAAATTGTTCGTTCGTCGGTTCGAGCTCGAAGTCTGGCGGAGTAATTCCCGTTACCGTTTCCGTAGAGTAACGGAACCGAGTAACGGAAACGGAAACGGGAATACCGCTAAAGTCGTGCCCATCTCTAATTATTATTATTATTATTATTATTATTATTATTATTATTATTATTATTATTATTATTATTATTATTATTATTATTATTATTATTATTATTATTAAGAACAGCCTTGCTGGAACAGACCACAGCCCATCTAGTCCAGGATTCTTTCTCACACAGTGGCTCACCATTTGCTTCAGGGTATTCCCAAACAGATGTCTTCACCTGCTTATGATTCCCTGCAAATGTCATTGAGAGATATCCTGCCTATCTCTCCAATCCGGAGGTGGTCCTTAGGCATCCATAATGGTAGCCATTAATACCCTTGTTCTCCATGAACTTTTCTAATCCTTTATTAAATCTGTCAAGGCTCACAGCTGTTACCATTTATTCTGGCAGGGAGTTCCACAGACCAGTGATCCTCTGTGTGAAAAAGCACTTTCTCTTATTTGTTTGAGATCTAGCACCCAAAAGTTTCATGGAGTGCCCCCTAGTTCTGGTGTTGTATGATAGGGAAAACAGTTTTTCCTTATCTACTTTGTCCACACCGTGTATGATTTTATAAATTTCAATCAGGTCACCTCTTAGATGCCATCGTTCAAGAGTGAAGAGGCCCAGCCACTGCAGCCTCAGATGGTAAGGAAGGTGTTCCATTCTCCTAATCATTCTGGTTGCCCTGCTCTGTACTTTTTCCATTTCCATAATATCCTTATGGAGGTATGATGACCAGAACTATACACAATATAGTGGTATGATGAGCCCGACGTATGAGAAAACTGACTTATGACTGGAAATATGCTGGAGGTTTTCCTTGGCAGATTTCAAGTGAAAGATAGGGTTCCTTCAACTTAAAAAGGAACCCTATCTTAATGTCTTCGAATAACCAAGGCAAGCAGTGGTAGTTACGACTTCTGCTTGACTCAGTTGCTCAAAGACATTTTTAAAAAACCCGCTCCTTCCCCTGCAACCCAACTGATTGAGCGGGTTTCTAAAAATGTATTCAAGGCAGTGGTGACAGAGCCGTTCTGCAACCGTTGCTTTCCTCAAAGACATTTTAAACAACCTGCACTTTCCCCCACAATGTGCCTGATTGAGGGATAAAGTACAGGTTGTTTAAAATGTCTTTTAGCTATCGAGACAAGTGCTTGGCTCGGTAGCTAAAAGACATTTTAAACAACCTGTGCTTTTCCCCACAATGCATCCAATTGAGGGGGAAAGTGTGAGTTGTTTGAAATGTCTTTGAGGCACCGAGCCAAGCGGGGAGAAGCCGTGGGTTGTTTAAAGAGGTTTTCCATAGGAATGCTCTGAAATCCATTCCCCTGTAATGGATTAATTGATTTCCAATGTATTCCTTTGGGAAACCGCTCCCTGACTTGCAAGATTAGCGATTTATGAGCATGCACTCTACTCCAGATGGGGCCTTACCATAGATTTATAAAGATGCAAAATGAAACTAGCTGACTTATTTTCTATATTCTTCCTGATGATCCATAGCATTGAGTTTGCTTTTTCCACTGCTTGGACACACTGGGTTGAACCTTCATTGAGCTGTCCACCAGGACACAAGGTCCCTTTCCTGGTTTGTTGCAGAGTTCAGACCCCATCAGTTTATAAAAGTAATTGTGTTTGGGTTTTTTTGTCCCAACGTGCATCACTCTGTACTTACTAATGTTGAAGCTCATTTGCCACTGGTTTGCCCACTCCCCCAGTGTCAAGAGACCGCTCTGGAGCTCCTCACAATCTCCCGCAGTTTTTACTTCCCTGTATAATTTAGTGTCATTGGCAAATTTGGCTACCTTGCTATTTACTCCTACCATTGATGAAGAGGTTGAAAAGCAGGGATCCCAGTACTGAACCTTGGTGGACTCCACTCTTTACCTCCCTCCATTTGGAGAAGTGTCCATTTAGTGATACCCTCTGTTTCCTGTCCCTTGGCCAGTTGCTGATCCAGGACAAAGCCTATCCCTTTATTCCATGACTGGCAATGACTGACCCCCCTGACTGTGTGTGTGTGGGGGGGTGCTGGGTTCACTGAGTGCAATGCACTGCTTGCAGGGGCACTGGTGCTACAGAGAAAAGGGCATCCATCAGGAATAATACCTAAAATAATGTTGCATTGTTTAATTTTTTTTTTAAAAAAGTTAAGAGGTTGCAGCCCCCAAAAAACAAGAGATAAAATTTCATTGTGGGATTTTGGCAGTAGAGAAGACAATGGTTCCTGTTAGCCTACATAACATTCCTAGCCAGAAGGCTGGGGAGCCATTATGACACAGCCACTGGAAGCTGCTACTCAAAGATACTTGGGTATGGGAAAGACTTGAATAGTCACAAGCACATAGTCCCCCCCCTCCCCAATAGATCTGGCTTCATTTTCTCAATGCATCCTATACAAGCTGTGACAGAAAAATGAAAAAAAAGGCCATACAGACACAGGAATGCTATGAGGGAGGTGAAAATCCCCCAGGAAGCACCCTGTGAAGACTCCTCCTCCTGCACTGCGGTAGGCTTGCACAGTTGCAGTGGTCCTTACAAGTCAGCCATGTACACTCAAAGTGGCTCAAGAAGCCAGGTACGAACCTCTTCCCTCTTCTCTTGTGCTCCGTGTAGGGGTTAAAAATCCCCTCGGTGTAAATCAGAGGTGCTAGCCTTATACTTGTACCTAGATCATGGTGAGCGTGAAAGACACAAACAACAGTTCTCTCATACAGTGCAACTCTAGGCCATTGGTTGTAGTCGGTTACAGTCAGCAACAAGCCCCTTCTGCGGGCAAATTCGTTTTCAATGTTATGTTAAAACTTGATTTAAACCCAGTGAGAAAAGGGAGAGAGGATTAATTAAGCATGGAGGATATTGGGAAAAGCACACATTAATGAGGCTGGCTTCCTACAAAGCACCCTACTCCACTCTCAACATATGTCTCAGCTCTCAATGAGTTTCACATAACAGGGTGAATCATAAAGGCCAGGCTATCCCACTGTCTAGCACATTGATAGAGAAAGAAAGAGAAAAAAATTATTTGATTATCTGAAAAGCCAGGTTTGTTACTGAGAGAGGCTGCATGGAGTTTCTTTTGTGCAAGACTCCATTTTATATTGCTATCACTATTAATCTAAGAACATGTGGAATTTTATTCTTGTTTGGAGTTTGTGCCTTTTGATTTAGATGTAGCATCTAGCTTTTCAATAAATTTGTTCTACTCATTTTACTTTTCTTAAGTTTGCTCTTTACCTTCTTGCTCCTATAGTTCTATTTACATTATTACAAGAGGAATTTTATTTAATGGAATTGAGTGCAACATGTAATACTGTGTGCTTCATTTTTTGTTTTTACCTTGCAGCCGAGTATCTTAAAATGCTTGTTTACATCTAAAAATATTTAGCTGATCATTTTCATTTCTTCTGAATAAATATATGCTTAGGCAACAAAGCTTAGACTTGAAACTGGAGTAATGAACCCAGAGAAACTCTAATTAAATTCTATGGAGCTTTGTAACAGAATGGTTAAACTGGAGTACTGCAGCCAAAACTCTGCTCATGACCCGAGTTCAATCCCAGGTCGCTGGTTCAAGAGTCACTCACCATTCCATCCTTCCATGGTCTGTAAATTGAGTACCCAGTTTGAATAGGGGTGGGGGAAACGCATGACTATATGACTAGTTGAAAACCACTCAGAGAATGCTTTAAGCATGATGTGGTAGTATATAAGCAGCACGCTTTGTAGGGCTATACTTTGTGTGCAACTTCATATCTTCATGATCCGGCATTTAGTAGCAGTGGTTTTAATCCGGGGCGCGGGGGAGGGGGCTGTCACAAAGGCTATCCAAGCTACATGAGGCTGGGAACCACTTAGAAGCAACCAATAGCCCTTCCCCTTTTCTCTCACATGGTACTTGCTGCAAGTACTGCTCCTCCCATATTTCGCCATGCCTTGAACAACCCAAAATAGCTGCTCACCAACACACACACACACACACACACACACACACAATTTCTCATCAAAGCACATCCATCCACAAGCCAAATGAAGAACGAGTTGGCTATGTCTCTCCAGAGTTGGCTAGGACTGCGAGAAGATACCACAGAAGGATTAAAATGAGAAGGATAATTTAGGACTGCAAGGAGGAAGGTGTGCAAAAAAAAAAAAAAAAAGCACTGGAGCCCTTATGAAGGAGTTATTGAAGGAATACTTATGCAGTCTCTTGAAGGCTGGGCCTTGGGTTTCATGGCTTGACTCCTGCTGACTCTTTCTGCAAGGCTAAGTGTGCACTTAGCACCGCAGAGGTGTGCGCAGAGGCACGACCTCTATAGGTATGTATGTGTGAATGGCTCAATGATTTTCAAGTCAAGCACCGGCCTGCATAAACACTTCCCTCTGAGAGATATTTGAATTCTAGTGCATTCATGACTAAGATATCTGTAAATGCCAATGATATTTAAGCCTGATCAAGGCGCTGTGTCTGGTTTTCCTAGGTTTCATTTCAACAGTTAGGGATAAGCAATTGCGAAGCCTGAACAATGCAATGCTAGTGTGATCCTCAGAGGATCTCACCTTGTGACAGAAAGTAGGACTGGTACAACAAATAGAGGAGAAAGAAAGAAGCCGGGGGCAGGGAGTATAACAGAGAAAGAACTGTTCTTCAAAGTGGAAAATAAGGAAGGTAGCTGGTAGCCAAAGAGGAGAAAAGTAGTAAAACTTGCCCTCACTAAATAAAACCCATCTGTTAAACATCATATACCTGTAATTCAGGAAACAAGGTGATCTTTACATATAGTATTTCCTCACAGTCTCTGAAATTGCACCAATCAATAGAGCATTAAGAAAGCTGAGAGGGAAAATATCATTTTGGCTGCAGCAATTGGCAATGCATAAACAAAAGAGCTGTGAGGCTCCCTTAACATCTCATCTCTAGCCTTATTTACTTATAAAGAAATAAAATTATGCATAATCTCCTCGATTGTCCTAATGGTTCTATTTCACCCCCTGCTAACAAACTGCCATTGAATGAGTATTCCAAAGCACAGGCGTTTTGGTAAGATTGGCTACAATTACTTGGCGTCCTTCAGTAGTTTTATGATGTTTCAATAAACATGAGAAGTATGCATTAAATAAACACAATACATCTGCTTTCCTGCTAAGAGAATAAAGCATGCCAGTCTAAGCAAGATGGAGTCTGATGTGATGGGTGGTAGAGAAGAGACAGAAGGGACAAACACAGGAATAATGGGCACTTGAAAATTATTATCACTTATCTCAAGTGATGGGGCAAATTCAAAGAGCATTGCCAAGGACAAATTGCTAAATAGCATAAAAAACAGCATTTTCCAACTGCATTGTCCCATGCAGGGAATGATTTGACTTAATCATCAATGGAATGCTGAAGGTATCCACATATCTTTGTCAAAAACTACTGTTTAATGGCAAGGGGAATTCAGCATCTCCCTGATGGTTTTGTGCCTTCTTTTATCTTGCTGCCACAGAAACTGTATTTGTGGCTAATGATACAGAACTACTAGTACATATCAATCACTGTTGCATCCTAACTATAAATACCATGTTGATCATAAAGAACACTTCTAGTAACAGGCTGCAAGTTCTATGGATTAGATTTAAGGAAACAGTTTTAGGTCCATTAACAGCCAGTCTTACAAAACTCCAAAGTGTGCCTCCATTTACACAGGATCAGGATGCAATTTAGCAAGTTGTCATTCAGAGAGCAGACTTCCCCAATATTTGAGGTTGCTTATTTTTCATTTACCACCACAGCCACAAATTTAATCATGCAGAAGCTCACAAATAGGCCTCTATGGGCGCTTTTACACGACCCCTAAGATCCGCTGGCCATTTAAATGCGGACCAGCGATCTTAGGGGCTTGTCGCTCTTCCTCCGTTCCCACCTCCTCCTGCTGCTGCTGCTGCTGCTGCGGCTGGGGCTGGGGCGCACGCCGGGTCGCGCCCCACCGCCTCTTCTTCTTCTTCCTCCTCCTCCTCCCCGCCGGGCCTGGTGCTCCTGGCCTCCAGCCCAGCAGAGCCTCGGCTGCAGCCGCCCTGTTGTAGCCGGGGTCGCCCCAGCCGCCGCCGCCGCCGCTCCTCCGCCCGCCGGCGCGAGGACGACGACGACGCGGCTCCTCCTCCTTTCCCGGGACATCAAAGGAACGCGGCGTTCCTTTGAATGCGGAGGGAGCGGATGGAACGCCGCGTTCCTTTGATGTCCCGGGAAAGGAGGAGGAGCCGCGTCGTCGTCCTCCTCACGCCGGCGGGCGGAGGAGCAGCGGCGGCGGCGGCTGGGGCGACCCCGGCTACAACAGGGCGGCTGCAGCCGAGGCTCTGCTGGGCTGGAGGCCAGGAGCACCAGGCCCGGCGGGGAGGAGGAGGAGGAAGAAGAAGAAGAAGAGGCGCGCGCCCCAGCCCCAGCCGCAGCAGCAGCAGCAGCAGCAGCAGGATCGGGGCCCGAGGTGCCAGATTAAATCCGGACCTCGGCTGAAATTCACCCTCCTCCAGCAGGTACAAGAAAACTGCTGTTTGGTCGCGTTTTGTGGGCGGGGTCGCACTTAAATGTCTGCAAAGTCCGGAGCTGGTGGGAAAACATTTTTAAGGTCCGGACCTTGCAGTCATTTGCGGCGGACCTTAGGGGTCGTGTGAAAAGGCCCTATGACTCTCCTCACCACCACCTTTATGAAATGTAGAAATTCTACCTATCTGGAGAAAACTGTTCTGGTGAATGAGTAAGAGGACCTATACTGAAGATCTTTTTACCTATGGGCAGAAAATGATTTCTACATGAAGGCTGTAGAATTTCTACATAAAAAGAAAACAAAGGGGGAAAGCTTATAGTGGTTGCTGGAATCCCACAGGAGCAATGGATTATGAAGACATGGGCCTTACCAGTTGAATATTAACCTAGCTAGTAGAATAACTTGAGCTTTGCCTTTAAGAGTCCTCAGGCTGAATCCTTTGATCATATTCTTCAGAGCTTTGACAAATAAGTAAGAAATTATCCATCAGGTGTGCAGTATACACTTCTGTCAATCAAACACTCCAGCAAACATCTGTAGGAAAGCTGAATGCTCGACGTTCGTGGGGAAGGCTGCTTATAGCAAATCATATTCAAATCTTCTGTTTTTCAGAAAAAAATGTTAAAGTTTTCTACACAAGTATATTTTGTGCTGGGAAACTTATAAAACTGGAAAATCAAGAAAACCGTTTTTTAAAAAGCTTTTGCTTTATATTCTGTTGGGACTTCCATAGGTGTCTCAAATACTGTAACACATGAGACACTGATAAGGATAAAAGAGAATTTCACTAGATTCATGAGCCTCAATGAAAGTCTATTTTCATATGTTTCAAGTCCTTTGTGAGAACTAACATACTTTGCCTTAAGAACCTACACATTCACAATGCTTATCACTTTGGAGAAGTGCAGAAAAATAATTCATGCATTTAACAAATGACTAAATATGTATCCAGCTAAAATATGCATATATATATATATATATATATATATATATATATATATATATATATATATATATATATATATATATATATATATATATATATATATATATATATATATATATATATATATATGCTTTAGTCAAAGGGGAATACATAGATTAGGCAAAATGTATACATAAGAAACACATTAAAATAAAATGTAACAAATTCACACAGTTTTGCATCCTAAGGAAGGAAAAGAAGAAAATGGAGATGGGATGTGTTGAGATGCAATAAAGTCAAGACAAAAAGAGCTTCATTGAAGCTGGATTTTGCACAGAAATTATTCTACCATTTAAGAAATGTGTATAAAGGACCAAGAGGACATAAGAATTTGGTACAGTATTATGGTTTTGTCGAATAACAGCTCAGGATGGCAGACTATGGGGGGGTGGGGCATAAAAATATACAGAAGCTACTCCTGCATGAAGAGAATAATATTCATATAAGTTCTGCAAAGGATTAAGACTACTTATGGGACTTTTTGAGAAATCCCATTTGGGTGTAGTGTATTAAGAAAAGTATTAAGAAAAGTTTTATTTGCTCACCGGAGGGTCCCGATCCTCAGCTTCAACCGTTGTGATCACAGTGCCCTTGACTGCATCGGGAGCAACCATGCCCCTATACAGAGGTTTACTAAATACTGGGGAGTAATCATTCATATCCTGAAAAACACAATTACAAGTTTATTGCAGAAGCTGAATTGAGATATTGGGCACATCCGTAATTGTGCTATCAAACCTTGTCCAATCCCCACCCACCCATTAGATAACCTATTGATTACCGCCAGGCCTTCTGGATACTTCTTGCTATCTTCATTTGGCATTTAAGATGCAAAGCCATGACTAGCAATGTTGGCAAGCAATACAATATGCATCCCAAAATCAATTCTGTCATTCTTGTTGTAACTCATCATGATATGGAAATGATACTAGAAGCATCTAGGAACAAATATAACTTTATCAGTTGGATGTTTAATTTCCTTTTTCAAATGCATATCTTCTTTTCCTTTTTGCACCTGCACCTGGAATATTTATGCAAAATAACCATTGCAGTCAATATAAAAAAAAATCTGTATTTCTTCCTTGCTTGTGCAGTGCTGAAGCTGAACAAGGAAACTAGTTTTGAGAAGTTGGGAGCTGCTTGGGAGACGTAAACTCTTTTCCCATTCTTAAACAGAAAACCCACTCATTTCCACAGTAGTTCAAATAAGGTAACAATGGACAAGTGAGCATCATGTAAACTGCAGGATCCAGAAGTACATTTTCAAGCTCTTAATACGCATAAATAATCTTAGTAAATAAACTCTGACTTGCATTTTTACTGAGCCATAGGTTTATTCAGAAGGAAATCCCAGTACATTCATATACCCCCATATCTATGGGGGATTGGTTCTTGGCTGCCCCACAGATACTGCAATCTTATCCAAGGGTGACAGTGAGCAGGTGGTAGTGACACTGATGCCAGGGGTGGGGGCAGCAGGGGTGGGGAGAGCAAAAGCGGGTGTGGCAGGGGTGACAGGGGAAAAGTGGGGGTGCCACATGCCCATTGGCCAGCTCCTAATGCCACATGGCCACCAGCAGGCCTCTCACACCACCATGCCTGCTGCCAGAAACAATAGATAACTGAATCAGCAGGTGGCAAATCAGCAGATACAAGGGTGCTGCTATATATTTCCTGAGTAGCCATCCAAGGAATTACAGCATCACTCTACGACTGTTACCCTTTAACATCCTTACTTTCTCCAGTTATGATTATCCACTTCTCATTCAAGCGTCCTAACATACAAATACATTTAATTTACATTAATTAACTCAAGATGGTTACTTTTCAAAAAGCTGACAATGACACCAATTGCTTTACTGGTAAAAATAGGACACATTTTCACTTTGTATGATAACACCTCAAATATTTTTCCTTATTCAATTTAATATTATATCTTGTTCTTGAATAGTCAAGAACATTCTTATTTAAATATTAAATATGTTCTTATGTGCCTGAATTTAGTCAACAACAGTTTCAGGTCCTTGAAGTTAGAAAAAATATCACAATCATATATTTACATACCATATACATTAATAAGCTGACTTTCTGCACTGTCTGCTGCATAACCAAGGAGATGAGGAGAGTGACAATAATTGGGTCTGGTGTCCTAGTCAGTCTTTCACCCACAAATTGCCTCGTACTGGACACTGATTTTAGGTGGAGTTGCCACTCTCCTGCCTCATTGTATTAGTTTCGTTCGTCACATCTCCTTTAGTGAGCTCATGCCAATGGCCATGACTTTCCTCCTCTCCATTTTAGTCTCACAAGAAGCCTGTGAAGTACATCAGATTGGGGTAAAGTATCAGTCCCAAGACAGCTAGTGAGTTTCAATATTGGGTAATTGAAAACAGAAGGAGCCTTGATAGCCAGAAAGTTCACTTTTGGTCCATTCCTGGTGATCACATGTGCTGGAAATGGACTGAACCAGACTGATCCGGTTTTTTATCAAAAACAAAAATAAGAGTAGAAGCCTCTGACAGGCAGTCAGAAAGGTGGAGGGAGGCTCTGGGGATGGTTTGGTTTGCTCCAAAACTGCATCATCTAATCACCAGGGGGAAAGACTGGACAAACACATCCCTACATTGGACCAAATCCCTATCTGATTGCCCTCTAAACCAGGATCTAATTTGTAGATTTTAGTTTTGTTTGAAAATGGACTCTTTTCCAAACAGGGTGCATACTCTTGATAGAATTAGCTCTTTTCAATGAACCTGGAGGAATACCTTCAAATAAAATGTTGAGGTAAGTGATTCTTTTTCACCCAGAGGATCACTGGTCTTTGGAACTCCCTGGCAGAAGAAGTGGTGAAAGCTGTCAGCCTTGACAGCTTTAAGAAAGGATTGAACAAGTTCATGGAGAACTAGGGTATCAATGTAGTCATTGATCAATGTAGTCATTATGGATGCCTAAAGGTGCAACAATTGGACCACACGTTCCCCTCTAAACAATTACAGTTTTCAGTTTGCCAGAGAATACCAGGTGCTGTAGGCACATGGAGTAGGAACTGGCAAACCACTCCAGTATTCCTGCCAAGAAAACTCCATGAACATGAAGTCACGAAGAGTCAGTCACGACTGTAACGACACAACACACACACACAAGCCATGTATTTAACATGCACAAGAAATATTATTTGGGGTGTACGTGTTCAGGCTTGTCAAACATCGCTGTGTCCTTTCATTCCATCTTCACAGCTTTGCAATAAAATATGACAAATTCAGAATGCCTGGACATGTGTGTATCATCTTCTACATGTCCTTATGTCCTTTGTGTTAGGAAATTAGAGACTATAAATAGAAATGCCAAAAAGAGAAATGGTAGGGTGCATCCTATGATAAGAATAATATAGAACACCTCTTCTATGGGAAGTGACTAGATCGCCTTGCCTATTTTTCTAAGGTAAACAGAAGCAGGGGAGGGGAAAGTACAAAGTCACTTAGAAAGCTGAAAGACAAAGAGTTTTGTCCTAAAGGCACTTTTTTGAACATGGAAAATCCTTACATAAGAATTGAACTTGGGGAAAAGTTCCACACTTAGTAACATAAAATGATATACAAGAGACACCATACAATTGGGTTTATTTCAGTTTCCAGTCATCCTATCCACAAGCTTAAAAACAGTAATGACATTTTAAAACTCTCCTGTCTCATCTTGAGCTAAAATAAGAAAAAATCATATATTTAATCTGAAAATTTATATTCATCTAATTGGAAGCAAATTTGATTAGAATCAATAAGTATTTCAATTAGAACTCATACTCTTTCTGCAGTATTAATGAGAATACTTTCAGACAGTGAATACCTGAATTGAAATGTAAGGGTTGAGTAGAGATGGGCATGAAACACCAAAATGGTGTTTCATTTTGTTACTTGTTTCTTTATCCCCCATTTTGTTTCGTTAATATGTATAGAAATGTCCCCTCTTGGGGCAGAGACAGTACCCCAGCTGCCTACATGAGTTGAGGCCTTTGAGAATCATTAAACCTCTCCATCTGAGCGGGAGGTCCCGGATGGAAGGAAATGAATTCCACAGCTCATACTCAGGAAGCTGGCTTTGTATGTTATCTCTTCCCCCAGATCAGCCAGGAAGCCTGTGAGAGAGTTGTAGGAAAAACAAGCTGGCTAGGGATCCCTCATATAACATTGCACATCCCAGCTACATGATCAGCCCAAAACCTTGCCACTATAGATGAGCCTTCCCAGGAATTCCCCTGCTCTCTCGACCCCCTGCCACGTAGGTCCTATTGTCAATGTTTCACTCCACCCCTCGTGATGCTCTGTCATTATAACCAATAAAGCCTTGTGCCCAGGCTAGCAGAGGAGAAGCTGCTGCATGGGGCTGCCTGCTTGAACCCAACAATATGTGTCTATGTGCAATCATTACTACAAATATGTGCAGCCCTTTTTAATTATTTTTTTTAAAAACTTCTGGTTGGCCCAGGACTGGCTGGCTCACAGTCCAGACCTAGGCTTTTTAATGTTTATTTTATTTATTTATCTATTGCTGGGGCCTGATGTGGGCACTGTTTTTATTTATTTATTTATTTATTTATTTATTTATTTATTTATTTATTTATATACCGCCCCATCTTCCGTAACAGAACTCGGGGCGGTGTACAGTAAAAAAGAAAAAAAAAAATTTATTTATTTATTTATTTATTTATTTATTTATTTATTTATTTATTTATTAAGTCCCTGATGCTGGGAGCTTTTATTTCTTTTCACAGCTGAGAGGCGCTTGCTTCCCTCTGGGCCCTGTTTTTTAAAAAAATCTTTTTAAAAAGCTTCTGGATGGCTGTGACCAGCTGGCCCACGGGCCAGACCCAGGTTTTTCTTTCTTTCTTTCTTTCTTTCTTTCTTTCTTTCTTTCTTTCTTTCTTTCTTTCTTTCTTTCTTTCTTTCTCTTTCATTTTTTTCTTTCTTTCTTTCTTTCTTTCTTTCTTTCTTTCTTTCTTTCTTTCTTTCTTTCTTTCTTTCTTTCTTTCTTTGAGGTGATGCAACATCAACGGTCTTTGATACCACTATCCTGTTGTTGGTGTGCACTGTATATTCTATTTTTATGGCCAGGATCCTACTAGAGCAGTGGTGGCAAACTTTCAGCACTCCAGATGTTTTGGACTACAATTCCAAGAATTCCAAGCCTAGACTGCCAATGACAAAGGACTGTGGGAGTTGTGGTCCAAAACATCTGGAGTGCTGAAGGTTTGCCAGCACTGTACTAGGGTAGGGCTGTTCAACTTTGAACAGGCCAAGCTCTTTCCAGCCCAAAGTGCCTGAGGGCTACTACACTAAAACCTCTACTTACAAATTTTATCCATTCAGAGCACAGGCGCATAAGTAAGAATGCAATGAAAACCAATTAATCCATTCTGGAGGGAACAGATTTCAATACGTGATGGCTCTTGAACTGCCCCGCTCAGCTTAGACAGTGGGCTGGCAGACCCAGAACTTTGTTGGGGCAGTGGTGGTCCTTGGGATGGGGGATAGAGGGGTGGAGGACTTATCCCCTCAGTTTTTTTTAATTGATGGCTGCTGGGCTACTTTTGAACCCTTCACGGGCTACCGGTTGCCCACAGTCTACCTGTTGTGCAGGCCTGTACTAGGGCATTATGCTGAGGCAACCTCTACTATTGGTACTAATGGAGCCTCTTTTGTCACCCGAGAACCAAAGTAAATGTACACGGCTGGAACCTTCCTTCTACCTATGCTATTTAAGATCTTGTCTAGTATATGTATTCTTTCTCTTGGGTTAAAGAAAGACACCAGAACTAAAGAATGGCACAATTCTAATCATTTTTCTTCACTGACTAGGATGACAGGGTCCAGTTACAATGGTTTTAAAAGTCCCACTCAGTCATGTTTTCTAAATATTTAGACAAATACACAACCACATATTAAATGCAAAATCTTGTTTTTTTTACTTGCATAGTTCTCAATATAAACCTCCCTGTCCTCGTTCATTACAATTCACATGGAAGTTTTTTATACATGTTGTAGAAATCATTTTGTATTTCTTGCTTCTAGTTTCAGATGGACAAAGGCATGTTCTTCTTCTCACATTTCATGCCTAAGTATATGTGAAGAGTGCCATACTGGAAGAATGTCCATGAATTCTGAATATGAACTCTGTCCTTGCTACTATTTAGAATTACTCCACAGTGAAGATAAAGACAGACAAGATTTCCTGAAGCCATCTCTGTTGCCAGCCTTGCTGTCATCTTAGCTCTAGCAGGATCTGCAAACACCCTTCCATCAAGATCTAAAATGACAAATCATCTTCAAAATAATTAAGGGAATGTATCCTATAAGACGTTGACACTAACACTGCAAAAGAGGAGACGAATATGCTGAACACAAACAAGGTCAGGGAAGGATACAAGGGACGATGCATCCTGGAGGCAGGGGTATAAGAAGTGAGGATATTGAAAACTGGCCATTTGGTTACTTTTTTTAAAGCTCAGTCTTTCCCCCATTCGTTTCAGAGAAGACTGCAAAATAAAAAGCATGCATGGGATATTGGAAAAAATCTGGCAAGTCCATAACAGTACTGATTGTGGTAGCCTGTCATACAAGATGAAAATAAAGAAACGTGTTATTGTTAAATCTAATTTAATTATGTGTAGTTCAACTAGATCAGCCCAAACTAACCTGGTGCTCTCCATATGTGCACCAAGTTCAGGAAGGCTGAATCCATTTATAATCTTCTTCTGAGTGTAATCACACTTTGTGTTCATTTTAGGAATGAAACAGAAAAAATAATGTACAAAAAAATGGGCATTTGAATGATTGCAAATGAACGGCAATTTTGCCAATCCTTTTTCCTGAAACTGCTTTGCACTGGAATATGTTCAGACTCTACAGTCTGCAGAAAGGTCCCGAGCAATCTTAATTTGTGAATTTAAAACACTCAAATCTTAATTTAAGATAGCTTAGGCTATAATTGGTGATGCCCTGCACTTTCCAGATACATATCTGATATTAGGTAAAACTGATACATATGCATGTGAGCAAAACTTTCAGAAAATTTAATAACAATTGGATATAGCATGTTGAGTATGCCACTTAATTATACTGCAAAGGGATCTGGGGCTCTTAGTCCAATGTCTAAATGCAGGAGTTCTGAGCCAACAAAAGGTCTCGAAATCTGGATAGTTCAAAAAGGACAGGTTTATGGAAGAACTGGATGCCATACTTTGGTGAATTCTTTTGTAGCAGAGTAATACTGAAAACACCATTCATAAACCCAGAGGCATAGCTAGGGCTTTCAGGACCTGGGGACAAACAGCAGCACCTTTAAGTGAACTGGGGGGGGGGTTTAAAGTTTTATTTGCACGCCCTGCACATGTGTGGATCCCAAACCCAGCCCAGCCCTCCTCCTCCTCTTCTGCCTTGATGTCCTTTCTCAGTTCCCTGACCACCTCTCTTGCTCCGTTCCCAGCCTCCAGTTGCGGGGGGGGGGGTGAGACACACATCTCTCCTCCTCCTCCTCTTCCTCTTCTTCTTCTTCCTCCTCTTTCTTCTTCTGTGACCTCCCCCTTGCCTCTGGCTTGCCAATGGGGGGGCAGCCCTGTAGGGCCCCTCCATCTCAACCATCCCCCACGCTGGCACCCTTAGATGAACCCCACCTCGCCTGGTGCAGCAGCTTTGTGCCACCACTGTTGCCATTCCCACAGGGAGGGTGGCTGCCTGCAGGGAGCACTCCGCCTGCCAGCCAGCCTCCTGGGGATGGACCCTTATGGGGGGTGACGATGCCGCTAGCAGCAGTAGCACCACCACCAGGAGGAGGAGAAGGAGGAGGTGGAGGAGGAGGAGCAAGAAGCACCACTGCCCTTTTCTGCCTGTGGGGGGACCATGGCAGCAGGCAGGCTGGCCAGGCCCCCAGATTGCTGCACCTGGTCCAGATGTACACTTCTGCTCCGCTCCAGATATGCCCCTGCATAAGCCCAAGGATACGTTAACCATGTCCAGGAGTTATCACACGTTTGGCACCACCCTGAATAGGTCAGTGCATATATATGTATAATTCTTTCTGATGCACTACAAATATATCTACACATGTAGCCATCCGTGGAGTGACCCCGCTGAATGCTAGCATCTAATGCTTTGGTAGTATTTAGCAGAAATAAAGTCCTTGTGAAAGAACGGGTGGCGGGGGAAAGCAAACAGGCTGTGAGCCTTGGATTTGAGTGGAAATTCAGACTGCTTTTAATCCAATTTCTTCATTCAAATGTCCCATTTGTTGTTTGGAAGAGTGCTATATTGCTAAATTAAGAGCCATCCAGATACATAATAGTTGTTATTTTTACTCTGGGCATATTTGATGATACATTTTAAATAATCACCACTCAGCTAGTAGTGTCCTCAATTAGTGTTCAATTCTGGCAAGTTCCATCCCAACCACCTTTTTAAAAAGTACTCACTAATGATGTTATAATGAGATGGACATTAGAATGTGAAAAATTCTCTTGAGAAAAAATTCTTGAATATTTTTACACTTTATCCATACCAACAAGAATGTTCAAACCTGCCATTGATTTACAGTTGAATCAGAACATCAGCAACTATGTTGTTCTGCTGCTTTGCTAAAGGCGAGACTGGATACAGGAAAAACATTTTCTCCCTACCTGTCACAATCAAAATGAAGACTGTAAGTACAATGGTAACAAAAATCATGTTGAGTCCCACTGTTTCTATAGGTGTGTCAGGGAAATGAAATGGCCTTTGTTACAGTAACTTCACACCTGCCTCTGATGCATGTCAATTCCAAAATTATATCTATGTTTCATAATTTACAAGTGGGAATGAAAGTGATTAGGCCACCTGGAAATAATGGCCATTCAATTCCCCTCTGTGCTTCCATGAAGAAGACCTAGCCTGGGTATCCTGGGGGAAGCTGCACAATCCCAGGGTGTCCCAAAAAGAACGGAATAGTACTTGATACTTAGGAAATCAGAATTGTCTTGACCCTACACAATTGTAAGAAGGTGGAAAATCAACACTTTGCACCAAAGTGCTGTCCCCTCTACCTGGAAGAGAAGAGCGAACTCATGCTACCAGACCTGTAGAGGAAGGAAAACCATGAAAAAGAGAAACCTCCCTGTTGGAAGTGGAAGAGAAGGGAGATGAGATGGGAAATATGGAACAGGAAGAGGGAGAAGGAATGGGGGGGTATAAATGAGATAAATAGAAGGTGGAGAAGAGCAGAGTAGCTGGGGGGGGTAGACATTGAAATGGTAGAAGGGAGGCAAGAAAGTCAAGTACTGTATTAGCAAAAGGATGGGAATGGATCTGGCTAGAGCAGGGGTGGTGAAGCTTCAGCACTCAAGATGTTTTGGACCATAATTCCCACAGTCCTTTGTCATTGGCAACACAGGCTGGGAGTTGTGGTCCAAAACATCTGGCGTGCTGAAGGTTTGCCACCACTGGGCTAGAGAATCCCTGGTCTCATAAGTGGGAAAATTTGGTTAACAGGGAAAGAAATTGAGAGATGGAGAAATTATTGTACATCCAGAAAACCTACTTGCTGGGGGGAAACATGAGAGCAGAGAGTGAAGTAAAAAGAGAAGAGATGAGAAAGCATCAGTTGTATGGAGGACCAAACTCCTCAGCAAGAATTTTTGCCCACAAAATGGTGGGAAACTGCATTCTCAGAAAAGACAACCAGAGAGAGACAGTGATGATTACACAAAGACCCTATTGTACATGCTCATTTGTTTGTTCGTTCATTTACATTATACATCTTATTATCAGGGCACCCCCCATGGAAAACAAAACTCAAGACTTGGGTAAGCTGAAGTCTCCCGGGTTCAAGCCATAAACACCTTCCCCTCCTCATTGGAGGGAAAGTGAAAACCAAATTGTTTGGAACTGTAAATAATGTGCTGGATAGTTCTAAAGTCAATGTCAATGCTTAAAAACAAGAACAAATGCCTAGTGTATTTGTTAATGGAGAGAGTAAGGGCAAAGCTGAATCCTTGTTGTTGTTGTTACAGTTCTTTTCAATGGATTCCCTTTTATACATATTTTCAGCTATCTGTAGTTGATCTTGGAATGGATCCTCTTTTCACAAGAACCCTAAAGTTTGTTTCTTATTGTGTTTAGCATCGCAATCCTATACATAACAGAAGTTGTTGAATTCACCGAGAGCCACTCTAAAGCCATGTGTAGCATTGTCATGCAGATCAACTGAGTGAGTTGCCTTATATTCACAACAGCATAAAGTAAGCAAGATGAACACCTGGTTCAATAGTCAAAAATATGTCCTGCTGGAGGGTCTGTGGTCATTCCTTTAAACCCTCGCCTCTTTGGACAAAAGGGAGAATTCCTAAATGGTCAGATTCCCTGATCAGAGATGAAATGGCAGGATTCTGTATCTTGGTGTTGGTTGTTACTTCCAGGACCAGTAGAGGGCCTGTCAATATGTGGTTGTTTTCTGGAAGAGCTGCTTGAGAAGGTGTTGTTCCAGCTGGCACAGGAAAGGGCAAAGGCTGAGGCAAAGTAGTCTCAGAACCTGGGAATGCCATCTGACAGAATGCTCTTCCCTGGTTCCCTTCCCCAAATCGGGGCAGGTGGGGGGCTGCTTACTGCTTCTGGCTGAAGTATCAAATGGGAAAGTTCTAGTTGTTGGTTTTGTCAGGAGGTCAGTAATATGACTGAGCTATGACAATGTCCAATGTCATCTGACCCCCAAAGAACTAGAACAATCTGACACTCCACAAATGGAACCATAGTCTTCCTAGCAGTGACCTTCTTTAAAAAACAAAGAAAATCTCCCACATCCACTCAACACTGGGGTTTTATTGCATATAAATCTTGTAATATTAGGGATGAGTTTCATTGTTTAGACATTTCAATTCACTTGTAACTTTGTTTCTAAATGGACTGTCCAACTTGATCATTAGAATGACTGGATCTACACCAGAATTTTGATTGTGGGGGAGGAATCTATTTTTATTGAATGCATTATAACTTATTTGTCTGCCCTAAGAAGAAATGCTCAGCCGGAAGGATTTATAGTGAGTAAAGGAACATATTTTAATGTGATTAAAGTTGCTGTAATAAGATTCACTAACACGAATCCCTTGTCATAAGAACTGGCATCTTTTAGGCTAAACTATAATAAACCACTATTAACCAGGACTGAAATTTTGTTCTTAACATTTGGCAGCATCTTACGGAAAGTGATAGATTGCTAGCACTTTTTAAACCTGAACTCTGCTTGTTTGTTTAAAAGTCATGATTGATGATCAGAGAGCTACATAATTTTATGAAATATTACCACACTTATTCACTGTCACTCACCCCTCCCTCAAAACTATTTGTAGTGCTATTTTTGGGCCTCAGTCTATTCTCTCCTTCCTCAAAGCTGTTATTTTGGAAACTCCCCTTCCACCTGTTCAGGTGCAGGCATGACAGGCTGTTCATTTTCATCTTCATCTCCTCCCGTTCTGGAACTTCCACTAACAATTTTATTGCCAAACAACACAATGCTTGCTCAGTGCTTTTCATGGGCACCACAACCACAGCAGTCAGGCATATTAGCTACAGCTCTCTTCAGTCATTTTCTAATCAGAAATTATTTCACAGGTGAGAGGCTGAGCTCATCAGTCCCTTGTCACTTTCCTCATGTAAGCTGCCGTGTGGATGATGAAAACAAGTGTCCTCCTGCCTTGTAAACATGCACTAATGAACAAGCACCTATATTTTCCCCTCAGGTTTTGTTTTGTTTTGTTTTGTGTTGCAGACACATGTATAAAGCTTATACTTGAGCATGAGTTTTTCTTCAGATTTGTTGCTCTTTGCACTAAGGGAAGAAGATCTGTTGTGAATTCCAGATTAGAGAACAATGGAATGGGTCTGAAATTTGACTTTAAGTGCAAATCAGAAAATAAAACTGCACATTTGTGATATTGCATGAACAGTTAGTTTTGCTTCACAGAAGTGTCTGTCTTATTATGAAACCTATCAGGGCAGTTTACCACCATTTTTCTTATGATTGTCGCCAAATTTCTATTTTCTCACTTGAAACTAAGCAGACCTTGAAATAAATGCACTTATGTTGTTAACATGGTACAATGGCTTCTTTTTCACACTTAATATGCTGCAAGACCTAAAGAAGTTAATTGTTTAAATTAAGAGATAATGTTCACAATGAAGCACATGAGGCAATAAAAGGCTTAGGCAGACAATTAAACAGCCAAGTGAGGTTCAGGGGTTTGCTAACATGTCCTATTGAAAATATGTCAGTTACAAATTTCATTAAATTATTTCTGATATCAAGCATTTGGGGAATGCATAAAAGACATAATGGATAAACAAACAGGAAATTCTACACAACTCTGGAAAGATCAAACAGATTATGTTACCAATACTCTGAATTATACACATTTAATCTCTTTGGAATATCCAAATAAATTCTCTCTCTCTCTCTCTCTCTCTCTCTCTCTCTCTCTCTCTCTCACACACACACACACACACACACACACACACACACACACACACACACACACACACACACACACACACACACACACACTTAATGACTGCAGCTGGGGTAGGAATCATGCACCTCTCCACCTTGTTCTGGAATCCTTCCCCTGCAGTTTTCTGGCCAGATTTCTCCTCATGGGAAGGGGTACCTTCAGATGATATTATTCTTTAACAAAACATTATAGTAGGGATGCGCACAAAATGAAAAACATTATATTTCTTTTTGTTTCCCTTCATCT
Source organism: Phrynocephalus guinanensis (assembly GCA_037367245.1). Lineage (NCBI taxonomy): Eukaryota > Metazoa > Chordata > Lepidosauria > Squamata > Agamidae > Phrynocephalus > Phrynocephalus guinanensis. The sequence goes on along the minus strand of CM074735.1, from coordinate 44,313,717 downwards.
TCCCCACATTTTTTTCATTTCATTTCATATGATTTTTTTACAAAATATATATATATATGAAACGAATCACTAATGAAATGGGTGTGTGTGTGGGGGGGGGGCTGGAAAATGGTGGAGGGAAAAAGCTTTTTTTTAAAAAAGCCCTGGGCTGCTGCTGCTGCTTCTTCTTCTTCTTCTTCTTCTTCTTCTTCTTCTTCTTCTTCTTCTTCTTCTTCTTCTTCTTCTTCTTCTTCTTCTTCTTCTTCTTCTTCTTCTTCTTCTTCTTTAAAAAAAAAAATCCCTTCCCCAAGCCCTACCTGCCAACTGATCGGCGCTGGGGTGGGGAACATGTCCCCCCCCACACCCTAGCACCAATGAGCTTGCAGATGGGTCTTAGGGGGAGAGAAAAAGTTTTTTTTTAAAAAAGCCCAGGGTTTTCTAAAAAAAAACTTTTTTCCCTCCCCAAGCCCCAATTGGCACTGGGGTGGGAAAAAACTTTTGTCCACCCTAGCACCGATCAGCTGGTGCGGGGGCTGTTTTTTTTAATGCCTGGAGATTTTTTAAAATAACTTTTTCCCTCCCCCAAGTGGCTTACAGATGGAATGAAATGGTTCAAAGAATCATAGAATCATAGAGTTGTTTCAACAAGAACAAAAAACACCACCATTTCATTTCATCTGTAACGAAATGCTGCTTCCTCATGTTGTTTCGTTTTATTTCATTTCATTATGTAATGACACGATAAAACAGAATTTCGTTTTTCATTTTGTGCTCATCCCTACATTAGAGATGATATTGGACAACACTATGGGAAGACTGTAATAGATATGGGGAAAGCAAGGCTTATGCTCCAGTATAATGCCACACAGACATAACAGATTTGGGCTCTGTAGATCTTGCTTCACTGCAAATATTAACATATCTTCTGATCTGACAGAAGTACAACAGCAACAGTGTCATGGGTGACATTGATGTATGACAGTTGATGTTGGGTGGAACACTGGTGACTAGGGATGGACACTTTATGAAAAATGACATGTTGTTTCATCATTTTGTAAGGTCCTGAACTGTTTTAGAACAAAAAGAAAATGCAGACAGGGTGTCATCCCAAACCGAACTGAAACAATATTTTCGGTTCATTAGGAATCGAACTGGGAGCTTCAACAAAAGCAAAGTGTTCTGCTTATATACCACCCCATACCACTTCAAGTAGTCTCTGGGCAGTTTACAGTTTTAATTACAGTATGCAGGGTACACATCCCCCCCCAGCAAGCTGGGTACTCCTTTTACTGACCTTGAAAGGATGGAAAGCTGAGTCAACCATGAGCCTGCTACCTGGGATTGAAACCCAGGTTGTGAATACAGTTTTACCTGCAGTACAGGCATTTAACCACTGCTGGCTGTTTCCCTGCTCGGTTCTTACCTGCCACTGCCTCCCAGTGGGCTCTGACAGCTCAAGCTGTCAAAAAATCCCAGCTGAGAGGCAGGTGGCTTGGAAGAAGACAGCAGCCATGAAGCAGTAAATTGGCTGCTTGAGTGCTCCTTTCTCCCCTGCCACCCCATCCTCCCAGGGGGTTGTTTTGGATAGGGAGGGCTGTGGGCAGTGGGGGTAGCCCCCACTGTCCACAGGCCTTCTTGTATAAAAAAACTACCTTGGAGGAGAGGGGAGCATGAGAAAAAAGGAGGCAGCAGTAAATTCAACCAGAGATTGTAACTGTCGCCCAGTTTAGGGCCTAGGAGTGAACATGAACCAGACCAGGTTGAGAGATCCAGAGAAGTACACCTATAATTGGGATAGAGTTATACTGTTCGAGGTTGTTAATTTGTATAATAGCCAAACAGCAGCTTTGACTCCTGCCCTCAGGTATGTACTTGTGCGACTCTTCAATGCCCCCCCCAATGGAGGAGTTGGGAACACGCACAATGCTGTTTATCTCAGTTATTTAAATTTTAGATATTACTTATTTGAAGTGACTCATTATATTTGTTTAAACTTGATTTATAGATTTAGGAATTGGTTCTGTTGGTATAGTCTTTTAAACTGTAGACTACCTTGAGAGGGCCACAGTCTAAATAAAGGAAGTTACAGATTTTAATTTGGGAGCATTCCACATGGCCATTAATAGCAGGACCTTCAGGAGGTTGTTAATTCATAGGGCTGTCATAAGTCAGAAATGACTTGATAGCACACAATGAATAAATTTGCTTAGAATTTTCATAGTAAAGAAATTCTGATGGCACACCACACACAGTCTTTTATCACACTTGTTTTCATATTTCAGCACTGTATTAATTCAACAGAAATGCTTCACTATGCTTACACATCTATATCTACATAAAAAGTTTTCCATGGGCAAAATATCACTCCTCTGAAAAGACAGATTAACCTTCCTAATTTAGAGTAAGAACTGCAGCAAAAACCTTGTATGAATGCTAATGGATTCTTATGAATTCATCACATACAGTATATTAGGCTGATTAAATTAGAGATACTAGAGAATTTAATTCAGCCTGCATTTCTAAATGAACCAACCTAATGCTGACTTCCCAGATTTATATGCAGATCAGAACATCCCTTGGACTGACTAACTGAATTTTGACATGCAGTTATTGGCTTTAAAATGTGCATATGGCAGAGATGAATATGAAAACTGTGCCCTTTTAAGAGGACCTGTAAATAATTTAAATGTTTTAATTCTCTATTCTGAATACAGGAGAAAATGAACACATTTCAACACACACAAAATGGGTATAGTAAAAAAATGATACCCCCATTTGTAAATAAAATCCACGCTAATGGCTAAAATTGCGCTGCTTAGCATAGTAAGTTGCAATTAAAACAGGCACACTGGATTGATGGGTTTATGACGGGAGTTGACTCAACAAATCCCCATTGATTAAACGGGCTTACTGCACTGTAGTTCTGACTTACTAAGCTAAGCAATAGGTTTTCAATCAATGTAAGACAAACACAATTTAGGTATCTGCACAGGTATACAGGAGTAGTTTCTTAGGAGAGGCTTAAGGAAGACATTTTTCAGTCAGACAGGTTAGGAATGGATGCAGGACCACCTACGAGAGGGGTCTCATAGATTACCCACAGCACCATGAGGATTCTTCAAGGCCATTTTGAGGTCCCCAAGGCATAACCCAAAGTCTGAAGGACTAATATGTATACTGTATGTGCTCTACTTTCAGTTCCCCACAGCCCACTTAGGATAAAGAAATGGCAGAGTAGGGCAAGGGCCTAGCCAACAGTGTCTTTTTACTCCTAAATGGAGAAGGGTAATAGACAAAGGAGCCATAAAGGGTTCTATTTTTGCTGCAGCTCTGAAACAGCCCTCCCACTGGCACTTTCTACAGAGGCACTTTAGAGAGCAACCAAGCTAATTGCCCAGCTTCATTTCACACAAAGGCTGCTTTCTTTGCTCTAAATGATCCATGTAATTTTCACAGAAGTGTGTGGTATTGCTTCAAAGAACATTATTTTTCAAACATTAAGTGGAATGATGATTATTGCATGCGGTTTGAATAGGTGGTCACACAGAGTGTTGAGTGACTCTCTGCTTGCATCTGTCATATTCACAGGATCTTTTTTTAAACATCAAGAAGTGCACAGATTATATCATTGACCTGCAGTTGGTAAGGGTCAAAATATTTTCCAAAGGACACAGGGCAGGGCACTCCTCCTGAGTTGACCCTTTATATAGGTAACAGAAGGATTGGGAAATAATTAATAGCAAGGAACATATTCATTTTCTGGATTCTAAAGTTTTTATTTATTTATTTATTTATTTATTTATTTATTTATTTATTTATTTATTTACTCTGACTGTATTTATCCTACCTTTCTCTCTTAAGGAACCTGTTTCCTGGACCAACCCTGACACCAAAATTTCTATACACAGTAGCTGGGAATTGGTAAGGGCACAAATTTAAAAACAAATTTGAAAATTCAATGAAAAATAACTAATTTATCACTTTATATTTGTATAAAACTATCACACCCACCAAATATGAACCAATGAATTGTTAGCTATTGTTTATTTGCAAATTTGTGGTACTGCGCTATAAAATAGACCCCAAGGCACCCAGAGAAACCAAAATTGCAGGGAAGCATCCCCCAATTCACCTCTAGAATCCCTTCAACTTTGAGACCTTGATGAAGATTGGCTTTCCTTAAGACAAGCCCTAAAGGGCACTTTTATATGGGCCCCGATTTGCTGGTGTATAACTCTAATGTCTGTAAACCAATATTCTCCAAACTTGGAGCGATTGTAGAGGAGAACTGTAAGAATCCTCTTTGTAGTGTTGGTGTCTATAGAGGTACCTGTGGGCTACTTTTCCTAAAAGGCATATCCCCTCCCCCATAACTCATATATCTGTAATCCAAACCTCACCAAACTTGGAGCGCTTGCAAAGATTAGTCAGGGAAAGCCTTCCTGCAATAGGTGTCTCTAAGTTCAATGGGTTTTTAAAGTAAAAAATAAATCAACAAATCAATTCACTGATTTGTAAAACAAATTAATACATTTGTGATTTCTCAAACTTGATGAATTATGAATTAATACAAATTACCATTTTATTATTCATTTCCATATCTAGTAGGGAACATATTATGCCTTAATTAGTGAATTAAGGGAATACTGGTATAAATTTAGAGTTTTAAATGTATAGTTTGTGTTTGCATAATGTAAGTTACAGGGACAATTGTATGCCATGCTTTATTTCAAATTGCCCTATATTAAACTTTTCACTTAATTACTACACTGCATTTCTTTGAAATTCATCAATTTCCCCTTTTGCAGTGATCAAGGAGCCCAAGAAAATAAACTCTGTCATTGCCTCTATTTCTTCCCCTTCTATTTGCCAGGAGGTGATGGGACCAGTGGCCATGATCTTAGTTTTTTTGATGTTGAGCTTCAGCCCATTTTTTTCACTCTCCTCTTTCACCCTCATTAAGAGGTTCTTTAATTCTTCCTCACTCTCTGCTATTAGAGTAGTATCATCTGCGTATCTGAGGTTGTTGATATTTCTTCCGGCAATCTTAATTCCGGCTTGAGATTCATCCAGACCGGCCTTTCTCATGATGTACTCTGCATATAAGTTAAATAGGCAAGGTGACAGTATACAGCCTTGTCGTACTCCTTTCCCGATTCTAAACCAGTCAGTTGTTCCATATCCAGTTCTGACGGTTGCTGCTTGTCCCACATATAGATTTCTTAGGAGACAGATAAGGTGTTCAGGCACTCCCATTCCTTTAAGGACTTGCCATAGTTTGTTGTGGTCTACACAGTCAAAGGCTTTGGCATAGTCAATGAAGCAGAAGTAGATGTTTTTCTGGAACTCTCTGGCTTTCTCCATAATCCAGCGCATGTTGGCGATTTGGTCTCTAGTTCCTCTGCCCCTTCGAAATCCAGCTTGTAGTTCTGGAAGTTCTCTTTCCACATACTGCTGAAGCCTGCCTTGTAGAATTTTGAGCATAACCTTGCTAGCATGTGAAATGAGTGCAATTGTGCGATAGTTGGAGCATTCTTTGGCGTTTCCTTTCTTTGGGATTGGAATGTAGACCGATCTTTTCCAGTCCTCTGGCCACTGCTGGGTTTTCCAAATTTGCTGGCATATCTTATGCAGCACCTTTACAGCATCCTCTTTTAAGATTTTAAAGAGTTCAATTGGAATGCCATCACCTCCACTGGCCTTGTTGTTTGCAATGCTTTCTAAGGCCCACTTGACTTCACTTTCCAGGATGTCTGGCTCCAGGTCAGCAATTACGCTATCTTGGTTATCAGGGACGTCCAGATCTTTCTGATATAATTCTTCTGTATATTCTTGCCATCTCTTCTTGATCTCTTCTGCTTCAGTTAGGTCCCTACCATTTTTGTCCTTTATCATATCCATCTTTGCACGAAATGCCCCTTTAATATCTCCAATTTTCTTGAACAGATCTCTGGTTTTTCCTTTTCTATTGTTTTCCTCTATTTCTTTGCACTGTTCATTCAAGAAGGCCGCCCTGTCTCTCCTTGCTATTCTTTGGAAGTCTGCATTCAATTTTCTGTATCTTTCCCTTTCTCCCTTGCATTTTGCGTCCCTTCTCTCCTCCGCTATTTGTAGGGCCTCGTTGGACAACCACTTTGCTTTCTTGCATTTTCTTTTCTTTGGAATATTTTTCATTGCAGCCTCCTGTACAATGTTACAAGCCTCCATCCATAGTTCTTCAGGTGTTCTGTCCACCAAATCTAGTTCCTTGAATCTATTCTTCACTTCCACTGTGTATTCATATGGGATTTGACTTAGGTTATACCTGACTGGCCCAGTGATCTTCCCTACTTTCTTCAGTTTGAGTTTGAATTTTGAAATAAGAAGCTGATGATCTGAGCCACAGTCAGCACCAGGTCTTGTTTTTGCTGACTGCATAGAGCTCCTCCATCTTTGGCTGCAGAGAACATAGTCAATCTGATTCCGGTATTGTCCATCTGGTGATGTCCATGTGTAGAGTCGCCTTTTGTGTTGTTGGAAAAGAGTGTTTGCAATGACCAGCTTGTTCTCTTGACAAAACTCAATTAGCCTTTGCCCTGCTTCATTTGGAACTCCAAGGCCAAACTTGCCAGTTATTCCTTTTATCACTTGGCTCCCTACTTTAGCATTCCAATCCCCTATGATGAGAAGAACATCTTTCTTTGGTGTCAGTTCTAGAAGTTCTTGTAAGTCTTCATAAAATTGGTCAATCTCAGACTCTTCAGCACCGGTAGTTGGAGCATAAACTTGGATTACTGTGATGTTAAAAGGACTGCCTTGGAATCGTACCGAGATCATTCTATCATTTTTTAGGTTGTATCCCAGCACTGCTTTTCTCACTCTATTGTTGACTATGAAGGCTACTCCATTTCTTCTATGGGATTCTTGCCCACAGTAGTAGATGTGATAGTCATCTGAACTGAATTCACCCATTCCTGTCCATTTAAATTCACTGATGCCCAGGATGTCAATGTTTATTCTTTCCATCTCACGTTTGACCACATCCAGCTTACCCTGGTTCATAGATCTCACATTCCAGGTTCCTATGCAGTATATCTCTTTGCAGCATTGGACTTTCCTTTCTCTTCCAGGCACGTCTGCAGCTGAGCGTCCTTTCAGCTTTGGCCCAGCCACTTCATTAGCTCTGGAACTACTTGTACTTGTCCTCCGCTCTTCCTCAGTAGCATGTTGGACACCTTCCGACCTGAGGGGCTCATCTTCCAGCGTCATATCTTTTAGCCTTTTGTTTCTGACCATGGGATGTTCTTGGCAGGGATACCGGGGTGGCTTGCCAGTTCCTACCCCAGGAAGTCTTATTACAGGCCTCATTGTCACCAGTGTAATTAGCCTTACAATGATGAAAGCAAAGTTCAGCCTGTTTTATTTTGTAGCCTCGCTGATCGACTGGGACACAAAAGTAGAAATGTGCCCCATTTATAAGATATTCCAGACTGAGGCATCAATTTCCCCTTATGAATTGTATATTGTGCTTTCATTTTTATTGAAAACACCACCCAGAGTTCCTTTGTGAAAATTGGTGCGGTATGTAGGTGCCTGGAGTAGGAACTGGCAAACCACTCCAGTATTCCTGCCAAGAAAACTCCATGGACATGGAGTCACGAAGAGTCGGTAATGACTGTAGCGACGCAAAACACACACACACACACACACACACACACACACACACACACACACACAGAAATAAATAAATAAATAAACTCAGAGAACTGCTTCTCCATTTATCTCACATGTTTCAAGAATATCTTTCAAATTAATTGCACCTGGGAATGATCCCAGACAATCCCTACCTAACCTTCTTTCCTGCTGCAGCGAACAGAAAATCTTATTTTCAATGAGCTTGTGTCATGTGACTCACATTCTCTCGCCACCTCACTGATTGCCATAAACAGGATTGGGAAGTACATGACTAAACATTGTAAAGAGATGGAGAAGAATTTATCACCAATGGATTTTTGCTTTCAGCGGCAGCAGTTCTGTGATGATAAGTATGACTCAACAAGCTCCCCTTTCCTTTATCTTATTTTCATTAAGACAGATCTAAAACATAATTAGTAGCAGTGGCAGAAAAGTAAAACAGACTAGAAAGTCAAACTATTTGTTGCATTACATTAAATCCTCAAATGCAGACACACTCAGCAACAGATTTTCATAGTCTTTAAACGTACACCAGATTTGCATAGATTTGAATATATGTACAGTCACATGAGCAGCAACCTTTCTTCTCATTGTTCTTCCTGCTGCCAAACAGTGCACAGGAGACTCGATTCCATGCACAAAGACACAAGGTAGTGACTAGGCTTCAAGAAAGCAACATGGTCTCTTCTCCAAAATCCTGTCTTGGTATATTGATTGAAAGAAATTACAATTACAAACAGCAAGCAGTACTTTACTTTAGTGTGAATTTTGGAAATAGTCTGCTTCCTAAGCAAACATACAATGTGATGTTTATGGTCTCAAAACACATGTCCCCTTTTTCTGGCAGTTTTGTGTAGCATGGAAAATCTACTAGACCTCTCAGCTGCTTTTGACACTATAGGCCATGGCATCCTCCTGACTTGTCTCTCTGAAATGGGAATTGGGGGTACTGCATTAAAGTGGCTCTGGTCCTTCCTGCAGGAAAGAATGCAGAAAGTGGTGTTAGGTGACTCTTGTTCAACACCATGGCTGCTGACCTGTGCAGTTCCCCAGGGTTCTGTTCTGTCTCCTATGTTATTTAACATTTATATGAAACCAACTGTTTCATATAAATTTTAAATAACTGGTCTCATCACCTCATGGCAAATAGAAGGGGAAGAAAAGGAGGCAATGACAGAGTTTATTTTCTTGGACTCCTTGATCACTGCAGATGGCAACTGCAGCAATGAAATTAAAAGATGCCTGCTTCGTGGGAAGAAAGCAATGACAATCCTAGGCAGCATCTTAAAGAGCAGAAACATCACTTTGCCAACAAAGGTCCGAATAGTCAAAGCTATGGTTTTTCCAGCAGTGATGTATGGAAATGAAAGTTGGGCTATAAAGTAGGCTGATCACCACAGAATTGAAGCTTTTGAGCTGTGGTGCTGGAGGAAAGTCTTGAGAGTCCCGTGGACTGCAAGGAGATCAAACCTATCCATCCTGAAAGAAATCAACCCTGGATGTTCATTGGAAGGACAGATTTTGAAGCTGAAGCTCCAACACTTTGGCTACCTCATGAGGAGAGAGGAATCCTTGGAAAAGTCCCTGATGCTGTGAAAGATTGAAGGCTGAAGGCAAAAGGAAAAGGGGATGGCAGAGAATGAAATGGTTGGATGGTGTTACCAATGCAACAAATATGGATTTGACCAAACTCCGGGAGGCAGTGGAAGACAGAAGGGCCTGGCGTGCTCTGGTCCATGAGGTCACAAAGAGTCAGACACGACTGAATGACTGAACAACAACAACAACAACAACAACAACAACAACAACAACAACAACAACAACATGAAACCACTGGGGGAGATTATCAGGGTTTTGGGGTTAAGTGCCACCAGTATGCCGATGATATCCAGCTCTACCTCTCATCGCTCTAAGGGAGCTAAGGTCATTAGGAGAGGTCCTTCTCTCCATCCCACCATCCTCACAGGTACGTCTTGTGGGAACCCATGAAAGGGCTTTCTCAGCTGCTGCATCCAGACTCTGGAACTCCCTCCCTCTAGAGGCCAGGATTGCCTCAACAGGCAAAGACCCTTCTCTTCAGGCAAGCTTTCCCTGAATGATGGACTACCTATAATGTGTCTTTTATATGAATCAATAGGGTCACATAGACTTGTGTTTATAACTACTTATAACCTTATGTGTTTACATTGACATTATGTTTTCGATGTTAGTTTACGTTACTCATAACTTTTACATCCAATTTTACTCTCTTGTTTACATGGAATTTTACTCTTTAACTGTGCACATTTTCTTGTAAGCTTTAATGTAATGTTGTCTATGAATGCTGTATACTTGAACATGTGTTAATTGTACTGGACTGTATATTATCCCTCATTACTGTAAGCCACCTTGTTTCCATTTTCAAGGAGAAAGGCTGGGTAAAAATTACTCTAAATAAATAAATAAATAAATAAATAAATAAATAAATAAATAAATAAATAAATAAATAAATATCTGCTTGAGAGCATTTATGGAACACACTGCTGAGGCCTGGATGGAAGAGGAAAAGGCCACGTCCCAGTTCTACTCATGGAAGCTGCTTCAGTGAGTACCATATTGGACACCAGACAATGTTTTTTTTTTTTTTGGCTGACAAAAACATTGCCAAAGTTTGGCAAACAGCATCGTGTCCATCTTCTGTGCTTGGGTCCCTATGGCCATTCCTGAAACACTTAGACCAAGTTTCCCATTAAGCCCCCACCTGGAAATTATAGTGACCGAAGGTTCAGAATAACTAGGAATATTCAAAACCTATATCAAGATATGCTTTCTGATTCTGGTTTGTTCTCAGATGATAACTACAGTTTCTAATTTTTGACATGATTTATTAATGCATGTATCCATTATTTTAACAAGGGGTTACTTAAGAAAATCTTTCATCATGCCACACTGAGAGGAGGAGATAAAAGTAGTGTGAGAAACGATGGAGCAGGCACAAGACTCATACATGTCTCCACTTCATAAGCGGCTATATACATGTCTAAAAATTTATTATTGTAAAGTCCTGATTTTTAAACAACTTAGTTACTGACTGATCATGACATATCATTGTCTGCTCATACAGCTTTCAGCTCACATTTTCTTTCAATTTTACTTTTTTTTTTTTTTGGTACACAAGGCCCTTGGGAAGGACTTGCATTAAAAAAGGGCCATATAAAGATCAGAGATCCCGTATGAACAAAGAATGGGGTGAGCAGTCTTTATAATCTTAATTTTTAATGCCATTCTATTCTTAATTATCATGCTTTCACACTTTCAAAGTTGCAATTACTTGTGCTTGTGTTTGGGAGATGATTTTGGAAGAATTTTATAACCATGTCAAGAAATCAAAGGACATTAAGGGAGCTTGTAATTGCATCTGAAAGTTGGGAGCTGCTCCAGAGAGAGGTATAATTTCCCTAGCTTCTCTACAATAGATAAAGATAATGGAGAAATCACTGTAACGTCCAGGGTCAGTAGAGAAAGAGAATACATAAAGAGAGATTTCATGCATGTGTGTGAAAACATCATGCATTCTAATGAACCTTAGAAAACTTTTTAAAAGGAAAATGTCTTTTTAAAAATATTAAAGGTCTACAGTTTCTTGTTTACAGCCAGCAGCACAACAAACAACACAAGTGGTTTATTTATTACACGAGATAGAGAAATTGGCTTCTTGCCGATAAGCAAGGACCACTTGGTGAGGAAAATGGGGGTTAAAAAGGAAGCAAAGGATGACCAGTGAGTAATACAGAAAGGGAAAAGGAAGTATAAATAAAAAAGAAGAGGTACAAGCTGGAGCAAGAATCATAAAAATGCCATGTATTACATGTTCAAGCTAATTCCTTGTAAACTGTAAAGCAGCACAGAGAAGCATCAGCTGGACGCACTTTACACAAATTCTGAGTGCTAATATAAGGAACTGAACTGAAAAGCACTCTAAAAGGTTACACTGGAGAAAGGCAACTGATATTGTAGTTATTCATTCTCCTGCAGTAAATCTGAGTACAGTGGACCCTGGTATAACAACGGTTTGTATAAAATCAAATCTGTACAACATAAAAAAATTCCAGAGATGGGGAAATTTGCTTAACAGAATTGCCTATGGGGTGAATACGTACAACATAAAATGATCGTGATTAGGGATTACTGTTTTCAATGCATTCCTATGGAAAATTTGTATAAAAGAAAATTTGCTTATCATAATTTCATTGGGAACAAATTAATTCCTTTATACAAGGTACCACTGTACTCTGTTTTCTAACACCAGTTATCTGATACATTCCAGAGCCAGAATATTTGACACCCTAAGTCACACCAACTACAGATTTTTTTATGTTCTTGTTTAAAGCTGATGAGCAAAGGAAAAAAAGAAGTCAAGCTCATATATTCTTCACAGCTGAAATGTGCTAGAACATCATCTTCCCAGATAACAAAAGCATCACCATCACTCTAGTCATGTTGCTGTACTGACAGCTGTCTGTCTCTGAGGTCTTTAGTGATGTCAGGATGTCATTTTCTATACGTTACAAGTGGAGGTTAAAAGTATCTTACACATTATGCATACACAAAACCTGAGTAGATCAGCACATATAAGCTATGAACAGGGGCTTCAATGATCAGATACATGGGCTTGCCATAATCACTCTTCCACAGCTGCCTATACATTTAAAAGAGCTTGTGTATATGCTGAAAGAGAGAGAGAGAGAGAGAGAGAGAGAGAGAGAGAGAGAGAGAGAGAGAGAGAGAGAGAGAGATTGAAGTGGCTCTTAAAGGCAATACAAATATGAGAAGCATACTGCTGTAAATAATGAATGCAGAAATATTATACCATGAAAAGGAGCTCAAACATGGTCCTTTTAAAAAAAAGAAATCTAGACTCAAACAAGCCGAAATTGAAATTCTACTGTAGTCAATACAAGCAGTTGATGTATGTGTGTGTGTTTATGTTGTGTGTGTGTGTGTGTGTGTGTGTGTGTGTGTGTGTGTGTGCGTGCGTGCGTGTGCATGTGCGTGTGTGTGTGTGTGTGTGTGTGAGAGAGAGAGAGAGAGGCACATAAAACTGTGGGTTTATGGGGATTGAACTGAAATATAGATATTGCAATTTGTGCAAACAATTCTTTTGATGCTCATTTCAGTCTTTGGAGGATTTTAAAGGATTCACCGATTTAATTGTGTCGCACACAAGACATAGCTATGTGATTATGTACACTTGTAAAGCAATTAGATTTGTTCCTATTGCTTTTTTAAAAAATGCATGTTTCTGTTACACACAATTTGCAGATTTATACAAAGAATAGGGGAGCAACATAAAAAAACCCATAGAGAAAAGAAGAGAATTTATCTTGGGTGTCTCTGCTTTTGTTAAAATGCCCACAGGTCTCTTAATGGCACCACGTAGCAAATTAGGTCAGCAGTTGGGGAACAAAAAACAACAATGCCCTCTTACCCTTATTCTCACAGTGACAGTCGCAAGCCCAGGAGGCATTGTTCCCCCAATATCGAACGCCTCCACTAAAAATGTGAATGTTGCATCTGTGCCGGAAAATGACTCAAAATCCAAGGATTTCAAAAGTGCCAGCTCCCCTGTAAACCTGTTCAGTGAAAAATACTGGCGTGCTTCCCGGGTTCGTATTCCATAGGTAATATTGGATCCAAGGTCAATATCTTTAGCCTGGAAGAAAAGATGAATAATGGTTTTGGATGCAGCCAAGACACCATACAACCATTTTATAAGGAATAGCAACCAACCAACCAAACCTGGATACCACCATTCAATATTTTTGCAGATGTAGAGGAATAATAACCCCGGGGTCATTCAAAATTATATCTTCACCAAACATCTATAGTGTAATCCAATAAATTGCTATACATGCACTCTTCTCTGAACAAAACTCTTTAAGAATGATGCAGCATATAAGCAGAGCCCAACATTATGAATAGTCCATGAAGCTCTCCTTGCTACCCTATGTTCTTTTAGTTTTCATAGGGGACTTTTCCTGGAGTAGAAAGTTGAAGTTTCTACTTTTCTGTGCCCCTCTTTCCTCCCTGTAGTTTGTGAAGATTCTCAGTCATCCAGGTGAGTTTATCTGGAAGTTGAGTCATGGCTACTGGACTTCTTTTTGAGAGATAGAAATGTTTCATTGTTCACCAGACCGATGAAGCTGTTTGGATGAACAGCGAAACGTTTCTATCTCTCAAAAAGAAGTTCAGTAGCCATGACTCAACTTCCAGACCTCCCTGTAGTTATGATTCTCAATTTAAATGCATATTTTTCTTTTATTAGCTGTTCCTGCTCCACTGGATCCCATTGCAAATCCTCATTATCTCTCCCTGTGTTTGGGAATTACTATAGTTCATGTTTTAAAGCCAACCAATTGTCATTTTATATATATATATATATATATATATATATATATATATATATATATAAAATCTCCACACATTTTCTGTTTTGTCTTAAATAATCAAGGCATGAGACAATACCTTATATTAGATAGCAGGCAACCTATTAATGGTGCAAAGGACTCAATATTTAATCAGAACTCTGTAACAATGTCTGCTTTCATTTCAAATGAAGACGCATGCCTGCATGTTCTTTTCATTGCACACAAAAGTATTATGTCTCCATGAAATCCATAAATATATCTGAACATACAGACATCTCATCATGATTCAGATGTTTCCTCTTGGATGTATAAATCTCTGGAACTAGAACTAGAATAGCAGGTATCACAAGTAAGGAGTCAAATTCTACTTCATACACTTAAACCAATGCTAAGAGATATACAAAGTAGTGATTTAACCATTACATTTTTCAAAATGCACCATGGGAAGACTGGAGGAGATGAAGTTCTGGTGTCTCATAATATTTTATTCATCTGATTTCAAATACCGAGTATCATCCATTTGAAAAATGTACTGTGGTTTTTACTGGTGTTCTAGTCATAATATTTTTTTCCTGTTGTCTGCAAGTATAAATTAAATAAATGTGTTGTGAGGAATTTCATAAAATTCGTGTTCCTCTTCCCCCAGCAACCTTAAAGGACAATTTCGGCTTGAGTAAATAATATCCCTGGAACCCATGGCTCTCTTACCTCTAGATGTAGGAAGACTATCCCTGGGGACAGGTTTTCCGGAATGGTCACTGTATAGGAGGCATTAGTGAACACAGGGCTGTTGTCATCGATATCTAAGACTTTGATCCCCAAAGTTAGTGTTGCACGACGAGTATCCACAGCTCCATCGGTTGCTTCAACAATGAGTTCGTAATAATCTCTTTTTTCTCTATTCAGTTTCACTGACGTATAAATACTACCATTGGACGTTATGCGAAAAAGATGGTTGAAATTTGCTAAACTGTAGTGGACTTGTCCATTTACTCCAGCATCAGGGTCAGTGGCCTGAAAGATATAAATATAAATAAATATAAGTATATACAATCAAAGAAAAGGCACTTGTAGCACAAGGAGAATCTCTCTACAGCAAAATAAAATATAATAAAATAAAAGGGGGGCATCAACTTCCATTGGTCATCAGATGCAAAGCCTTAAAAACCTAGAAAATCTGAACATTGTGGAATATTGAACTAAACCCTTCCAACAGGAAATCAGATTCCAAAGATTCATACCAGAGAGCGCCCAAGGTCCAACACAACCTAGCAAAAATATACTTGTACAATTGTGTGGCCATTACCTCCCTTTATGTATTAAAACTGCTTGTAGCAATCTTAAATGAGGATGGGATGAAAGCAAATGTATGTTAGAGATTGAGACAAAGTGCACTTGGCCCATCCCTGCCATCTGGAGCTAAGCAGTCAAGCCTATGTTAGCAATTACTGCTACACAGTCCATGCTGGCTAGCTTCTTGGAGTCTTTGGTTTTCTTGCAATTCCTGGACTGGGCCTTCATTGCAAAGAATGAAGCTCTCTGGTGACTTTTTTTTCTCCATTTCTCCAGGAGTAGGGGTTACAAAGTTTTGCATATAAGAGAAATGAAGAGCACTTTCATTTGTGTGTGTTTATAAAAGAGCCACCAGATGCTACCACGAGATAATATAGAAGTCTCTGGTTATCAGCATTACTGTCAGGAAGTCTGTAAATATATTTAATATCCTGGCATGGTGCTCAGTGTGAGATATGATAATGAAACCATTTATCTTCTTGGAATCAATTAAAAGTTAATTAAAATTGTTAATAAAATCATACTCTTGTTCCCCTTTTGTACTACATCTACACAATAAACCTTAACAGTTTCAGCGTTTATCCTATCTCATATTAAAAACATGCTTCCAAACAACGGCGGCAGCAGCAACCTCACTGTGGTTGACTGCAATGGTGGCCCTACACATGATATATCATGCAACCAGCTTGCTCCCCCTCCTCATGTGCCTCTGAAAAAGAAAGTATGTACAAAAACACGTGTTAATGCAGATGTGCTCTGTGCAGTGGGGCCTCCGCATGAGTGTGTTAGTTTTTTCTATAAAAGAGTAAACTATGTGAGCAATGCAGGAATAATTCTGTATTGGAAGAAGAAGAAGAAGAAGAAGAAGAAGAAGAAGAAGAAGAAGAAGAAGAAGAAGAAGAAGAAGAAGAAGAAGAAGAAGAAGAATTAAGAGAAGACTTGCTGTATCCCAAAAACTTGTGATGGCTGGCTGGAAAACCCTTCTGTTGTGCTGAAGGGTTTCAGTTCACATGCGAGAGAGAGGTAAAGTAGAGGGGGCAGTTTAGTCATGGCAAATGCCACTCCTCCGGGACTGAGATTCTAATGTTCTTCCTATGTGTCTCCATCCCTCTGAAATCCTCAATTTCATGTAATTCCATCTAGAGCTAGAGTTCTACTAGGAACTGTTCCCATGAGCAATTTCCTCCTGTATTGATATGCCCATGAAACCAATCAAAATGCAAGGCTGTGTTATGTAGATTAAATTCATCTGAATTATACAATCTGCAAGGCCCATTAGGTGCAATGTGTTCCACAAAGTATGTTAATAAGAACTGGGGCTCTAAGACAACCTGTTTAATGGAGGAAGAGGAAGTCCATATCCAATATGTGATCTGGTATTCTTCAAAAAAAGTAGTATAGTTGCCTAAAGGTATCTCCTGTTCCACTTCAAAAAAAAAAAAAAAAAGGAATGTGACAGAAAGATGGCAAAGATGTGTTCTCTGCTGATATAATGGGTAAGGCTCTTAAATAATAAATAAAATATTGCATTTTAATAATTTATTACAGATATATACATATATTGCTTGGGGAAAAGAAGCCTGCCATTCGCATGCTTGAGATCAGTAATTTTCCATTGAATATTTTTAAAAATAAAACATATTCAAATTTTACAGAGAAATGAATTGACTGATTTCTAAAAAATAAAAAATAAAAATAAAAAATAGAAGTACTTTTAAAGCAGTGGCTCCCATCCATGAGTCCCCAAATGTTCTTGGACTAAAACTCCCAGAAACCTTCACCACTAGGTGTGCTGGCCACGATTTCTGGGTGTTGTGATGGAAGAACATCTGGGGACCCAAGATTGGGAAATTTCAAAGTTTTACTAGTGCAGGTGTAGGTCTGTCTGAGGGACTCTGTTAAAACCATTACATGATGATCTGTGTGGAACTATACAAACTGACATACAATGCCATTAAATGGCTTTCTTTCTGTTCACGAAATATCTTTGAATAACCTTTTAATTGAGAGCTATATGGTACCCTATTAAGGATGGGCACCAAACGAAAAACAAAACACTGATTCATTGGTTCGTTACATAATGAAATGAAACAAAACGAACCAGGGAAAAAGTGTTTTGTTAGCAATTAACCAGAGGTTTTTTAGTTTAAAATCAATCGATTCGTTTATCTGTAAAATTTGAATTTTTTTAATTTTTAAAAATATTCAATGGAAAATTACTGATTTCAGGCATGCAAATGCCAGGCTTTTCTTCCGCAAGCAATTTTAGGGGATATCTTGAAATTTGGAAAAATTAGGGGTTTTGCGGGCAGAGATATGAAGCTCTAAAGGAGATGGGGAGATGTTTATGTTTAATGGAAGGAAGTATGTCCGGGGTGCATTACCAATTTAAGGGTTAATTGACAGCTTTCCCTCAGCGCGCCAATCCACACTCCTTCAATTAAGTTCCCCTGCACCCCCCTTTGAAGTCAAATAACTCACTCCCTGAATCCCAAATCTCTCCAAATTGGGAGGGCTTAAAGGAGAGAGTCAAAGGAAGGTACCCACCAATTTTGGTGCCTCTTGCACCCAGGGGACCCATTTTATAAAGAATCAGTTTGTTGCTGGTTCATTTTGCACATTTTTAAAAAAATAATTTCTAATGAAATGAAACTATTCACAGGGGGAATGAAATGAAACTAAATTCATTTGTTTCCATCTTGTGCCCATCCCTAGACCTTATGGATCACCCAGTCCAAACCCTATCAAGTAAGCAGAACAGGAAAATGAACTCCCAACCTCTGGCTCTGCAGCTAGAGACCCATTTAGAATGTAAACACATACAGTATTGGAAAAATAGATTTTATTTATATAGGTAAAATATATATAAATGTATTTTAAAGAAAAAATAGGCTGAGCTTATGCCACAAGAATACCAAATGTGTTTGTTCAGTTGTGTGTGTTGTGTTGTTATAGTCGTGACTGACTCTTCATGACTCCCATCACAATATGATAGTTTATTAAGTGGAGGTGGAAGGTGAGAGAGGAGAAAGTTAGATTGGCGAGAGATGTGGGGAAAACTGGGGTGGAAGTACCTACATGGAACAGAGAGGTCTCCATCCCTGGCTATCAGGGACAGCTCTTCCCAAGACTGAACACCCTATTGCCATGGATTCCCAAAAGAGGACACCTGCCCATTGGACATGTTGCCAATTTCATTGGGGCAAGTGATGATGGATGCACACCCCATGGAGGCAGAGGGAGCATGGGAAGATGGAGACCCCCTTTTTGGAGCTGAAGGGTGACACTCCCTTCCTCACTCCATTTAGTGAGAAAGAGGAGTTAATGGATGGAGTTGATACTAACAGCTTTTGGGAGTTAACCAAAATAAATGTTGAAGGTTTGCATTTCTACTCAGACCCTTCTTGTACAGGGGCATGAGAGGAAAGGATAGAGGTGGTAAGAGGATTAAATGATGAACCCTCACCAGCAGAAATAACAAAAATGAGTTTGGAAAACTTGTGTTCTTGGAATTCACTAAAACTGTGGACTCTTTATGATGACAAAAATTGAGTACAAGACTCACTGGTCTATGATATACTTTCAAAAGCAGCCTCTTAGCCAACAGTTCCCCCCCAACCTTTCTATTTAGAAAATGTATAAAACTTTTAAAAAGTAATTCCCAACTAAAGCAATTCTACTGGGGCTATTCGCTGCATTTGTGGGTTTTCCATACTAATGGATTGAAAATGGAAAGCTTCTGATGGGGAGCCTGTAAACAATGAACTTAAATTAATGATAAGAGTCACAGTGCTAAATTCTGCCACCCTGAAACAATTTAAAAATTACTTCAAAATAAGGAAAATGTATAGAAATCCAGGGATCTTTGCTATCATTTTCCCCTCTCTTTGTCACTGTCTGTCTCTTGTTTTTACAAAAACGAAAAAACGAAGAAAGAAAAAAGAAGCCCATGCCATCTGAGTAGGAGGGAAAATAGGAATGCTCAACCAGGTAATTGGGTGGAACAAATGCTCTACATTCATTAACATGAATTTAAAGGAAATAGAACCTCATATAATCTGGAAATTAGAGAAAGGACGAAAGGGGTTTTTGTTTGCTTTTTTCTTTATATTTCAAACCATTATGTACTTCTCATGCTTGCTGACTAATATCAATTAAAATAGTTCATATTTTGAATGCAGATGAGGTTCATATCACTGTACTGGCAGGAGTAAGTAGATAGCTCCCCTGAAATGAGTTTTTTCCATTTTGTTTTTCATTTTTTGTTTCATTCCCTAATGAAATGAAAAATGAACTGCTCCTTCTAAGAAAAATGAAACAAAAAGAAATGAAAATTTTGATTCTGTTCCATTCCGTTTTTCATTTTCCTATAGGAATGAAACCCCACAGTATTCCCCCTCCAACATGCCCGATTGGGTAGGGGAATGGTGCAGGGTTTATTATTATTATTATTATTATTATTATTATTATTATTATTATTATTATTATTATTATTATTATTATTATTATTATTATTGCCACCAAAGTCCCGCATGCCAGCTGCTCCGTGCTTGCTTCAGTGGCAAAAAAAAAAGTTTTAAAAGCCCCACACCCCCCCCCCCCCATGCACCCAATCCAGTGGAGGAAAGCTCAGGCTTTTAAAACTTTTTTTTTGCCACTAAAGCAAGGGCTGATCAGCTGCAGCGAGGAAGACTAAAAAAGTTTTAAAAGCCTGCACTCCCCACAATTGCACCCGATCAATTTAGTACTGGCTTTTTATTTTTTTTATTTTTTGTTTACTTATTTATTTATTTATTTTGCCAGCCACTGAAGCCCCGCACACCAGCTGATCAGTGCTTGGGGAGGGCAGCCATGCTGGCTTCCCGACCATTTTAAGTGGTCTCCTGCTGAGCTGCCATGGGCTGGACCCCTTTAAAAGTGGCCCAGTTGGCACTGGGGGGGATCCCCTGGTGGTGACTGGGCCATTTTTAAAGGGGTCTGGCCAATGACAGATCAGCAGGAGCCCCTTGAAAATGGTCAAGACACCATTTCTGGGCTCTTGTGCTGGCGTCCCGACTGCTGCTTGCTTCAGTGGCAAAAAAAAAGTTTAACCCCCCCCCCCCCCACACACACACACACACCTGCCGCCCAATCGGGCGCATTGGGGAAAGGGCCAGATTTTTAAAAAATAAAATAAAAAACAAAAATAAATGAAAAATGATATGATTTTTTTAAAAAAAAACACATTCATTTCAAATGAAACAAAATGGGTGGAACAAAATAAAAAATGAAATGAAACACCATTTTGGCGTTTCTTGCCCATCTCTAATAGCTATGTTTAAATATTTGAAAGGACGTCACATTGTAGAGTGGACTGGTTTGTTTTCCATGGCTTCAGAGACTAGGACTCGGGGCAATGGTTTCAAACTACAGGAAAAGAGATTCAATTTAAAGATTAGGATGAACTTCATGAAAGTTAGAGCTGTTTGGCAGTGGAATATGCTGTCACAGAGGGTGGTGGAGTCTCCTTCTTTGGAGGTTTTTAAGTAGAGACTGGATGGCCATATGTCGGGAGTATTGTGATGCGGGTTCCTGCATGGCAGGGGGTTGGACTGGAAGGCCCTTGAGGTCTCTTCCAACTCTATGATTTCCTGCATGGCAGGGTGTTGGACTGGAAGGCCCTTGAGGTCTCTTCCAACTCTATGATTCTATGATTGTATGATTGTATTCCTCAAATGCAGCTAATTCTATTTTGCAACCTTAATTTGTTAGTTTCTCCTAATTTCTAGCTAATCTAGCTGAATGGTGAGAAACATTTTATTGAATAATAAATAAAGAATAAGTGTGGCTCCTCTGGGACCTTTGTTGGATGATGTGTAGGGAAGAGGTCATCTTTTATGGCAAATTCTGAATTTGTAGAAAAAAGCCCTACATGCTTGAATTGTGACTATTACAAAGATTTAAAGGTAGAAACCTTTTTTAAAGGCCCACATGAAATACTATGAAGAAAGGCAGAGTTTGTAAGGCTTCGGAAAGTATTTTCAGTTTCAGTGAGAAGATCTGCAGCAGTTAGTTAAAGCACCAAGTTCATGGTAATCAGTAAAAAAGAAAATCAGATTCATGGTAATCAGCACCAAGCAAGCAAGCAAGCAAGCCAAGAAATGCAATTAAGTTAAAGCGTGGAATGTGGGTTATAAGTGCCTTGAATTTTGATTGAATGAACAGAGGGTTCACAGCCATTCAATAAAATTAAGAACAGAGGAAGCCTAAGGAAGCATCCATATTATGAAGAATGCAATATGCAAAAATCCTTTAAAACTGGTTATCAGCATATACACTCCACAGCATGATGTACTCTTGGTTCTAGTCTAAGATACGGAATTGTACATTTCAACATAGGCAACTACGCAAAAGACAGAAGCATTTGAAACATGTATTCATACAGAATTTGGAAATAACATGTTGGAATTAACATGTTAATGCTATATGTATGACAATTTGTGCTAAATCAAGGGAAAATATCTTGAAATCTAATCTTTTTTAAAAATAATATTTCAAAAGTAATATTAACAAAGGGCTTACTGTATTTTTTAGCTCTATAAGACACATCTGACCATAAGATGCACCTAACTTTTAGAGGACGAAAACAAGAACAAAATGTTTAGCTTAAGGTTTCATGGCAGGGGAATCCAAGCTGCAAAAGGGGAGGGTTACAAATAAGGTGATTGGAACTGTAGAATCCAAGCTGCAGAGGGGGTGGTTGCATACAAGTTGGATGGGACTGTGGAATCCAGGCTGCAAAAGCAGAGGGTTGCAAACAAGGTGATTGGGGCTGCTGAATCCAGGCTTCAGAAAGGGATGGCAGATGTTCCGTGGAGGAGACTTTGCAAACAAGGTGATTTTTGACTGGGGAATCCTGGCTTCAGAAGGGGAGGGCAGAGGCTCTGTGGAGGAGAACTCTGACAAACAGGGTGACTTTCGACTGGATAATCTTAGCTGTGGAAGGGTAGGGGTGGGGAGAGGCTCCCTGGAGGAAGCCTCTTTGCAAATGAGGTGATTGGAACTGCAGAGGCTGCAGCAGGGGATGGGAGGGGATCCCCGAAGATAACCTCTCTAAATGAAAATCTGTGATATATATGTAGCAGGAACTACTGCATTCGCTCTATAAGACATGCAGACATTTCCTCTTAGATTTGAGGGGGGAAGTACATCTTATAGAGTGAAAAATATAGTAGATTAGGCATGAATTCTGAAGAGGGCAGCTCTCATTTCAGACTCCTCCCCACCACAGTTTCAAAACTTGTTTTATGTTAGATAGCCCAAGCTTGCCCTTGTATATATATATGGACTATTACACCCAGTAAAGACCCAAAAGAATGTTGACAGGGGGAACATTGTTTGAAATATGGGGATACCCTGGACTGCTAGAATGATGAGCAAATGGGTCCTGGATCAAATCAAGCCTGAACTATCTCTGGAGGCAAACATGATGAAACTGAGGATGCCCTACTTTAGACACATGAGAAGGCAAGATTTTGTGGCAAAGGCATTGATGCTGGGAAAGGTGGAAGGCAGCAGGCAAAGAGGAAGACCAAATACAAGATGATGGATTGACAGCCCTGAAAGCATCACAGCCTTGAGTTTGTAAGAGCTGAAAAGTTCGGTTGAGGATAGTATATTTGGAGATCTCTCATGCATAGGGTCACCATAAATCAGAGGTGACTCAATGGCATTTGAGGACAGCAACTACACTCGGAAGCCTTTGTTAACACGGCTGGAAGCCTGCAGAATTTCATAAGGCTTCTGAGACTTCTTGCTTAAGATCATATTACATCTCCTTAGCACAACTCTATAAGAAGTGTCCGCTGAAAGTATAGCCTTGGTTCAAACCTGGCTCAGGGTTTCTGTAATGCATCCCAGGAACTTACTGAGGTCTTGGTGGCCAATTTCCACTCCATACAACAGACCTCTCTGACAACTGTGGGTGTGTGGGGCAGAGATAATTTGAAAAAATCAAGTTACTTTGGAGCAAAGCTACAAGCCAGGAGCCTCTGAGCAAGAAAATGCTGGGATGGTTCTTTCCTAAAAGTCCTTGTAGACTAGATAAGAAGGTCCAACCTATTATTGAATTATATTTTTATATTTTGAATCCATTTCTTTTCTGCCACCCCATGGGTAGTTTCTGATTTGACTTGTTTTGAGGAAAGGAGGAAGCTGATTCCACACTACACCAGTGCCTAATGATGGTGAAGGAGTGGACGGGGATGAAACACATTGATGCTTAACTCAGAAAAGACAGAGGTACTCCTGGTCAGTCAAAGGTCAGACCCATGAACCTTTCACTGTGCTGGATGGGATTATAGTTCACCTTAAAACTGTTTGGATAGCTTTCTGAACTGGCACCTGCACTACCAAGTGGAGAGTGTTTTGCACAGAGGAGCATGAAATATTTTACATATATACATCTCTTATTAATTCCTGTTCACCCCGATAGGGTTAAAGAAGTCTCAATTATAATCAATAACATGATTTGCTTCAATCATAATCAATAATATGCTGGTGGTAGTATAGGATCTATGTTATAGGAACATTAAAATGCTTGAAATGCACTTTTCAAAAATAGCACTTCCTTGTTCCAGACAGTTACACAGTAAAACCACAGCTCTGTACAAGAAGTATGGTTTCACAAGGGTCTTGCTGTACAAAGAACATTTGGTGGCATAGCTATGTATGAAAATCTATATTGTCAGCAAGAATGATTGCCAAAGACATATTAAAAAATATCAAGGCTAGGGTCATTTTGGGTAGCCAAAATGGGAAGTTGGGAGGCCTGAAGTTGTAAACAAGTCAGACCAGTTTGGGCTGGTTTTGCTGTCAAAAGAGGAACCATGGCTGTCCAGTGGATAGAAGGCATGGTTTTGGAAAGTACTTAAGATACAGGTTGATCTTATGGAAATTGTCCAAGACAGTAGCATTAATCAGATTGATTGACCCATTCTGCCTCGTACCCATAAGCATTTAGCTTAAGTTCTTTAACAGAAACCATCAACAGAGCTCTCTAAGATTTGTGTATCTTTGTATGTGTTCTGTGTTGCTTTAACTTTGACTGTTATTCAATAAAACCTTTATTGTTTTCACTGTCATCTGGAGCATGGCAGTAGCATTTTTGTACCATTAAACCATCTAAGATTTTCACCCCACCCACCCACATCAAAAACAAACTGATCAATATGGTCATAATGGAGTAATATACTCATTATAAAGGGATGTAGATGGTTTTTCAATCTGCATGTTTGAACCAGACTATCTAACATGGCAGGCCATGCTGTGTGAAGCAGTTTCTTCAAAAAGGGAAACATCTCAATGTTTATAATTATGAATAATGCAAGAAGTTAATTCCAGTATAATATATTCCCTTCCCTTCCCTTTGTAAGGACCCCCACTGTGACATTAAGAATAATAACTAAGGAAAATGATGATCTCTGACCAGGAAGTAATAGTTCAATTTCATAGAACATTAGGGAATCTAGTGTAATTTTCTCACAGATGCAGCTTATTTGGTTAACATTTCAGAGCAGGAATGTGTCAGTAGAAAAGAGGGCCTGAACCCACTGCTGGAATAAACCGGCAAAGGGGTTGGGTTTTTTTGGAGTCAGACTAAAATTATATGAACTTCAGCCCGAGTAAAAAAAATAAAAAAAATAAAAAATAAAAAAATTGCATTGTTGCATCCATCCCCATGTTTTCCACTGATTGCCCCTCCACTGTCTGAGCTGCCACTGCCACCACCCATGCCATCTGAGGCATCTCAGAAAAGACATAGTGGAACTGGAAAAGGTGCAAAGGAGAGTGACTAAAATGATTACTGGGCTGGGGCACCTCCCTTATGAGTAAAGGCTAAAACATTTGGGGCTTTTTAGTCTGGAAAAAAGGCACCTAAGGGGAGATATCATTGGGATGTACAAAATAATGCAGGGTATGAGTAAAGTGGGTAGAGGGACACTCTTCTCTCTCACATCCACTCAAACTGTGGGTTGGGAGAGTGAGAACAGACAAAATAATTTTTTTTATCCACCATGTTGTTAGTCTGTGGAACTCCCTGCCACAGGATGTGGTGATGGCATCTGGCAAGGGGACTGGACAGATTCCTGGAGGAAAAGTCTATCACAGGGTACAATCCATGATGGAGATGTGCAATCTCCAGTCTTAAAACTGGGGTATCAGGTGAGATCCAACATGGCTGTTCTTATGTTCTTATGTTCTTATCTGCCAAAATACAGTCCTCAGTCACAGGTGGCACCATGGGGACTGATGGGGCTGGTAGGGGGCTGGGGAGCAATTGGGTGGGTGAGTGAAGGGGCAGGCAAGCAGGAACAATTTTTTTCTGCTCCTATCAGGGGCATACACATAAGTGAACTCATTTCACATCCACCTAAGATTCATTTATGTGACTTTATGTCACTACTAGCACATTACTGCAGGTACCTCATGGGTACTCCTAAATTTCAGTTCATTCCCCCACTGCCAGCAGAACTTGATACAATTGTTTTTTTTAATGTACATGTGATCAGCCTCAGCAGCAGTTTTTTTCCCTGCCAATCATTCAGTAAGTTTGATTCCCTGGCTTGTGTTGTGTGTGTGTGTGTGTGTGTGTGTGTGTGTGTGTGTGTTGTTGTTGTTCTTCTTGTTGTTGTTGTTACATGCTGTCAAGTCACATCTCCTTCTCCCTCAGTTTCCTAAAATGCCCCCTTCAGAAATGAGACAGCACAAAATAAACCACCTATGTGGCTCTGTGGCTTTTTCTTCCTCTTTCACTGCTCTGGATCTCTCCTCCTACAATGAATAACAGGCATATGTTTCTTCTGGTTCCATTCAAAATCACCAAATTATCACCATGGCTTTTATAAGCAACAAATTAAGTTCATTGCAATTTGTTACTGAAGAATATGTAACTTATTCCAAAAGTAATGTACATGTAAAACAAGTTACCTCCTACCTCAGAATCCAATACCCAATTATCTGGATGTTTCATTAAACCCACTGAGAAAATTCTGAGTTGGCCTTAGGGAGGACAGTGGTATTAATACAGAGAATGTTAGTTTAGGAGGAAAATGCAGGAATATAGGAGACAGGGATAAATAAATAAAAGGTAGCAAATAGAAATGGGCACGACTAGAGAAAATGACGTTTTCGAGTTGTCGTGTGTCGGAGGCAGCCTGTGTCGGCTCGTTTCCGTTTTTCGCGAAACTTCGCAAAAAATTGTCGTTTTGTTTTTTCGTCTGTCGTTAAACTGGTTTGGGGGGTAGCGGGCTCCTGGAGGCACCTCTTTTTTGGGGGGTGGGTGCCTCCTATCCTCACCCGCTAGGGAAAGCAGGCTCCTGGAGACCCCTCATACATGGGGGTCTCCTCTCCTCACCTGCTGCAAAAGGGCATGCATGCATATCCATATGGATATGATTGCATACCAAGATGCACGCAGAGACACAGCAGACTGGCAGAGGCACCCCTCTTTTTGGGGTGCCTTCCCTGCATCAGTCAGGCCTCGGGGGCATGGTTTGCATGTCACACATGCTGCCGGCCGAGCCAAGCCTGCAGGAGTCACCCAGAGCCACAAGTGGCGGACTGGCAGACTCTCTGCACCCGCTGTGTCTCACTAAGAAGGGAATTGTACTTGCGTGTAGTGCAATGCAAGTACAGATCTGGCTTAGGCAACAGGGTTAGCGCAAGGGCTAGGGTTAGGCTAGTTACGGGTGAGGTTAGGGTGAGTATTGGGGTGCACCTCTGGGGGCCTCTCTGACCCACTTAGAAGGACAGTGTACTGGCGTATGGGTTAGTTTTAGGGTTAGGGTTCGGGTTCGGGCTACGGTTAGTGGGCTTTTTATGCATGGTTGGCACATCCCAGAAGTCTCTGTGGTCAACCTGGCCAAGTGGCCATGCGATTGGTGGAATGGCTCCAAAAATTTGCATGGTCACTCCCATGGCCAGCCCATCATTGGGCAGGTGTAATAAAATAAAATAAAATAAAATAAAATAAAATCAATGGAGAGAGGAAAGAGGAGACATTTTGTTGCAAGAAAAACCCACTGCTACTGTAAAAATTCTGGCAGTTTTAAAATAGCAATTTTCGCATGTTTCTGTGTGGTGCTTGTGTGTTTTTGGACCACGATTTCAAAAAAAAAAATTGCGGTCGCCGCCCCATTTTGGATCCCCCGCCCACACCGCATGGCATGGCGACTCGAGTCTGGCTGCCCAGGACAGGAGAGGGGGGGAGGCCGGGACACCCCCCAGAAACCACCCCTCTGGTAGGTGCACTCTGCACTGCAGGCATATTTTCGCCTGTTTTTTGGCTCGGGAATGGGGGGGAGTTTAAAACTTTTTTTCTGTGCCGCTTCCGCTTGAATTGCAGCGGCCGGCGGCGAGTCCGGTGCTTGTTACGAGCAACTACGACGAGGATTTCCCCCACCACCAGAGCAGCCCAGGACAGGAGAGGGGGGGGTCAACCACCCCTCTGGCAGGTGCCCTGAGCCCTCACTCAGGCAGGCATATTTCCGCCTGCTTTTTGGCCAGGAATCGGGTTTTTTTTTTTTACTTTTAAAAACTTTTTTTCTGTGCCGTTTGGCATCGCGGCGATCCCGCGATGCCAGGAACGACCACAACAAATCAGACCCAATTATTCTTTAGTCAGTTCGAGTTCGAGTTCTGGCGGAGTAATTCCCGTTACCATTTCCGTTCCGTAATGGAAACGAGGAACGGAAATGGAAATGGGAATTCCGCCAAGTTCGTGCCCATCTCTAGTAGCAAAGAAAAGGAAAATTGATTACAACAAGCTCCTTTGTCCCAAAAAAGCTTGACAGACGGAAGGCCTCAGGCAGGGAGGGAGTATATCACCATGGTGTCCCCAATATTAGAACAGTTGTTCTCAACCGGTGGGTTCCCAGATGTTCCTGGACTGCAACTCCTAGAAGCCTCCACCACTCACTGTGCTAGAAGGCATTTCTGGATGTTGCAGTCCAGGAGCATCTGGGGACCCACTGGTTGAGAACCACTGTATTGGAACGTCTGGAGAAGTAGCTTCTGTTTTTACTTCAGAAGCTGGTGGGTCTCCTTTATACTACTGGCACTGCTTTGTTTTGGGTTAGGATGCTAAACTGTTTGAGCAGAAAGGGATCTGTAGGATAGAATGCCGATTGGACTCAGCTTTCAAGTAATAAGGATTTCAAATTCAGTAAAATGTACTTGTAACTATTGCTCTGCTTCAGCTATGTGTTCTTTTCCACCAATATAAATGTCTGCTTTGCGAATTGAACAAGCTACATTGATGCCTCCTGATAATGGGCTAGTTGTAAATATCAAATATGACTGTCGAAAGCATTTCAGATATAATTTATGGATCAAAATCTTTTACTGTACTACACAAGAGAAGTAAATAGCTGTAAGACAAGTAATTTGATATGGATGAACTTCACTGTCAATTGCACACATTTGAACTCTCAAATCTTTCTGCTTCACAGAGGTCCTCTAAAAAGAAAAAGGAAGAATTCATTCAGAAATTGACTTTGGGGCGATCCCAATGATAAAATTAAAAGAACAGTACGCAATCTGGCAGAATTCCAGTGTCTTACTACGCTGAGTTAAAAGGGGTTGAGATGCACCCACAGCACTTTTAGATTTGTCCTTTCTAGTTTTTATTCTTTTCATCTTCTTTGCCATCGCCCATTCACAGTAGGAGGCCCTTGTAAGCAACTGTCTTCAAGGATTCCTGCTGTGAGAGATTTTACTTCAAAAGTTATTAACACAGAAAACTAGTTTCTAATCTGCAATGCTCCATATACTGTATATATAGATGTAGCTTAGAGCTTTTCAGAGTATCTGCTACATGAGTACCCTCTTGTTTTGATTCCAAATTCTGCCTTCTCCAGGCCCAGGCTACCCTGTGAAACCTCTCCTGGTTTGAGATATTCAGGGGAGGCCCTTCCCTGAGTTCTGCTGTCCACAGAGTCGTGTTTGGAGAGGAAACATGAGAAGACTTTCTTAGCACATGAGCCAAAGTTGACTCCAAGAAATCCTGAGAAAATCCCATCTGTTGTCCTTTTCACAACCAGTGAAGACCTCCCCCCCTTTTTTTTTTCCAGACAAGCTTTTGATCTCTACTAGCCTTGGCTATTGCTGGAGTGGGTTCAACTGGATAAATGCTCGTGATATGGTTTTCCAATGTGCCTTGTTACTATTATTTTAATCCAAGTGCTGTTCCCAGCTAAAGTGGCAGGGGGTTGGATTGGATGGCCCTTGAGGTCTCTTCCAACTCTATGATTTTATTATTTTATGATTCCGAGTACACTGGTTAAACCCATTGTGCTTGTCAGTGCTTGTGTAAATCACATTCACTCAGCTCTAATTTAATTAGGATCTGGTCATGGTACAGTGGTACCTCTACTTGCGAGTTTAATCCATTCTAAATGCATGCTCATACGTCGAACAACTCGTAAGTAGAGCAGCTGTATCTAAAATATAAAAAAATCAATAAAATTGTAAGTAGAGCAGACCACATCTAAAATTTGTAAGGCAGCAGTTGAAACACCAACAGCTGTCCGCTCTTAAGTTGAATTTCTTGTAAGTAGAGCTGCTCATAAGTCGAGATACCACTGTACTTTATTTTGGGGAATACAATGTGTAGTATAGGGGGTAGAGTAGTGGAATAGGACTTGAAGGGGGGGTTAAATCATTCCTTAATTATCTCACTTACTTGTAAAGTCTGCTACAAGATGGCACAACACACATACATACATACACAAAATTTTTACTTGACTTTTTCTTTGCAGAGTTAGCTGATTTTTGTGGAAGAAACGCTACTTCGTGTAATACATATCTAAAGACAAACAGACGAGGATGTCTACAGCTTGGTAAGACACATCTGCTTAACATTCTAGCAAAAAACATTTCCATCATATTTTGCCATGCATTGGGAATATGATAAAGGATGCAAGAGTATTTGAATGAATAGATTTTGTCTGGGGATCAGTATCCTGTTTCTCAGTTACATAGATAATTACTGATTTCTTGCTCAATCTGAATGTGTTGGTTTTTTGTTATTTGAGATGATACACTGACACCAGTCAGACAGAATTCAATTCTTGTGGTCAGAGGAGGGGCTTAAGACTCTACCTTCTCAGAGGCAGTTTGCATTCATCATTTGAACTCACCTCAAAGAGGATTGGGCACAGACATTTACCATGAATGTTTGGAACTCTTGTTACATTTTTTTTGTATACTGTTGACAAACTATTGGTACACAAGACCAAAGAAGTGGATTTTATCTATAGAAGCTTGTTGCCTCTTTTATTTTTAGTGATATAACCTAAGCACATCTGATCTGACCTGATTTCGGAAGCTAAACGGGGTCAGCCCGTGGATGGGAGGCCACCAGGGAATACCAGGTATTATAGGCACCTGGAGTAGGAACTGGCAAGTCACTCCAGTATTCCTGCCAAGAAAACTCCATGGACATGGAGTCACAAAGAGTCGGTCATAACTATAATGACACAACACACACACACACACACACACACACACACACACACACACACAAAGATATTGCCTACTCTTGTATATGTGCAGGTGGATTATAACTACAGATGATGCTAAACAAATATTTTCAGATGAGGGGAGTGATGGTTACATGCTTCACAGCCCTGTAGCTCTTTTTTAAAATTGAGATGCAGCCATGCAGGATGAAAGCTTTTTATCCCCACAGGAAGAGTTTCATGAAGACTTTTCTTGTTTTTCCAGAATTTACTCTCAGGTGACAATTCAGACTTAAGTGAAAGCAGCACATTACAAGATTTTGAAATTACTGTGATTAGAGATGGGCACGACTTAGCGGTATTTCCGTTTCCGTTTCCGTTACTCGGTTCCGTTACTCTACGGAAACGGTAACGGGAATTACTCCCCCAGACTTCGAGCTCGAACCGACGAACAAACAATTTTGGTCTGATTTGTCGTGCTCGTTACTTGCATCGCGAGATCGCGCGATGCCACACGCGGCACAGAAAAAAAGTTTTTAAAAGTTAAAAAAACCCGGTTCCCGGCCAAAAAGCAGGCGGGAAAATGCCTGCCGTGCCTCAGGGCACCTACCAGAGGGGTTGTTTCTGGAGGTCCCCGGCCTCCCCCCTCATCCCCCGTCCTCGGCTGCTCTGGTGGGACTCGCCGCAGGCTCGCAGCCACCAAAATGCCCAGTCTCGCCGCCGGCCGCCCGCAATTAAAGCGCAAGCAAGCGGCACGGACGGCACAGGAAAAAACTTTTAAACTATCCCCCCACCCATTCCCGGGCCAAAAAAGCAGGCGGAAAAATGCCTGCCGTGCCTCAGGGCACCTACCAGAGGGGTTGTTTCTGGAGGTCCCCGGCCTCCCCCCCATCCCCCGTCCTAGTGGGCTGCTCTGTGGGACTCGCCGCAGGCTCGCAGCCAGCAAAAAGCCCAGTCTCGCCGCCGGCCGCCCGCAATTAAAGTGCAAGCAAGCGGCACAGACGGCACAGGAAAAAACTTTTAAACTCTCCCCCCACCCGTTCCCGGGCCAAAAAAGCAGGCGGAAAAATGCCTGCTTGACTAAGGGCGCAGGGCACCTACCGGAGGGGTGGTTTCTGGAGGGGGGGTCCCGCCTCCCCCCCGTCCTGGGCAGCCGGACTCGCGAGTCGCCATCGCCATGCCATGCGGTGCGGGCGGGGGATCCAAAATGGGGCGGCAAACGCAATATTGTTTTTGAAATCGTGGTCCAAAAACACACAAGCACAACAGAAACACGCGAAAATTTATAAACTGACAGATTTTTCACAGTAGCAGTGGGTTTTTTCTTGCAACAAAATGTCTCTCCTCTCCTCCTCTGTCCTCCATTGATTTTATTTTATTTTATTTTATTTACACCTGCGCAATGATGGGCTGGCCAAGTGGCCAGCCATGTGGGAGTGGACAACCATGCAAATTTTTGGAGCCATCCCACCAGTCGCATGGCCACTTGGCCATGGAGACTTCTGGGATGTGCCAAAAAGCCCCCTAAAACCTGCCCTAGCCCTAACCCTAACCCTTGACTCCGTACCCATACGTCACAGACTGTCTTCTTAGTGGGTCAGAGAGGCACCCAGAGGTGCAACCCACTAGCCCACCGTAACCATACCCGTCACTAGCCTAACCCTAGCTCTTGCACTAAGCCACCTTAAAGCCAGATCTACTTGCTTGCATTGCACTACACGCAGCAAGTACAATTCCCACGGGTGCCTCCAGGAGCCCACTTTCCCTTTATAGCGGGCCAGAGGAGGCACCCACCCCACAGAGGTGCCTCCAGGAGCCCGCTCCCCCCCATAAAAACCCAGTACTAACGACAACGAAAAAACGAAAAAACGAACCGACTAATTTTTGCGAATTTTTGCGAAAACCGGAAACGACCCGAAATGGGACTGGCCCGACTAACGACAACTCAAAAAATTTTTTTTTCAAGTCGTGCCCATCTCTAACTGTGATGTTCTGTTCCATTACCTAAGCAATGTAATAGGTTACTTTATGTTATTTGGGATAATACATTGACATCAGATAGACGAAACATAAAATGGATTTGAAAGAGGTTTATTGTTATAAATGACATGGCGGTATCCTATAGAATGTGAAATTTGCCTCATATTTTTATGTAATATACCATTAATGGCTGCACACAGGAGCACCTACAAGACACCATGGACCCTCAACACAAGCCATGGACATCTCCACAGTTGACTAGAAACAGAAGAAACACCTTTTGTTCACCAGGTAAAAGTCAGCCTGCTACATCTCTGTGTCTCCCCCACTCCCCAAATCTTCAGCAAAAAGAATGAACATTGTGTTTCATAAGCAGGCAATGTGAGTGTGTGGGAAGGACAATCACAAAATAATTGACACTCCTTTTTGGTCGTGCAGGGTGTAACATTCCAAATAAAGATGGGCACAAAACCAGTTCATTCCAGTTCATCTTAGTTTGTCAAGGCAGGACCACAGTTGCTGCTGCTCCCCTCCCTCACATTCTATGGCTCAATCAGCCAAAGAATGTGCTACCTTCCTGCACCTCTTCAACTGATCTTCCAGTTCTGGCAACAGCTCAAAATCCCCCCCCACTCCGCCACTCTTTTGGCTCATATAAAAGTATGGGGCAAAGAAGTCTGTCTGTGCTCATGACCGGGAGATGAGCTGAAGAGGTGGAAAAAGCAAGCAAGCTGGGTTTGGTGAGTGGCTGATCTGTTGAGGAGGTTGGGGTTTGGAGCAGCAGCACCTGTGCTGCCATCTTTTGGAACCGGCACAAACATGGAAAAACTGCTCCGTGCCCATCTCTAATTTGCACCATATGCCAGGGATGGTGCCTGAGACTGCTCTCTGCCAGATGCAGCAGAATCTGAAATAATCTCTCCAAGGAGGCTTGGCAGAGATAGCAATAATCAGTTACTGGATTCTTATCTACAATGTTGCTGCATTGTCAAGGAAGTGGTGGTGCTTAGCCTGATGAAGTGGAATCTTCTACGTGAAAGCTTCCTAGTTGTTTGATTTTATTTTAGTGGACCAAGAAAAACGATCACCTGCTCTTACACTTGTGTAATCTTTTGGACCACATAGGCCTTTTCTAATTCATATAAAATAGTTTCAGGCAATGTTATCTTCCTTAAAATATATGTTATCCCTGTTCTTTTTTATCACTTTATGTGCTGTTTTCATCCTACATTTTTTGGAAATAGAATCGGATCCACTTGTAGTGGGAGAACTGGCATGTAGCAGACTAAGAGACAGTTAACAGATATTTCCACCAGGGAGATACAAAAAGTCTGTTTCAGCTCTTATTCTAATATGGCATTCACCACAGAAAAAAAAACAAAAAAATTCCATATCTGAGCTTGCTCTAAATAACTCCACTTTTTGTGTTTATTCAGAAGAAAGCCTTTTTCTTTAAAACATGTGTGTTTAGGCTGGAAACCTTAATTTTTATGAAGGGGGGATGCTATGAACACTACGCATGGGGTTACTGGACATTTTTTCCACTATAGCTACAGGAATGCAGCAGGAATTCTGCCGTTGATATTTTGTTAACTTTAGCAAAACAAACAAACAAAAATCCAAGTTCTCAGAGAAATCTCAGGATATATGCCTGTTCTAAAGCTGTCTCTGCAGTGGCAGACATTAAAGCACGAAGAAGGCCAGGAGTAGAGGTTTCTAAGCTCCATGGCAACTGCAAAACATTAAAGGGGTGATAATGTTTTGAGAGGAAACCTCTTTACATAACCACTGCTGGAGAGAACTGAATGTTCCCTATACTCAAGGCCGCTTCATTCAGAAGCCAAAGCGGACATTTCCCCAAGGCCTACTGTCTGTAGGGCCCCACTTTCACAGGTGGGTTTCAGGGAAGGAAAAGGAGAATCTCAGACAGGATCTCCCCTGGCTGCTGCTCTTGCGCTGTTACTTCCCTCCCTCTCTGCTCGCTCTAGGTCCACCAGAGCCCTGAATCAGCCATGCTTGTGCCTCTTCTTAACGTACTGGAATTTTCTTTTACCCTGACTTTTCTTGCTTCAGAGTTTATCTTGTGGAGAATTCCACTGAGAGCCTTTGTACACGACCCCTAAACTCCGCAGCAAATGGCTGCCAGCTCCGGAGCTTGCAATTGTTTCCCCACCAGCTCCGGAGTTTGCAGGAAATTAAGTGCGACCACGCCCACCTAAGCGCGTCCCAGCGCACTTTTCTTGTACCTGCTCTAGGAGGGTGAAAATCCCCAGGTCTGGATTTAATCTGGTGAGTGCGGGGCTCTCCTCGCTTCTGTTTGTTATTTCTGCCTCCCGCCCCTTTAAGAGAAGGGGCGGGAGGCAAAAACAAACAAACAGAAGAGAAGGAATTAGGACAATGACGGGGCTCCGGGCAGCTTCGGAGGTGAGCCTGCATTTTTTCCTCTCTTTTTTCCTCCCTCCCCTCATGCAGACAGGAGCAAGGAAGTGTGGAGGGGTGGGTATGCAGAAAGAGCAATGAACCCCCAAGATCCCTGCTCCGAATTTAAGTGGCCAGCGGATCTTAGGGGTCGTGTGAAAAGGCCCTGAGTAAAGAGGAAAGCTGGTATATTTGGGAAGGGTTTGGGAACTTTTGCCCATGTATCCCTTTTTGTTTTTACTACCAACTCCTTGCTTCATGCTTGCCTTTGGGAGCATAGAAGGAGTTTCAAAGAAACAAGTACACTAACATCACATCTGGTGTGAACTTCAGTCAAAGCTTAAATGTGGCTGGATTGAACATATGGGAAACTAGACAATGCTTTCAGTATTCCTCAGCAAAAGAGTAACAATGATAGAAAATGTAAAGCAGAATTTTATATTTGAAAGCTGCTGGACAACCTATTGAAAAATCTGATGGTTTTTATGAATTGAGTCATTATGTTCAGCTTCCCTATGAGCAGACATATTGAGAGTAGCCTACCCTGACTTGTCCAACAAATGCATTTGCTTCCTCTTCTTGGACTGTAAGGTTTTTAGGAAGAAAAGGATCAAAGACTGGCCCGTTATCATTTACATCTGTGACAACCACATTCACTGTAGCAGTTGATGTCTGTGGAAAAAAGAGCAAATAAAAACAATGATTAATCCAGAGTTTTTACTCCATATTTACATCAAGCCTGCAGATCAGGATTTGTGGTACTTTTGTACATGTGGATATACTAAGTCCTCAGTAGTTCTATGCTGCCCACATTATTGGTTATTTCTTTTGAAAAATACTTTGTAGAACTACTGGCTTCTAATCAAATTATGAGCCTGCTGTATACCATGGCAAGGAACTAAACGTGCATACCCTCTGGATAATAATCTCTACTTTCCCCCGTACCTAAAGGTACAAATTCTTGTGGCGAGTCTTCATGTGTACAAACATGTAAATGTGTAAAATCTTCAGAACTCCAGAAGTTTTGAAACACTACTCCCACAGTCCTTTTGTCATTGGTAATATAGGCACAGAATTCTAGGAGTTGTGGTCCAAAACATCTGGAGTGCCAATGGTTCACCACCACTACTGTAGGGGTTTCATCGGAGCCATGACATTCAAGCAGACTGAAAATTTCACTACATGCAGCACAATCAGTTATATGATTCAATACACAAGTATTTAATAATTGTCAGAATCCAACACACATACTTAAGTCAAATAATGTATACTGAAGCAATGGATATTTGCTAATTCATGACTTTAACCTAATCTAGAATATCAACAGCTTCTCTTTTTTAAAAATTTTTAAAGACAAATGGACAAATAACAATACTAGTGCATCCCCCCCGCCCCCGGGACCGTCCAGTTCTTCCGTGAGTTCTTGTTTATTACTCCAGCGTCTGTTGTTCTAATATTCTTCTCAAAGTCCTCTTCTCCAGAACTGTCTTGAAATATTCGTCGGTTCTTTCCCCTTCCCTTCTACTAATACAAAGTCTATAAATTTTCCCCAAATGTCATAAAAAATGTCTTTTTTTCATTTCTCCTTGTTTAACTTTTAAACTATAAGACAATTTATCGTTTATGGCTATATCCCAAAGTTCGTTATACCAATCTTCCATCTTGAGATCTAGTTTGGATTTCCAGTTTCTTGCTATAATTAATCTGGTGGCTGTGATAAGATTTGCTATTAGTTCTTTAGTTGTAACATCATAATCTTTACTAGTTGACAATGATAACAATGCTGTCTCTGGATTACAATCGATATCTACTTGAATCATCTCACTTAGCTCTAAAAAAACCATTTCCCAAAACTTTTGAACTATTTCACATTCCCACCAGAGATGCATGTATGTACCTATCTTTTTTTCACATTTCCAGCAAATTTTAGAATATTCAACGTTCATTCTATTCAACCTAATTGGCGTCAAGTACCATCTAGAAACCAATTTAAAATAATTTTCTTTTATCCTAACTGATAATGATCTCAAGATTCTCATGTTCCAGATTTTTCCCCAGTCTTATTTTTTTATCTCTACATTAAGGTCTTGTTTCTAGACCTCTCTCAGAGAATCTGACTCCTTCACTTCCAGTGAGTCCCCTATTATTTTGTATATTTTACGTGCTAGTCCTTTCTCTATATTGTCCTGGTCGGATTCAAGTGATAATAAAAACTGTTCAAACTTTGTACATTCTCTAAGTCGACTGTTTCTTCTGACCCAATTCTTTGTCCATTTTTCTAACTGGATATAGTTTATCCATATTAAATCACTAGATTGCAAAGTGGTTTTTATGTCCTGATTTGTTCTAATTTTGGCCAACCGGTCTTTTAATCTGGCTATTTTCTTAGCTTTAAATAACCCTAAATAATGCTTCAATTTCGTAGGAAAATTTTCTAATAACAACAGCTTCTTTAATTAGCAGTAATTTGTGTGTGCAACTTATATGATTTCACTTATCCAGGTGTAATTCAGAAGTAGGATTTAAGCCAATGAAAAGGAAC
Source organism: Phrynocephalus guinanensis (assembly GCA_037367245.1). Lineage (NCBI taxonomy): Eukaryota > Metazoa > Chordata > Lepidosauria > Squamata > Agamidae > Phrynocephalus > Phrynocephalus guinanensis. The sequence continues at coordinate 44,275,924 of CM074735.1, read as the reverse complement.
AAAACCTTATTACAGCCAAACATAAGAAGACTGTGAATGTACATTTTGAACCTTAGAGAAGCCAATGTTATATGTGTGTCTGATGGAAGAAGCACGGCTGAGGAACAAAGATTTTTCCAATGAATTGTGTATACCAGGCATATCCAAACTTCGGCCCTCCTGATGTTTTGGACCACAACTCCCAGAATTCCAAGCCTGTATTTCCAGTGGCAAAGGACTGTGGGAGTTGTGGTCCAAAACATCGGGAGAGCTGAAGTTAGGACATGCCTGGTGTATACTAACTCAACTTGTAAACACTGTAAAACCCATTGTTTACTTCCAGATGAACAACCACCAAATAAAAGCAAGCTAATTTGCAAATTACATAGCTGAAGAAACATAGTGGTGGAAAAAGTAAACACCCTTTACTAGAGATCGGCACAACCAGGAAAAATTATGTTTCGAGTTGTCGTGTGTCGGAGCCGGCCCGTTTCGGCTCATTTCCGTTTTTCGTGAAATTTTCCAAAAATTTGTTGTTTCGTTTGTCGGTTTTTCATCTGTCGTTAGTACTGGTTTTTTGGGGGGCTCCGGGAGGCACCTCTCTGGGGTGGGTGCCTCCTCTGGCCCACCATGAAGGGAAAGCGGGCTCCTGGACACACCTCTCTGGGGTGGGTGCCTCCTCTGGCCTGCTACAAAATGGCATGCATAGCCAATTGGATATGCATACCATTAAGTTGCAGTTGCAGCAGGCAGAGGCACCTCTCTTTCGGGTGCCTCTGTGACTCACTGCCTGCAGTGCACTTGGGCTGGGGAACGAAGTGAGAGAGGACCCCTACGGGCGCCCGCTGTGACTCACTAAGAAGGGAAGTGTACTTGCTGTAGTGCAATGCGAGTACACAGATCTGGCTTGGGGTTAGGGGTTAGCGCAAGGGCTAGGCTTAGGGTTACTGGTAAGGTTAGGGTGAGTTACTGGGGTGCACCTCTGGGTGCCTCGCTGACCCACTAAGAAGGACAGTGTACTGGCGTATGGGTTATGGTTAGGGTTAGGGTTTGGGTTCGGGCTAGGGTTAGTGGCTTTTTATGCCCGACTGGCACATCCCAGAAGTCTCGGTCAAAACCTGGCCAAGTGGCCATGCAATTGGTGGAATGGATCCAAAACTTTGCATGGTCCACTCCCATGGCCAGCCCATCATTGCGCAGGTGTAAAAAAATAAAAATTAAAATAAAATAAAATAAAATCAATGGAGACATTTTGTTGCAAGAAAAACCCACTGCTGCTACTGTAAAAATTCAGGCAGTTTTAAAATAGCTATTTTCGCATGTTTCTGTGGTGCTTTGGTGTGTTTTTGGACCACGCAATTTCAAAATAAATATTGCGGTCGCCCCATTTTGGATCCCCCGCCCGCACTGCATGGCATGGCGAGTTGGCGAGACGACGAGGATGCGCAGCCCAGGAGAGGAGAAGGGGGGAGGCCGGGGACCCCCCCCCAGAAACCACCCCTCTGGTAGGTGTCCTCACTGAGGCAGACATATTTTCGCCTGCTTTTTTGGCCGGGAATCGGAGTTTTTATTTATTTTTAAAACTTTTTTTCTCTGCCGCGCCGCTTGGCGAGTTGGCGACTCGACGAGGATGCGCACTTTGCGCAACCCAGGAGAGGAGGGGGGGAGGCCGGGAACCCCCCCCCCAGAAACCACCCATCTGGTAGGTGCCCTCACTGAGGCAGGCATATTTCCGCCTGCTTTTTTGGCCGGGAATCGGGTTTTTTTATTTTTAAAACTTTTTTCCTGTGCCGCTTGGCATCGCGCAATCGCTGCGATGCCAGGAACGACAACGACAAATCAGACCCAATTTTTCTTTAGTCGGTTCGAGTTCGAGTTCTGGCGGAGTTATTGTCGTTACCGTTTCCGTTACGTAACAGAAACGAGAAATGGAAACGGAAACGAGAATTTCGCCAAGTCGTGCCCATGTCTACCCTTTACCTCTTTAAGAAGCTTTGCTTTCAATTATGAATCTGCCATCTTGTATAATGCAGCAAGTTTAAAAATACAATTTGTTTTCAGTATTATAATCTGTTTTTCCTTTCCAAATTCAAATCAGTAAACGTAAAAACAGACGGAAGGCATTTAGTAGTTATTGGGTTTTCCAAGACAGTGGCTGAAATTCTGCTGTTTAGTGTGGTCATTGTAACAAGAGTAGACCTACTGAATCAATAGAACTTACAGAGGAGCTGATTCACTATATCCTCACTAATTCAGAGGGCCCATTCTAGTCACAAATTACTACATTAAGCAAAATGATTTCAGGCAATATATAATTTCCTATAAATACAACCATAAAAGCAGAGCCTGAAAATTTAGGTCTAAAATTAATTTGCTAGTTTCAGATATTATTTATTTATTTATTTATTTAGAACATTTTTACCCCACCTTTCTCCTTGGAAAAGGACCCAAGGTGGCTTAGAATAATGAGGGACAATATACAGACCAGAACATGTAAGACATATTCAACTTAAGAACAGGGAATGTGAAGAGGCATCTTAGAATATTAAAAAAAGGTAACATTAGAGCTACAAAGAGTACGCAAGAAGAAAAGAAAAATCCATTATGAGAAATTTGAAAATTAGTTCATTGCTTTTAACACTTAAAATTTCAAATGTATAACTCATTAAATTACTATTATTAATATGGTAATTTAATTGTTGGTAGGTGTAGTGGGATTTATAGTGTTCGAACTGGCTACAGGCAGTTTCTCGACTGACCTTTCAATCTTTTAAAAGCAAATCACTTCTACCCCTCCACTGAAGTGCAAAGGAAGTGTTCAAGTTGCCAATATCCTGAAGCGGTTCACTTAGTAAACTGCTTCGTAGTGTCAGACAATCCAACTGGAAGGAGTCTTGACAGTCAGAAGGCTTGTTTTTTGGTCCTTTCCTAGCAAACCAAAGCAATCCCATCTGCACAAAAACAAAACAAAACAGAACAAAACAAAAACAGAAGCCCCTAATAGGGGCTCAGTGTTGCTGATAGGACCAGTCAGGAGATTCATTTGCTCCAGCAAAGAAAGAAATTGTCTGATGGCAATTTGATCCCAATGGTCTCAGATAGCCAGTTTAAGACTGACTCAGCCTTCCTTTTGAGGCTGGTAAAATCAGTACCCAGGTTCCGGGGGGGGGGGCAAAGTGTTATTTGCATAATTATGGTGTAAGCCACTCAGAGAGTGCTCTAGCACTATAGGGGAGTACATAAGTTGAAACAACAATTGACATGCTCTAGTTGTCAGTAAATTGGCCCCATTTGGAGGAAACAAATATTTCTTCCAGGGATGGCACTAGCATTTTTATTGGGAGTGATGTACGTTACACATGAACTCCAACCTGCAGTACTTTAGAATTCCTACTGGAGGTCAGAGATCAAAAAGAACAAATGTATTTATGATACTGTGTGATAGTTAATATTGTACATGAGAAAAGTGGAAGAATGATAGTCTTGTAGTGAAGAACTATACTGTGAAGCATCAGACTGGAGGCTTTCTCTTTCAGCAACTGCTGTAATCACCCTATACCTATGACTGATAGAAGATTTATAAGTTATCTCTCCAGAAGAAAGAAACAGCAGAGTCTCCCCCCTCCCTTGCTTTTTTGGCCACCTTCTTGTTACAGTGAGTGCACTAAATGCTGTAATTCTATTTTTCAGTCCTACAATGCTGTAATGCTGTAATTCTATTTTTCAGTCCTACCATCTTCTAAATGACTGAAGTCACCATTTGTGCCTTTTACTCAAGTGAAGAATGGCAATTATTGGGCGCCTCAATGGGCGTAACTTGAGTCCATTATTACATGTCCTGCACTGTGGGATAATCTCAAACAGATCCTTCTCCTCCTCTGTATGACTGCCCTTCAATTCTTTAAAAAGTGCTGCCATATCTCCCCTCAGTTTTTTCTTGAGACTAAAGATTCTAAGTTCTTTCACTGTTTCCTTATAGGGCTCAGTTCCCAGTCCGCCAATCATCCTTGTTGCCCTCTCCTGAGCCTGTTCCAGAAAATAGGGTCCAAGTTTTGTGCACATTCTGATGTCTGTCTGTCTGTCTGTCTGTCTGTCTGTCTGTCTGTCTGTCTGTCTGTCTGTCTGTGGTTTTTGTTTCACTCCCTGTTGACTGGAATGAAGTAGAGAAATATCTGTTAGCCACTAGTAGTGTTATATTATCATCTCCCATAATTAATTACAGCAACTCTACTTATCCATAATTTAAATTATATACCTCACAGATTTACCACTGTTAAATAATAATAATTACATGGAGTCAAGTTGATTCCAACATATGGTGACCCTTTCCGGGCTCTTTCTATAGATCTCTAGGTTTACCATTCTCTTCTTCTGGCGTGACCTTGCTGCCAGATGGGTGGTATAAAAATCCAATAAATAAATAAATAAAAATAAATAAATAAATAAATAAATAAATAAATAAATAAATAAATAAGCACTCCTTGACTGAGCAGCTTCCCTATAGCCATAAAGGTTGGCTCTTCTCCCAGGAGCTACAGTGGGGACACAGATAACTAAATTACTGAGCTATCCATCAGCTCTAAAATGTTCAGAATGGAAAAGTTGATATATTTTTGTCCTTATATGCAGTGTGTTTAACTGAAGATGCCCAATTATTCTGAGGCAGGGGTTTAAACTCATATCACTCCAAAAGCCAGTTTAGCAATTATTTATTACTTTAGCAGGGATGCTTAATTAAACAGTGAAGGAACTGATAAAATCTTAACTCAGCATGTTCTTTTGATTCCATTTCTTATTAACCATCTTTTGCAGGGGTAGGTAGACATTTGAGTCTGCTGCAGCAAAAAATCAATTACTAATAGGGGAGTAAACTGTCACCTGTCCAGTTCTTGAACAAAACAGTGAGAAACCACATTTTCGCCTCCTCACCTGCTGGATTTTCTGTCAGTCTTGACTTAAATTTCTGCATTCACAACAGGAGAGGAAAAATGAGCTGCTGCCTTTCTACTAAAATCAGAACCATTGGCTTGATTTTTTTTGCTTCCTTTTGCAAATTGCAGAGACAAAAACACAAGAATGAATTGTGTTTTTATTTTATTTTTACTTTTTGGGGGGTTGGGGAGTGCATAGGGTTAGGGTGGTTGATCATTCTTGATCTGGAGGAGAGGAGCCTCAATGGACTTGTAAATTGTCATGTCAAGACTATCTATATCAGGGGTCCTCAACCTAAGGCCCTGGGGTCGAATGCGGCCCCCCAAGGTCCTGAATCCGGCCCCTGGGACCAATTGCAACCCCCCACCTACCCCCTGTTTTGTGAGCAAGCAAGCCTCCGCAGCTGCTTTTGGACTGGGATCCGGCCCCCAGTGGTGTCTGGGTGGTGGTGGACCAGCCCGCTGGTTGAAAACTTTGAGGACCCCTGATCTATATTGATCAGAACAAGGAATATAAATAGCACTTTCACATCCCTAACTATGGTATAAGGGGAAAATGAATCTTAGATCTCGTCCTGTGCCAACAGAAACAGGATATGAGGAACACTTTTTTTGTTTATTTGTTTGTTTGTTCGTTCATTGATTCATTCATTGATTCATTCGTTCATTCATTTGTTTGTTTGTTTGTTTGTTTGTTTGTTCATTTGTTTGTTTGTTTGTTTGTTTGTTTGTTTGTTCCTTCCTTCCTTCCTTCCTTCCTTCCTTCCTTCCTTCCTTCCTTCCTTCCTCTGTCTCTCTCTTGGAAGAGAAAAATAACACTATGCTTTTGTAATGTGCATTTTGCAGTTGCAAATTGCTACAGAAATTAAAATTGAAAAAGCATTCCTGCTGTTCCCTGGGAGGCAGAAGGAGGCAGCACTGAGTGAAAGAAGCACAAAGAGATAGAGCTGCTAATGATCAGGAGGAGAAAGAAGCCAGTGCCTGGCTCCTGAAAACATTCTGGCCCTTTTCAGCTCCAAAGAACACCAATCCAGGACTGTGGATGTTTGCTGAGAGTAATAAGTTCCATTGTACTCATAGAAAACACTACAGAAATGATGGGCACATAGTTTTGCAGGGCTGGAAAAATAGAGGTCCAAGCATGGATCTAGATGATTTTAACATGGGATCTATCCCAGTGTACAGTGGTACCTTGTATAACGTAATTAATTCGTTCCAAATCAAATTACATTATACAAGTTTTCCGTTATACAAATTCTAATTTCCCATAGGAATGCATTGAAACTGGATTTAATCCGTTCCAATGCATTCCAATGGTGCTAGGTTTTTTTCGGCGAGGGGGGGGGCGGGTGGTGGACACCCGTGCAGGTGCCAAGTAAGGGTGCCCCTCCCCGGCTCACCCCCCCTCCGTGTCTGCCGCCCCTCCGCTCCCCTCCCTCCTTCCCTCTTTCCCCGGGCGGCCGCAGGTGGTCAGGCGGAGGTGGCCGCGGGGGAGGGGGGGAGGGAGTGGGGTGCGCTGCTTGTCCTGCGGGCCCCCTCCTCTCCCCTCCCTCCTTCCTTCTTTCCCGGTCAGGCGGAGGTGGCCGCGGGGGGGTGGGGGGAGCGAGTGGGGTGCGCTGCTTGTCCTGTGCGCCCCCTCCTCTCCCCTCCCTCCTTCCTTCTTTCCCGGTCGGGAGGAGGTGGCCGCGGGGGTGGGGGGGAGGGAGTGGGGACCGCACCGGGAATCCCCCCCGCTCACCTGCGCCCGGCGGCTTTGGAGGCAGCGAGGCGCTTGGCTGTCGAGGGGGCACCGGGTGGCCAGCCTTCCTCTCCTGCTCCTCCTGCGGGGCCCGGGTCTGCCCCCACGGTCCATGCCACCCGTGCCGCCGCCGCCGCCCCTTCGTGTCCACGTAGTACTCGGGGACCGGGGACCGCGTCGGAGGGCTGGCATGCTCGGGGGGGGGCCAAGAGGAGGAGGACCGCTGCGGAAGGAGCGCTCCTGCTGCCACCCAAAAACTTCAGGGGTCGGAGGATCCCGAGGCGAGCGGTGGAGCCGAGGGGCTGGCAGGTGTCATGCTGGGCGAGCTCCCTTCTTGCTGCTGCCTGGAGGCCCCGGTCAAAATCAGCGGGATGGACGGCGCAGGTAGCGCCCCTCCCATCCGTCCAGGCTGCGCGCACTCCCCGCCTCGCTGCCCACCTTCCCTGACGCTCTGCTGCGACTCCGCCTCTGCTGCCACCACCGCCAACCCCCTCCACTGCCGGTAAGGGCACCCCTCCCTGGCTCGCCCCCTCCGTGCCTGCCGCCTCTCCTCTCCCCTCCCCTCCCCTCTTTCCCTGACCGCCCCCGTCCTCTTCCGGGGCGGCCGCAGGTGGTGGACAGAGGGGGCGGGGGGGAGAGGGGGCGGATTTTTTTTTCATTGTACGGATTTTCTGTTGTACAAACCCTCTGTTATACGAGGGTCTACTGTACTGTTGAATCGTTAAGTCCCATTTGTAACCACAGAATGGATCCTCATTGATCCATGTGATTTTAACATGGGCTCATGCCCAAACCACTGTCAAGTCTGTAGGCAAACATGGGTGATTTGGGGACAATGCTACACAAGTATCATACACTAATATCATGTAGGTCCTGAATGATCTGTTCCCCACTCAGACCCATTCCCCACCCCCAAGTTAGCTCTTTGCTCCTCCAACCCTGTACCTCACGCTTTTCCATTTGCCTTCCCCAAGATTGGACAGTTCCCCCCCCCCCCCTCTCTCTCTCACACACACACACATTTGTGGCATTTGCAGATTGCTTTCAGCTGCTTAGTTCCACAAGTGGCCCCACCAGTTTTTCCTGCCTTTTCTTTGCCCATTTTTAATTTTTTCCCATGAACAACTCCCTGGGGAGGAAATGTGAAGTTAAGTAAGTCAAGGGCAGGAAGTTGGCACACTGGCACACCCACACACAGGCAAATGGGGAGGCAGGGGCTGAAACTGACACGAGAGATTGCTTGCCCTGGGGGGAGATAACCTACAGCAGGAGTGGGGTATGGCTATGAGAAGAAGGACCGTCTGTGTCCTCCCCTTTCTCTCAGGTGCCCTGTGCATGGTGCATGCCCATCCCTCCTTCCGTTCCCTGCCTGCAGCTTTTGTTGCTACTGCCACCACCGCTCTCACTGTCTCCACTGGTTACCCAAAGGTGCAATTTGCAGCACCAGAAGATTCACCTATGTGGAAAAGATTGAAATAAATTGTGCTCCACATATGTGCTAAAATAAACAACCCTTTGGCAAAGGAGTATTTTAGATTGCTTTCAAATCAGAGAACATGTTTCCCTGGCAAGATAACACATGCTGCCTTTCATGTCACGAAGACACCTTATTTCAAAGAACCCGACTCAACAGTGGTTTTTATTGTCAGTAGAACCAAAGCCTGAAGCTGTGAGTGAACAGCACCGATGTCTTCTATATTGATATAAATCACCATGCTTATCAGCCAGGGGAGATCCTCCTGCATAAACACACCTCCACATTATATGTCTGACAGTATATCTCTGTTTCCATCCCTATTTTCATTAGGGCATCATTGAACTTAGAAATTTATCTTTTGAGTGGGTGGAAATATGGGCTCTCTTCTAGACCCTCTAGCTGCTGTGTGCTGTTAGTTGTGCATAATTAGATAGTGCCATTGTGTTTTACCAATCTGTCCTACTTTTTGCTCCTTCCCATCCATTTTATTCAGGCGCAGAAAGGAACTAATAAACAGAAAGAGATGCTACTCATTAAGAGACAGAAAAAATGCACTGTCAGAAAGAGAAAGACTGTGAACTGTGTGATGCACCCTTGGAATCTGCATCTTACTAAATAAAAACTCTATTCATTCCATTCTACTCTACATCTTAAGAGGCAGAGACTGAAAATAGAGTGTGGTAATTAGAAACAAAGATGCAAATGTGACCTTTCCAAGAAAAAGGTATAGCTATAGTGACAGATAACTTAGCAAGTGAAGCAGGAATTCCCATTCTGCAGATCATTACATTCTTGTCGAAGTCCCAGCAAATGTGAGTCCTGTAAATTATGCTTTTTTCTACTCTTTTTTCAATGAAACAAAGGTAGAACTAAAAAGTAACAGCTAATAAATAGAAAGTTGTGCTTAAGGCAGATGTTATCCTTGAATAATGACATGCCATTGTGGGGAAACTTGTAAATCAAGTCTAAGACAACAGGTGTGGCATGTTTGCTGTTGTCATTTTTAGTGTAAAATGTTATTTTACAGATTAATGTTTGCTCAAGGAACTAATCCAATAAACATGCGAAGTCTACACTAGCATTTAAAGTAAATTAAATAAATAGCAATAGGTTTGAATCCACTCTACTGTTCATGTCTTTTCAATAAATTCTAAAAGCCACACTGAGGTGATACCTTTACCAAGCCCCCCCCCCATGAAATCAAAAGGCAAGTTTTCAAGAATAATTCCTCTTCATTCAGCAAGACAGCAGAAGAGGAGGGAAGGGAGAAGTGAGGGTACGTGGCAGTGAAATCTGACTCTTAGGACCTTGGTCCCTTGCATGACACATGAGATGTTCAGAATACATGAACTATACCCCCTGAAATCTGCAGGAATTCCCTCAGCTACCCTCTTCAACACAGAATATGGGGTGGCTGCACAGCATCTGTGGGCCTGATTGAATCACACTGAACTGTGTTAAATGCCCATCTCTATTCAAAAGTGAAAAGTATACCTTTTTTGTTCTCCGTTTAAAACAATGTACGTAAACAGTCATGTTGAAATCAAAGCTTCTTCCATCTTATCTGTGTACAGAGGGAAAATGGCACCAAAAAACACACACCAAAACCCCAACCTCAGTATCTCCTCTGCCTTCCACATTTTCCTAAATGAAAAGATGATATTCCGAAAATCTTTCATGCCTTGTTTTGGTTGGCCTAATCAAACCTAGGTAGCATCCTAAAGAGCAGAGACATCATTTTACCAACTAAGGTCAGGATAGTCAAAGCTATGGTTTTTCCAGTAGTGATGTATTGAAGTGAAAGCTGGACTATAAAGAAGGCTGATCGCCACAGAATTGATGCTTTTGAGCTGTGGTGTTGGAGGAGAGTCTTGAGAGTCCCCTGGACTGCAAGGAGATCAAACCTATCCATCCTGAAAGAAATCAACCCCGAATGTTCACTGGAAGGACAGATTTTGAAGCTGAGGCTCCAGTACTTTGGCCACCTCATGAGGAGAGAGGAGTCCTTGGAAAAGTCCCTGATGTTGGGAAAGATTGAAGGCAAAAGGAAAAGAGGACGACAGAGAATGAGATGGTTGGACGGTGTCATTGAAGCAACCAATATGGATTTGACAAAACTCCGGGAGGCAGTGGAAGATAGGAAGGCCTGGCGAGCTCTGGTCCATGGGATCACAAAGAGTCGGACATTACTGAACGACTGAACAACAACAACAATCAAGGGATCATAATCTCACCATGGATTTTGGAACTTTTTAAAAATTCTGATATAGTCATTTCTACTTTTGGCTTTGCCAAAGCCATCCTTTCAGTACCATGAGGGGAAAATATACCTTGGAGTAGGTGGGCAGAAGAAACTTGAGGACAAGAGGTGGGAGGATTAACATACTGAGTATGAATTCAAGAATTTCAGATAGAAGATTTTACTGCTTGTAAGCAAGGAGATTTGCTTCAGCTTCATTCATCCATATGTGCAGACAACCATGTACTGCAACCTAATACTCCAACATTGTTACTGAGGCAACTCAGGTTACAATGAAGAAGATTCATGTCTTCATATAGGAAAGAATATAATAATTCCTTGAATTAGACACATACTCTCAGTTTTTTCTTCTTGAAGAAAAGGACACAGCTTGCCTTTGTTTTCAAAAGTAGCAACAGCTCCCAACATATCTATCTTACTTAATTAGAATTAGGATCCCTATTATTTTTGCTGTCTCAGTTCTTTAGCTTACTTATTTTCCTAGGGGAAATTCTTTCCAAAGGGGAAATTTTCCATGCTTATTTTCCTAAATGTCAGAGGCTAAATCTATTAGTTAGCAACTTCTTATTGCTGCTTGTTCTGCTAACATTCATCACAGCAATACCACCACGTAAAAACCTTCCTATTGTTTCCTAAATGAAACTTCAGCTGCCAGGAATCAAGTGTAGATAAAGGAATACCCATGACCCTATGAAAAAACTCATACTTCAAAGGAAGGAAGCTCATATCTTGTTGGGGTGGATACTAAGGACAGATAAAGACACCTGACCTGCTTTAATCCCATGCTGTTTTTATTCATTTACCTAACATGAGCCCCATGTCCCACTAGTTAAACTGCTGTACTGCAGCCAAAACTGTGCACACAATCCAGGGTTCAATCCCAGGTAGCCAGCTCAAAGTTCACTCAGTCTTCCATCCTTCTGAGATGGGTAAAATGAATCCCCAACTCACAGCAGGAGGTGGGGGGGGACAATGAAATGTGTAGCCTGAATTATTAATTTGCAAACCATCCACAGAGTGCTTTAAGTGCTATGGGGCAGTATATAAACAGCATGATTTGGGTTTTTTGTTTGTTTTGTTTTTTGCTTTGCTTACAAAGACTTGGCACAATGTATAATCTGAGAGTGCTACACTTTACATTTCCCTATATCCACCATGCTGTAAGTGTAACTCTTAGGGAATATATCTATACAATGAAGAGAACTGGGGAGGTCATTTTTAGCAGTATGCAGAATTTGTAACAAATATGAATTTGTAAATCTGTGTGCAACTCATAACAAATATTTCTTTATCTGATAATCTCTCCTTATGCAGTCTTTTAAATGAACCAGGCACATGGACTCTATTGAAGAATATGTTCTTGATTTACCAAAAAGTACTGAAAGCAAAAGTGATGGCAACTCATCATCCATAAATGGTTTAGTTATTTCATTTTAGCATAATAAAGCTACTGAAATCTGATATTGTAACCAACAACTCCATTTTTATTCATTTACACTGGTGACAGAAGTAATAGACTCCCTTTAAAGGCTAAAGTGGGGCTGCCATGATCCAGCGGATAAACCGACAACATTTAATATTGGGCAATAAATGAAAGATTTTCCCCAAAGGAATAGAAAATATCACTTTCTTGTCAACAGTAATCTGAATGGATTATATGGCCTGGCCACTGGTAAGAAATATCCATGAGTAATAAAACAAAACCCTCTCCTGTCTCAGAAGCTAGATTAATGTGTAAGTGTATGCTTTACATCCTAGTAAGTGGAAGGAAACATTTGATATGGTTTTCCTTTAGATTTGTCACAAAACATTTCAAAATGATTTCCCCAGCATCAGAAAGAAGGGCAAAAAATGAACCAAGTTCATGTTTAATATGTGCAAGTTCTCAAGAGTTTCTGGGGAAAGTTTTTTAACGGCAAATACAAATGTAGGAACTGGAAAACCACTCCAGTATTCCTGCCAAGAAAACTCCATGGTCATGGGGTCATAAAGAGTTGGTCACAACTGTAACGACACAACACACACACACAAACAAATGTATCTGGATATGATTCTATACAGTGCAGGGAAGAATTTTCAAAAACCTCACACAGAAGTGATGTTAAAGAGGGTTAGAGATGGGCATTGACCTGGACTCATTGAACTGGAACAATTATACAGTGCTTCCCTGGGATGTCCCTCACAGTGTGTATTCTCTGTAGTGGCCATAATAGGACAGTGGGGCATCACAGGATTCGGCACAAACAATTTCAGTTTCAGCTCTGTGCTATACTTGCAAAGGAGTACAATGAATGCAGGCCTCTGGATGAAGCCTTACTAAATAAAGGGGAAAAACCGATGTAGGTTATAGACAGATAAAGGAAATCCTTCCATCAAAGATATTATAGACTGAACTGTTCTTAGCTCCCTATCTCTCTCTCTCTTAGAATTGAACACATTCTAACATTTCCACAAGAAACTTACCCCATCTGGCCGGCCATCTGAGGCTGTAACAATCAAAATGTAGCGGTCAGTGCTTTCTCTGTCTAAAGGCTTTCCTAAGGCTAGCAGCCCGGATCTAAAATAAAACAAAAATGTACGTTACATCAATACAAAGCTTTTAAAAATTAACAAACATATTTAATGCTATTGGATATAGCAGTAATTTCCTTCTGTTTTTGGGAACACAAACTGGTTATTTAAGGTGTATATCATCTGTTGAACAAAGTTTGTTAGGAAAAAAAAGATGCATAAAAACTGAGATAATACCCTGGGTGGCATGGTTCAGTAGGCCCTGAAGTCCCCGCATTATACCAAAGGTTGGTATCAGGGTTATCCCACCCCCATCCCATCCCAATGAGCTGGAATTTGAACCCAGGTTTCCTGAGTTCCAGTGCATCACTATTCACTACACTACAATAGTTTTATAGCAAATTTACAGGCGCTATTTGTACAAATGCTGTTTTGTATATTCACTTTGGAACAAATGGAAAATTGAACTTGATGGGCCCCATTTGGTTCAATTCTCATTGGTTCTGAAATGAATACTCTGGAGTCCAGGGGGATAAATGAGTATCCCTTTTGCACTCCTTTGGGAAGGGCAATCAGGGGAACTTATTTCTGTGCCTAGCCCTTGGGGTTAATATTTCATTTACCAAGAATATCCCATATATACCAATGCCACAGGCAATAGAAGGAAAGAAAATGGGGCAGATATGAGTTAAGGATAGCATTTTTAACCCAATACATCCTGGATCAAAATGTCTGAGGCATTCAAGATAAATAAAGCTATGACTGCCAAAGGACATCAAAGAAGGTACCTCTGCTGCTGCTACAATAACAGAAAAAGGGTGGAAACCTAACTAATAATGAAGATGGTGAGGGATAAACAAAAAGAATACGTAAAATAAATGATTACTGAAACAAATGCATATATGTAACATTGATTGTTCATTTACTTTGTCCCAGAAAGCCATTAATAGCTATAGTGGTCCACTTCAGTCACTTGTTAACAATTGTTCCTTTCCTGGGTTATTTTAATTTGTCACAAGTATAAAATTATGTTCAAAAAGTTGGAGTCATTGTTGAGGACTGATGCTGATCAATTAGTATGTAAGAACACATGCTACGTTCCTCTTTCTTATTGATTTATGTTGCCTTAATACAAGATGTTACATTATAGAATATCCAAGTTTTATAATATCCCTGCCGTCTGGGCAGGACAGAGCTATTGTGAAACTCATGAAGCCTAAGCTTCATGATTCCTAATACTGGAGGAGCCCCAGAAGCCACTTAAATCCATATGTATTCTTTAAAAAGTGGTAATATGTCATGGAACAACCCCACTGAAGAAGATAACAGTGCTTAACCAGACGGCTGCCACAGGAGAAATACCTTAAGTCTCAGTGGTAGTGGCCACTCACTAAATGGGGTTCTGGTTGTGTCTCTGGACATAAGTCAAGGAATGCAACCAACACCTCATTAATGAATAGCAATTTGACACAAAAACTTAATACAGTTTCCCATATGCCAATGTAAAGTTTCCAACCTATCTATAATGTACCCATGTCAATGTATTTTTATTTTACTTTAACATCATTTATTTATTTATTTGTTTGTTTGTTTTAGAGGATTTTGAAACTAACATTGAAAACATAGTGCCCATTCAATCGCAAAGTCTATAAATACAAAGTCTATGTGAACTAGAGATGGGCACGAGAAGGAAAAATGACGTTTCGAGTTGTCGTGTGTCAGAGCCGGCCCGTTTCGGCTCGTTTCCGTTTGTCGTGAAATTTTTCAAAAATTTGTTGTTTCGTTTGTCGTCTGTCGTTAGTACTGGTTTAGGGGGGTAGGGTAGCGGGCCCCTGGAGGCACCTCTCTGGGGTGGGTGCCTCCTCTGGCCCGCTATGAAGGGAAGGCATTTAGCAGGCTCCTGGAGGCACCTCTCTGGGGTGGATGCCTCCTCTGGCCTGCTACAAAGGGGAAAGGAAGGGTACATGACCGTGTAGCCATTGCATACCAAGTGGCACTGGCAGAGGCACCTCTCTTTTGGGTGCCTCTAGCTCACTAAGAAGGACAGCATACTGGCGTACAGGTTTGGAGTTTTTTGGAACTTTGGACTGGTGAGCGAGGTGAGAGAAGAATGCCTCTGCTGGGCGCCCTCTGGCTCACTAAGAAGGGAAGTGTACTTGCGTGTAGTGCAATGCGAGTACAGATCTGGCTTAGGGTTGGGGTTAGGGCAAGGGCTAGGCTTAGGGTTATTACGGGTAAGGTTAGGGTGAGTTAGTGGGCTGCACCTCTGGGTGCCTCTGACCCACTAAGAAGGACAGTGTACTGGCGTATGGGTTAGGGTTAGGGTTAGGGTTAGGGCTAGGGTTATAGTGGACTTTTTATGCCCGACTGGCACATCCCAGAAGTCTCAGTCAAAACCTGGCCAGTTGGCCATGCGATTGGTGGAATGGCTCCAAAAATTTGCACGGTCCCATCCCATGGCCAGCCCATCATTGTGCAGGTGTAAAAAAAAAAAATAAAATAAAATAAAATAAAATAAAATCAATAGGATTGGAGACAGACGTTTATTGCAAGAAAAACCCACTGCTGCTACTGTAAAAATTCAGGCAGTTAAAATATCTAATTTTCGCATGTTTCTGTGTGGTGCTTTGGTGGGTTTTGGGGCCACGATTTCAAAAAAAATATTGCGGTCACTATTTTGGTTCCCCCGCACCACATGGCATGGCGAGACGATGAGGATGCCCCCCACCAGAGCAGCCCAGGACAGGAGAGGGGGGGCGGGGACCCCCCCAGAAACCACCCCTCTGGTAGGTGCCCTCACTCAGGCAGGCATATTTTCGCCTGGTTTTTTGGCCGGGAATCGGGTTTTTTTAAAAACTTTTTTCTGTGCCGCTTGGCATCGCGCGATCGCCGCGATGCCATGAACAACAACGACAAATCAGACCCAATTTTTCTTTTATTGGTTTGAGTTCGAGTTCTGACGGCTTAATTGTTGTTACCGTTTCCGTTGCGTAACGGAAATGAGGAACGGAAACGGAAACGAGAATTTCGCCAAGTCGTGCCCATGTCTAATGTGAACAGGTATGGTAGATTCATATAAAAGTAACATAATAGGTAGTCCATCATTCAAGGAAAGCTTGACTGAAGAGAAAGGTCTTTGCCTATTTACGGAAAGACATCAGAGATGGGGCAGTCCTGGCCTCTAGTGGAAGGGAGTACCATTGTTTTGTTTTGCTTTGATTTGTGCAGCTTTAATTAAAATCTCTTTGATGAATAAGTTGCAGGATATGGCAATATCAATTTGCAACAGATATGGAGCACTCTTGATTTACTTAGCTAGAAGAATCTGTCAAAATATAATATTGTATCTGTTCCACATGCTTCCACGCAGCATTCTTTATTTCTTTGATTTCATTCATTCCTTCTTTATTATATGGTGTTTCTTTGATTTCTCTGCTTTATAACCTGACCCTCTGGAATGAGTGCCAAATATTTCAGCTATCTTCGCATTTAGAGATTTTTAGGACTATACAAGGTGCTCATTTAAATGCAGATACTGCACATTATTTTCACCAGGATATCTCAAAATATGAAAGCTGGTCACTGCAGTTGCACACCAAAATGTATATACACAAGCAAATATTGCCTAGATACTTTGTGTAAGGGTTTCTACATCAAGCTTTCAATATTTTTCCCTAAGACACAGAAAATTGTATAGCAATGGACCCAAAGTGGATTTATAATCATTATCTGCAGCACCAGACATACAAAACTATCTTAGGAAAAGCTATTTGGTTACCACAATACACTTAGTTTTTACTACCTATTCTGCTTACATAAACATTCACAGCAGAGTAAAAATGCCTTTCTTTCTTTTTCTTTATGTTTGTTTTGCTTAGCGCATATCTTTTAAGATTTAAGAACTCAATAGAACTCTACTTACTCTTTTTCCTAATTTCTTTTCTTTTTTAAGGCCCTTCAATGTATCCTTGGATTCCATTTCTTAGAATTAATATTCAAAAGTGTATCAGCTTCGTAAATGAAAGGCCTTAAAAGGGAAGAAGGTTTACGCTATCTTGGGTGCATATGCTTTCAATGTTTCACGGCTTTTCTTTACACCAATTAAAGTGGTATCAATTGAGGAAGAAAGCTAAAAGCTTTCTTAGTTAGTAGTTCCTGGAATGTCTGGCACTGAATTCAAACAATGGTCCCCAAAGGTCTTCGTTTTCATTAAAGCACACTCCATTCTAAAGACAGGAAATAGTAAGTTTTTTTTAAAAATCCACCATAAATGTCATTGTTATTAGCAGAAACTTGGCAAGTCTAAAGGATTCTAATTAATCCCAGGTCACTCTTATAATTGAAGTTTCCATCTCAGTAGGTTTTACCTAGTCAAACATTTAAAACAAATATAGGGTCTCCCGTGCACTATTTCAAACTTCAGTACTATTCACAGAGCTCTTATTAGTGTGTGAAAATTCAACTTCAAACAGCTGAACACCTCTGATTACAAGCACTGCTATTTGCACACAATCTGCATATTAATTGTGAAGTATGAAAGCCAGCCTGCAATCCTATACCTAACTGGGAATAACCTTAACTCAACTCAATGAGAATGATTATAAAACTGCATTATGAGCCATAAGGGACTTACGTTCGAGAAAGGTTAAATACTTGCTGGGGATCTCCATTCTGGATGACATATGTTATAGGATCACCCTCCCGATCAGTTGCCTTCAGAAGAACAAGACAAATTAAGAAGCATATTACAGTCTATTACATTCTTTTGTCTTTTTTATCAAGATATTTTGGGGTGGGGGAAAGTAGTGAGGGACAAAACATTTTAAATGCTAATCAACTCATTCATAATACAGTGGTACCTTGTATAAAGGAATTAATTTGTTCCAAATGACATTATGTTAAGCAAATTTTCCTTTATACAAATTCCCATAGGAATGCATTGAAAACGGAGTAATCCCATTTTATGTTGTACGGATTCTCCCCATAGGCGATTATGTTAAGCAAATTTCCCCTATCTCCAGAATTTTTTATGTTGTACAGATTTTATGTTATACAAGCTGTTTGTTATACAAGGGTCCACTGTAATTACATATTTGACAATGTTAACTCTAGATCAACTGCTTGCATGCATTTTGTCCCCTCTAGAGAAACACTTGGATTTGGGCTGCATGGAGGGTGTGCCCTCATAAGCATGATCGCTGCATATTGGAATTTCAGGAAATTAGAATATTTGCATACTTAAGCTTTAATCAACACTGACTGGCAGAATGAGGGATAATAATGAAACTTTCAGCAGGCAGTAAATTATCCAGAATAATGCAATGGGTTTTATTTATTGCTGCTATCTTATATATGATATTGTGCATACCTGGGCTCTTTTGAAAACACACAGTATAAATAATAGTGGACAATAATTTGAAAATAATTAAAATATTATAATATATCTTGTTCTGTTGAATTAAGTGAGGCTTACATACAAGCACAGCAGTGCCTCATAAGAAAAATTTAATTGGTTCTAGGAGTCAATTTGTCCTACAAAAAATTTGTCTTATGAGGCATAGTTTCCCATAGGAATGCATTGAAAACCTATTAATTCATTATGGAGGGAACAGATTAATAGGTTTTCAATGCATTCCCATAGAAAGGCTGTCCCCAACCCCCACAATCTTGGGCAGCTGAAGGCTGCTCTCCTGCCGCCCTGCCAGACAACTGACTTTGACAGGTCAGACCTGTCAAAATTCACTCTCTAGGGCAGGGGTCCTCAACCTAAGGCCCCGGGGCCGGACGCGGCCCCCCAAGGTCCTGAATCCGGCCCCTGGGACCAATTGCAACCCCCCACCTACCCCCTCTTTTGTGAGCAAGCCAGCCTCCGCAGCTGCTTTTGGACTGTGATCCGGCCCCCAGTGGTGTCTGGGTGGTGGTGGACCGGCCCGCTGTGTGAAAACTTTGAGGACCCCTGCTCTAGGGGGTTGCGGAGAGCAGCTTTCAGCTGCTGGTGATTGAGGGGCCTGCCACCTCCTCTGCACTGACTTGGGAGAAGAGGAGCAGGAGCAGGAGCAGCAGGAGGAGGCAGTTTTATCCTGCCTTTCCTTCCCTGTAGCATCTGATACGTGCATGAAACAGGGAAGGGAAGGAAGGATAGAAATCTCCACCTCCTCCTCTTCCCTGGGACTGAGATAAGTGGCTGTGGCAGGCAGGCAGGTGATTTTCAAAGGGCTGTGCTGACCTGCCATGGGCTCGAGTCCTTTGAAAATCACGTGCCCACCTCAGCAAGCAGATCGCCACTGCGGCTTCCTTTCAGAGCCCCCTGGGGAGGGCAAAGATCAATGGAATCTTGGTGGGGAAAGCAGGATCCCATTGATCTCCGCCCACCCCCAAGTCACTGATTCAAAGCTAGCCTTCTACACTAGTGATTGCCAATCACAAGTCTCAGGTAAGCATTTATTTTATCTGTAGGATTAAGTAGTGTTTTTCCCTATTGATTATATAATCTCAGATTCATTCAGTGTGATGCTGCCCATTACTTCTGAAGCTCTAGATACAATTTCCAGCATTTTTACTGTCTCTACAAATTAGCTTTTAATATGGCAATACGGCAAACAGAAATGACACAGGGAAAATTATTTCCATCGTTGAAGTCAGGCTAATGTTAAGGATGCAGGCACAGGCATGGACAATAAAAGGCTGGCAATGATTAGGGGGACCTCTAGTTTGCTTGCTTTCAGGACACTGCTAACATGATTACAAGAAGTAAACTGTGTATCCAGCACAGCCTGCAATAGTTTCATGCTGAAATATTACCACACAGCCCTATTTAGTTGTTATACAAAATGACAGTATGAACATGCTTCAAGGGAAATGCTTGGGTATGCTTAAAGGGAAATGGAAAATCCTGCCAGGATCTCCCATCACTTTCTTCACACAATCATGACCAAGCCTGGAAAAGAGAGGTTCCTGTTTATGGGTGTCATAGGAACCCAGAGTTTCTATGTTTTTACTTCACATGCAGAGCCTACACATGAGCATCAATCTCTCCTCTTTACACACAGCACAAAACACATGAAAAGAACAACAGAGGACGAACAACTAGGGAATCCTCCCCCAAAAATGTTGATATTAACACTAACATCTGAAGAGGGCTCCTCTTTCCTGGGTTTCTGTATCTTTTTTTCCGGCAAATTTGCAATCAAGTTCATTTGATTGAACCAGCTCAGCCCATTTGTCCCACAAGGTCTTGGGACAGGACCATTGCTTTCTCTGAAGTGCCATGCATGGAAGGAGAGAAATGCACTGTGTACTCAGCCTGCACTCTATATGATCTGGGGCAGAATTCACATAAGGCAATAGGAAGCAGCAGTTTTCCAGCTAGGGTCCAGAAGCTCAGCTTAGTAAGAATAGCATTCATGATACAGAACCTCTCTTGGAAAGGCTGATTGTCCACCACTGTTGTCCTCTGCAATGTATGGTTACAGGCAAAGGTAAACAGCAAGGTATATTCTAGAGTGGACCTTCAGCCCTTTTGTGGCAACAGTGACCAGCATTTCATTTGAGTCAGTGTACACCCTAGAAGGCTCGCTGAGAATCAACTGAGATGTGTAGTCAACATGTTGTAAAAAGAATGGAGTTCTGAAGAGACAAGTCAAAACAAAATGAATCACTGATGTCAGGAAAAAGTCATGATGCAGAGAAACATTTGTTTAGAAACACCCACAGTAGCACATGATCAAAACTGTCCCCATTCATAAGCAGAAAGATCTCTGTCAATGCTTACATTGAAGCATTCTGTACCTGCAAATTTAGCAAAATGGCACCAATTCTCATGGCCTCACTGAGTTCAAGGCTGTACATCTGCTGGGGGAAGCGGGGAGGGCTTTGATTGTTTGGAGGAAGGACTTCGATGTAAACAGTTGTGATAGAACTCCTGCAGTAACATGAAACAAACGCATCCAGTTAAAAATAATCAATTCCCAACATAACACTTTCTGCTCAACAAGAGTTCTTATAACATTTCAATAACATGCACTTGAGAAGATATATGCACATGGAAGTCTCAGTCCAGCAGTAACTTATACTGTACTGTATATGATAGTTCTGATACCTAATCAAGGCCTTCTTCATATACAGTACCTTCTCTTCCAGACTGAAAGTCAAATCAGACATGTCATGGGAGAAAGAAAAATATATGCACATGAACTTCCAGACACAACACACAAGCATGACTTCATATACATCCACATCCACACACCCCGCCCCTTCTGCTGCAGAAATGAGGCTTGGAAAAAGACTTCTGTAGTGTTCCATAGAGTTACCACGTCTACCAACTAGCCTAAATGCATTCTTTTTGCTGGGGGCGTACTGCTGAGAGGTGGAGGTGTTAGCCTTTCCCTCACTAGCCACTTTCCCTTGAAAATACTCTCTCTCCCCATATTCATTCAAGCACATCACAAGCAGGTTTCATTCCAGCGGAGCCAAGGGAATATTTTTTTGAAACTATTTGCTGTGGAGGATCTGTGGGCAGATGGAGGTGCTATGAACACAGCATCAAACATAAGGACTAAACGCAGGCATGTCCAAACTTCGGCCCTCCTGATGTTTTGGACCACAACTCCAAGAATTCTAAGCTTAGATTGCCAATGGCAAAGGACTGTGGGAGTTGTGGTCCAAAACATCTGCAGGGCCAAAATTTGGACATGCCTGGACTAAAGTTTCCCCATTCTTCTATCTATGCTATAAAATGTAAGGTGATTGAAAGGTGTCTTGAGTCAGAAACTTCTGAAATGTTACAGGTTTCTGAGAAATATGTTTTAACACCAAACTCTTGATATTATTGCTGCTTGAATTTTCCAGCAGTGAAGGCTCCCATTCCGTGCTATGTATTTAACAGAAAATGCAGCAGGGTCTGAGCAGGTATGTCCAGGATTGCATTGTAAGCATGCAGTAATGACCTTATATACCATGTGGAGCCAAATATTTATTTGTTTATTTAGTATACCTGTATACTGTTCAGTTAGTGCCAGAGTCTACTTCAGGCAGCTTACCATACAAACAATATATCATATCATATCATATCATGCCATCAATTATAAAACAATAATACTCAACATATAATCTAATAAATCTAATATAAAACCTAAAAGCTAACCCTAAACAATCTCAGAACAGGTAGAATAAATACCCAAGTTTCTACTTGTTTGTTTGAATGGAATGCTGTATTTTATGTGTTTGGAAGTCAAATACCTTGCTGAGTGATCGTGTCAATTTTGAACTAGGGGGGTTCTACTTAAATTCTTTCATTCCATGTCAATATCTCTTTCTTTCAGGGCCAGGTACGAAAGATTGGGAATGAAGGTAGATATTCGAAGTTGGTAGAGTTAGTGATAGTGAATTCAGTGCTCTTCAGATGTGTTCAGTCTGCATTTTGTTCACTTAAACAGAGAACCATAGCTACTATAATATTTATTTATTTATTTACTTATTCATTTATTTGGATTTGTCACCACCCATCTCCCCAGTGGCGTCTCTGAGCAATTTAAAATATAAAACATGATAAAACAATAAATATCAAAACATCTAAAAAATCTAAAACAGACAATATACATAGAAATATTGGGGTAAGTGGTGGGGCTTTAAAAGAGATGGATTCTATGAGATATGTGTATGTTGGTAGGGATGCAGTCCTAGCAGTAAAACTGGAGCAGTTCTATTCCTGATTCTTCGCAAAGTGGTAAAAAATGGAAAAGGGTTAAAAACTCTCTAAACCATTCCAGGAATGTCACTGGGATGTTTTATTTACATGATGCTAGAATAGTTGTGTACCAGATTCATGCCAGTTTTACCTGGAAACAATGAATCCACTGACCCTAGTTCTCCAGGGACATGCTTGAAGAATACGTGGGTGTATGCCTGTGTACATGCATAGGTACTTCTACTACACAGTCACAAGGACGGGTCTACATTTTCAAAGTAAGAAAGTAACAGCAGCAATAGCCTTAAGTCTTCCACTGGGATGTGAAGGTCACAAAGGAAGGGTATGTGTGCGGAATACAGAAAGAGAGGCAGAGCTGTTCTCAGAGTAGTCCCTGAACAGCATGTTTGCTTAGTTGCTCTCATCCGTGCATCTCTTGGAGACATTCTTGCCTTCCAGGCAGAAAGGACTCTAGTCTGAAGGGTGTATCTTCACCATCCAAAGATCAGCACAATTTTTGGGAACTGCTGTACAGTTATCATTTTCCACAGAGTCATTTCTGCATTGGTCATGCAAACTGGGATCAGGAAAAAGGAAGAGAGAGAGAGGATTTCTTTTCCTAGGTGTCTTTTATTAGTACCACAATGGAAGGGTTTCCCTTAAAAAGACTGACACTGATACATCTTCTAAAGAAACAAGCAAACCAAACGTGTGGAAAGACCCTTTTATTAATTCTTGTATATGTAATTAATATACATTTTATTCTAGAAACTCAAGAATGCACCTTAAAGGCAAAATGCAATTCATTTTCAGTGCTCTTAAGTGCAGTTTCTTGCCTACGCCTGCACATACCATATACCTTCTCAAAAGTTTTTTTCTATTGGATGGATAGAAAAATTCCCATTCTCTGGGGTTGGCTGTTTCCATCACTTCCCACCGGATCAATGACAACGCAAGGCACTGGGTGGTAATCTTATTGCCTGAAAGGCATGATCTATATTACTGTTTGAGACATCTACATAGACAGTCACTGGCCATTTGCTCTTGTTGTTGTCCATCCCGGGGGCTGGAGTGTGGCTGGAATAGGCTCAGGCAGCGGCCGCCCCCTCGTTGTCCCATCGTGTGTGCGGCTTTCGGCTCCTGTAAGGCAGTCTGGCCTGGAGGGGTTGAGCGGCTCCTGCTCCTGCTGCTGCTGCCGTTGCGGGCCCGGGGACCTCTAACTCCAAGTGGGTGCAGTAAGGGGCGGCTTACACCAGGACCAGCAGAGAGCCAGCACGTGCACCAGGCCTGACCATGGTGCCAGCAGCCACACCCCCCCCCCAGCCATTTGCTGTACACAGACAACAGAAGCAGCTATATACACATTTTAAAAGTGAATAAATGTGAGTGAGGCAGGGGTTGAGTGAATGCTTGCTTTCCTCCCTTTCTGCACATAGGCGGCCTCGGTGGCTCCAAGACATTTTAAATGGCCCAAACCTTCCCCCCCCAATGTGCCCAATTGGAGGAGAAGGCGCGGGTTGTTTAAAATGGTTTCCCATAGCAATGCATTCCTATGGGAAACCTAACGGAAAACAAAATGGAATAAACTGAAAATTTCTATTTTGTTTTGTTTCGTTTTTCTTTGGGGTAGCAGGTTGTTTTTTGTTTCATTAGGGAACAATATGAAAAATGAATAACAAAACAAAACAATCATTTCATGCCCATCTCTAGATATATGTAGCTCAGATTTTGCCTCTGTGTGCATTTCTTGAATTAAATGATAGCCGATTTACATGTCATGTCAATACAACTGTCAGGTTTGCAACTACATACTTGAGATTAAGTAAGGTGCATTCCATATGAATCCAAAGTTTGTGACTGACATTAAATTCTGAAATGAATTGGATTCTACTACAATTCAAATATGGACATCACCAAGGCATTTGACTCAGGTATGAAAATCCAGTGCAAATCAGGACTATATGATCACAGCAATTCTGCTTTTTTGAAGCATGTGATCAGCTTAACACACACACACACACACTTCCAGATCATTCATTTTGTTACTGACAAGCTTGGATGAGAAAAGAGTTTATCGCTTTCTACTCCATACTGATGAGATTTAACAGTCCAAGATTAGACACTTAGTGGATTTGCAGGTACAAATGGACGTCTCTGCCAAGCTTCTTTCATTGCCTGTCCAGTGTTTGCACAGCTTGCAATTTGTGCTCTAAATTGAGCTAAGGCACACTATAAGATTGCATCATGTGGATAAAAGCCTACTTTCAGCTCAGTGATCTTTTCACTTCCTGGATATTGGGAGATACTGCTGTTACATGATAGTTGACAGAACAAACAGCTACCTGGCTTTCATTGCTTGGTTTTCTCTCTCCCATTCTTACTCTCTTAAACAAACACATGCTCATAGAGATGGACAAAACTTCATAAGAAGGATACTTTACACACACACACACACACACACACACACACACACACACACACACACACACACACACACACACACACACACACACACACACAAGAAAATAAAAACAAAGGTCCCAAATGACTGATTATGTCTGAAAATAACTTTGTGCTCAATATATGTTTGATTCATGTATGTCTCATGGTGGCACAAAAATTAAGGCTGCAATCATATATAGAGCGGGGGGGACCAACACACACACACACACACACACAGTGAGAGAGAGAGAGAGAGAGAGAGAGAGAGAGAGAGAGAGAGAGAGAGAGAGAGAGAGAGAGAGAGATCTCACTGAACTACTGAGTAGACATGTACTGGATTAAGTTTAAATATTAAGCCCATGACATTTGGGCATAGGTGGTGTGTTTTGAGAGGGGATACACTCTCCTTCACTTGCAATATTAGCTCTGCCTCTATTGGGTGGAGGGGGAGCTACTGTTCATTTTCCAAAGACCAAATAGTAAGTGTAATATGTCTTTGTATTCACAATCCTTTCACACCTCTGTGAATGATCATATAGAACCAGTGACTGAAAGATTATTTAAAAAATATTTCATTATATTAATTACCTTCTCTGTGGAAGTGGTGCACTGTCAGATGCTCTGACAGTGAGGGCATAGGAATGGCCTACTAGCAGTACCGTTCCTGATGCAATGGTGATAAGACCTGTTTGATCATTGATTACAAAGTCTCCTTGATCCCCAGCCAGGATTTCATATATGATCTGCCCATTTGGACCTTCATCTGCATCTACTGCAGTGAGCTGCAAGAGAAAATTCAGAATTTAAAATCTTAATGTTTTGTTGCTTTTGCCAGAATGACACAGACCCAAGCTCACATGGTACCGACTAACTGAATTGACCCAAATATAAATGCTATTGAATAAATGAAGTTCAGTATAAAGTATTGGGGGTGGGATGTGGAAATCCTGGAATTACATTTTAGAATGTGAACTGAAGCAGACATGTTAAAACAGTTGACATAATATTCTGATTACCAGGTTGTATCTGGTGGTCTTAACTTAGTCAATGACATTTCTTCTTACATTTCTTCTTACATAACCTGGGACACCCCTCTGGTTGGATAGCTCAGTGAGTTATGCATCTAGCTGCAGAGCCAGATGTCAGGAGTTCAATTTCTCACTGTACATTCCAGAAGAGCCAGCCTATGGAGCCTTGGGCAACCTACACAGTTCCAGAATGCTCCCACAAGAAATGAATGGTAAACCTGAATTGACTTGATGATACACAATTACTACAGTGGACCCTTGTATAACAAACAGCTTTTATAACATAAAATCTGTACAACATAAAAATTCCAGAGATAGGGGAAATTTGCTTAACATAATTGCCTATGGGGAGAATCTGTACAACATAAAATGGTATTACTCCATTTTCAATGCATTCCTATGGGAATTTGTATAAAGGAAAATTTGCTTAACATAATTTCATTTGGAACGAATTAATTCCTTTATACAAGGTACCACTGTATTATTATTATTTTTGCAGACTCTATCAAACTGCATTCTTCTCTGAACTTTCTCCTAACCCAAAGGACCCGCTTTTTTAAACGAGTAGAGGTTAAAACAGCATAGGTTGCACACTCTAACTTGCCTAAGTATAAATCTTCCAAGATCAAGTCAGCATAGTACAAAATACATAATTATTAATTTTGAGTGAAAATAGGCTCCTAGAGGGAAGCAAGTTATTGGGAGTCTGGGCCTGCTTTTCTGTGTGGGGATTTGCTCAAGAAGATGGGTAGAGTGTAGTCAATGTCTATATTTTATCATGTGTGTCTTATGATAGATTTTAGGGATGGGCACAAAACGCGTTTCATTTCATTTTATTACAACATGAATTTTAAAGTTGTTTGTTACAAAATGAAAATAAATGAAATGAATCACTATGCTCTCCTGGGTCCTAAAGGGCTCAGGGGAACAAGTGATTTTAGGTGAGCCCCTGAAATTTGGGAAGGTTTGGGGGTCAGGGGACTGAGTATTTAAGGTCTAAAGGTGGTGCCCCTGTGAAAAAATTGTTTCTAACTGGAATCAGAAGCTGATTGTGTGAGAGATAGTACTACCATGGCTTACAATTGATTCCAATTAGAAAGATTTTTTTTCCTAGTGGCACCTCCTTTGGACCTTAATTACTCAGTCCCCTGATCCCCAAATCTTTCCAGATTTCAGGGAGTTATCTAAAATTGCTTGAGGAAGGTACCCCTGCTACTTTGGAACCCAAGGTAAGTAAATATTGAGTATATATTTTTTGAAAATATGCATTCAAAATTATTTGAAAAAAAATTACTTACTTTGGGCTCCAAAGTAGCAGGGGTACCTTCCTCAAGCGATTTTAGGTAACCCCCTGAGGACTGAGTTTTCAAGCCCTAAAGGGGGTCCAGATACTTAATTGACAAAGTGTGCCAGGAGGTTGCCAGCCACTCCAGCAATTTAGGAGTTTACTCTATATTATTAACTCCTTAATAGCTGGCACCCTCCCAGCACACTGTCATTTTGGGGAAGATACATGGCTGGGATCAGTATTTTCTACAACATAGAAAAATCTGCTGTAAAAATATTGATCCCAGTCATGTATCTTCCTCAAAGTGACATGGCTAGCTTCCTCAAGCGATTTTAGGTGACACTTTGAAATTTGGAAAAGTTAGGGAAACTGAGGGCAGAGATATTAAACTCCAAAGGAGGTGTGGGCTACTTAATTTAATGAGTGTATTGGGTGCACTTTACTATAGAGAGGGGGAGCTGTAAATTAACACTATAATTGTTAAAACATGCCAAAGTACTCCCCACCTCCTTTGGAGTTTAATATTTCTGCCCCCAGAAACCCTAACTTTTTCCAAATTTCAAAGGGTCCCCTAAAATTGCTTGGGGAAGCTAAGCCTGCCATTTGCATGCCTGGGATCAGTAATTTTACATAGAATTTTTTTTTAAAAAAAATATTTTTTAAAAAAAAATCAATGGGAAACAATGGAAAAAAAATCAATGGGAAAAAACCAATGGGAAAAAATCAATGGAAAATTACTGATCCAAATAGCAGGCTTAGCTTCCCCAAGCAATTTTAGGGAACTGATCCAAACTTTTTCAATTAAGTACCCACAGCCCCTTTAATAATGCCATTCTCTGAATCCCAAAACTTTCCAAATTTCAAGGGTTTACAGGGGAGAGCTTGAGGATGCTCCCCTGACATTTCCTCTAAAACTGTTTCATTTTAGAGGGGGGAAATGGCATTTCATTTCATTTCATAACAAAACACTGGCTGGCATTTTGTTCCATTTTGAAACGTTTTGTAACCTTATGACATCATGAAACAGCATGTTGTTTTTTGTAAGGGGTCCATCCCTAACAGATATACATCAGGCTCTAAGAAATAGGAAAAATTGCAACACTCAAGAAAACTGTCAAATATGAACCGTTGAACTCAAGAAACAACTGCTTCATTAAGGATATCTTCCACATGTAGTCAGTTATCGTGCCAAGAGAACAACCATGTTTTACAAGAAAAATCTTCTCCATTACACTTATTAATGTAGAGAGGGTTGATGCGTACCTTGTTTCTGACCTTAAAATAATCTGGAACCAGTTATTCTTTTGACACTATATGGAGAATATGTAACACTCACAGACAACCTGTACAAACCATAATAAGTACCTCAACTGTCTGATATCCCCTTGAATTTTCATCATGGTACTGTTCGGTGAGCTGCTGGTGTGCAATTAGGTTGGTGAGGAATGCATGAAGAGTGAGTGTGTGGTGTTGGTACATGGCTAGCACAGTAAATTGCAATTGAGTAGCTCCACTGAAACAGTGGCATTTCTGTTAAGTCAAATTCTGCATAAGCTCCATTGATACAAACTGGCCTACCACTTATGCAAACATAACCTTCATTACTGTCAATAGACACTCTCCAGAAACTTCATTACTGTGAACAGGCTTAGTCAATGAAGACAGAGTGGAATTTCAGCAGCGGAGCATTACACTCTGGAAACATTAAGCAAGATTTTAAACATTAAACGTAGTCAGGTTTACTTCTGTGCAAACAGGAATGATTTGCCTCAGATTACCACTCAAATGATACAGGGAATTTGGTAACAAATGCTATTAACCCACTATGTTTATTTTTACAGCTTAAATTTCTCCATTTAATTGTTTCATCATTATTATTTTTTTGCAGAATTGCCCATAGTTGTTGAACATTTAAATAAATTTTACTGTTAATGTTTTGTGGCATCTTTTTTTTAAAAAAAATATGATACAGTCACCTTATTTAGATCAGCTGTAAAGGGATAGGGGGAAAACAAATAAAAGCTTTATACAAAACGTAAGCTCTAACCATTTAATTATATATTTGGCACCAGGCCAAGTTTTACTGTGACAATGTGAAAAGAGAATCTGTTTGAACACACAAATAGATAAATTAGCAGGGTTAATTAAATTTACAAATGAAGGTACTTGGAGAAGGTAAGCTATATGAGTAACATTTGGGGGGGAACGACGAATGATGCCTGAGAGGAAGAATTGAATTCATAGAACTGTCAGAATATTCTTTGACTCTGAAAATTCAAACTGCAGGTGTCTTTGGTTGATAGGCACTGCAGTTTACACGATTTTAGAAACATCTGAATGTCTATAAGAGGTTTGGGGGGCGGAATCCATTCTGTTTTCACCGTATATCATCTTCATGCAGTAGCAGTGACTTTCCTCATTAAAAATGAGCAACATTCACAACTTGACAATGATAAATATGTTGTGCTACTGCTCAGGCCAAGTCTTGATTTGTGTTATGCAAAGCTGAAAAGCTATAACAAGCCTCCACAGCATCCTGTCTTAACAATCCCTTGCCCTTTAGTGGGACGCCAGGTCTGATTTGCTGCCGTCATTTTTTAACAAAGGTTAGATCAGCTGGACAGAGCAGTCTTCACCCGAGTTGTTTTCTGCCAATGTGTGAAAAAGTCTAATGAGACATCCTGACTCCAGTAGTTCCACATTCATCATGAACTACCAGGTTCAAGCCAATTGGTCTGATTCCTAAATGCCTAACATGATTACTTCCTGTTGATCTAAACTGAAACTTGCAGTGGCTGTATGCCAAACAGCTTTGCCTTCCCATTACCACACATGAAATAACTGTTCCAGGCAAACATGTCTGCTTCTCCAAAAGCCACATGTAGTTAGCATACATTTATTTTAGCTACTCAGCTACTGTTACAAAAATTAACCCACAGCAGAACAGCTGACACTTTGGATTAATAAGCAGTTGGGTTCTCCCATAATGAAACTCAGAGATATGGGCTCTCCATTTTTTCTTGTCTTCATCAACACACTTTTAAAAAGCAAACATCCAGTAAGACACTATTATTTTTACTGCTTATCTTTTTTTCTCCTCCACCCCCCGTTTTATCAATCTCCTGCTATTTTTATCTTTGTTTTAGCCTAATTTTAGTTTACTGCTGTTGATTTATGTATATTTTGTTTTATTGTGCTCCTTGTATTTTGGTTTTTTTAATATGCATTCCTTTGTTAGTTTGTTATGTGATCCCATGTTGTAAACCACCCAGAGTAGCCCTAGGGCTAGATGGGTGGTATAAAAGTCAAACAAACAAACAAACAAACAAACAAACAAATAAATAAATAAATAAATAAATAAATAAATAAATAAATAAATAAATAAAAATATAGAAATGTGTTCTGCCATGATCTGGAAGATTCTTTTGTATCAGAATTTGATCCCGGTATGTTGGCTGTGCAACACCAAAGAGAAAAGGGAATGACATTTGGAAAAATAAGAGACAAAATTAAGCATGAGAAATGTGTCAGCACATCATGCAGGTGATGTGTGGGGATGAACACACTGTTATTAACTGTATTAAAGTTTTAATGTCACTGCTTTTCCATGATTCTTTTCTGGCTATTCATGAATGTATGTAAATATCTATATCTAACTACAGTTGAGGCTCTTTGGATAGCTCACAAAGCACAGGTGAAAGCTAGGGATGGGCACCTTATGAAAAATGACACACTGTTTTGTCAGTTGGTAATGTTTCAAACCATTTCAAAATGAAATGGCAGTGTGTCTTCCCAAAACAAAATGAAATGATGTTTTTGGTTCAGGAGGGACCAGATTAGGGAGCCGCCACCAGATCTTGCTTCAGCAGTGAGATCTGCCAGCTGTTACACTGCTCTGTTCTTGCTCGCCACCACCTCCCAGCTGGTTTTGACTATACAGCTCAAGCTGTCAAAAAAAATCTCAGCTGGAAGGAGGGTGGCTAGGGAGCAGTAAATTTTCTGCCTGACTGCTCTTTTGTCCCTTCCTCCCAGGAGAGTGTTTTGGACAGGGAGTGATGTGGGCATTGGGGGCTTACCCACTGTCCACAGCCCTCCCTATTCAGAAAACCCCTGTGGGAGGAGGGGGAGCACAGGAGAAGGAAGGAGGCAGCAGTAAATTCAAACGGAGCTTGAATTTACCGCTGCCTGCTCTGTTCTCCTGTGCTCCCCCCTCCTCCAAGATATATATTTTTGGACAGGGAGGGATGTGGGCAGTGGGGTCAACCCCAACTGTATGAAGTTATGAATGCTTGATAGTGATGTGCTGGGCTGTAGCCACTTGTGTGGCTTTACTGATCACAGATAAAAAACAGAAAGTGGAGGCCTGACTTTGCTTCTGCTTTGTTTCCAGCCAACAAGGAGGGGATAAGGTAGGAATCTCCATTGCTTAACAGTGGGGGGGGGCACTTGGGGATGACAATGAGGACTGGATATTGCTCAGTACAATGAGAGGAGGAAGTGAGTAGAGATTTAACTTATCTGTGAAGTGACCTAATGGGTTTTCTTCATTTTGTCTTTGGCTGGGTTGGGGGGGGGTTGGGAGGGGAGGATGGTAGTAAAAGATCCAGAAAAAATGGGGTAAGTCAATCTTGTGTGCTGAGAGTATAGATGGGGGGAGAGAAGAGAGACTTTGGCGGTGCAGCCCTGAATGAGAAAGTGAATGGCAGATAGGTTCAAATAACAATGGGCGCCCTACATGACTTAACAGCATTTATGTTATGGTTCCCCTATCATGGCTTTAACATTCCTAATGTAGAAGATCAACAAGGGCCTCTGTCACACACACACGAAATGTGCATGTTGATTTGATGCATACTTTCCCCAGGACTGGTCACGTGACAGTTGATGCGCACTTTCCATCCCCATGGTAGCATTTATTTGATGCTCTATTCACACATCACCATTTTGCTTTTCTTCCTGTACCAGTAACTCACTTTTTATTTTAAAGACCAAATAAATTTAAGAAAATATCAATAAATTGAGCAGAATAACAAAAATGTGCACTAACAACGACCCCACTTATTTTTGATGCGCACTTCAATTCTCCAAATGTGCGGAACAAAAACTTATTACCGGAGGGGTAAGGATCAGGAAAATGTGGTGGTTCGTGCTTCGGGAGGTGTGGCAGAGGCATGTATTTTTTTGAAGTGCATCACAGTGGGGACCAGTACTTCAGATGCAAATTTTAAAAATAAAAAATGTGCTTTTTACTTGCAGTGTGATAGAGGCCAAGGCTGAAAACCCATGGTGAACAGGGCTTCAACCTCTGCAGACAGTCTGCCTGAAGCAATGAGACACTCGACCCAGGCTTTTCAGATTTATATTTATCTGAATGCTGTCCAACTTGCTGTTTCATTTCATTTAAAGAGGGAATGGGAGGCTAAGAGGAGGCAAGGGATGAGAAATGACAGAAGACTTCTGACAGAAAATCAGGTACATCCAAGGGTGCATGAAGCAGCAGGGAAGAAGATAGAATACAGAAAGAAGACATGAGAGATGTAGCTCAACCATAGGATTTGTTCTTAATATACTTTCTTCCAGAAAGACGAATCCATTTTAATTCTGTTTCTTGGCCTAGGTTGTACAGTGGATGGGTAAAGAAAAAATAATCACAGTATACTTAAGAGTTTCACTATTAAAAGTAGGCATAAAATAAAACTGAAACTACAAGAGTTCACTGCAAAGCTTTCTAGAGGTTGCTGTTAAGATAACCAAGAGAGAGGGAAAGACCTAGCACTTCAGTTTCTGTAACCCACTAGTCAATAAATATATTTATTTAATACATAAATATTAATTAATTCATAATATTTATAATATTTAATCTTGCACAGGAAAACAGCTAAGAAAAACTGATCCGGAAATCCTACGGTGCAGTGGCTTTCATTGCAAAGTGTAGACTAGGGATGGACACGAAACAAAAACGTTTCATTTTGTTTTGTTTCGTGCTCAGACCTGTTTTGTTTTATTTCTTATGATTTTTTCCTTGTGCCCCTGGCTGGTTTGCTGCAGTATTTTTGTTCTCTTTTGTTTTACTCTTGCCGACCAGGTGGCTCCTGGGCCGGGTTGGCATGTTTTTTTCTATTTCCTATTTTCTATTTTTAATTTTTCTTTCCACGCCCGGTGGGGTCTGGTGGCTTTTTTTTAAATTTAGGCATGGACCCACCAGCTGGCCTGTGGGCAGGTCGGTGCTTTTTAATTTTTTATTTTTTATTTTTAATTATTTTATATTTTTCTCATGCCCCTGGCCGTTTCGGCGAGGTATTTTCTCTCATTTTTTCTTTTGTTTTACTCTTGCCTACCATGCAGCTCCGAGGCCAGGTCAGCATGTTTTTCCCCCCTAATTTTTTTTAATTTATTTTTTGCTCACATGCCAGGTGGAGTCTGACAGTAGGTTTTTTTTTTTTTTAATTTATGCATGCACCCACCAGTTGGTCTGCGAGCTGGGTCTGTGCCTTTTTGTTTTTTTATATATATATTCAATTATTTTATTTTTTCCTGATGCCCCTGGCTGTTTTGGCATGTTTTATTCCTCTTCTTTTTTTAGTTTTACCCTTGCTGATCATGCAGCTCCTGAGCCGGGTCGGGATGTATTTCATTTTTTTTCTAATTTTTATTTTATTTTATTTTTTTAATTTTTTTTAATTTTTGGTTTTTTAAAATTTTTATTTATTTTTAATTCATGCACACACCCACCAGCTGGCCTGCAGCTAGGTTGGCACATTTTAATTTTTTTTAAACTGAAGCGCCAATCAGCTGTAGTATGGGCTGATGGAAGCTCTCCTGTGAGGGCTTGTTGGTGGCAGTGGTGGGGCTTTATTTTTAACAGCTGAGAGGCGCTAGCTTGGGGCCAGCACCAAGCAGCTGAGAGGGGCTGGCTTGGGGCCAGCAACTCAGCCCCAGCAGAGGCACATTTTTTTCTCACGCCCTTAGCTGGTTCGGTGCATTTTCCCCCTCTTCTGTTTTCTTTTGTTTTACTCTTGCTCACCAAGAGGCTCCCAGGCCAGGTCGGCATGCTTTTTTTATTTTATTTTTCTAATTTTTATTCTTTATTTTTGCTCACAAACCTGATTGGGTCTACCTTTTAAAAAAATTTATGTACATGCCCACCAGTTGGCCTGCGGGCTGGGTCAGGACCTTTTTTAATTTTTTATTTTTATTTTTAATTATTTTATTTTTTTTCCTCACCCTCCTGGATGATTCGGCAAGTTTCCCCCCCCCCCTCCTCCTCCTCTTCTTCTTTTTACTCTTGCTGACCATGTGGCTCCAGGCCAGGTCGCTGTGTTGTTTTACTTTTTCTAGTTTTTATTCTTTATTTTATTTTATTTTTTGCTCACGTTCCCGGTAGGGTCTGCCGGTTGTTGGTTTTTTAATTTATGCATGCGCCCAGCAGCTGGCCTGTGGGCCAGGTCGGCACCTTTTATTTTTTTATTTTTAATTATTATTATTTTTTTCTCGCACCCCTGGCCATTTCAGTTAGCTTTTTTCCTCTTCTTTTTCTTTTTGTTTTATTCTTGCTGACCATGCATATCCCGGGCCAGGTTGGTGTGTTCTTTTATTTTTTCTAATTTTTATTTTTATGTTTTATATTTTTGCTTGCACACCCAGTGGGGTCTGCCAGATGCTGTTGTTTTTAATTCATGCACACACCCACCAGCTGGGCTGCAGGGCAGGTTGGCATATTTTTTATTTATTTTTTATTTTTTATTATTTTATTTTTTCCTCACACCCCTGGCTGTTTCAGCATGGTTTTTTCCTCTTCTTTTTTTTTCTTTTGTTTTACTCTTGCTGACCATGCAGCTCCTGGGCCTGGTCGGCTTTTATTTTTTTTTCTAATTTTAATTTTAAATTTAATTTTTTGTTATTTTTTGCTCATGCACACAGTGGGGTCTGCTGTTTTTTTAAAAATTTATGCACACACCCACCAGCTGGCCTGTGGCTGGGTTGTCACATTTTTAATTTTTTAATATTTTAATTTTAATTATTTTATTTTTTCTTGCACCCCTGGCTACTTCAAGCACAGTTTTTTTCCTCTTCTTTTTTCTTTTGTTTTATTCTTGCCAACCATGGGCAGGGTCAGCATTTTTATTTTTTCTATTTTTATTTTTATTTTATTTTTTATATTTTGCTCACGTGCCCGCCCAGTGGGGTCTAATTTTTTTTAATTTATGCACGCACCGACCAGCTGGCCCACAGGCTGGGTTGGTGCATTTATTAATTTGTTTAAAACTACGAATGCCAGCCAGCTAGCTCGCAGGCTGGGTCAGCGTTTTTTATTTTAAACTCAAGCACCGATCAGCTGTAGTGTAGGCTGATGGTGGGTTTTTTTTTTTTTTTTTTGGCAGGAGCCAGAAACCCTCCCACGAGGGCTGGTAGGAGAAGACACCAGGAACGAAACGAAATGGAAATTTCCATTTCATTTTGTTTCATTTTTCTTAGAAGGGACTGTTTGTTACTCATTTTCTTACCCAATGAAACAAATACTGAATAACAAAATGAATATTTAATTCATTTCGTGCCCATCTCTACAAAGAACTTCTAAAGCTTATAGATAGATAGATAGATAGATAGATAGATAGATAGATAGATAGATAGATAGATAGATAGATAGATAGATAGATAGATAGATAGATAGATAGATAGATAGATAGATAGACACTCATCGCTTTGAAACTACTCCTTCAACTCTCCTTCAACTCCAAAGACAGCACTTCAAAACAAAAAATAATTCTGTCTGAAGACATTAGTATTTAATCACTAAATTAAAAACTTGAGACGGGGGATTCTGCTGAGTAGGTTACAAAGTTGCCTTCTATTTGACCTTGTAGAATAATGGGACAAAAGCAGATCTGCCAAAATAAGTGCATTTTTAAAATAAAAAGTTCACAGCTATCATAATATATTCACTTCTCAGCTAATGCTATCATTTTAAAGAGCAAACAGATTAAAAATAATGATCAGATTTACTATACTTCACTACAATAGGAACTCAGTGAATAATCTGAAATTTGAATGAATACTCTGAGTTTTTAAAAATTATGTTATGCTTGGTACCACTAAAAACCACTGAAGGTATGAAAATAAGAGTTTTTGGCTATGCTTGTAACAGCCAAGACCACAGCTACTATTCCTTGCCTTAAGTATCACTCAGATCACTTGATACCTCTCTGTTGATGAAATCACCAGATGCTCTTATTATTTTGGCATCATGTCCCGTTCATGGCTGCTGTGTCGCCACCTCTCAATAACCTTCTGCAGCAGCTCTCTAGATGTGATCCAGCCATTCCCTCTTTCTTCTTCCATCACTTGCTTCTAGTTAACACCTTTTCCAAAGACAGGTAGTTTCTGTAGGCTACCCAGATCACAGAATCATAGAATCATAGAATTGGAAGGGGCCTATAAGACCATTGAATCCACCTCCTTGCTCAAGGCAGGAATTCAAATCAAAATAGATCTGACAGCCAATGGTTCAATTTTTTTTCTTTAAGCCTCCAGCACTGAATTGCTACCACCTCCCAAGATAATTGGTTCCATTGTCATACTGCTCTAACCGTTAAGATGTTTTTCCTGATGTAGAGGAGATGTCTATACATTCTTAAAAACACACAATTGTATGGGGGAAAGTGGCAAAAGGGAGGGGGAATCAATATTAGCATATATGTTTGTGTAAGATGCTTAGAAGCAGCTGAGTGGGGGCAGTTCAAAAAAATCTATGTGATGGAAGAATGATGTCTAATTTTTAGCTAAGCTATGCTCACATTGTACCCTTAGTAAGACAGCCTTCATAGCCTTCATTCCCATGTACACTAGCCTATTAAATACCACTTACTGTAAAAAAAACCCTGCATATGTTCATTTATATAAAATAAAATAATAAAAACGACTGCTGTTAAAATTAATAGTTTTGACCTAAAAAAGACAGACCTTTCCGGGAAACTGCTGTTGGTTTTAACAATATAGCACTGCTGAAAGTCTTCACTTTACATCCACAGACTGTGGGATTTCACAAATAAATCCCCTTGCTTAGTATTGTATTTTTCCTTCACTTTTACAGCAAAATAGTATTTGACCAGCACTTATGACCTCTTGACAATTGATCACCTTATGAGAGTGTAAATTATTTCTGGTAAAGAGGTCCTCCACTTTATCAACCACATGCTATTTCTCTCTCTCTTCTGTTTAGTAGAAGGCTATTGAGAAGATACAGTGGCGTCTTCTCAAAACTCAGATATACTCCCAGTACTCCAAAAGTCTGCCACTAATAATAAAAATAAGCTGCCAGCTTTCCAGGGGATATATGTCCAGATTGGTAAGTATTTTTGCCTCTTCTTATTGAGTGATTTTAAGCACAGTAAGAAAATCCAGCATGACTTATGACTATAAGAAAAAGAAGACACTACAATTTATTAAAAATAAAAGCAAGAAGCATAACAAATAACAATAATGGCCAGTATGTGTTATTATGTTGAATTTTTGAAGTAAATGGGCATGGGGCTGCAGCCTAAACACTATCTATTTTCTTGTACTGTTCTCAGTAGCAGTTATGGTGAGGCTTTTCAGGGTTTTTCAGGTAGAGAATACTTGGTGGTTTATAATCACAAACAGCATTCAACAGTCTTCAATCCAACTCAAATAATAAGGGTGCTGCACAAAAAGTAAAGCTATGAAACTGGACCTCACACTTGTTATAGCTGTATGTAAACATATTTGTGCTCATGAGAACAACTCAGAAGGGGAAAAGGCAATGACCTTTATTTGCAATGCAATTGGTAGGGTGGGGAGCTTCATAAGAACTCATTTCTTCCCTGTAGGAAATAACTTTCCAGGACTGTTTCCTTACAAGTCTTCCTTTTCACCTGCATACTCAATCTCCCCCAATGCAAAGGCACACAGAAGTTTCACCACCTGTTGAGTGGGAGATCCATGAACAGAGACCAGTCTGGCATGAAAAAATGCCTCTCCCACAGGACATGTGTTCAAATCCATGTATATACACAACCTTATTTATTTTCATGGCTGTATTTTGATAGCTCAGTGAATTAGATTTCTGGCTTTGGAGCTAAAGCTTGGCAGATTTCCATTCGCATTTGTTGAAAAACTGCCCGGACAATTGTTTTGTGTTTGGGTGAGAGGTTCTTAAACTGATAGGAGAAAAAGAAGCCAGCTTCTGTGATTTTCCCTTGCATGGTGTCACTTTGTGAACACAATGAAGATCTAAAAAGGGCATTGCACCAATCGCTGACGACACGTGAAACTCAACTGTGATGGTATGGGTACGTCTTACGTGCTGAGGAGAAAACTCTTGCCAAAAAAGTTCTCACCCAGAATGTCGATGGATCCTGATCAAAGGGAAGGACCAAAAAAAACCTGGATGAACACCAATGACAATATAAAGCTCTCCCGGGTTCATCTAGACCTAGCCTGTGACCATGCCAAATGGAAGAAAACAACCAGAAGAGCAGACCCTGCCACCACATGTGACAGATGCTAAGAAAATACACAAGAAGTAAGCAAAAGAGTGTGTCCTGTAGACCAACTTGAATCTTGCCAATGGTGTTGTTGACATTCAGGCTGTCCTTCACTATGAAAAGTGCAGTACTGTTTTTTGTTTGTTTGTTTGTTTTTTGCTAGGAATGGGTACAAAGGAAATTATCCCACTTTCATAAATTGGAGGTTTTTAAAAAAGAATTGAATTTGCTTCTTCTGCAGCTGGCTGAAGGCCCCACGTGCTAGGAGTTCTGGGATACATGGTGGAGAAATGAATTCCCAAATTCTGGCCCAACAGCCAGAAACCTAAACCACTGAGCAATCCAGCCAGCTTTTAATAAAAACTAAGATTTTATTATTTTATTTCATAAACAACAGACTTTATTTTATGCAATCAGGTTGTATTACAGAAGCATTGTAGTGCAAAACTATACCTGTTTTTATACCAAATGCACAACCTGGAATGATATTCTACCAGGTGCCCTTGGACCTTTGTTCTGAAAGCTTCCTCTATTATACATACTTCTCTGTATAGAAAGTGCCTCTATACTTTCTTTGTCCAGTGGGTTACCCTTCTAAAAGAATAGTGCTACAGAGAGCAAAGACAAGAAAATAGATGGAATTGAGATTGCAATCTGGTACCAATCGGAAAGTTGAGTCATGGTAACTGGACTTCTTTTCTTGAGAGATCGAAACATTTCACTGCTCACATAGGCAGCTTCCTCAGTTTGAGGAAAGTAAGAAGTCCTCCACTTTATAGTTCACCTTCATTTCACATCATCCTGGTCTGAATGAATAGGCTCATAAGTTGGCTGAACAGGCTCATGAATGCCTAAGGCTATTTGTCCATCTAATGTGCTTATTCAGGCCATTGTCCAATTTATGAGCCTATTCAGACCAGGGTGATGTGAAATGAAGGTGAACTATAAAATAGAGGACTCACCACTAACTTTCCTGAGACTCACAAAGCTGCTCGGATGAGCAGTGAAATGTTTTGTCTCAAGAAAAGAAGCCCAGTTCTCATGACTCAGTTTCCAGATAAACTCACCTCGATGACTGAGAATCTTCACAGACAATCCTATGCCAATTTGCCTCAAAGAAAGTCTTGCTAAATTAATGTATCGTAAAGTCTTGTTAATTAATGTAAATTAACAAGCAAGAGATTGTTCTGTTGGAGTATGTGTGTGTGCACAGTACTGTGGATGGGTCTGGAGAAGTTGTGTGATATATTACCTGAGATAAACTCCTCTAATTACCATTTAGAACCAACCACAAAAGTTTTGTGCTTTGAGCCCTCAGGTATCAATTGATCAGTTTTAAGTGAATTGAATGGTAGCAATAAGAAAGAAAGCAACAGCCCTCTAAGATTACTCTGACAACAATGATGGCAATGATAATTGTATACAGTCAGCAGGGCATAGAACTGTAAATTTTAAAGACGCTCACAAGAATAAAAAAATCCAGTTAAAAGACAATAAAATGGCAGTCTGGATTTATGTATTTATAGAAATGTATGATTTAGTAAGCAGCAGTAAAAGATCTATGGCTTGTGCGGGAAAAGGTACTAAGGAACTACTTCTATAATATAGATATATTTTTCTGAAGAGAGCAGCATTAAGCTGTATACAACACCCAGATCTCAACACGAAGTGTCACTGTGCAAAATACTACTGTAAATCCTTTTTTTTTTTTTGCCCTAAATGATATTTACTGCAGACCCTTGCAACTTGTTACATAGTCATTTTTCTCCCTAAGGAGGCCAGCATCCGTGTCAGAAACAAATGCAAGAAAACAACTTAACTTTCACAACATATTTCACCGCACTTGTTCAAAACATCTCTTCTCATTTTCCATTTTATCACATTATTTGTACTGTGCCCCACTGCACAGAAAACGACAAGAAAACATTATAAAATATTCCAATATTCATAACAGCTATCATAAGTTTGAAGTTTGGGGTTGTTGCTGCAAAATGCTAAGAACAAGGGTTGTTAAAACTGTCAAAGAATTGTCATACATTAGACTACAGAGAAATGTCTGACTCTCACAATACAGGAACTGTTGTCATGATTAAAATTAAAGAGTGTCTGGATTTCTGTCTAATGCCCAGATGTACACAAATAACTTTGAGAAGTGGAACACTTCATGAACATTTCTCTCCTCTTAGATATAAGGTCATATATCCTAATTCTGTAAGTGGAATCCAGGTATGGAGGTATGAAAATTCTGAATATAAAGGAGGTAGGGAAGGTTTCTGTTTCACCCCAAACCCACCTATAGTGCCTCCTAAATTCATATAATTTCCAGGGGCATGGAGATTTAGAGTTATTGAAGAAGACTAAACAAAATCTTTTTCTGGCCACATGCACCATCTTTATTCCTGGCTTTCCCTTTTATATTATCATGCCAAATTCAGAAATGGTTAATTGTACTGGAATGTTACATATACTGGCCTGCATCTTGTTGATGATTTATATATACATATGTTACATTATGTGCCTCACTGCAATGAACTGGAAATAACTAGAGATGGGCACGACTTGAAAAAAAATTTTTTCGAGTTGTCGTTAGTCGGGCCGGTTCCGTTTCGGCTCGTTTCCGTTTTTCGCGAAAATTTGCAAAAATTAGTCGGTTTGTTTTTTCGTTTTTTCGTTTTCGTTAGTACTGGTTTGGGGAGGGGGTAGCGGGCTCCTGGAGGGAGCTGCAGGAGTCAGCCAGAGCCACAAGTGACGGACTGGCAGACTCTTTGCACCCGCTGTGTCTCACGTACTTGCATGTAGTGCAATGCAAGTAGATCTGGCTTAGGGTTAAGACGGCTTAGCGCAACGGCTAGGGTTAGGCTAGTTACGGATGAGGTTACAGTGAGTATTGGGGTGCACCTCTGGGTGCCTCTCTGACCCACTTAGAAGGACAGTGTACTGGCGTATGGGTTAGGCTTAGGGTTCGGGTTTGGGCTACGATTAGTGGGCTGTTTATGCCCGATTGGCACATCCCAGAAGTCTCTGTGGTCAACCTGGCCAAGTGGCCATGCGATTGGTGGAAAATTTGCATGGTCTACTCCCATGGGAGAGCCCATCATTGCAAATGTGCAGGTGTAAAAAAATAAAATAAAATAAAATAAAATAAAATCAACGGAGACTTTTTTTTGCAAGAAAAACCCACTGCTGCTACTGTAAAAATTCAAGCATTTAAAATAGCTAATTTTTGCATGTTTCTGTGGTGCTTTGGTGGGGTTTTGGGCAACAATTTCAAAAAAAATATTGCGGTCGCCATTTTGGATCCCCCCCACCGCATGGCAAATGGATGCGCCCTCGCAGCCTGGTACAGTCAGCAAAACCTGGCCATGCGATTGGTGGAATGGCTCCAAAACTTTGCATGGTCCACTCCCATGGGCGAGCCCATCATTGCGAATGCGCAGGTGTAAAAAAATAAAATAAAATAAAATAAAATAAAATCAACGGAGACTTTTTTTTGCAAGAAAAACCCACTGCTGCTACTGTAAAAATTCAAGCATTTAAAATAGCTAATTTTCGCATGTTTCTGTGGTGCTTTGGTGGGGTTTTGGGCAACGATTTCAAAAAAAAAAAATATTGCGGTCGCCATTTTGGATCCCCCGCACTGCATGGCAAATGGATGCGCCTTCCCAGCCTGGTACCAGCAGCGCAGCAGTAGCAATAGCCAAGGAGAGGGGGGCGGGGAACCCCCCCCCCCAATAAAACACCCTTCTGGCCTGGTAGGTGCCCTCAGACAGTTTTCGCCTACTTTTAGGGCCGGGAATCGGGTTTTTTTTTTAACTTTTAAAAACTTTTTTTCTGTGCCGCTTGGCATTGCGCGATGCAAGTAACGAGCACGACAAATCAGACCAAATTGTTCGTTCGTCGGTTCGAGGTCGAAGTCTGGGGCAGTGATTCCCGTTACCGTTTCCGTAGAGTAACGGAAACGAGTAACGGAAACGGAAACGGGAATACCGCTAAGTCGTGCCCATCTCTAGAAATAACACATGTGCCTATAGTGCAGTCAGGCAAATATGTCTGGCACCTGATTAGGGACAATTTAACTGTGGGTTGGACAATTTAGTGTACACATGCCTAAATCACCAACAGGATTCTGGCTATTATTCATGTCTACCAAAATCCTCCTCAGTGCCACTATTGTAGGTAGACCGAACAGCAATTTACAGCTTCCTTTTTCATACAATAAGCAATAGCAAATCTCTCACCACCACAGAGCCAAACTCTGGCTTTTGGGCAGGTGTTCTTGTAGTATATGTTTATCTGCAACTTACAAGCAGGCTTAAACCACTGCCGGGAGGAATCTAAAGATGTTAACCATGAAGTAGCCTTCTGCTTATAATCTACAATAGTGCTCAAAAACATTATTTTCTAAGATTAAAAATGTGATGTAGTAGTAGGAGAGCCATGTAACATGTTGCACCTCTTCCAATCATCTTTGCGGCTGAGGATGTTGATCTGGGGCCAGCACCAGTGCTCTAATTGGACATGTCCGCTCTGCTGAGTGTTGATATGTGACCTTCCTTTTAGTGAAAACAAAACAAAACAAAAAATGTAGGGTAAAACTAATGAGTGAAAAAATACAAACTAAACAAAAATAAAAGGGAAAGGAAATTAAAGGTAAGCATATATTTTGTTAGGAGATAACTTGCAAGGCAATATCATCATGCCCTAAAAAACTTAATTGTTTGTGTGGGGTTTCAGCAGGTGGGGTGTTTTAAAATAATCCTTTCAATAAGCCATTTCCTAGCTGTGTTGAAAGATGAAGGGTGTATTACGCCATATGTAAATACCAAATTAACAAAATTTTACACGGATGCAGACAACACAATCCTCCATTCAGAGCCTTTGTCTGTTTCCCTATACTTATGGTATTTTCTTCTTCTTTTTACCAGATGAAATGCATTAAAAAGGAAAAGACTGAACTGTCATACAGTGGCTTTAGAAACTGTTCATCTACAGGCACACATTTCATCCTTACTTAGTTCTCCTCTTGTTATGAGTGGGGCTCTCTTTTCCTTTCCTGTAATATCTAGTTTAATCTCCTTCCTTTTTTTCCTTGAGGAGAGTTAAAATCTGGTTGCTTTAAGGAGTTATCTTCAGCTATTGTTAGAATGATAACATCTTATCAATCACCAGTCAGAAAGTGGAACCGGAAAGAAGAGAGAGACTGAAGGAGTAAATGTTCTTGGTGGCAATATCTAGCAACATAAAAAGGATTTTTGTTACCAGAGTTGCAGGATACTCCTTGTTCAATGAGAATTTCAATGTACTGAGGGTTAGTAGTAAGGTCAGGGTTGTGGGTATGGTATAATGTACATGTCTTGCATTTCCAAAGCCTTCTGAGAATTCTAACACCTCTTCTAAGCTACTGTCAACCAAATTACAATGTAGTGATGACATTTGATTCCTGGTGTCAAAAAGCAACATGGGGCATTTTTGTCTGAATCAGTAATATTAAAAAAAACTTCTGAATGGCAACATCTAATACACTGTCAGAAACTGTCCTCTTCGTATATACTATCATAACCTGTAGTCATTGTTGGGATACTTTTTGGCCTAATTGTTGTTAGTATGTATGCGTATGCTAACAATAACAACAGCTCAGCTGTAGACAAATGTCTAAAACTCAGCAACATTTTCACAACTCTTCTGGTCATGCCTACAGTGTAGGACAAGTTCTGCATGGATAAATGTTTTAATTGGCAATAAAATATGTCTCTGGGGACAAAAACATCCAATCCTAGTATCTGAGAAGTAACATGATAATCACTGATGTAATGAACACCTACCTATCTGAGTCCATAATGAAATGGGTGAGACAGCCACCTCCAGATGCCTTGCCCACAAATATTTAC
Source organism: Phrynocephalus guinanensis (assembly GCA_037367245.1). Taxonomy (NCBI): domain Eukaryota; kingdom Metazoa; phylum Chordata; class Lepidosauria; order Squamata; family Agamidae; genus Phrynocephalus; species Phrynocephalus guinanensis. Next base: position 44,231,193 of record CM074735.1, on the reverse strand, counting down.
CACTTTTGGTACACCATGTCTTCCTCAAGTTGTGAGTGTTAAAGGGGAAACGTATAGCTTATCTTGGGATGGACTAATGAAACTTAAGTATGGCTGGAACATGCATCAGCCACACAGGCGACTTATCTCCCCATCAATTAATTGCTCTGATTTTCAGAAGACAAACAACCTAATGCAAGTCAAGTATTAGGATCCCAAAGATATCTTTTATTTCTCCAGATCATTTTTATTTGAACATGTTCTTTTATAGCTTTTACGGAAACATATGCTGAACAAACAGGTGTAATAAACCATTTGATTACCTTGATAACACTTTCTCCAGGCCTCATGTCTGTGTAAATCTTGACATTATATGATATATTGGAGAAAGTTGGAGAGTTATCATTTGCATCAATCACAACAATATTGACGGTGACTGGCAGGCTTTCTTGCACACCATCAGAAGCTGTCATCTTCAAAATAAAAAGATAACATAAACAAATTGTCATGAAAAATAGAAGCTAGTGAACACATTAATTCCAACAGGATCAAAATGTTTTCACATTTTCCCCACTTATGTATTTTTCAATCTCTCTTGTTCGCTCCTAAGGAGACACACAAAAAAAATGAACTACAGTAAATCATCAATGTAGCTATTTCAGAAGAGTTAGAAAAACAGAACAGTGGCTAAGCTCCATGAGAGCTGCAAGGGATTGGGGGATTGATAGTCTTTCCATTCATTAGACACTGTAAAAAGTGCTTTTCCAAAATAGGTACCAGTCCCCTAATCCCTTGCAGCGGCCATAGAATTTAGCCTTTCTTACCCATCTCTTTCACCTTCAGGCAAATGGTGGCTCTAGAGGGAGACCTGCTGATGTGCAAGCATGAGTACTGAAGCTACATTGGGAATGCGGATTCTTGGCCTACAGCTACCATAATTCAGGCGGCGGGGGGGGGGTACTTTCAAAGTACTCCATATCTGAATTACATCTAAGAAAACCAGAAACAAAATCTTTTGCTAGAAATCTTTTGGGCTCTTTGTACCTCTTCAAACAACACGGGTAGCATCCAAAGCAAGTTAAGTGTCTTTAGCTCCCCTTTAAACACAGCAGTAACTCTCTTTAAATCCTATCGACTTCACTGCAAACATGAGTACCATGCTGTTACCTTCCTAATGGAGCAAGGAGTGGCTGCAACTTCCTGTTGCACTGCTACACCTCCAACAGACAGTACAGTTTGGAGTTCATGAGAAGCAGAGCTCTCTGAAGTGGCAGAAGTCATCTAGTAGTCCTAAAATATGCCTACCTCACTCCACATTTTTCAGATTAGCTTGACTTTGTCCTATTATGTCTTTTAAAAACTATGAAACTGGAGGAAATGTAGTAGCAGGGTAGGTGTATTTCCCCTAATGTGTGGTTTTGACCCTCAGCTATAAATCTTGTTTGTCCTGTGCTATGTAATGTATAATGGGTGAAGAAAAGAGAAATCAGTCAAACAAACAAAAACCCCTGGCCATTAACTTAACTAACTTATACAGTGCTACCTTGGTTAATTAATTAACTCATTCTCCAGGCCATTTTTATTGCAAAAAAATTGTAAACTGAAATGCAGTTTCCCATAGGAATACATTGTAAACCAATTAATCCATTCTGGAGGTTAGAAAAAGGCAAACTGGGGTATTCCACTTAAAATTTTCTTAAACTGAGGCATCCCCATTATGTTCATCATGCGAATATCACATATCAACTTTTCATGCCTTATGAAAAAACTTAAACTGGGGCATTTCACTGATTTTTTTCTTAAACTGAGGCATCCTCATTTCCAATAACTTCTTTTCTTAAAGCAACTTTTTCTTTAGCCAAGGCATTCATGAGGTACCACTTCATGTCAGAAATTCTTCTTTATTATATGCCAGCAAGGGGCATCTGACACAATAGCAAATGCCATTCATTTTATTAGATAAATTAATTTCTGTAAACTGAAAAAAGAGGATAAAGGGGTCTTAGCATGTAGAATCCATATGTCATAGAATATTTGAACTTTGATAACCTCCTGAATATTTTTCACAAGAAGATATATCTCCTTGGGAGACAAAAGACTTCAAGTAGTCTTGATTCTAGCCTCTTAGCAAGAAAGACAACAAAAAGAACAAGTGGTATTGAGATTATACCTTATGAGCAAATATAAGATAGAAAAGGTACCAGCAACCTCTTCAGAGAGTTGTCACATAGAAGAGAACAAAGTCACCATCCAAGCCCGTTGAGGCTGTCCTGAATCCAAGCCACCCCTCCTGCTAAAGATGATGGCAAGTGCTTAGGACCACCCTCACCCTGGCCTAATGGTGTTCTAGCATAGTCTAAGAGCTAAGAGGGGCATGCTTTTTTTTGTTCCATAGCTCCTTCCTTGCTACTTTCCCTTCCTCGTCCCCTTCTGTCCATTCCTGCCAGCTGATCTTAGCCAGCACGGCCAGTCATGCGAGCAGATCTAGAACATGTCATCACAAGGGGGTTGTGCCGATACAAGGACAACTGTGCCAGCAGATCTTCAGTGGTGCTGGCACAGGAGGCTTCTGTTCATTCCAAACCCACTAAAGCTGACATATCTTTCAGTTTGTGTTTCACTGGTAATCTCTGCTTACCAGAGGGAAACACTAGATGTAGTAGTTTACGGGGCAGTAGCCTGTACTGAGATACTTGGCTAAACTTTTTTAATGGTAATGGTATGTTGATAAGAGAAACAAATTGACAGAAATTGTCACCACAAGATTACAATAACATTATCAGTGGTTTTACCAGTGTTCCCCACTGCATTGAGTTTCCATGGCTAAACAGGGATCTAGACTCAGGTTTTCTTTCACTTTGTCTACTATATCACATTGAGTATCACTAGACAGGGTAACAACACAATATAAATTTAAATATGCATTTAAAATTAATGTATAATACCATTTCACAATACAAGTGTGGTTTACTTAGAATTTTTTAAGCTTAACAATTTATTCAAAGTGTGACCTTGTTGAACTCTACCAATGACCTAGGAGCGCCTGCATTATTACCTGCTAGACATCTTGACACATATAGCGAATGACATCTATTGAGGAAATCCTTTAGTCTGGAAGAGGTAGGCAGGGCCTCTTCCAAATCGGATTCTGTACAACAATTTTCTTCACCCATTTGTTGATTCAAAATATAAAACTGAAATATATTTCATCTTCAGCAGTTACAAAATGCCCACTCTCTTTCTTGTGCTAAAACAAAATGTATCCCAACAAAGTATTTCTTACCGAGAAGGTGTACAACTGTTGGAGCTCCCTGTCAACTGGCTGAAGTAAGGTGAGGTAGCGGATTATGCCAGTCTGAGTCACACTGAAAAATGTATTGTAGTCATTTAGAAAAAGATGGAGCAGGGGGTCCTTCGTCTTTAAAGAGAAACAAAGAGTGAAATTACTACATTTTCAAAAGTAATAGTAACAATGCTCACATGGGCTATCTTGATGATAGTACTAAAGACCTGTACTGACAATGAAATTGGACGGAAAATGCAATAAATTTAAATTGATGGAATTAATATGTTGACTTGATTTGGATGGAAATGCTGAGGAGGCAGGCCTGATTCCTGCCTCATTATTACCCAATTCAATAGAAATACTTCAGAATTTCTTCTTCTTCAAAATAATTCATAACTGTCTTTTGGCAATTAGCAGCAAACTTTGAAAGGCTCTAGCCACCCGCCACATACATATATGAAAAAGACTATGGCAAAAGAATTATATTGTTTGCTGATAACATATTTGCCTGAAAAGGCAGTTATTACAATATGGGATTAATGCAGCAAGGGAAAGATGATAATGGATTATTCAAAGCATCTGCTGCCATTGAAGGTCTTGAGAAAGATGCCAGTATCCTTAATGCAAAATAGATGCACAATAGATCTGACATATTGGCAACTGATGCGGAGCCTTCACTTCTGCTCTATGAAACAAAGGATGGAGGCATCTCCTTTTTGTGACACAAAAGAAGCCATTCACAGAGCTGCAAAGCAAAGCATTCTTTTGTTTTTGCCATCAGACAGGGCATTACCTTGTGTTTCCCCCCAAAAAAACCTTCTTTCTGTCAAATCATGCTCCACACTTTAATTCACACTATTCTGTCAAATATGAACAGTTGCTATAAAACTCAAACTTCTGGAAAAACTCATAAGCAAGCAGACACCCCCCACTTATAATATACTCTGAAACATTAAAGTTTTTCAGTATGATGATACTAGTTGGGGGGAGGGGGAATCACTAAGCAGATACAGTGGTGTATGTCTGGGTCTTTTCACAAGTGCCAAACTCAAACTCTGCAAAACTACTTTTTCTGCAAGGCCATTGCAAATTATTCTGTGATAACTGAAAGCCAGCAGGCTCATGGGAAACGAACCAACTGCCACAGAGCAATGGAAAATATATATATAATAATTTAACGCAACCAATTCTGAGAGAGAGAAAAATCACCAAAAGTATAAATATGTTTTCCCGCCCCTGCAAGTAATTGTATTTACTTTCTAAGCAATTCCCCCCATATGTACTATAAAAAGCATATTTTTAAAAAAAAAAAACAGTGGTTCATGTAATACTCTTTCTTTTCATTCATTACAAACTTGAGGATAGAGAAAACAAAGCAATTGCAGTCATTCATGCTCCAACTGGCATAAGGATACCACTGCAACCGTTCTGAATGGAAAGAGGAAACCACAGAAAACATTAAGGCTTTTTTTTTTTTTAAAATAATGTGCCAAGGGTTTTCATTGGTTTCCTTTCACATTCAGCCACATGCCAATTGCCAAGAAAAGCACTGCAATTTGCACACGGGAAGGAGAACAGAGGCTGAAAGTTGTGCCATATGCAAAAAACACATATATGATGTGCCCTCCCCCCATGTGAGGCAGGCAAAAAGCCTAAGTGGTTCATGCCTCTTTGTCAGAGACCTTTCTGGGCTTCAAATGAAAGATGGGAAAGAAGTCACACAAAACTTTAAAGGAAATTGTTCATTCATGCTTCCTCTTTGTCTTATACCCAAAGCATTCACTCAGCTAAACCCAATAGTTTATTTCAATTTGAGTAGACATTAGTGATGGGCACCAAACAAAAAATGAAATACTGTTCTGTCATTTTGTTAGCTAACAAAATGAAACTAAACAAAACGGGGAAGCAGCATTCGTTAGTAACAAAACGAGCAGCATTTTTTTCAGTTTAAAATGAACCAACTTTTTTTGCTGTAAAATGGCTCCCCGGGTGCCTTTAGGACCCAGGGGACCTGTTTTATAGAGTAACAAATCAGGTTGTTACTCTTTTGTTTCATACAGTTTTTTAAAAAAAATATCATTTCTAACAAATTGAAACGAATCACAAGGGAACAAAACAAAACAAAACACATTTTTTCCGTTTTGTGCCCATCCCTAGTAGACACATTAGATGAATGTGTCTCCTTATGTCATCACCCTTCTGACTTAATAGGGCTCCTTAAATTGGGATTAACTTTTGGATTTAGCCCACTAAGAGGAAAAGAAGGAAAAATCATGTGATTACTCAAAGATACATCTTATCGTGGTTTACAGGGTTTGATCACTATTATGTTTGCTACAATTACAGCCCAAATTTAGTCATTTAATTCACCACAGAGGGGAATGAAAGATTATAATGCTGGATTATTGAACATAAAATTACAAAATCCATTTTACAAGCAGCTCGTAAGAGGTAGGTTTTGAAACAAGCAACTATATCTACTTAGTTTTGATTATGTTTATTGGATACCATAAAGCAATTTGGTAAGTAGCTGTTGTGTATTTTATTTTCATCTCTCTCTCTCTCTCTCTCTCTCTCTCTCTCTCTCTCTCTCTCTCTCTCTCTCTCTCTCTCTCTCTCTCTCTCATATTTTCAGTGAAGCCAATTAGGTATCCGCATATACATCAGGACTTGAATTCAAACAGGATACAAACAGGAATAAAAGTGAACTCAAGGAAAAAGAATTAGTACACCAAGATAACACCTTAAAATACCTACAGGACTGGCACCTGGCAGAATCTAAAAAGCAAATACAAATAAAAACAAAATAAGTAAAAACCAGAAGATTGTATAATTCCTGGAACCCCCATATGACTATCAGTCAAAACAAGCACCATTGCAACAAGGGATTAGCAAACGATCAGCAGATTTCACTATCAGTATCTTCCAAATATTAACTAAGGGTGCCAATTTTACAGCAAGTTTTGTGAATGGGTCTGCTGTGAAGTTGAATTTTCCTGGGTGGATTCACTTTAGTTGGCTGTACAGGAGTCAACAGAGAGAGTGAATGAAAATGGCTATTAGCATTGTTTGCAGTTTAAGGTAAGCTCTGCTGTGGTCTTCTGGATTTGCAAAGGTAGAGCTGCCTTAATAAGCTGCAAGGAAGACCTGATTAGCAATTTCCTTCTCACTCTCTGCTGGCTTATTCCCCCCCCCTTTGGTCTCTTCAGTGCCATCAAGTTGTTTACAAATAATAAGATTATAAAGAGGAAAACAAGCATACTCAGGTTTGGGGAAGAGAGGAATCAGTTTCTCATCTGCTCCCCTCCCTGGGTTGCATGGTTTGAAACAGAATGGTGACATATCCCTCCATAGAGGGTGAAACCAAATGCTAGTCAAGACCCAGCAGAGGATGGGAAAAATATTAGATTAGAGCAGAACTCCAAGATTATTTACAATTACTTGAATGCCAAGTAATCAATGGGCAATAATACATATTTGACCATCCCTTTCCTGGTGCATATCCTGGTCATTTAGTGACTCCGGTGAGAACTCGATGGATTCTTCTGTATTTTTGCCTGTCAGCTTCTACCTAGTGTTCTCGTATGCTGTATGAGCCTTAATAACACCAATGTCAGATACAAGGTTATGAGGCAGGGAGATGGGCAAGCAAGACCATAGCTGTCTGTTGTGTAGGCGGAGGGGGGTGCTTTCTCCCAAAATTTGAAGTTTTGAAGTGAGGCACCTTCCTCCTGCTTGGAGCATGAGCCAAGATCTAGTCAAACAAAGGCTCTTTGAAAATCAATACCTTTCTGCAGGAGAATTAAACATGAGTTTAACTATCTCTCCCAGCCAATGAGATTTGTATCACATCCCTACCTTTTCAGGGCATCCCCCCCACTTCTTAAATGGGAGGAATATGCGTGTGAAAAGTTTCAACTGCCACCAACTTCTGAAACTTTTGTGGCTACAAATCCAGCAGTTGGGTATCCCCATCTTCAAATAATACACCCAGAGAAAGATTTACCACATGGAGCCGCCCTTTATGTGACAGCAACCTGTAGTAATACCCATCCAACAACTGCATTATGCAACACGAACCCAAGCCAGAACAAGCAGCATCTTCCTGGACATACACAAGTTTCAAGATCACTGCTTGTTTGGCAAATTCTGCAACAGATGGGTGAATGTGCAGGTTGTGTTTAGGCCCTTTAGGAGATACGGAGACAACTAAGTTTGCCAATCCATATGTGGCAACATAGGAGATAGTGGAGAAGGAAAATATTTTATAGGAATGGAATAGGGCTCCTTCTGGTTACTGAGTTTGGGAACCTTGATGTGATCTTAAATTCATTGTTGTTGTGAAACCTGATGATGTGTGGGAATGAGGAGAGGCAATAGCCAGGTTCTATAAAGAACTGAATTCCTGGTGGATAAATAACCTTCCTTTATTCCTTTATTAACAACCCAGACACCTGTCACAATCCTCTTCTCCCATATCTAACTTTCAAAAATAAATATTGTATTTGGGCTAATTATTAAAGAGTTAGTTAGGTAAGAAAGAACTGGTTCACTTTAGATGTATTTTAGAAATGTTAAGATGGACACTGTACTTAATAGGTTTTGGGGCTCCCACCACAAGGTAGCCTTAGAGAATCTTCTAGAATATCCAGTTGGCTTCCAGAGCCTTGTAAAAGTTGGCATTTTCCTCTTAGTAAGGTCAGTAGTGGAAGGATGTCAAACTTCCTGTCAGGAATAATAAGTATTTTTAACTCATTACAACATTAAATTCACCCACACAGTGAATTAATACCTTCTTGACCTTTCTTTCCCACCATATTGCTTAGGGGTTACATTGCACTTCACAGTTCTAAAGCTCTTCACTTAGTACTGAGGGACGGTAGTAGGAGGACAAGTTGTTTATGACTCTTTCTGAAAACTCTGAGATCTTCTTCCATTCTTTCTCCGTCAATGGAAGCAGTTCTTATATCTATTTATGAAAATGTCTAGCATTTTTGAGCAAATGCTCATAACCAACACAGAACAACACAAACCTCTTCTATATCGTTGTCCAAAGCTATGATTTGCAGGGGGGATGTCAAGTTTTGACTATGTGAGATAGTAGTACCCACAGGGGAGGACTCTAATATAAATCCTTCATATGTTGATTCGGTGAAGTAAGGCTTCTGATTGTTTTCATCTAGAACTTCAATGTGCAGGTTGGCAAAGGCAGGAAGAGGGTGGCCATTGTCTTGTTCTGCCTACAAAACCAAAAGATGCATTTGTTACAGTGCCCACTGTCACATTTAATATTATTTATTTATTACTTAAGGTGTTTGCATAACAATGAGAAAAATAGCTAAGCAAGTACAATCAAAATAAATTGCACCACAAACAACAATGCAAAATCAGATTTTTAAAAATGAAGTATTAAAGCACATCAGTAACAACACATGTATGAAGCAAGGGAAATAATTCTTCCTAGCTGGAACATTCCAGTTACATAAATACTTCAGCTCAAGGCACATACTCTGTACCTCTTGAATTGCATGGGCAAGAAGAATGTTCAAAAAGCTTGATACCACCAATGGGTTACAGCAGTGCCAACCAACAACTTTCCATTGGTTGTGATCTCAGTGAGTATCATCAGTTGGTTGAAGTTTTGTAAGCATGTTGGAGGGCGTTCTGACAGAGCTGGATCATTTATGCCTCCAACGTGTTCCTTTGACTTTTTCCTTAGAATTCTTCCTTAGAATTTTTCTTATTGCTCTATATGAACACCAGTTCTTTAACACTCCAGCACTCTATAATGGAAAATCAGAAGCTAAGCTCTAACTACACCCTCTGAAGTTAAGATTGGGCCTCATGGCAGTAGGCAGCAGGCACCAGAGACAGGGGCAGATATAAACTCCAATTGAATACAAATTCCAGAGAGAGAGAGAGAGAGAGAGAGAGAGAGAGAGAGAGAGAGAGAGAGAGAGAATTGTGCCTGTGGACAAAAGAGGGCTAAAATAAATTCACCCTTCATTGAAAGAAACCTGAAATGGGAGGGGAATTTAGATGAGTTTCTACAAGTATAAGACAGAGAAATATATTATGTTTGTTTCTTTTCTTGGGATACAGATAAACTTGAACTCAGGTATATGAAGGATGAAATTTTGTTATCAATAGAATTAGCCTTGTGGCACAGTGGTTAAATGCCTGTACTGCAGCTAAAACTGTGCTCACGACCCGGGGCTGTGACCTGGGGCTAAAACTGTGCTCACGCCTCATGGTTGACTCAGACTTCCATCCTTCTGAGGTAGGTAAAATGAGTACCCAGCTTGCTGGTGGGGGGGGATGTGTAGCCTGCATACTGCAATTAAACTGTAAACTGCCCAGATACTACTTGAAGTGGTATGGGGTGGTATATAAGCAGAACACTTTTTAAAAATTACTGTTGGCATGATGAAATTATAATAAGCTACTATAGGAATTGCTGAACCACAGCTTGGGAAATCAGTAGGGAAAATCAAAATTGGTTAATACACTCATTTGACAAATGCTTTGGAAAATAATTCAGCATCTAAACAGATTGAGTGACAAATTGGAATTCAATTATAGTGAATGCACCAAGTCCCAGTGCATGGAAAGATTTTTAAAGGAATTTGTTCCTCATAATACTTACAGTTTTGGAAAGAAAAGTTACTGTGATTTTGAATTGCAGTGGTGGGAAAAATACTCATGCTGTTACCATAGATTATGTGACCATTATATATTCCAGATTATATATTCCAGCCTGATGGTTTAGAAAATATATTCAGTTGTGCCCTAATTACATATTGGCAATGGATCAGATGTCAAATATCCTATTTAGGATTCTATCTTATCATTATAAATCTAAGCATTTTTCATCAACATATTAAATATGTCCCTGAATAGATAAAGAAATAATATCAACAATGAGAGCTGCAGATTCAAATTTATGTAATATAAAGCCTTATTAATTTTGAAGGATAATCATCAATCCTAAATATCAATGAGTGGCTTCACCAGTTTGGCTTTTGAATCCTGATTTAATTAGAATGATTTTTTTCCTAGTGGCACCCCCTTTGGAGCTTAATTTCCCAGACCCCAGAGAAGAGTCCAAACTTGCTCTGCAGAGATTTTGGTGCCAAAACATGCCTGCGATCAATATTTTGGAGTACATATGTATCAAAACTACTGGGGAGCTTCCTCAAGCTCTTCCCTGTAAGCCCCTGAAATTTGGAGAGGATTGGGACTCAGGGGACTGAGTTATTAAGCTCCAAAGGTGGTGCTCCAAGGAAAAATATCATTTGAATTGGTATTCTGAACCTAAGCTGGCAAAGCTGCTTATTCCTCGCCCCCCTGGGAGGTATTGTGGTTTCCTGATTCAATTAGAATGACTTTTTCCTAGCGGCACCCCTCTTTAGAGCTTAATAACGTAACCCCTGACCCCCCAAACTTTCCAAATTTGGAGGGCTTACAGGGGAGTGCTTCAGGAAGCTCCCCTGCATTTTCCTCTAGGATTAATGGTTTCGTTCCTAGAGGGGGAAAATGGCATTTCATTTCATTTTGTAACAAAACACATTCTACCATTTTGGTTCATTTCATTTTTCATTTTGTGCCCATCTCTGGTATTTTTACCTAATGAGTCTTGAAGTTAGGATGGAATACATTCACTGCCCTTTAAACATGACCTTGGGGAAGTTCTATTATTTAATACTATAACAAGAAAGAAAAGTCTTCAATCAATATTCATCTGGCTGAACTTATACCTGTCTGCCTCTACTAATAAGATCAAATGATGACAGAAGGGCAAAACAAAAGCTGCATATAAAAACTCTGCTGCATATTGAGGTGTGACAAAATGTAATAAATTGTCTATAGCTGACCTCCATTTTCTAACAATCTATATGTTATCAATTCTATTATGTTAATATTTTTCCAGACTACAGTTTGCATAAATCTTTGCAGAAGCAACTGATGGGATGGTAATAAGCCTTCTCTGGGCCTCATTTGTTAAAAAGTTACCATTATGCTGGCTTCTCATCCACATAGTACTTAATCTGTGTTGTTCATGTTCATAGAGATAGCCAGTTTTACCAGAATCTGTGCCTAGCCTTCAATCCTTATTGTGAATATACTGCTAGGCAAAAAGGCACAGTCCTTCATACAGCTTTAAATCAGTTATGAAATGGTATACACACTATACAGAACTCCAATGATTCAGTTTAGAAAAAAATGAGGTGTTCTTCTCATATAAGAGAAATATCATGTGGATAGGTCTGCCATGCAGAAAGTTTAATATGAGTGTGTGCTATATCACTATTAGTTGCCCTCTACATGTATTTTGAAATATCACCCCATGTTAAGAATATTTGACTTGCTAGCATGTGTAAAAATTGTGAAATACACACATGAGCAACCTTCATACACCTGGCAAGCTAAGCTATTTCTTCTACTCAAGGGTTCCCTTTGGATGTATGAAAGTGGCCTAAGAAACTGCAACATCTACACTTCTCCCTATCTGGTATGCCAATTTTGTCTATTCGTAGACAATAAGCAAAGATTATTTGAATAATGGGAATATGCATTACAATCTTCCTTGATCTCACATTTTTCAAGAAGACATACATAAGATACCCAGCCAATTCTAATCAAAGGGGATTTTTAGCCAAGACAGCGTATGTGCAAAATAAATCTAACTGGTGACTTGCTGGCTCCATTTCTCCCTCCAAACAAAACTGTTGCCTACTGAAAATTGACTTAACATTGAGTTAAGCATTCCATCCTTCCCAAATCAGGCATCAGCATTGTCTATAGCAGCAGCACTATATCCATGCAAAATCAGCAGCATATAAGAATATATGAGTGGCTTATAGGCTAGATGGGCAGCATAGAAATCTAATAAATAAATAATAAATAAACAATAAGGTGGCTGGCTAATAAAGGAGGCAAGAAAAGGAGGAGGAACTATGGAAAGCTTGCTAACAGATCTTCTTTCAGGCCATTGTTAAGGTAGAAGATGGAGAGGAGAACTCAGTGAAGGATTAAAGAAGCAGACATCTTACTCAAAAATGGTCTTTAAAGATTTCTCAGAAGGCTGTCTAGCTTTCCATTCAACTGGATGGCCAAGAAAGGGATAAACTGCCTGGACAGATGGACTGACCTCTTAACAGCTCTAACAAAAAGCAATGAAGAGAGCTTGTTTCCATGATATTTTTGTTTTATTACTCTTTACGTGGCTGAAAGGAAACTTGGTGCCAGAATCTCTATGTTGTCAGGCCCTCCTGACTTCCCCTAATGTGACAAACCTTGTAAGAGAGACAGATGCTCCTCTGCAAAGCTTTGTTGCTCTTGTGAGGCAAGATCCTGAGATCCTGATACACACAGTTAACATGAAATAATGATTTCCTGTTTATCAGTCCCTCCCAGTGGAGGCATACCCATTAGGGCAAAGCGGGCACTGCTTCAACTCAGGCGACCCACAGCCATTAAAATTTATTTTCTGCTCAACAACTAAATCCTGTGGGTTGAGGGAATTTGCCTGAGTGGTAACTCAAATTATGAATGCCTCTAAATCGTGAAAAATGCAAGTTATGAAGGGAAATCTCTCCAGGGTGCAATGTCCCCTGGGAAATGATGCCTTCTGTGAAAACCTTGAGATAACAAAAAAAAATTCCTATGGGATGCCTTGAGATACCAAGATTTTGTGGAAGGCTTCTATTCCCAGGATGCATTGTGCCCTACTCGATTTTGAATGATGAAAATTTCTCAATACAAAGCATCACAAGGAATGGATTAACTTTGTAATTGGAGGGACCACTGTAACTGAGCAGTGAGAGGATTAGCTGCCTGAAGAGTGAAGGCAAGAGAGAGGGCACACTACTAGATTATTTCAATACTTGGAGCATAAAGGCCACTTTTATATTGAATACAGCTGAAAAACCTTTGCATGGTATTGGGTAATGACTTCAGCCATCAGTCGACCTAACTAGATGAAACATAGCCCATTGGGAACTGTGGGATAATAGGATAGGACTACGAGAGGCCAATCACTGCATGGTTCCTCATACCAGCTGTGAGTGAGGTGGGTTCAATAGCCTATGACTTGGTTTGTCTTCATTACGTGGAAGCTTTCACTCCTACAGGACACCTTAATGGGAGTCGACTCTAAAGGAGTAGAGTTAGGCACAGGGGCTCATTCCTTCCAAACAGGATGTGGCCTAAAGGCAGCATACTCACACCAAATTTGTAATTTAAAACCATGAATGTAAATCCTTGAGGCATCTAGCCTGAAAGTTGCTTGCCACCTAACGTAAATGGGAATGCTCTCAACAAAGCAAGTACTAAGAGTGGGCTGTATGGCTGGATTTAAGGCAGGAAGATGGACCAGAAAGGAAGTATCCTGTCTTCCCTCCAGGTCTTGTAACTGTCCCTCAGCTGACTTGGGCAGGTGGTAGAAAGCTACTTCCATGATTCACTGTGTGGCACATGAATCCTTATGGCAAAAAAAGATGGCAACTCCTCTGTGTCGATTTACCATCCTCAGCCTATAACTGATGTCCTGCCAAGTCTAGGGCACACATATTTATTTCCTTTTTACACTGCTTCCTATGTGTTTAAATTTAAATTGTAAGCTCTTTTGGGTGAAAGGATCTGTCCTCTTATCCTCTGTAAAGTGACACAGCCATTAATGGTATGTTTATATCATTAACAGAGAAGGTCATTTTAATCAATCTAATTAATGATGTTTGGAAGCCTTAAGACACTGAGAGTAGAGACAATATATGGGAAAGTATTCTTTCCAGTCTAGTGAGTCTCTTTTTATAGCCTTCACACTATGCAGTGTACCCTGATATGAGAAACTGCCCATTGCATCTGTTCCTTACTAGTCTGAGCTTCAGGCCGTCATTTTCAGTATAACTTGTTGACTGACCAACCACGGCAGATCTTCATTATATAGCTGTGCAATTAGCCATGGGTCATGGTTACTGACCAAGTTTAGAAATCTCATAACTGGACTACTACTGAAAATGGATTAGAAGTGATATACTCTTATTTTCCTTCTATTTTCAAATAGAACACTGTCAAGAAGTATGCATTGTTCACACATAAGTAATCAAGAGATGTAATAGAAATTCTGATGCTTTACAATTTATTGGCAGGAGCACATAGTAATCCTAAATGCTTTTGCCCATCTACGCAAGCATTTATAAAATAAGTCTGAAGACAACCTCTTATTATTGATCTTTGCAAACAGCTTCCATTTTTGTATGCCCTTTGGAAGGAAAATGTTATCAGCTTTGATAACATTTTCCTTCTATAGGGCATACAAAAATGATAATGTGATTGTTACTGTTGTTATTAGCTTTCTTACTGTATGGTAGGATTTTGGCTTTGCAGTGAATGGGTGATGCTGCCAGGTTGATGTGTTAATGTATGGCACAAAATCATGTCTATGCCAATTGAGGCATTGTACGCCTCCCAGTTAAATTCATTCCTGCCATGACTAATCAATTTCCCCAGTGCAACGTACTAAGATTTTCTGTCAGCACATCACCTTATTTTTATGACCAGCTTAATAAAGATATCTTATTCAAGAACAAATTGTATGTTATACACTCAGGTAACCCAGAAGTGTACTTTTAGAACAGAAAAATGGCTAAGAAAAAGAGGTGATAGTTCCCATTTCCTAGCATGAAATGAAAGAGAGCCAATAAAGCTGCTTATATTCACCAAATCTTCTCATTTCTGCAGATTTCAGCCTCCAGGTATTTTATGGTACACTGGTGCCAGACTGGCCATTTATGCATCAACAAAGAAAATAAAAAAAGACATATCCTCTCAAATTCCAATTCTCTCAAATGATTATTTTCCACTCCAGTCTTCCCTCCCTGCACCAAGTCTTCAGCTGCCTCAAATCTAATGGAGAAAAGTTAGAATTGATTACAGCCTTCTTTCAGCAAGCTACAAACAGTTCTAAATTAGATGAACTAATTAGTCCATTAACAAAACTAAATAACTCTGCAGTATATACCTCTAGGGGGCTCTTTGTATACACACCAAGTGCCAAATGTCTTGGTTGTATGGTTGTGAAACTCTGGATGAGCTACCCACATATAGGTATCCTTTAAGAAGGATGTAGACAAACTGCAACAAATTCAGTGAGCAATAAGGATGAACAAGGGACTGAAAACCAAACCCCATGTGGAAAAACCTAAAAGAACTGGTCATGTTTTGCCTATAGAAAAGAAGATGGAGAGATTTGATAGCACGTTTCATATACAGTATCTGCAGGGGATTGGTTCTGCCCCCCCCCCACATGGATAGCGAAATCCACAGATAACAGCAAACACTCTTATCCAAAGATAATGGTGAACAACAGGGATGATGGTGGGGTGCTGGGGTGCAAGCTTTCACCCCTGATACCCCACAAATGCTGGTCATTGGCAGTGAGGAAGGCAGGGGGAAAAAGATAAAATTTACTGATGCTGCCGAGCCTTCCTCACTGCATACCGGCCACCCTCCGGAGGGTTGGGGTGAGGACTTAAGAGGACCCGCCTGGCCAACCAGCCTTTGATCTTTCTCCTCAGGTCCCTGGCTGTGACCAGAAGTTTTGAACTTCTCACTCAAACTTCTGATCTGCTGCCCGGGACCTGAGCAGGAAGAACAAAGGCCGGTTGGCCACGTGGGTCCTCTAAATCCCTATCCCACCTCTCCAGAGAGCATGCGGCATGCAGCAGTGGCAGCAGGGTGGGAAAAGGAAAAAAAATAGAAAACGTACCACACTAGCCACCCTCCGGAGGGGCGGGGTGGGGACTTAAGAGGACCCGCCTGGTCAACTGGCCTTTAAACTTCCTGCTCAGGTCCTGGGCAGCAGATCGGAAATTTTGAACTTCACGCTAGAGCTCAAACTTCTGGTCCTCCACCCAGGACCTGAACAGGAAGTTCAAAGACCAATTGGCCAAGCGGGTCCTCTAAATCCCCACCCCACCCCCTCCAAAGGGCAGCTGGTGTGTGGCGGCGGCAGCAAGGAGCATGGCTGCCTGGCACTGGTGATAGTAAATTTTCTTGCTCCCCTGACCCCCAGGCTCGGACCTCCCCTGATCACCAGGGGGTAGCAGAATCGGCAGTTAGTGAATCAGCGGATGTGGAGGCCATACTGTACTTAAAAGATAGCTACAGAGAAGAGGGGCAGGATTTATTTTCAGTCATCACAGAGCGCAGGACATGGAAAAATGGGCTCAAATTTCAGGAAGCCAGTTTCAGTTGAGTAGCAGGAAAAACCTACTGACCTTTAGAGCAGTATTGCAACAGGACCAATTACTTTGGGATGTGGTGAATGTTCCAATGCTGGAGGCATTCAAGAGAAACTTCTATCAGATAAGCTTTGATTTGGATTCCTGCACTGATCAGAGGTTTGGACCTGATGGCCCTGTAGGCCCCCATCCAACTCCTTTATTCTATGATTCTATGTCATCAGCTGGCACTGGTAAAATTTAATCTAAATTAAGGGAAAACTTCAATTTTAGCTCTCTAAAATTGCTTTCCAGGGCTCCCTTTTTTGCCCTGAGGAGGCCATTGGGAATCTCAGATTGGATAAGGTGATCATTTAATAATCGAAATCGACACTCACTGTGCTTCTGGGGATTGGTACTCCCAACAGTGAGCTAGAAACATTTTTGTTATTATTTTTTGCTATTAACAGCTTCCCTTTCCTTCCCAATGCTCTTCAAGGCTTTCCTGGGGCAAAAAGGAAGTATCCAAACTGAAAACAAGGAGAGAGAGGAAGCTTTCAATATAATAACATTAATTTTTACCAGTACAGGTAATGACATCACTAGCTTCTGTTGGGCATATCTTTACACCAACAGGAGTTTGGCGAATGATGCAGAAAATTAATTCAAAAGATTTTGTAGAAGTACAGTTTCAAAGGAATAGTTATTTATGGAAGATGGAAGAGAAAGAAACTTCCTTCAGGAGAAAGCAGACAGATATGGATGGATGCAGCTTAATTAAGACTAGTAAGAGAATGTTACATTGACTGAAGAGATATGTGCCCAAATTTAAACACAGATATATTGTTGAGATATACTTTGCAAAGCCCAAATAAGCAAAATTGTCACGACTTGACAGTTTAATTGATTTTCCATTGTTGTTGTGTTAAATGATACTATTCAGGCATGTGGTATATTATTGGGCTTACAGATTGATACCTCTGCTTATTATACATTCAACTGCACACAAACCACAGTAATTCAAATCTAATAATGCCTGTAAAAATTTCCATTAATAACACAGCCAGTAATTAAGGCACTAGAACATTGAGGTTTACAATTGTAATTGATTTTTAAATTTGATATTGACTTACTGTGTTTGGCTACTCTATTACCAGTAGGTTGCTGTAAAAATGTCTTTGCTAGTGTAAATTTGAACCCCAGAGTCTGCAGAAACATGTGCATTAATTATTCTAATAGCCAAGGAAGGAAACTGTACAGTTTGAAAATGACATATACAATTAATACAATTAATACCATCAGGTGTTATCATTCCTTAACAAATTCTGGGAAAATTAATTAATATTTAAGGTTTGTTTTATTCAAAATGGATCTTCATGGCCACTAAGAATGCATAAGACTATAATCTATATCTACTTGCAATTAAAAAAAAATATGTATAATTAGTTACTTTCAATATCGCAGTCTTAAAACATAACATTTATCCTGAAACCAAATGTATGAGTGTTAGAAAAGCAAATTATAAAAATCTGTAGAATGTGTTTTTCTATGCTGCAAGCAGATATCTTCCAATGAAAGATTTGGATTATGTTATTTCATGGAACAGATTAAAAGATTATATCTTCCAAAATGATTAAATTTGCATTTATTTTATTTCTTTTAGTATCAGATATGTAACTCTTCTATACTAATTTCCAGTGTTACATTATTCTCAAAGCAATCATTATAGAAATGAATTTTTTCTCTGCTTTTAGAGAATTCTCACATCCTCCACTACTACTATTTATTTTATTTTAAAAATGCATGACAAACACAATAAATGAAACATAGTCAAAATATCATACATTTACATTAACATGATGTTAAGATGGTGCCGCGGACGGCAGCCTTGGTAACATGCTCCTCGACTTTTTCTTTTTATCTTTTTTATTTACTTTTTTTATCTACACTGCTTTGCTGTTCCTTGTGCATTTCATCGGATTTTTTATACTAGAAATGACCTGCTAAGCATTTGTCAACATTATGAGGAACAACTATCAGAAGCTTTGCCTCCCTTGCCTCCTCCGCTGCTTGTTAATGAAGGGGAATTCCTAAGAGCTGTAAATCCCTGGGTTATCAGCAATGAAGGTCGAGGTCAGAGTTGGAGAAGAAGACGAAGGAGAAGGAGGGGTAAGAGGGCAGGAGTTCTGAATCGTCTGAGGAAAAATGGTTTGAAGTCCCCTCTCCCTTCAATTCTTCTATCGAATGTATGCTCACTAGCCAACAAAATGGATGAAATACTCCTTTTGAATAGATATAACAAAGATTTCTCGAATGCAGCACTGATTTGTTTTACAGAATCATGGCTGAGTGACTTAATCCCTGAAAACTTTGTACATATTCCAGGGTTAACTGGGAGTTGAGTCATGGCTACTGGACTTCTTTTTTGAGAGATAGAAACGTTTCGCTGTTCATCCAAACAGCTTCATCGGTCTGAATACAGCTAGTGCAAGAGACCTTCTTATAGTCAGCTTGACCTCTTGTCCCCTGGTCTGATTGGCTCATAAGATGAACAATAGCCTGAATAGTCTCCCTAACGAGCATGTTAAATGCCCTACTAGAGGGGAAAATATTTTGGATCATTGTTATACAACTTTAAAGGATGCTTATCGCTCTTTATCACGCTCAGCTGTGGGACATTCTGATCACTGCATGGTTCACCTTGTACCTGTTTACAAACAAAAGCTTAAAACTCTAAAACCAACAATTAAAACAGTGAAAACTTGGAACTGAGGAAGCAAAGTTAAAGTTGCAAGCATGTTTTGACTGCACTGATTGGGACCTATTTGAAAACACTTCGGCTGATTTGGATGAGCTCACAGACACTATAACATCATATGTCAGCTTTTGTGAGGACTTATGTGTGCCATCTAGGAATGTGAAAATTTACAGTAATAACAAACCGTGGTTTACAACTAAACTCAAACAGCTACGTCATGCCAAAGAAGAAGCCTATAAAAATGGTGATAGAACATTGTATAATCAGGCTAGGAATATACTGAACAGAGAAATTAGAGCAGCAAAAAGGAACTACACTGAAAATTTAAAGAACCAGTTCTCAACAAATGAATCAGCAAATATGTGGAAAACTCTTAAAACCATTACTGGTCATAGTAAGACCCCTCTCCATGTTGAAGGAAATCATCAACTGGTGAATGACTTGAATATATTTTACTGCAGGTTTGAGAGGAAACTGCAGCCATCTATTCCTGAAATTTCCATCTCAGATTTAACAACAACAACTGAGCCTGTGGAAATTTATCCCATGTTATCGGGTCCTCCATCTTTGGTGATCACAGAGAAGGAGGTGCAAAGTCTGTTTCACAATCAGAAGTTAAGAAAAGCACCAGGTCCAGATAAAATCTCTTCTTTTTGTTTAAGAGTCTGAGCTGAACAACTGGCTCCTATTTTTACCCGCATCTTTAATAGATCACTGGAGATGTGTTATGTTCCTTCTTGCTTCAAACATTCATTGATTATTCCAGTACCAAAAAAATCTTCTGTCAAGGAATTGAATGATTATAGACCAGTTGCTTTAACTTCTGTGGTCATGAAAACTTTTGAGAGACTAGTGTTGGATCACCTGAAATCTATCACGGATTTGTCATTAGATCCATTGCAATTTGCTTATCGTGCAAATAGATCAATAGATGATGCTATTAATATGTCCTTACAGTATATATTGCAACATCTTGAATCTCCAAAATCTTATGCAAGGGTTCTTTTTGTTGATTTTAGTTCTGCATTTAACACTATTATTCCAGGTATCCTTATGACTAAATTAAAACAGCTGGCTGTACCTGATCACATTTGTAAATGGATTGTAAGCTTCCTAACAGACAGAAAGCAGCAGGTGAAGTTAGGTAAAATTATATCAGATATTAGCAAGGTTAGCATAGGAGCCCCTCAGGGCTGTGTGCTTTCTCCATTTCTGTTTTCCTTATATACTAATGATTGTACCTCAAAGGATTCCTCTGTTAAAATAGTGAAGTTTGCAGATGACACTACGGTGATTGGTCTCATTCGAGACAATGATGAATCTGCCTATAGGCAAGAGATTGAACAACTAGTTTTATGGTGTACTCAAAATAATCTTGAATTAAATACATGCAAAACTGTTGAAATGGTGGTGTATTTTAGGAGGACTCGTTCTATACAGCCACCTCTAATGATATCAAATAACTTAGTGTCAATAGTGGAGTCCTTTAAATTTTTAGGTACTATTATATCTCAAGATTTAAAATAGGTCATCTAATATTGAAAGTATTATTAAGAAAGCACAACAAAGAATGTTTTTTCTGCGTCAACTTAGGAAGTTTAGACTGCCAAAAGAACTGTTGATTCAATTCTATAGAGGTTTTATTGAATCTATTATCTGTTCCTCTATAATTGTCTGGTTTAGCTCTGCGACTAACCATGACAGATATAGACTTCAAAGGATAATTGGAACTGCAGAAAAAATTATTGCTACTAATTTGCCATCTATTGTGGAATTGTATACCACACAAGCTAAAAAGAGGGCGATGAAAATATATACAGATTCCACACATCCTGGACATAATCTGTTTCAATTGTTACCCTCAGGGCGACGTTTTAGGGCATTGCATACTAGGACAACTAGATATAGAGATAGTTTCTTTCCAAGTGCTATCAAACTGTTGAATAATTAATTTTTACATTTCTTCTTCCTTTTTAAATAATAGGTTATATTGTAGTATTCTACTGTGTTTTTAATGTTGACTATATATGATTCTTATATTTCCTTTTATATAGAGAGAGCATTTTTACCAAAACAAATTCTGGGTGTGTCTAACCACACTTGGACAATAAAAGTATTCTATTCTATTCTATTCTATTCTATTCTATTCTATTCTATTCTATAAAAAGGAAAATGAAAAGGAAAGAAAACCAAAAAGCACATACTTAGTATGACTTTGGGCTGCCTTTACCTTGGAATTGTTCCTCTATTCACATGTCGATTTATAACATTATTTACTTGTTCATTAATGCCTGCTTTATTATTGCCTCCATTCTCTCCAGAAATACACGGAATCTCCACTGGGAGTGTAACCTTTACCTTTCTCAAATACATATACCAAGAATAGCTTCCATATGTCTTTGAAAGTGTGAGTCCGTGATACTCCTCTTCTTAGTCTCATCTCACTGATTAATTTGTCATTGATAGCCATGCTCTGCATTTCTTTATACCAACTGCACATGCTAAATTGACTGTTATATCTCAAATTCTTTGCAATAATTAACCTTGCTACAGTCACATAATACATTATTACAGTGGAAAAGCACTGCCTATCTCCCTAAAAGTTTTGTTATCTGCTTTACGAAGAGAATCCTCCCATGCTCCACCAATGCTACTCCTTAGCAACACACAAACACATGGAAATTAGAATTCAGTTGAAATTACCTTAATAACCAAATCAAATTTCTGGTGCAAATCCCTGTTTATTGGCTTTAGGAGGCTGAGTACAGCCGTTGTAGCATTCATACTGAAATACTGTGAATAATCCTCAGGAGTCCCTGTAAAAAAAAAAAACAGTGAGGTTTCAGCAAATAATTGAGGTGAAGGATCAGTATGGAGAACCACAACTTTTTTTCAGAAA